>SADC01001278.1:0-600000 GCA_004194705.1 Ditylenchus dipsaci | reverse complement strand
AAGCAAAGGCAAAAGGCCAAATTTACCTATACTCCCACCCCTCAATTAACCTTGACCCCACCAGAAAATCAGCTTGGGAGACCGAGGCAAAAAAATTTCATTTGAAATTTTGACTCTACCGGAGTATAGCCCCTCCCCCCCCCTTGCACTTTTTGACTTTTTTATGCAAAAAAATTATTGATATTGAAGAATAGAAATTTTTTTGCCTTTCCCCAAGCTGATTTGCTGGTGGGGTCAAGGTTAATTGAGTGTTGGGGTAAAGGTAAAGTGCTTCAAGGCAAAATTTGTCTTTTTCTGCTTTTTTCACCACTGTTTGTGAGATTTTACTATGATGAATAGTTTTTTCGTTAAGATGAGCGTGATCTGGAGCATAGGGTTATTCGAGAAGTTATGTAAGGATTGTTGCGTTCAATCGAACGACATTTCCAGTCAAGACAATAGGTTTCTCCAGGAAACCTATTGCAGCCTTTAATAGTCCCAGATTTCAATAAGTTAATACAAATCCAGATTTGTCTTGTCCAGATTTAGTCGATAGAACGGGTCTAGTTGCAAAGTCATTATTCTAATTTTGGATCTTGATTTTGTTAGCTACTCTACTGATGATGTCTGCCAATAAGGTTAGTTAAAGCTCTATTAAATCCAGTTTTGCGCAATCAGTCGAGATCACTCCTGATCATAAGACGCTCATCTCCAGTCTCATTCAAGGTTTACAGTACGCTGTTTCAAACTTGAATACTCCAGATTTAATAGGGGTCAAAGCCCAGTTGCAATCTCTATTTAGTGTTTCTCCTCTCCAGTCCTCTCCAGACGACGAGATCCTGATTTCTCTCGAGGATGATCTTGATATTCCAGTTTATGCTCCAGATCTTAAGTTTAAGCCTAAGAAGGCGCCCTCTCTATTTCCAGATTTGCATGATGGATCGAATCTGCCTGGATCTTCTGAAATGCGCGAAATGGCTCATCGGGATTCCCTCCGCTGTTATCAGCTGGTGAGGCGAAATGTCGAGCATGCCAAAAATTAATCAAAACGACAGACTACAGCACAAAGGGCTTTTTATGCATGCAAAAACCCACGGAATACACTAAAAAGCTGAAAGAGGCCGAAGAAAAGCTTTAGTTTCAAAGAAATTCGATAGATTGTTTCGTCAAGATTCTGCCACAAGGTTTCTCTTTTCAAAAGTTTTTTATTTGACCATTTATTTTTAGGGTATGACGACAAACTTTTTGGTTAGTCGCATTAGTTGATTTTTGTTTGCAGGATACCATCACTATGTAGATTGGGTTCTACCAAAGATGTACGCTATGGTCAAAGCAAAGATCAAAGAATCTATTGACGCCTGCCAATGGATTTCTTATACCTCTGACATTTGGACGGGTCCGACTACGTCTTTTATCAGGTTATCCTTTTTGAAAATTATTTTGGAGATAACATAACTGCTTCAGACTCACTGCTCATTGGATTAACAACGAGTGGATTCGAATCAAACATCTTCTCTTCGTGCAGCCGCTTACTGGAAGCCATAACTTCGAAACCATTGGATACAAGGTCAAAGAGATGCTCTGCAAATGGCGCATTTCACTTGGAAAATGCAAGGTGTTTCTTCGTGATCAAGGCGGTAACATGCTAAAAGTAACAGATAATTCGGTTTGACTTCTCTTAATATGACTTTTTGACCCTACCGGAGTAACCCCCCCCCTGAATGGAATTTATTTAAAGTGTTTCCAAACACCCAATATCGACCCAAAATCACCTCAGAAATTCGAAAAAGACATAATTTTCAAGTTCTGGTCTATCAAAAATTAAGTTTTGAGCTTTTTTAAATTTCGACCATTTGCCTGTTTTGGCATGTTTTGTTCACTGGAGCTGGGCAAAAAGAGCCTCTAAATGCATTTTTGATCAAGAGTCTTGCTCGAAATTATGTCTACGGTAAGTGAGTGCGCGCATCTTTAACCCCTTCGGGGCGCAGGGGGCTTGGTTGCTTGGGGTTGAGATGCGCACACCCACATACCTTAGACGCAAATCACTCGAAAGTGACTCTGGATGCATGAAAATGTATGCATACCAGAGTTTCTTTATGCGATAGGCCCCAGTCAACAAAACTATGTTCAACATCTTCCTTTTACACTAAATTGGCCAATTTTGGGTCCATTTCCAGCCCCAATACAGCCCTGAATCCCTTTAAAAAATGGTCAAAAAAGGTACTTTTAGATAATTGAAAAACTCAACTTTTTATCGAGTAGAACTTAAAAATAATGTCTTTTTTGAACTCCTGAGGTGATTTTGGGTCGATATAACGAAAAAATCTGAAATGTTTTTTTGTCCTAGCGAGAATTTTTGTGTCACTCAACACGTGTTAAGTTGCATTCTAGTTGTTCATTTTTTGTTGTGTTGACTTTCTCTCGCATGTTTTTGCTTGGTCGGAACATTGCATGTTGTTAGTGAAATGCTTTATTGTGTGTTCTCAGGTCTACGCAATTATGGTAGAGAAGAAAGCAAGCAATCTGGATGGTGGCAAATATGTATTTCCAATCTTTTTCGCACTGCCGAGGAACAAGAATTGCTCAACTCACGACAAGCTTTTCGGAATTATTCGAACCTTGATACCAAATTTCGAGCCTTAGAATATCAACGTCGGCTTTGAGCAAGCGGTGATACACTCTCTTCGCAAAACTTTTCCTGGTTAGTATTTTTGTTTGTTGCGGTTTTATTTACCTGTCTTTTCAGATGCAAATGTCAGTGGTTGCTTCTACCACCTTATGAAGAACTTCAAGAAGCAAATGGGCGAAGCCGGTCTAATGAAACAATATAGGAATCCAGAAACGAATTTCGCGCTGGTCTCTTGTATGCTATTGTTGCTTGCTTTCGTTCCGTCGGAAGCAGTCCATGAATGCTTTCGTCAATTAGAAGTCTACCTCATGCGACAAGAATTGTTGCTTGAACAAGTGATCACATGGTTTTCGATAAATTATGTTGCTTGGTGTTTTTCGATTCTGGAATAGCTATTCAATTTGCTTTTTAGGAACTGTTATGCGACCTGCGCCGTTTCTGATTCACTTGTAGTCTTGCTATGATCGAACATTGGCTGGACAAGACAGAACGAATAATTTTGCTGAAGTCGCTCATCGCCTTCTGCAAGCTATAATGGGCATAGATCATCCGTCAATCGGCCCTTTTCTCGGGGAACTGAAACATGCGATGAAGCTCCAGAATCACAGCTATGAACAGTGCATCGCAGGTCATCCAGCGCCGAAGAAGCGAAAGAAGTACGAAATCGCGATCAGAACATCTGGGCTCGAGTGCAAATGCACGGAGAAACTAGCTTGGTGGAATACCTCAGAGGGTTGGCTTACAATTTTGTCATATATTAGTTATTTATTGTTGTTATCTTCGTTGTTACGAATATGTTTAACTTTGCTATAAAACTTGGTTCAATAAAAATTCTTTGTTGGAAAATATGGATTTTGGTTTGCTTTTGGAGTGATTTCGATGCGGCGAAATTTTGTCCTGGGCAGTGTTAGACCCTAGACACATTTTGGTTTTGGAGTGATTTTGATGCGGCAGTATTTTGTCCCGGGCAGTATTATGTCCGGCAGTATTTCGGCCGGCAGTATTTCTGCCGGCAGTATTATGGGCGGCAGTATTTCGGCGCGGCAGTATTTTGTCACGTACCGTAAAAATGACACTATGTGAATAAATCTATAATTAAAGAGGTTGATGGAAAAAGCGCAATGTTACAATACTTGACTTTTTTCAAAATTATTTCGTAAAAAACAAAAAAAAATCATAAACAGCAAATGATGAAAAATTGATGATTTTAGATTGATTCAAGACTTGTAGCATATTTGAAGCCTAATTCTGTAAAATGTAGAATTCGTGGTTCAGAGTAAATGATTTTAGCTAGAGTTTTGGTTTATTTTTCAAATATAATACGCCTCAAAATAAACTATTTGAGTTTTGTCTGACTTTAGGGGGGGGGGGTAGGCACTATTTTGCAGCGCCAAGTCGAAAACCCAGAAACAACGAAATTCACGGTGAAGGCGCAATTCCGCGCCCAGCGTATTTGGACGATTTGAGAAAATCTAAGAATATTGTAGCGTGCACGCTGCAAAATCATGATTTTGTAGATTTATTCGAGATTTGTTGCACGCTCACTGAAAAATACGCCATTTTACGGAAATCAACCGATTTTTTGTATGCACGGTGAAAAAACTGCCATTTTGGGAAAGTACTCTTAATTTACATGCCGCCACAGGTCACGGTGCATATCCAGAGTAATTTTGAAAATTAAGGTAAACGATCCACGCTACAGATCCTGAGTCAGGATTTGCAGCGTCACTGCAGATCCTGACTCAGATTTGCTCAAGGAAGCCCAAAGTAGCGAAAAATATTGATCCGGTTTTGTGATTTGTTGATTCTGGTTGTTGAATTGGTTGAATAAAGAAATTATTGCTGTCTGGTTTTGTTGTCCTGCTTTCGCCGAAACTTTTTGTACTAAATCCTGCTTTTTAAAATCAGAATCCTGCTTTGCGATTTTCGATCTGCGAACCCTGAAAGTGATGTTATTTGCGAATCGCCTTTATTTTTTCGTTTTGTTCTTGAAATAAACGTGGGTTATTTGTTTTTAATCTTAATATCTTTCGTCTTTAAGGGGGAGGGGTTTTTTTTCTTCTTTTATTTAAAAGTTCAGTGTCAAAATGTAGCCAAGGTTCTGGGCTTTCATTTGATTATCATACAGATGAAAAATTGGTATAAAGTAAGGGCTGAAATATAAAAAATGTTTAACCATGTCCAATTCGATGAAATCTTCAATAGGACTATCCAAGAACATTTCGGTAGTATCCTGGAACTGACGTTTTTTCCCAATTTCAATTCACATACTCATTTGCAACCTTAGACTCACAATGTAGCCTGCTTCTTGACGTCATTTTCAGCAAACGGATGTATAAAATATTTTAAATTGAAATCACAAAAAATCTCAGTTCCAAAATAATATTGAAATCCTGCCCTCAATAGTACTCATTTCTCTCGGGTCAAACCTTCGCTAGCTACCTTGCTTTTCTGAAGTGTTTTTGGTGTTGGAAAATTTCTTTCTTGTTTCCCGTGAAATTTTGACCCGAGAAAGTCGCAAATAAATGAAATCGGTGAAGACTCAGGCTTTATAAAGATAAGTACGCATCAGTTTGGCTGGTTTTCTCTAATTTCGGCGGTGATTTGCTTGGAATCGCAAAATTGAGGCAGTTGATGACAGCAAAGCAGTGCCGGAAATGGTTGAAATCGATTGCTCGATGATTTTTGGACCTAAAAGTCAAAAAACTTATTAAAAAGTAAATTAAGACACCCCAAGAGAGACTTGAACTTTCGACAAAAGGCGATGCGTATATAAAGTCCTCCCCCCTTTTAAGGGAATCCAACCTCAATTTATTCCCTTTGACGTTTTTTACGAGAATCTAAACTCAACAAGACTGCTTCTGTCCCACTACTTATTAACGAGCATTTTTCAATCTTTCTCAACTCAATCAAAAGTATTGTCGTTCTTAACCAATCTCGATCACATATCTGAACAATTATCTCAGTCCGTCAGTGTTTTTTAATATTACAATTTAAAAATGAGGCGGTCGCAAATGAGTTGGGCGCAAATGAGTTGGGCCCAAATGAGTTGGGCGCAAATGAGTGGGCGCAAATGAGTAGGAACCGCTTTTTTGTCTTTATTTTTTTATTGAAACAGCAAAGATGATTGCTGTCACTATAACAGTTAGTAAATGTTCGAACAATTTTGTGCAAATCTAAAGTGACAACAGTTGGATTTAGACACAAAATTAAGAAATATTAATAATGAAATAAAAACTGCATGATTGACACATGGTTGTAAAGAAGGTAAATTTTTCACGCATTTTGATGTTCAGCCTGTATATGATGCTTGACTTGAATTTGTTTTTACATTTTTCTATATTTTTGATTTTATTTTGTCTTTTGGATAAGAGCAGCACTGTAGTCGTTTATTATTAAGGTTATCCAATATTAAATTTTTGGTAGTTCAAGATATGATCTGTGCTTGTTTTATTGTATAAAAAGCAATAAAAATCATCATCTCACCGGAATTTCGTTTTATTTCATTCTGTTTTTTGGCTTATCTTCAAGATCCCATTTCCAAAATCGGCTTACAAGGGACCCTATTGAAGTGTGTTTTTGAGGATCCTATCGATGGAATTTTTTTATTGCATATTCTTGTAGAGCATGTAGGACTTCTAAGTGAAACTGGGCCATTGAGGCGATATTACCACAAAAAGTGGTACAAGGACAAGATCAAACTTCTGATATATCCATGATAGTGTCATGTGTTTTGTTCACAAATTTTTATTTCCGAGCTCTATGTATTTAGTGCTCAAAATGATTGCTAGAATCTAGCAAACATTTCGGTAATAAAAAGTGTTCAAGTTAATATAAAAATAGTTTAGAAATAAGCAAAATTAAGTCAAGTAACAGAGTTTCGCAGAGATTAGGTCACGTAAAACGCTGGTATGTGACATGGTTTTGCTGGTCTTGTCTTTTTTATATATATGCGCTTATGAATTTTCTCTACCATCTCTATACCAGAATAACCACTAGAATCAAGGAAACATTTTTGTAAAAAAAAATTCATAAGCCTATACAGTCTAACCTCTATATAGCAACCCTCTATACTGCATCCACCTCTTCATTGCATCCGCTTTTTTTTGGCTTAGTTGGCCGTTAAAGAAATTACCGTATTACCTCTAATAAACAACCCTGCTCTAATAAACGCCCCTCCCCTTAAATTTTGACTAAGGTTTCAGTTACGACCATTTTTGATTGACAATTTCAAAATTTTCAGAGGTTTGAAAAATAAACGCCCCGGGACGCCTATTAGAGGAAATACGGTAGCTATAATTGACCCTTTATATTGCGTCCACCTCTATATTGCATCCACTTCTATATTGCATCCGGGCGGTTTCGGTCTCAGCTGCATATGCAAACCTCTATAATGCATCAACAGAAAAAAATCTACATTTTTGTCTCGAACAGAAAAGAGTACCTTTTTATTAATCCTTTTTTTGAACTTCATGTCAATTTGTTTCAATTCACTGTTGTTGACGACACACTATGCGACACAATATAGTCGCCAATATGCGCCTTTTGCACCTAGCTAAAACATACACTGTTTCTTTTTTTGACCATTGGACAAGGTTGCTGCAAGGTTCATGGAAGGTTGACACTAGGTTCCTTTGAATTTCACCCAAGGTTCATCAGAACATTGGGTGAACTTAAGAATAACCTTGTAAGAACCTTGCCGAGACCTTGAGTGAACCTAAGGGGAAATTTCTTGACAAGGTTAAGAAAATGTTTTCACGAGGTTCACTCAATGTCTCGGCAACAGTGTTTTCAAAAACCACAGTCACACCTCACACTCACACACAGTGAGGGTCACACCTCACATCACACTAAAATCACAGTCACACTTGATGTGAGTGTGACTGTGACTGTGACTTTAGTGGGACTGTGAGTGTGACTGTGATTTAAGAGTAACTGTGAGTGTGACTTTAGTGTTACTGTAAATATACCACGTGAAAATCCCACAGTAGTGCAGTGTGCGCGACTTCTCTTTTCTCAATGTATATCTTTTTATATGTCTACGGTAAGTGATTCTCTAAGCTCAAGCGCGAAGAAGAGACCCAGAAACGCTATCTGGGACATGTATGACAAGGAGGAAGACTCGCATGGTGAAATCAAGTGGAAGTGTAGCGAATGTCAAGAGGTTACCACTTTTTATTGCTCTTGCAATTTTTTAGTCGGACGAATACTTTAGCGGCTCAGCAATCACCCAACATCAGTCTCTCGGCATTGGGAGTTTCAGCATAAGGAGAAGAAACAGCCTAAGAAGCTTCGACCTCAAATTTCTGAGGACACTGCCACCTTGAACAGCAGGTACCACTACTTTTATATGAAATAATACAAGTATTTTGTTCAGAGACTCTAGAGTGCACAGAGCTTTCGTCGACGTTCTTTCTATTCCGTGCATGTCCGTGAATTTGATGCTTCATCCTTTGGTTCGCAAACTCTTTTATGAAATGAATCCTAAGATCGGGGTACAGTCAACTCTTAATTTAACGAACTCTCGATTCAACGAAACCCTTGATTTAAAGAGCCTTTTTTAAGGCCTGATGGCCAGCGATCAAATAGAATGGCTTGAATTAATTCTCGATTTAACGAAACTCTCGGTTTAACGAATATTTTTGCCGGTCCCAGGGGTTTGTTAAATCGACAGTTGACTGTATTTGAAAAAATTGTTACATCAAGCTCACACTTTCTTTAGTCCCCGAGTAGCTTCAACACACTAGAAAGCATGCTAACAAATCAGCTGGAAACTGTGGAGCAAGCCTTAAAAGCCGACTTGAAAAAAACTGCTCGTCGATTCTCTCGTACTTATGATGAACTCAGTAAGTGTAACAGAAACATTTCCTACTTTACTTGATATGTTGAAGGACGCAAACCCGATCGCAGTTTTGGCAATTGAAGTTCTATTAGTACCGGCTACAAGTGCACCAGTTGAGCGTATATTTTCGCAAGCAGGAATGGCAACAGCAACTCATCGAAATAAAGCATCTTTTAAACTCCTCAATGCCCAGTTAGTTGTTTATTGTAACCGATTTTGTGATGTTGTGTGATTTGGTGAAATGTGTTTGAACGAAATAAAGTAAATGGGTGTTTTTGCATCTTGTTTTTGTTAGCGAAAAATTTAGTGAAATTCAGCAATAGGAACTTGACGCAGTTTCAGTAACACCTGTACGCAAGTCGAAAATCCCAGGCAACCAAATTAATGGTCACAATAGTCACCTTAAAGTCAAAATAGCACTAAAGTCACACTCACAGTTACTCTTAAGTCACAGTCCCAGTCACACTAAAGTCACACTCACAGTCACAGTCACACTCACAAACACACTAAAGTCACAGTCACACTCACATCGAGTGTGACTGTGATTTTAGTGTGACTGTGAGTGTGATGTGACTTAAGGGTGTGACTGTGAGGTGTGACTGTGGTTTTTGAAAACACTGCTCGGCAAGATTGTCACAAGTTTTTCATGAACATTGGGTGACATTCGAAGGAACCTAAAATCAACCTTACATGAACCTTGCACCTACTTACCAGGAACCTTAAACTTACGTTGTACGAACCTTACTAACTTTCCCAGCTGGATCCGAACTTTCGACTTCTGAAATTGACTATAGCGTCTTACCCACTAGGCTATCTATGAACATGTATTGTGAGTCTTATTTCTTCGATATATCTGTGCATGTCCAATAGGTTAGTTTTGCTAACAAATAATGTAAGAATATTTTCAAAACGGGTGTTTACTGTGAAGTTGGACTAGGTGAATACTCGTTTTTCTGACTTTTTTCAAAGATGGTCCTAATAATCAGCAATTTAACGGGCCATTATTTAACGACACAATGTTTTTTTCAAGATTTTAAGCGGGCCCGGTAGGAAAATTAAAATTACAGAATGGCTCATGCATATTTCTGGTTATGGGCTCGGTGGTAGTGCTGGTCAAAAAGGTGGCGGTAAACAACCTAAGTTGTAGTGTGTACTAACACATGTACCTTTGTAGTGGCACCCAGAAAACCAGCTAGAAGTACTTCAGCAACCCGGTGCTATTAGCCCATAATCTAATTAATGGCAGTAGTCATTGTAATTTATGTTAAAGGACAATGGCTTTTGCGTGCAGCGGTTGTCCCCCGCCAATTCAATTTTTTTTCCTAATCATTTAACTTCGGTACGGATTTTTCAGCTTGGTTTCTAACAAAACAAGGCCTAGAATTTAATTTTAGGTATAGTTTTGTTATAAACCAAGTTGAAAAACCCGTATAGAAATTCAATGATTAGGAAAAATTTTTGAGTTCCCGGGCACCACCTCTTATTAGCGTGGGCGTGCCCCAGAGGTTCACTGATTAGGGAAAATATTTGATTTGGCGGGCGACAACCGCTGCGCGCAAAAACCATGGTCCTTTAAGTAACACCGCTATTAGGCAAAATCAGGAAAACATGTTATTTCGGCATAATAAAGTTATAAGTTGGTGCTAATGATATCGAAAAGTAACATATGCATTTTCGCTAACTTTTTTATTTTATTTTAGAACAATCGAAAGTTTAGTTTTCTACTGCTGAACATTTTAATTTCATTCTTCTTTGTCTGGACTCTAACATATGATTTCTACGTTTTTTAAAATGCGTTTGGAATCTTTTGAAATTAGTCTTTTGACTTAAAAAAAAGTTTATGACTGAAAATTCAAAATTTAGGGGTTGGAAATGGGTTGGAGTGTGTAATAAAACACATCATTACATTTGAAAGGTTCACTGTAGGTTAGTGCAAGGTTCACCAATGGACGATTCAAAATTCCCACAAAGAAGCTTCAAGGTTCATCCAAGGTTTATACCACCTGAACCTAGCAAGTACCTGCTATGAACCTTACAGCTTCCTTCTCCGAACATTGGACCTACCCAGTAGGATAGAATTAGGTTACTCCAAGGTTTATACAATGTGAATCCTAGGTTCATTCAGGAATCACCAAGGTTCATCTAAGGTTAGAAACTTGTGCAAGGTTTTAAATCAATGTCTACAAGGTTCACTCAAGGGTTGAGCCTTGGGCGAACCTTGAGCCGACCTTGTCGAAAAAAGAAACAGTGTATTTTGGTGAAAACCTCTTTTTTGCGTCCGACTGTCAATAATTTGCCTTACGAACCTCTATATTGCAACCCTCTATATAGCATCCACCTCTTCATTGCATCCGGGCAGAGCCGGTCCCTTGCGGGATGATATATTGAGGTTTAACTGTATATAAAAAATTCAAGACCAGCAAAACCAAGTCACATACCAGCGTTTTACGTGACCTAATCTCTGCGAAACTCTGTTACTTGACTTAATTTTGCTTATTTCTAAACTATTTTTATATTAACTTGAACACTTTTTATTACCGAAATGTTTGCTAGATTCTAGCAATCATTTTGAGCATTAAATACATAGAGCTCGGAAATAAAATTTTTTAAATTTAAATTTTAATAGGGTCGCTTATTATGTGATAAGTAGATTAGCAGCATTTCCTAAGCGTGATCTCTAAATTTCCTCTAGAAGAACACCCCCCCCCCCCCCCCGATTCAATTTTTTTAATGTTCCCAAATATATGAAGCATTTAAACACTCGCTATTCGATTTTCGGTATTTGTCCGAATATCGAATAAAATAATTCGATTTAACAAGCCTATTTGTTTTAACAGTTTAGGTAAAATTCACAGTCTTTACGCAAAATATGCATTTCGAGTAAAAAATTAATAATTTCTTTTGAATATCTAAAAAGACTTTTTCAAAGTACACTTTTCTTTGAAAGTAGCAAAAAATGAGTTGATTTTTTAGATATTTCTTCTTTTTGTCATGCCATAAATTCAATAGTACAGGATTTTCTCTGACAAACAAAATCAGAGACATAACCATCAAACTGAAAATATCAAATTTTTGGCGCTACTTATATATCCACCCAAATACCCTACCCGCCCCCCCCCCCAACCCCCGAATCAATTTTTTTTTAATCTTCTCAAACACCCTATACGACCTAAAATGGCCTCAGAAGTTCAAAAAGGCGTTATTTTTGAGTTCTGGTCAATAAAAAATCGAGTTTTGGAGCCACCCAAAAGTGCCCATTTTGACCGTTTGAAAAGGGATTTAGGGCTATGTTGGGGTGGAAATTGACCAAAAATGCGTTAATTTTTAACAGAAAGGACGATGTTGAACATAGTTTCAAATACTGGGTCCTACCGCATAAATAAACTCTGGTATGCATGCTTTTTCATGCATCCAGAGTCACTTTCAAGTGATTTGCGTCTAAAGTATGTGGGTGTGTGCATCTCAACCCCTAGCAACCAAGCCCCCTGCGCCCCCGAAGGGGCGCAGGGGGCTTGGTAAACAGGGGGCTTGTTCAAGTTCTTTTTTAATTAAAAGAATTGAGATCGAGGCACAAAAAACAGCAGGGGATCAAGGCATAAAATAAATCGGATTTGGCACTAGAGCCATAAAGTTTATATTTTCAATAGTTTTTAATTTTTTAATTTCATATTTAATAAATGATAAGATAAATGGCATTGAAAATCCATTCCGAACTTATTACGCACCCGTTAGGACATTTATTTTTTCCAAGACTTAAAAAGCATGGAATTTTTGAAAACTTACATATTACCGTATAACCTCTATTAATCCGCCATGGGGGATTAATTTTCAAACCCCGAAAATCTGAGAAATTTGAGGTCAATCTCGAAATTTTTGGCTGAAAATCCTGAATCGAAAAAGCGGAATCGCTAGAGCTCGTGGGAGTTAAGAAAATGCAAAAAAAGATTTGCAAAATGTTTACTCTGGGCTGAGATATAGGTCCTCAAAGTTAGGGGTGGGGATTAATAGAGGTTATACGGTAAATTAGGTGTGTCCTCGGTTACTAGATTTGCAATTAACTATATTTTTGTTCAGATCATCAAAATGACGGCATTTTACTGCTGCATGTGCTTGGAAGCTGGCCATATTAGGAAATTCTTTGAGTCAGTTGATGGCATTGAGCTGCATTTGGCAAGAGACCACTTAGAAATCAGCTTGTTTGAATGCTCAGAGTGCCCCAACGCTAGATTCTCCACTGAGCTATCGCTGGTTCAGCACACCAAACTAGTACACAAGCACACAAGACCTGTCAAGGTAAAAATATTTTAAACCCAAGCCTAAACATGGCCTGTCAAATTGGCAAAATTCGGAAATAGGAGTTTTCGTGGCAGGACCTAAAATTTGAAACGTAAAAAAATTAGACGAAAAAGGACTATAAATTATGGCTGTGGGTGAAAACTAGAGGTGATGACAGGTAGGGATCCCGTCTTGATCCCGATCCCGCCCAATCCGATTTCGGTCTAAAATCACGTACCGAAATCCCGCCCGATCAGTTCCCGAAACCCCCATCCCGTTCCCGTTTGTTGAATCCCGATAGACAATTTTACGCCCTTTTCATTTTAAAAACAACCATTTTTCTACCCTTTCCAAATACTTTTTTTTTACGAAATTTAAAAATCACAGCTTTTTTCTTTTGTAGTATGTTCATGCAAAATCTTAAATTTTTTATAAAAATTAAAAAAATTAGCAGAAAGAGGTGATTTGACAAATCAAAAAAATCAGATTTGTTTTTGAATTTACGTTTTCTTTAAAATCCCGAATTTTGTTTTCCAAAATCCCGATCTCGAAATATTTTTGGCCGTAAATCCTGTCGCGAAATCCCGCCCAAACCGGTTTCATCACCTCTAGTGAAAACACCCGTCAAAATGTGTAAATCTCCCGTCAAAATATGTAAATCTCCCGTCCAAATTTTAAAACTTCTTATTCAGGGGTGTTTTTTCTTAAATTTTCAATTATTTTTCATAAACATGGAGCCCTGAATCTGTAGTTTCTAATAAGCCATCAACTGGCTGACAAATGTAGAAAAGTGAGAAAATCAATCCATTTTGAAAAAATAGGTGTAGTTTTAAACAATATAATTTTTCTCCCACTTTACAATATTGTAGTCAGCCAGTTGATTGCTCATTAGAAACTAGAGATTCAGGGCTACATGCTGGTGCAAAAAAAAATAAAAAAGTTGCAAAGTAATCACTGAGAAGAAAAAGTTTAAAAAGTTTGACGAGAGATTCACATATTTTGACGGGAGATTCACACATCTTGACGGGTGTTTTCAATTTTAACCTATCATAGTAGGTCCGATTTGGGGGGGGGGGGCTGGGTTCGGGGGATGGTATACCATAGTAGCGTCCAATTTTTCTTTCACTATCGTGTTCTCTTTGAAATTCTACACAAGACGCACCATTTGCTACAATCAGCCGTTCCAGTGTTAAACTGCTTGTTTCCACATAAAAAATTTTGTGGTATTGCAGCAAATTTTGACTTAAATGAAAGCTGAGATTTAGCGCTAGAAACTGATAAGTAAAATTTGTGTTGCTATTTGCTGCAAGTAATAATTCGACTTGGACTTCACAAAATTAACAATTCCGTGCGGGCTAAAGTTTTGGCAGGGATGAGCATTTTGCCTTTTTGTAAATTCAAAAGGGCAAAAAAGGGCGAAAAACTTGCCCTTTTTTGGTCTAAAGAGCAAGTTTTTGCCCTTTGAGCAAATTGCCCTAAGCGAATGTTTTATTTTTGGTAAGTTTTCGGTCATTTATGTGCAAAACTGTGAGATTACACGTCGGATTCATATTCAGCGTAGTCGATTTACTTTTAAAACCACTATTTCAGTGAGAACTCACTGTGATCTGATTGCACTGAATACAAAAAGCCTTCAAATAAAAATTTTCAATTTTTTTCAAATTTGAAATTCCATGGTGTCTTTTGAATTTTTAGTGCAGTATTTTAAGCAAATCGACCATGCTGAACACGAATATGTTAAAATGAGGTGTGTTAAACAACAAAATTTCAGAAATAAAAATTGATGTGATAATCATTCACTTTTACTCAGCTTTTTTTTAACGCATTCGTGTTTTGTTTGAAGTTCGGCGAGCTGCAGCCTACCAAAGTTTGCAATTCAGAAAAACCAGTACATTTCTTAAAGCAGTTTATACTCAGTTAAAATCAGATGATGTACAGTCGTTTGAATGCCTATTTGACGCAAAATGAGTTTTTATTTCCGATGAGCACAATAACTTCACAGGCGGTTGTAAATTGCAGCGAAAAAAATGTGCTTTTTAAAAAAATCGGCATTTTTTGAACACCAGTTTTCGGCCAAAAACCGCCATAAAAATTCAAAAAGCCAAAAACCGCCATAAAAATTGCAACTCGGCTCGCTCCGTTCTTATATATTTAGTGCATCGAAAAGAAAATTTAATTAGGCACCTTTTTGGCAAAAAAGTTTGGAAAAAAATTGACAATGACAAAAAAGGTCTTTGAAGTTTTCCAGTCGTTCTGATTTTATTAAGCTTTTAGCGTATTTTTATTCTCGCTGGGCAAATCTGAAATTCTGACACCGGATTCACGATCATCGTATCTTATTTGCTTATGAAACTACTCTAAGAAGTATAATTTGACTGTCCTATTTCCAATTCCTCTCAAGACAATAAATATTCGAACGAGTCAATGCTTTGTGATTCGAATATTTAGTGTCCTGAGAGGAGTGTGAAATATGACTAGGGTTGTACAATGGGAATATTCCGGGAATATTCCCGGGTTTCCCGGTATTTTCCCCTATATTGGGAATATTCCCGGGAATATTCCCGGGTTTTCTATATTTCCGGGAATTTCTACAACTCTAAATATGACACTCAAATTATACTTCTTAAAGTCAGAATAAGGTATGTTGATCACGGATCCGGTGTCAGAATTTTGAGTTTTCTTGGTAAAATCAGTTTTACGTCAAAAACTTAAAATAGTTAGGACGACTAGCAAACTTCAAAGACCTTCATTGTCTTGTCTTCTCCAACTTTTTTCGGAACTTTTTTGCCAGTAAGGTGCCTTATTAAATTTTCATTCTGATGCACTAAAAGTTAGGGTGAACTGAATCGATTTCAGATTTTTGCGGTCTGTAATTGGTGTTCGAAAAGCGCTGATTTTTTGGTGAAAAACACATTTCTGCTAAAATTAACAACACATTGTAAAGCTATTGTGCTCGTTAGTAACAATGTATGCGTGAAAACTTGAATGCATAAAAAAAATTAATTAGCTAAATTTTAATAATAAAAATCAAGATTTTACGCAAAAATTAAAGAATGAATATTCTTAATCAAATCGCATAAGTAAATGAAATATATTCAGATAAACTCGTACATGCTCAACCGACGGAACCAGTGCAAACGGAGAGAGTTGTTGCTATGTATAGTCAAATCTGCTCAACTACTTAGCAAACAGGAAGAATTAGAAATGGGCTATGGAGCGCAGTCTCAACTCAGCATCTCCACTGCTCAGCCCGATCCTATTTGCTTGTCAGACTCTGAAGAGCAGGAAGAGTTAATGGCTTTAGTGGCTGAGGAGCAGCCCAAAAGGAAACGAGTCAAATTAGACCCCACTTTAGCTGCTACTACCAAATCTATAGAGCTTGCTCGAGCTTCTGGCAGCAGACTCAGTAGTGCTCTCAGCCCATTTTCACGGCCGGGGTTTAAAGAAGACAATGCGGAAAACAAGCCGAAAAAGTCTACATCTGCGAAAGTAAGAGAACAAATACAGGAAGAGTTGCTTGAATCCATGCCTTGTCCAGTGCTTAGCGACTTTTGTACTGATATCATGGCTGATGATCTCAATTCGACAGTACAAACTGGAATCGCTAAAAACAACAGTCACGCTTTTGATAGAGGCCCAGTCGAACCCGTTCCAGTGTTGAGTCAGACTTCACCTAGTCTACTAACAATGACCCAACTAAATAGCGCTATGCATGTTAGAAGTGCTGTAAACAATGGCGAAATACTTGGTGAAAGTACACCAGATCCTACCCCTGTTTTCCCATGGCATCCATATGCTGCAACATTGACTCAGAACTTGCCTACTTTGACAGTTAGTACTTTGTCTACTTCACGAGGACATAAAAAACCCCCAGTCAAAGGGATCATGCGTTCGTCTAAACCAGTAGCACAATTGAAATCCATTCAAGTAAGTTTTCTATAGAATTTCTAATAGCGCATCCGTATGACGCGAAAAGGAGGACGAGAAGGAGTGTTTACAATGAACACAAGCATACCGTTGAAATATAACTCCCCATGGGGAGTTATTTTTCACCCCCAAAAATCGAAAAGTTTTGAAGTCGATTTGGAGATTTTTGGGTGCTCAACCGAATCCTGAAAAGTGGAATCATGTGAGTTCGTGCTGGTTAAGAAAACGCGAAAAAACCGATTCGCGAAATGTGTGCTCTAGGCTGAGATATGAGGTCCGTAGTGTGGGGAGCTATTAGAGGGTGCTGAGTTAATAGAGTGAATACGGTAAATTTTTCAGACAAGGTTAAAATATTCATTCCAACAACACGAATTACCATATATTTTTTAATGATTGAACACTACCTATTATTGGGTTGGCAATTAATTATTGTCGATTATTGTTAATCTAAATATATGTGATATGATAAACAAGTTTCATAGTTTTGCATCTCTTCTTTCTAATGGCATATATAAGGGGTACACGACGAAATTTTCCCGGCAAAAATTTTCTCGACAAAATTTTCCCGACATTATTTTCCCGACAAAAACTTTCCCGACAAATATTTTCCCGACATTATTTTCCCGCGACAATATTTTCCCGACAATTTTATTCTGTTTTAAATAAATTTATCCGTTTCCATATAATAATTCCCGCTTCTCAGTTATACAAAATGTGAGTGGATAGAGTGGATATTGGGTGATTATCGTCACCTTGATATCCATTATCAACTTGATCAATTCTGAACTTTTTTGGAAATTATGGCGGCCAAAAAATTGGGTCTCCCTACCCCTCCAAAATGTAAGAGGTCCCTTAGCAACGATTTCTTTATTCATCAATAACTCAACAACAGTTAATCAACAACAAAAAAGGTTTACAATTCATACCATTCTCCTTTGCCGCTTTAAATTCTGACATCATATAAAACTTCGAAATGCTATTGTATTACATGTAGGATTTCGAATAAATCGCATAAGTTTTTCGGAAAAGGTGCCTTATTCACAAAGAAAGGGACCAGGTCATCATTCAAAAGATCCAAAATGTGATCAGCGGATTGTACCCATTATATAAGTAAATTTTTAACTGTGCCCGAGGAATTTCGAAGTTTTACGGTAATTTCCATAAAAATAGTTATGAAAACTTCAAATAGTGGGGCAGAAAACAAATCGAATTTTAAAAAGAACTTAGTCAAGGGCCCCAGCATATTGGAAGATGAGTGAAGTTTTTCGCCGCCCAGAAAAAACGAAGAGAACTTAATTTTACACTACCCTATTGTTCAAGAAAACACCCCAAATAGGCTTTATTTTAACACAAAATTCATATCAAAAAAAATTTGTAACTTAGCGATTCTATTTAAATTTGGAATTTAACAACTGTGGACAGGAAACACGGACTTTTCCAGGCAGATTCTAAGCCGCATGGTCATCCATCGTCAAACTCTTGATGAGTACCCGTTCCGCTTAAGTGATCGTCTTGTCAGGCTGAAATATTCCCTACAAAACTTCTCCAACTCTCTCAACGACATTTACGAGGAAAAGTGCGGAGGCCATGTTCACGGCTTTCCCACCTTTTCCGACACAAAAACGGACAAACAATAATGCCGTCATTGCTTGATATAAGGCGACAGAAATAAACAGAATGAAATTGTCAGGAAAATAATGTCGGGAAATTAATGTCGCAGGAAAAAAATGTCGAGAAAATTTTGTCGGGAAAATTTTGTCGGAAAAATTTTGTCGTGTATCCCACTTCAGTGATCGGCAAAGTCGAAATTTTCGGGTCGTATTATTTAAACAGAGTTACTAAAAAAGCTTAAAAATGGATTAAAAAATTATCGGATCCTCCTAGGCAACAAACTTGAGGAGAGTACCATATGCTTTAACATGGGAATAGTGCTAAAATGTTGATGTCGCGCTTAACACTCAATACAAGTTTCACCCAGTTAAAATGATGAAAAAGATTGTCAAATTTTCAAAACAGACAATAATTAGGTGCCAGCCTAATAAATAGCCACCCCACAAAAGAGTTGAAAAAGTCATTTGAGCCGACTTTCCGAGTCGGTTTCTAATAGAGGGGGAGGGGCTCACATCCAATAGCGAATATTTTGAACTGTCAGGTCTGATTCTCAGTGGGTACATAACCTATTTTTTACTTAGAAAACAAGGTAGCCAGCGAAGTTTTGGACAGGGACGGAATGAGTGCTCTTGAGGGGTAGGATTAAGTATAAATTCGAGCTGACGTTTTTTGCAGTTTTAATTAACATGGTAATTCACAACCATATAACTAAAGTGACGCCTAGAAGCAGAGCTACATTTTGAGTATTAATTATAAATAACCATGTAAATTAAAATGGCAAAAAAATGCCAGTTCCAAAATAATACCGAGAAGTTCCAGGACAGTCCCGATTAGGATGGCATGGAATTGGATATTGTTGAATGTTTTTTTTAATTTAGCTTTAACTAGATATTATCTTTAATTCTGTATGATATCTCAAATGAAAGCTTAGAATCTTGGCTACATTTTGGTATTTGAAAGGCATGACTTGTAGAAAAAAGTCAGAAAATTTCGATCAAAGCAGTCGAAAAACGATCGATTATCGTGAATTTAGCAGGTCGTAGATGTAAATCAGCTCCGGATGTTGTGAAGTCATGTACCGATAAATTCGTTGGACAGCTAAGAGTGTGAGGATCATTTGACAACAAACTTGTAAATTAAAGTTGATAAAAAGGGGGTGCACCCACTGGTAATCGAACCTGAGAGCTCAAAATACTCGCTATTCAATGTGCATCCATCCACACCCCCTCCTTTAAAGAACCATGGTTATGAACGCGGCGACATTTGCGAAATTTGAATTGGCGGCGGACACTTTTTATTCCAAATAAAAAATTAAATTTTTTATTTGCATTTAAAGTTAACAATTTATGTATTAGTCCAGTAAAATCTCTTAACTGGTATCAGTGGTTAATCTCTATTAATAGGCGATTATTTTCAACCCCTCAAAAATTTTGAAATTGTAAATCAAAAATGGCCCTCACTCTAAAATCCTAGTCAAAAAGCGGGGGTAGGCGATTATTAGAGATCGGGAGATTATAGAGCATACACGGTAACGAAATTCACCTGCATAGAACAATTACCACCTGGATTGCGATCTTATTTTCGCCCTATAATTATTATTTTCGCCCTCGTTTCATTGTGAACGCGTGTTGGGACTAAAAAACCGGAGGAACAGTGTACCGCGCTTTTACAAATTTGGCGCCAAACGCAGTATGTGACCAAGCTAAGATCATATTTGACAATACGGCAAACTTCGGGTATAGACGTTTCTCGAAAATGAAACTTTTTTCATTTTCGAGAAACGTTTCTCGAATTTGAAACTCAAAAGAGTAAAATATCTCTAAGGGTATATATGGAGATACTTATTTAGACATATCAAGGGTATTTGGCTGAATGTGATGGCCAAAGTCCAGCATATTCCACATTGCAAGGGTCAGGGGTTAACACATGTATGTACCCTATCCCTTGCAATGTGGAGTGTGCTGGTCTTGGGCCGCGAAGCGGCCAAATACCCTTAATATGTCTAAATAAGTATCTCCATATATACCCTTAGAGATATTTTACTCTTTTGAGTTTCAAATTCGAGAAACGTTTATGCACCCAAACTTCGACATAGTTAAGATTTTGAGGACTACATAAAGTGCGCACAATGTCTAGAGTACACTATATCGAAGATCAAAGATTTTTTAATGTATCTATGAGCCAAAATGTGTGTACACAGCAGAGTTACGATCCTAAAATTTCAAAAATCAGATAAATCTCACAAAAATCAGATTTCAGGCTAAAAATCAGATTTTTCAGATCAAAAAGACAATCTTATTACAGAGTATTTTAGCGCACACCACAAACTTTTACTGCCACTAACATGAAAAGGCTTGACTCGTTGCAACTTTCGCGCCCTCAAAGATTCAGAAACGGTAAGAAGAGTTTAGAGAAACAGCAGCACAGTGGATCCAGCCAGAAAGTTCAAAAAGAAATTGTAAGATTTTATAATAAGTGCAAAAAAAGTAGAGAAAAAATTCCCGGCATGGCCAAGCCTCTCGATAGGTGGTGTATGTGTATGGTTTGTTTAATTTCAAGTGTAAGTGTACGTTTAATTTTAGGTGTATGTATACGGGGCGGGTGTACGCTGGATTTTAAGTGTTAATGGAGGTGTACGGTTAGAAAGTACATGTAGGTGTTACTGTAGGAGTTACTTTTGGAAACATTGGATGACGGACATACACACATGTAGACAACTCTCTTTTCGTATATAGGATTCCTAGTTTTTCTGTCTAAAACTTAACAAACTTCTAAATGCATTTTTGGTCAAAAATATTGATCGAATTTATGTCACGGGTGAGTGTGTGTGTGCGTTTCTAACCCTTCAAGCCTATAATATGTACCGGCGTAGCTTTGAACTTTATAACCTAAAATCCCATTTCAACTAAAATGGAATAAATTTGAAAAAGCAAACAAGCTTCAGACCAATTTTGCTTCCGGAATTTCAAACCGGGTATAAAATAATCATATTTCGTTGTGATAGGTTCATTCGACAATCCGATAATTCCAGAATCGGAAAGTTCAACAGAGTAATATTTTCTATAATTTTTACAAAAAGGTCAAGATTTTGTCTTATTTCCCTAAAATAACCCTCCGACACTCGGATGTCCTCTTTGGTGGGGTCAATTCAAATTTCATACTGCTCATTTTTCATTATGTACACTATGGGTAGCTCCATATTTGGAATAATAGTAAAAACGACATTTCAAAATTTACACATTTTTGAAACTTTGTATCGTGCTACAGTAGACGCTCGATATAACGTCCGCTCGTTATAACTTCCTATTTTGGCCGTTCCCTTGAGGGACGTTATATCGAGCGTCGACTGTAATCCATTTTTACAAGCCATTGTAAGACTGATGCTAAACAAAGTCTTACTTACAGGAAAGAGCAAAAAAAGGCTTTTACATCGCTTGAGCATTTACGCTTTGAAATTTTTGGATTTTCAGACAAAGAAACAATCATGTCATGTTTTTTGAATGTAGTTGACACTTGAACACGCAAAAATACGTGTGAACATCATGCATCATTCCACAGAGCGACAAAAAACTGGACTATCTTAAAAGACCACCTCCGTTGATGACAATGGCAATTTCGGTTTTTGAATTGGCGGGGACACTTCTTTTATTGCGAAAATATTCGAATTAAATTCGAATTATTTTATTTGCTATTAAATTTGTCTAAATTAAGAATCTACTGGTCGAGCCCAACGTTGCTTGAGAATGACAGATCGGACGACCTATCCGCTACCATTGAGCTATAACCTATCTCTATATAGTATTTGGGTCGGGTGGGTCACACTTTTCAAAATTATCAAAAACAACTTTTTTCGACTTTGAATATCATTTTGAGCCACTTTTATAGAGAAAGTCGGTGTTGATGCTTAATAATGGTGAAAACTGAAGAATCTCAGCTACAAAATAAGCTATTAACCAGTAAGGTTAGAAAAGTGTAAGGGGTCGAACTGGCCCGGACAAGCTCTCAACTCAGTGGTTTTTAGTAGAGTTGGCTCGGAATCGACATTTGGACCGGAACCGGAATTTCACTTTTGTGAAAACCGAAACTGGAATTTGATTTTTGTGGAAACCGGAACCGGAATCCGAACCGGAATTTCACTTTTGCCGAAACCAAAACCGGAGTCGAAAAAAAGAAGTTTTCGAAAAAAATCGCTGCCTGTTTACATGATTTTTGTATATATTGGTATTTAACACGAAAAATTCGTTTAAAAGTTGAAAATACGCGTTCAAAATCAGCCGATCAAAAGCAAACTTATGGTAGAGTTGGGCTCGGAATTGATATTTGGACCGGAACCGAAATCGGAATTTCAGTTTTGTGAAAACCGGAACCGGAATTACATATTTTTTCGCGATCGGAATCTTTTTTTAGCTGCACTTTTTCCTATTTTTTAACTTCAGACCTAATTTTGAGCCCCTTTTATAGAGAAAGTCGGTGTCGATGTTTTATAATGCTGAAAAAAAAGAATCTCAGCTACAAAATGAGCTATTAAACAGTGAATTTTGAAAACTGCACGGGCTTGAACTGCCCGGACAAGCTCAAAACTCAGTGGTTTCTCAGGTGGATTTTTGAATAAAATTTTGACATCAAACCCGTCTAGAAACAATTTTCGTAGGAAATTCGGTGTCGATGTTTCATAATGGTGAACACTAAAGAACCTCAGCTACAAAATGAGCTATTGTAAGGGAGGCAGATAGCAGAGAAATAAGAAACAAGCCTGGGGCGACCCGATAGCTCAAATGGTTAGAGCGCCGACTTGCAAGGAGGATATCGTGGGATCGCACTTTTTCCCAGGCTTGTAAAAAAGCCGTACGCGGCCACTGGCGTACGCTTACTCTATCAAACGGTGGATTACGTGGGATAACGTGGGAAGGTTAAGTGGCCTGGACAAGCTCTCACGTTCTCAGAGAATCTGGAATTGTAAAGAGTCTAATTTCTCTAATCATAGAGCTTCTTCTTCTCAAACCAAGCAACTCACAGAACAGAAAATCTATATATCATTGGGTTGATCAGTCATCAATCCCAGGGCTCCCAAATATCCTTTATAAAAAATGGGTTGAAATTTCTTTTGGGCAATCTCAATCACGTGTAGTGGGTTTACGGCCCGGTTGGCACTGTAGTGCTGTACTACACTGAACTTCACTTTCATGACGCAGGCACCTGAGAAGGCGCCAGTTTGCCTAGTCATTAGTAACTGTTGATCCACCTCATCTAATACATAAAATTTAAATTTTAGATACAAATAAAAAAATAATTCGCAAAAATATTTTCCGCATTTTCGGCTGTCCCCCGCGAATTAAAAAACTCAAATTGTCATTGTCATCAACGGCGACGGTCCTTTAAATTAAAATTTAAAATTAAATTTTCTCCTTTATTTAACATAATTTTTCAAAAACATTTATACCATCATAAAGCCCCGGATCTTAGTTTTCATATGAGCTATAACAATAAATTGTATGGTGTACAAAGATAAAAAGTTGTACGAATTAGAAAAAAGTAAGTTTTCGGTTGAGGTCCGTCTATTCAACTACGTAAATATCTTTGTTTACAATTTGAATTTCTAGCTCATTAGAAAGCTGAGATCCGGGGCTATATGATAGTGTAAAGTTTAAAAAAAGTTATGTTGAAAAAGGCGAAAATTTAATTTTAATATTAATCGGGATATTTTAGATAGAAAAGCGGGTAAGCGGGGAAATAGGTCTAGGAATTCTAGTAGAGCTCTCGGTATACCTCGTCAACTGTTTAGAGAATTCCCTGTTCGACGACCCTAGTCAACAGGCTTCTGGCTAAAGCAGCAGAATCCAAGTAATTTCGAAATTGAACACAAGGAAAATTTTATGGAAGTTAAAAATTATTTTTAACCCTAGAATTACCGGGATTTCGAATGAAATTTTTATTATACTGCTCTAACTTTCATTTAGTTGTTGAACCAATTTTTTGTAGCTTATTGAGCAATGTATGCACATCATTTTTACTGTTAAAGAACTTTTTTCAAATTCTTGGTGACGACGAATAAATCAAATATTCAAAAAACTAACATCGCTTACCGTGGGTCAGTTTTGACCCCAGACTAATTTTTCACCTTTTTATGAAGATTTTACGTTGATGATTTTTTTATGTGTATACCATTTTCGTAGCATTTTAAATTCTCTTCCCGATCGTACCAATTATTACCAATCAAAGCGGCACCTAATTTTTGTATCATTTTACGAACAACTTTTGTGGAATAGAAAAATCACCGTTCGAAAAACAGCTAAATTTCTAGAAAAGTGTCAACTCATCGGTAAGCACTGGTACCAACGGAAAAAGCATTAAAAATTCTACAAAAATGATATATACATCAATATAAAATAATAAGTACAATTGTCATAATTGGGTCAAAAATCAATCTGCGGTCAGAATTGACTCCACGTTAATGCTAGGGTTAATTTACCCCATACTAATTTTGACTTATTTAGCTGTTCGCAAAATCACGCCGCTGCGATTCTCCAGCTCCTTCCACTCGTTCTTTGACTCAAATTTCTCCTGCGTATTCCACACGCTCTGCAACTAGTAACAGAAGTGGTGCTAGCTCTGTGAACCATAAAACGCCCAGCAGTTCTACTACTAAAAAAATGCCAACTACTCAATTGCTTTTTAAGAGCGGTAAGAAAAGTAAAAAGTTTAAATAAAAAACTCAGCTTACCGTCAAACCTCTGCAGGGTGCGGATTTTTTTTGCCTTTTTAAAACGCCACAATTTTTTAATTCGCCATTTCTCCTCAAGATTCTTTCATTCAGAGGAAAGCTTAAATTGGGATTTTTAACACTTAAAAGGCGGTTTGTAGCAATGCGAGAAGTTTGTTCAGAATTTCACGCTGAACAAGATAGGAGAAAAAATTCTCTGAAAAGTGGGTTTACCATGGAACATTCACGGGTTGATTGTGGGAAATCGGACAGTTGGAGTTGTTTGATCGTATTTTTTGATACAAGAACAATTTCGCGCCGCTGAAACACTTATTTGGTGCAAATTCAATGAGCTTTCAAATAAATACGAGGTTACTCGGTTAGTAACCGTATAACATGCAAAATATTAGCCCTTTTCAAAAGAATCTTGAAATAAAGAATTCAGTCAGTTTTTATAGGATCAATTTTTTTCAATATCACCGTTTATTTTTCAGAATTCAACTGTTACAGAAAGCGTAGGAGCTGCACCTTTTTCGATAACAAAAGAAGGCAGCAAGTTCTGAGAGAAAGTAGTGCAAAAATCAAAAAAAATGTTGGTCCTTTGCCTTTTTACGGGTTATTTCAAATTCGCGCCTTTTGTGGCGTTCTGTGTTTGTATGTTGTTTGTAACTTGAGACACATGCTTGAGCCCATCTTAACGATTACTGGCTTAAATTTACAAAAAACAAAATTTTCGGTCTGAAATTATCAAAATACAGAACGCCACAAAAGGCGCGAATTAGAAATAACCGTAAAAGGGCAGAGAACCAACAAATTTTTTGATTTTGGCAGTACTTTCTCTCAGAACTTGCTGCCCTGTTTTGGTACCGAAAAAGTGCAGTTTACGCTTTCTGTAACAGTTAAATTTGAAAAATAAACGATGATATTAAATTCGATCCCTATAAAAACTAACTAAATTCTTTATTTCAAGATTTTTTTGAAAATTGTTAATTTTTTGCATGTTGTACGGTCACTGACCCGAGTAACCTTGTATTTATTTGAAAGTTCATTGAATTCTGCACCAAATAAGTGTTTCAGCGGCGCGAAATGGTTCTTGTATCAAAAATACGATCAAAAAACTAAAACAACTCCAAACTGTCCAATTTTCCACAATCAACCCGTGAATGTTCCATGGTAAAAGAACTTTTTCAAAGAATTTTTTTCTCCTATTTTGTTCAGCGTGAAATTCTGAACAAACTGCTCGCATTGCTACAAACCGCGTGTTAAAAATCAACCTTAGCGTCGTTTCAGGCTATGAATTCTTTTAAACATAGTTTTCTTCGTATGGCTTCACTTGTTTCTGGCGAAAAAGGTCATTTTTTTAATTTTAAATATAAGGATGAGAAGTGGCTCTTTCGCACGAACAAATCAAATCAAAATTCTCAAAACCCAAATGTCTACATTTAGATGAACTTGTAGCAAAGAAGAAAGGATCTCTAGTTGCAGAGTAAGTTTTTTTGAACAAGCGTGTAAACATGACAATACTTATTAGATGTTTTTGATGGCCTTTTAAGCCCGATTTTTAAGTAAAAGACCAGAAAATATTTTAAATCTTTTCACGGCAGGCTACCCTTCAGTGAGTCTGCCCAAATCGGGTTTTAAGTGTGCCAAACGCATTTTGAGGTCCCGAAACGGATAGAAAACGTTTACTTTTTTGTCGGATAGTCATTTTCGGGAAAAAATTATGTTCAAAGTTTTGGGGGTTTGTCTTGGGACCAAGGCAATAAAAACAAAAAGTGTTCAAAAAATATTTTCAAATTGGCGTCAAAATAATTACACCGTGTTTTTCAACATAGGGCATACCATAAAGATCCTCTATGCATTTATAATCAAGAATTTTGCTCGGAATTATGTCTTAGGTGAGTGATCTCTAATCTAACAAGCCCCTTGCGACCCCTTCGGGGGCGCAGGAGGCTTGGGGCTTGGAGTTGAGATGCGCACACCCACATACCTTAGACACAAATCACTCGAAAAGTGACTCTGGATGCATGAAAAAGCATGCATACCAGAGTTCATTTGTGCGGTAGGCCCCATTATTCAAAACTATGTTCAAATACCATTTTTGGGGCATCCAGGTACTCTTCCGGGTTAATTTGCCTCGAGGCGAAAACCCAAAAATTTTGGTGGAATTTTTTTTATAAAATTGTTTTCCGACGTAAATTAACACGTCTTCTATCCGTTTGAGGTCTAAAAATGCATTTGGCAAACTTTAAAGCCAATTTCGGGCAGACCCACTAAAGTGTAGTTTAGTCCTTTTCACGGCTAATTTTAATTTTAATTACTAATTTTCTTCCTGTTCACAATAATTTTCATAATAATAGCAGCGCTTTTTAAAATACATGTTTAGGAAGCAAGGAGTGCTCGGAAAAATGCTACTTCAGCTGAAAAAAGTGTGCACGTCAAAAAGAGGCAAATGAAACGTTTAGATCAGATGAAGTGAAACCTACTAAAAACAAATGAAAAAAATTCGAAACTGTTCTTTTGAAGGACCATACTTGTTTGCGACAATAAAAATTTCAGAAATTCAGTCTTGAGCGGGACACTTTTGTTTACTCAAAAAATTCTTCTTTGAGTCTTGTTTTTTTGTATAAGGATGTTAGTTCGCTGTAGGAAGTCACAAAAACTAGCTCGATGTTAAAACAGAAGGCGGAATGAATCAGTTGCTGGTTTGATTTCCGTGTCCGTCCCATAATTTTTGATCATTTTAACATTTATATTTAAAAAATAATTCAAAAGAAAAAAAACGAAAAAATTTAGGGGCAAAATATTTAAATATTTAAATTTGCGAAGTTCTGATTGTCATCAACAAGTATGTGCTTCAATGTGTAGCGATTTATTAATTTTATTATTTTTGCTTAAAAACAGAAAATTATGTCGTTTATTGTAAGAAACAGCACTTTTTGTTTAAAAAAAATTGATTTTTAGCTTGAAAGAAAAATTTAGCCTTGAACATAACAATGCAACTTGTAATTCGACGCTTTTACTTATTACACTCCAGGGACCGGCTAACAGACCGGGTTTGACATCTTATTTTCCTCAAGTTTCGAAGACTTTGGTAGTACCACCGCCTGGTCACCATGCCTGGGTATCTGAGTAACATTAACTGGGTACCACCATCTGGTTACAACTACCTGAGTACCACTACCTGGGTACCACCAACTGGGTACCACTACCTGAGTAACATAAACTAGGTTCCACCATCTGGGTACAACTACCTGAGTACCACCGCCTGGTCACCACGACCTGGTACCACCACGGGTATTCACCTGGGTGTTTAAGTGAATGGCTAATATTAATGATAAAATATAAAAATTGGAAAAAACGCGCAAATTTAAAAGGTTTTTATAGTTAATTTTCTCTTAACTATTTGACCAATTTCAATGCTTAATTTGCTGAATTCTCAAAACCAGCTCAGGCCGCAATGCTCTATGATATCACAATCGAAATAGCACACTCAGCTCTATCGATCGCAAAAATACATTGACTTCAGCGCGAGAAAAGTCAAAAAGAAGAAAAAAACAGCGTCATTTACTCAGTCCAAATACTGTATAAAGATTTAAATATTGTCGACCTGTAAACCTTTTAGTGAACAGAACACCTCGAAATAATTTAAAATGCAGTGAGATGCCAAAATCACACAAAGACAACAATGAGCACTTGCAGGTAGGCTTAGAGACGGGACGAGATTGCTGGAATCTAGATCCTGTTCCCCGCCGGCTCACAGTAAAACCTATAAAGGTCTAATGAAAAGTAGAGTTGCCCTGGAATTAAGGTCCCGGGTTTAAGGAATTACGGCCCTTTTTTGGACTTCTTTCAATTTTTTTCTCGATAAAAGTGAGAGGGGCTTCTATTAGAAATATTACGGTAGTTTTGTTAACTGGGGCCTGCCGCGTAAAGAAATTCTTGTAAGCATGCTTTTTTATGTCTGAGGTTGTGTCTAAAGTCTGTGTGTGTGCGCATTCCGACTCCAAGCCCCCTGCGGCTCCGAAGGAGGTAAAAAAAATTATTTTGTTGCTGATAAAAAATTTGAAATTTTTTCACAATTGTGTTTGGCTCTATGTCTGTGTCGTTTAAAAATATATTTTTTTATTTCTCAACTTATTTGAAATTTCTGTCCTAAGTGTTTTTTTTAACTAAACCACAACAACAACAATAAAGTAGGCAAGAAAAAGCCAGCTGACGACATTTCTTTTTGCTTCTATGACACTTTTTCCAGCTGCTGGTGCTCCTATTGCCTCTGATCATCAATTCAAAGGAGGAGTGGTAGGAGTAGACTCAGCCGTAGTAAACCCACTCTCCAGCCACAAAGGAAGAGAGAAGTGACTTTTTCCACGCCGCTGAGTCATCCTGCTCCAGCTCTGTCTGTGTATCTCTGTCGTCTCTATTAATATACTTTGAGCAATCTCGACCAGTGGCGAGAACTCTATGACTAATGTTGTTGGCTGTTGCAGCAGCTACTGCATGTGTGGTTGTGTGTATGACTGGGGAATGTAAGTGTGTGTGCTTTTGGCAGCAGCAGCAGCCTTTTCCAAACAGCAATCACGCAGCACACGCAGTCATACAGGCCAACCAAGGACTACTCTACTACTCCTTTGCTAGCGTAATCTCTCCTGATTGTTGTTAGAGCACCCACACAATCTCTCTTTCTTTATCCCTTTTTTGACTAAGATATACATAGAGGACACATTCGTCTTTTATGTAATAGACCAATGTGTTTTTATATATTAGGAAAATACTTTTTGACGGAGTGAATGTGTTGCCAGTGAGAGTCGACTATCCACTATTTAAAATCATCAAAATTTTACATTTGTGAGTCGAGTCTCATATATGTCAAATAATATGGCCCGGATCAAATAAAGTTTGTAAAGACTGTTACTTATTCAGAGAACTAAATTTCTTAAATTCATCACTAATTTGTTAATTTCGTGTTCTAATTTTCAAAATTGATTTTACATAGCGGCGTACTGTGATAATCGGTCGTCGGTTCCGGTTGGAAGCAATGTTTTTCCTCGACTTTTACTGAAATGCGACATTTTAATTCTTGTTTGAATTTCACTGGTACCCGGAAATTTTCGAAATATTTCCATCGGCGACGAGCATGCCCAATCGCGTCTAATAGAGACAGTCTATTAATAAAAATACGCTAATTGTTATCAACGTTTCATACCAACATGTAGCTCTGTATCTCAGCTTTTTAAAAGCTATTAAACTGAACTGAATGATTTAAAAACTTAAGAGGCTGGCTAGTTGTTGTGATGACCATGTATTTGTCACGAGCGGAATCTATTGTGCTGTGGTTGTATCCCAGATTTTATCAGTCATTGTTGATGTCGTATTGGTGTTTAGTCTGTTCCTATTATAAAGTTAAAATCTATTCTTGTTGTCGATAACTTTATTGACGATTCTGTAAAAACAAGGTCGAAAAAAATGTTAAAAATTTGATATTGCTATTTAATTTGATTTATTTTAAAGGAGTCTATATTTCACCGCCAGTGACCTTTTGGTATTTTTCTTGACAAAGAAAAAATATAGTGGGATTTAGTATTTTTATCTCTGCTTTTCTCGTCCTGTAAAATGCACTTCTTTTGGCGCTTTCCAGAAACTTTTGTGAAATTTTATTTGCAAAGTTTTATTCTAAAACCTTTTTATTCATTCACTTTTTTATTCTAAATTAGAAGTGATCGTTTTAAAATGTCAGTGGTCTAACTCCTAGCCCTATTTCAACAACCAAGAATTGAAAGGAAAACTTGCATAATATTTTAGATTCCAAATAAGCCTGTACACCAATGCGCCTTTATATAAAATTAGCTGGAAATGAGTAATTTCATACAAAAAACAAGAAATTTTAAAACAAAACAACCATGAACTTTACCCAATAAAATACCGATGATCTATTTACAATGCATAACAATCTATTACTTATACACAATCAGGCGTGTCTGCCTATTTCCTCACAATTAACCGATCAAAATAGCTTCATTTCCTCAGACAATTGAACAAATTAAATTAGTGTCTTTCCAAGCACTTTTCATTTACCTGCCCTTTTTTCACTTTGTCATACCATCCAATGGTGTGTATGTTGACGTATTCAGTGCTCTTACCAACTGAATGGCTATCTTTTTCTATCCCCTTTTGCCCCATCAATCTATGCCTTGCAATCAGTTACTTAGTAAGTTGGTGACAACAACAACAATACTAGTAGAAGTTGCAGACAGACGGGTTAGGGGCAGACACACACTCGGTCGGCTGGTTCTGCTTTGCCGAGAGAGAGAGCCACAAGAAGAAGAAGAACTTGTTTGCAGAGCACATTTTTTGTTTAGATAAAAGTGTGTGTGCATTTTTTCTATCTCTAACACACTCCCTTCCTTTATTTTTTACCTCTTTTCTGTCTTTCTTATCAGCGAAAATTTTAATTTTAATCAATACTCTCAGTTTTATTGTTATTAGACGAGGTCAAAATATTTTTATTTTCTGTTTTTTTATTAATTTTGTTCTAATTATTTAATGTTTTTGTGAAATTTCAATCTTCAAATTTTCATAACAGTGAATACCCTATAAATTGACTTACTTTTGCAATTGAAGTATGATTTCAACCTAACTATTAGATTGCCCGGAAAGTTCGCCCGATTTTCCGCGTTTATTATAAAATATCCCACCACTCTAAGTTTTGAATGCGCAGGGACAGTTTTCTCACTCCGAAAATATTCTAAATAATTTTTTGTTGTGTTAACAGTCACTTTCAATCGCCGAGCAGTTCTTTTATGATTTAAAAAATGCCACTATTGAGATCCGAAGAGCTGGATGTAATTTTACTGTATTTTTAAAAGAGAAGGAACTTATATCGAAGTCTACGGGTCTTGATAGTGACGTTATTTCAATATCAAAATCAAATACCCGACTAGACTGACAAATAGGGCTGTCAAGACTGGGCCACGATGTCGAGGACTCCCCTCAAAAACTCGAATTCTGAGGATAAATTTTGAGGATTGTAGTTTGAAGCGAGGCCTCGTTTCGAAACTTTTGAGGTGTGTTTGACAAATTTAGGCCTCGCCTCGAAATATTCAAGGCATGGACAACCTTGCTGACAAATCGATTTCAGCAAAATTCTTTAAAAATCTATGTAAAAAAATCGTCGGAACCTAGGCAGCAAACTTTTGGGGTGACCTAATATCGAGGTTCAACTTAATGATTTTCCGGCCATATCCAACAAAGGGTGTTTTTCGCCTTGGTCCCCTTTGTTGTTGTTTGAGATTTTTAGGCCTTAGGCAAGGGTAGCGTATGTTAGGAGGGACTCGAACATATCTTAGACTTGTGTTTAAATTAGTCCTAACACATGGTGGCTAACCCTTGCCTAAGCCGAACCCTAAAAAATTACGAAAAAACGGCAACAGGGAAACCAAGGCAAACACCTGTCCTTTGTTGGATAGCGTCTATTTTTAAGATGACTAATCCAAACGCTTGAGAAAAAATCACATTTTGCCGAAAACTTTTCCTCTAGAAGGTTGTTAATTTTTTGATCAAAAGTATCAAAAGTTAGGTAATTTCTTAGAAATCTTTAATCAGATTGTTTAACCTAAAAAGCCCTTATCACTTTAGAAATGGAAATTTCATAAGCTTGTGATTGGCTTCCGAGCATTGTTTGACGCGTAAAATAGCATGAATATGGAAAAATTGTAAACAGCGGGTGAGTCAGTCGGGCCGCATTGGATGTGTTGTTATTTTCATTTGGTTCGTCATTGCTGTCTGTAAGGTCCTTTGCTAGTGCTGCAATCGATAAAAAAAATGACTTGCATTCACCCTAGCTCAATAACAACAGCAGCAGCAAGTAAGCCAGTTTTCAAGTCAATAACAACTCTATTTTAAAAGCATTTATTCAAATTTTTGTTTACAAGATCTTATTTTGTGAAATTTTCTTTTAATCTTTACAAATTTGCACAACTATAGTAAGTGGTGCAAATAGTTTTGGTTTTGTTTGCAGTCCTTCTGAAAGTTGTTGAAGACTTCCGGTGACGAATATACTTGCGTTATTTAACTGCTGTCTCAAGAGTAAAGGGCAGGCTCAGTTTGTAAATAATATTTTGTAAATTAATTTCGTGAGTGAAATTGTGAACCCACTTCAGTTTATTATTATTATAAGTAGAATTTTAACTTTTATTAGGTTACAAAAAATGATCTCTATATCTCTGTATAGTTACCGTATTTCCTGTAATAAGGCGGCATGCCACCTTATTTTTCAAACCCCCGAAAATCCGAAAAATTCGAATTCAATGTCGAGATTTTCGGGTGCTCAACCAAACCTGAAAATCGGAATCGGTAGAGCTCGTGGGAGTTAAAAAAACGCATCAAACAGATAAGTAAAATATTTACTCTGCTCCGAGATATAGGTCCTCGAAGTTGAGGTGCCGCCTTATTAGAGGGTGCCGCCTTATTACAGGAAATACGGTATATTGATATATCTGTAATGCTGCTGCGGTTGTTTTCGCCTTTCTATTCCATTTTTCAAGTTATATATGTTATTAATTAATTTTGATGGCCTAAACTAGAAGATCTGCTCTTTACTAATGAATATAGAGTTGTAAATAGTAGTAAATAATATTAAATAGTAGTAAAGTAAACTCGCGTGTACAAGCTCTTCACGACAAAAAACTGAAAATCTTTTATATAGTTTTGGACTGTGTTGTTACCCAAACCCTCTGGATTATACCTTAATTACAGTCCACTCTCTACATAACATAACTCAAGGGACCGACGAAAATGTTATGTTATATAGAGGTTATGTTATATAAAGTTTCTAACAAAACAGATTGATTGTCGAAAAATAACATTCAATATTAAAACGAACGATCAGTGGTTGACAGTAAGATAATCGGCTCTAGCCCGTTTGCGACAAAATTGTTTGCGCCAAAATCGTTATAGCCAAAACCGTTACATTTTTTAATTAATTAGCTTGCTACATATGGTTTTCTAAGTGATTTCATAGATATTCTTATTTACAAGTTAATACTTGAATTGATGCCAGAGAAAAGGGCTATATTTTGAGCATAAGGTTGTGAATAACCATATTTGCAAAGTTCACTAAAAACCCCAAAAGTTCTCAAAAAGTCCAGGATTCCGGAAATTTATGGGATTTTAGTAAATTTTACAAATATGGTCATTTAGAACCTCATGCCCAGAGTGTAGCCCTTCTCTCTGGCATCAATTTTAGTGTTAACTTGTGAATGAGAATCTTCATGAAATTACTTAGAAAAATCAAATATAGCCAACTAATTAATAAAAAATGTAACGGTTTTGGCTATAACGAGTTTTGGCGCAAATAATTTGTTCGCAAACGAGGTAGAGCCAAACAATCCAAGAGCTTGTTTTGTTCTATTTTCTTCGAGCGTTCTCGGGCCAGGAAATCCTCGAGTACGTCGGATAAGATTTTCTGTCCCTGGTGTTCGCATCCACGTATCGCTGTAAGATTTTGAGTGCTGCGGTTGCTTCTCCACTGGTAACTGGTAGCACTGGCTCTTCTTTGACCTCCATCACTTCAGTGTCAATGAAACGAAAAAAAATAAAATCGAAATAATCAAGCATTACCTACTCGCTTTCGACTCTTCCGCGTCCGCTCTCGAGACAACCGCCACGATTTCTGCCAGAGTGAGTCTTCCACCGATCAATTAATTTGACATTTTAGGAGATTATTTATATAGAGAAGTAATCTATGGGCTGGGGGTCGAGAAAAACTTATGTTATAAAGAGTTTTATGTTATGTAGAATTATGTTATATAGACAGTCCATTTGGCTTAATTTAGGAACGACCAACCAAATCGTTTCCAGGATTATGTTATAAGGAGTTTTATCTTATGTAGAGTTATGTTATATGGAGAGTCGACTGTACCATATTTTTCTCTAATAGCTCACCCCTCTCTATCAACTCACCCTCTCAATTTTGAGAACCTATATCCCAGCCAAAGGAAAATATTTTGCATCATTGTTTATTGCACTTACTTAACACACATGGAAGACGATGCGGCAGATCAGTATATTGCGGTGCAGAATTCGACGGAGAACACGCATATCACCTTTTTTTGAAAAAAAGTTACTCTGAAGGGTCAATATACCATGTTGAAAATAGGGCATACTTCAGACTATTATCAGACTTTTAAAACTTTAAATTCACTGTCAAATTCCGAGTTCCGCTCAAGACAATAAATATACAAACGAAAAACTTTCACATTTGTTTGAATATTTATTGTCTTGAGCGGAATTCGAAATTTGACAGTGAATTTAAAGTTTTAAGATTAGTTTGATAAGAAAATCGACAATGCATGTCAGAATTTCGAGTATCACGAGCGAAAAAAAGTTTTCCGTCAAACACCGATTTTTTCAACTTTTTCAAAAAACAAATTATTAGACTTTTTTACGATATCTTATATTTTTCAAAAAGAGTTTACTGAAAAGAACTTATTAAAGATATAATGAGTTCATAGAATACAGTTTTTATTAAAAACTTTGCTAATTAGAAAATTTTACAATTAAAAAACCTAATATTTGTTTTTTGAAAAAGTTGAAAAAATCGGTGTTTGACGGAAAACTTTTTTCGCTCGTGATACTCGAAATTCTGACATGCATTGTCGATTTTCTTATCAAACTAATCTTAAAACTTTAGGAACAAAGTCTAAAAGTCGAATTTCAGTTAAAAAACTCTTCGAAATATGCTATCTCATTATTTCTTGCCTTTTTTATCGTTTGCAGGACCTAATAACACAAAGTATAACTCCTGTGAAATAATGTTTTCTAGCGCGAATTTTCATTCTAGTCATCATCGAAAACAAAAGAAAGGTTTACCGTATTCTCTCTAATTATACACCACCCCCTGATTCAAAATCGTGTTCTTGGCATTGTGTTTTGACTTATTTTTTGGAGAGTGCTCATAGGCAAGTTACTATCCATTTTGTAGCTCATCTCACTGGCTACCAAACGGATAGTAACATGCCTATGAGCACTCTCCAAAAAATAAGTCAAAAACACGATGCCAAGAACACGATTTCGAATCAGGGCGTGGTGTATAATTAGAGAGAATACGGTAGTCAAGATTCCTTCGAAAGTATTCGCAATGATTCGCGGCTATTTCATTGAAAATATATATTTTTTTGTGAATTAAACCAATAGCTTTTCACACCGTTTTGTAGCCAAAATTCTAAGCTTTCAGTCACGGGGTAACATTCTCAAAATTTTTGGAAGAAGCTTGTATAAAAACAAGAAGCAAGGTCATAAAATTTTGAAAAATCGATTGAACAGTCTGACAAGTCTAAAATATACAAACTTTAAATTGTGCAATTATGCTTGCTGAATCTCGTTTTTGGCAAATCTCGGCTAGCCTGTTCCTGGCTCTGGCACTTATTTACTTGGGGGGCGCATTTTTTACTAATTTGTAAATCATGTTTAAACGACTCATAAGTAACTTTTATGTGCTTAAAACGATAAAAAAGTCATTTTCTGACACTTTTCTACACAAAAATCGTTTTTTTGAAAAAAATTTTTTTGACTAAAATTTGACTTTTTGCCTTGGTCCCCAAGGCAATCCAACCTGAAAGGGTACCTGGATACCACAAAAAGATGGAATTTGAATATAGTTTTGTTGACTGGGGCCTACCGCATAAAGAAACTCTGGTATGCATACATTTTTATGCATCCAGAGTCACTTTCGAGTGATTTGCGTCTAAGGTACGTGGGTGTGCGCATCTCAACCCCAAGCAACCAAGCCCCCTGCGCCCCGAAGGGGCGCAGGGGGCTTGGATGGTTAGAGATGCGCGCGCGCACTTACCTTAGACATAATTCCGAGCTTGACTCTTGATCAAAAATGCATTAAGCGACTCTTTTTGCCCAGCTCCAGTGACCAAAACGCGGTAGAATCCCTTAATACAAGGTGTTTTGCCTTGGTCCCCCAAGGCAATAAGTCTTATTTTGGCCAAAGAATTTTTTTTCAAAAAATCTATTTTTTACGTGGAAAAGTGTCAGAAAACAACTTTTTAATCGTTTTAAGCATATAAAATTACTTAGAAGTCGTTTAAACATGATTTACAAATGTGCAAAAAATGCGCCCCCCAAGTACATAAGTTCCCTGGCTCTTATAGACAAAATGTTCTTTTACGCAATTTCAACCATCAATTTAAGCTTTTCACTACTTTCTGTAAACAAATTTTGCAAGTCAAACTATCAAGCCAGAACTAAAAACAGTTTCTGCTAACTGTTTTCGAATTAATTTCAGTGATTCCAAGAAGCAGGCTTATTCAATTCTGCTTGTACTTTTAGTATTCATGTGATATTATTATTATTAACACCACTACCAACTTCCTACATTTAGTGTGAATCGCCGAAAACATTGTGTCAAAAGTTTTGCATATGCTAACAACACCATTCAAATTGGTTCTTAAAATCCAGCTTACGGGCAATGCTAATTAAAACCACTGCCTTTTTTATCTAGCTTTCCAAACTTCCCCTATTTCCAACTAAGTGCTTTGTTGCGCTTGGCAACCATTCTCACACACAGACACTTTCATTGGCGGTGGAAGTGTTGTTTTAAAGGTTTACATGCACACCTTATTAATTTTTCCTCATTACATTTCAATATATCCTTGAGCAAAACAAAAAAAGTCTATGATTTCATTTGGAGGTTTTTTTTGCCAAGCACATTTTTGTGATTTATATAAAAAGTTTTGGTTCACATTTTGGTTCTGATATTCTATTATTATTTGTATTTCACTGCTAAGTCTGAAACTGGAAATTTACCTCTATAAGCTTTGTGTACTTTTACTTTTAAACTTTTATTCCTTTTAGAATCTCAAAATTTTCAAATTTGTCTCTTGATATTGTCTTTAGTTACTGGAGTTTTTAGATGTATTGTCTCGTTTAAAGAAGATTGTATAATAAGAAAATAATCAAAATTGTTTTGTTTTTATTCGCAATAGCTTTCACTATGTTTAAAGCGTTTTTCACCATTTACCATGCAAGAACACTGAAAACACCCCACAAGATCAGCAATTTCACGTAAGAAATAAAATTTTAATTTGAGCAGCCGCAATTTTTTATGAAAAATTCACCCAACATTTAATCTTTTTTTTATTTATACAGTCGAACCTCCATATAGTGTCCACTCTACATAGTGTACACCTCTATATAGTGAACACTTAAGGCCGGTTTCTTGAGTATACACCATATAGAGGTTTGACTGTATTGAATTGTTTTGCCGCCGTTTCTGAGGGCACATTGTATTGCATAATTTGTTTTTTTTTTCAACTTCTTCGTGGTTCTACAGACAGTGTTTATAGAATTTCGAATTTCATTTTTCCAACATTTTAACTGATAAAAAACTTAGTCCATCGATTGCATGATATAGACGGCCATCCTCACGAAATCGTGTTTTTGACGTTGTTTATTTGGCCCACTTTTTGACGAATGCCCTCAGACAAGTTTCTCATTAAATTGTAGATTTATTTGTAGATTTTACTGTAACTCTAGATTCTAAAATTTCAGTGGTAACTTGTCTGATGGCAGTGTTTTTTAAAATTGGGCCAAAACACAATGATGATTGTAAACTAGGAGGATTGTATATTATGATCACTTTAAGCTAACTCCGTTATTAATTACTTCCTTTTTGAGTCTTTTTTGTTAAAATTTCATTACCACTCACTCTTAATTTTAGCTGTGCTTTAAAATTTCACGTGCAAGTTATCAAGTAACAGGTGCCTAACAACACATTGCAAGTTCAATATCTTCCAGAAAAAGTACACATTACATGACTCTCGTCCATAAACCTTTGAAATAAATTTTCCTATTTTTTTTAAATTAACTGTCCATCTTATAAACAACAATAATGTGGTCAGCCATATTATTTCATTACTTAGAAGCAGTAGCTAACCAATCTGTTTAACATTGCTTAGCAGCAGATAAGACCCTTCTCATAATTTTCACAATCAATAATTAAAAGCCAAAGTATTTTTAGTCAAAAAATATAGTTCGCACGAAAATCATTTTGCTGATGTTCTTTAATAATAATATTTATCGAAACAAATTATTAAAGATTGTATTTTTAAAGTTTCACGCTCAAATTATCATCTTTTTAAAGCAGGCCAATTATAGTATAGGTTGCTGCTCTATATTCTTCTTTTTCTCTTTTTGTAATGTAGTATTAGCTCTACTATTAATGGAAGCCGCAATTAGTGTTGTTGTGACTTTTGCAATAGCTAATCTCCTGCTAGTTATTAATATTTAATCTTTTCGCCACACCATTCCCTTACAATTAACATTATTTTAAAAAAATGCAAATAGTCAAACCCTAATTTATTTTTTAAAGTTGTGAAAGCATTTATTAGTTGAATTTTTATGGCGTTTTTGTGTATTTTTATCAGATAGTATGGCTTATAGAAGCATTCCATAAGATTACTATGCAGGTATCAAGCATTCTTGTAGGTCTAGCCATGTTTTAAGTTCTGACGTATTAAAACGCTTTTGTGGACAATTTTAGTATTGTACTTGATGCGCATTCATGTCTGTTTCGTTTTTGGAACAGAGGTTTGATTTTTGATATTTCAAGTGTTCTCCTAAGGCTGGCTGACACAAGAAAAAGATGCTGACTAAAATACATCTGAAGGCAAAAACGAAGAATAAATATATAGGAACCACGAGAAATCGAACTTCAAACCTTCAACCGCAGATTTAATCCACTAGGCTGCAGATGCACATGTTGAAGGCAATCATTATCGGAGATATATAGATTATGTTTAGCTTTCGAACGCATTTTTCATTTAAAGATGGAGCCTTCCGCAGAAAAAGATGTTTTTGTCAAATAAGCTTTCTCGATGATCCATCGAATGCCATATAAGATTTTCAATATTGCTCGGTCCATATCTTCTCTTGTGGATTCTTTTTGTAGAGCTTGAAAAACGCTTTTTGAATTTTGCTGGTCCCAATTTTTTCTCTTTTCTAACACTAACGCTTCCGCACTTACAGGCTAGGGTATTTTTTCTTTTTGATTCTATTGCTTTTCATAAGACCAATGATCAAATCGATCTTCAACAGAATATTTTCAAGCGTACTTGCTCGTATAAAAGCGTTAGTGGTCACTGATTTTTTATGACACCAGTTTTAAGCATTCTTTCACCAATCGAAATTTCAATATTATCGGTCCAAAAAAAGAAAAAATGGAATCTGGTGACTCGAGAAACGTTTGGTCTCTAATTTTCGGATCAAAGCGACCCGATCCCGGCACCCTCCTTCCGAATGTCTAGTTCCGTAGCCTTCAAAGCTAGAGCTACCTTCACTTCTGCCTCACCCTCTTGGCATTGTTCATATTTTATTTGTAATCAAGTCAAGGTAATACCCTAAGATGCTGATTACGGCAATTTAAGAAACTTTGTGAAAACTTAACTAACCAAGTTTTGAAAAATTGATATTGCGTGCTCCTTCTTAATTTTTTATAATGTTTGCTCTGTGTTGGTAGCATGATATAAAATACTTTTGTTGAATCCTAACAACAATTACAATTTCATTTGTATTTTCAGCAATTAAGAAAAGAGCTTAACCAACTTACTACATTTCGTTTAACAAAAATAAATAAAAAATAAAATTACATTTCATCAAATATAGAAGATTCTATAAATACTAAAAAATGCTGTATTTTTTTTCTAAATCAAAGCACTATTTTTGTGAAATTTTAAAATTTTTGAAAATTTAAAATTCAAACAATCACAATTAAAATAGTGACATATGCTAAATTAAGTCTATAGGCTGTTCATTAATTCAAGCAGTAACATTTTTTTAAATTTTTTCAATGAATACATACTTTTTTTAAATATAAACATTTTACTTAGCAACAAGCACTGAAAAAAAGTCTAGCTAAAAGAACCTAAGATCAAGTGTTTGACTAACTTGCTAAAGACTAACTTCTTATTCCTCGAATTAATTATAATATCAAATGTGTTCTTTTCGATAAAAAAAATCTTAAAAGGTTTGACCATTTTTCCTGCTATCGCTTAACAAGTTACAGGGTGACCCCTTATTTTCGTTGTAACTTTTATGAATTATTGCCTATTAGCAAAAAAAAGTTCAATAGAGGAGTATATTTTGATTATTACCACAAGCGCAGATAAAAAGAGAATGCAAACTATCTTCGGTGTATCATCCAACACACTTTTTCTTGAAGCTAATAAAACAATTTAAAAGAAACTTTTCGATGAAATTTAAAATCTTGACAGATGAGCCCATTTAAGTCTCGTAATAGCGCACCTCTAAATGCTATTTTCTATGAAATGTGCTGTAAGGAGAATTGAATGTATGACAAAAAAAGTTTGGTACTACTTTGTTTGTTAATAACTTCTCTATCCAATAAAAAAATCTAGCAGAAAAAATATGACAAAAAATAAACTCCGGCTTAATTAATGCGGCACCCTGTAGTTTCTTTTCTTTGTAGGTTCTCAGGTGAAATTCGATTGCTTAGAAAATTAATTAAATTTAAAAATCCCATTATTTAATTTGCTTGAAAGTGTTCTACATAGAGGAGTAGACTAATTTTTTCTTAACGTAACACAAGAATACTAAAGAATTGCCTAGCTGTTATTGTTTAGCTTTTTGTTTGGCAAAATACATTGTAGAAATTTTATTTTTGGCGAGGGTTTAACCTGAATTCTGTATTAGTAAGCATATTTTTAGAAATTTCGCTTATCTATGACATATATTTTAGGGATTTGACTTTTTGTAGTTGGCTGTCTGGAATTAATCTTTAGTCTGCAAGACTGAATTAGTGTTTTTGTAGCATTATTGCAATGTTTTGTTGAAAGAACAAACAGGTACCGAAATTTTTATGTGTTTTTAGAAATCTTACTTGTAGCAGCAAGTTTCGTCTGTGTTTTCACAAAACGAAGTATTTTTGTGATTTTCGTAAGAAAAATCAAACCTGAATATTCCTTCAAATAACAGTATTTTTAGGCTGGATTTTCAAGCTATTAACAAGAGAACCTGGCAAGCTTGTTTTTTATTCGCCCAGAAGTTTTTGGTCTCATTTAATAGCCAATATGCGACTTTCAATCAAATTCGTTTAGATCTCCGGCCCATAGACAAAAAATTAGGATAAAAAGGTTATTAAAGTATCGAGAAATCCCTGGAACCAAGAAAATTTTCGAATTTTAAGATATTTCAATGCTTGAGGTCTTTCAATATTTAATGGCTTTTTTATCCAAAATTTTCTGACTATAGGCATGAAATCTTGATAAATTTGATTAAGAGTCGAATACTAGCTATTCAGTAATACCAAACTATCCTAGTCGAGTAAACGATGGCTGTACACCGAAATATAAGCGCCAATTCGGTAAGAGGTCGTTTTGGTAAGAAAATTTTCGTGCTGTTACCAAAAAATTACTTACCGAAATAACTGCGTATTGAAGAATCTCTTACCAATACCAATAATACCCCGATACCTAACATAAAACGGACGTTTTTCTTTTCAATTTCACAATTTATATTGAGGTATTACTGCAATTATTCTATTTCTCGCTTTGTTTTTTCGTATAAATTATTTTTTTAACGAACAAGATTCTTAGGTTTATCCTCCAAGGCCCTTTAAACCAGGAAGTACAAACCAGCATCCAATACTACAACTAGTATCCACTATCTACATTCAATATTCTATATAACCTCAACTTGTACTCCAGCTAGAATCTCAATCATCTAAACATGACTTCCAACGGTCCGTTATCAGTCAATGGATTTATGATGGACGAAAACACCTCGGCTCAGCTCTTTGCACAACAGCCCTCTGTGTCCTCAACTACAACAGGTGAATCAAAAGTTTTAAGCGATTCTTGTTCTATACAAAACTATGGGTCACCTTCTGGCAAATAAATTTGATGTCGAAATTGAATTTTTTTTGAAAGTGCTGTCAAAATATATCGTATCTAATAGAGCGATTTGCCGAAAGTGGCAAAATGTACAGAGTTTTGATTTTTAAAACAAATTTGGCAATGTAGCCTTGGTACTTATGCATTCGGGGGCGCATTTTATATTAATTGGAGAATAGTTATAAAAGATCTCCTAAGTGAATTTTATTCGCTAAAAACGATAAAGAATCTATTTTATGACACTTTCGTGCATAAAAAACTAAATTAAAAGAAAACAATTTTTTGACCAAAAATTGACCAAAACCTTGATTCGTCTTGGTCCCCCAAGACAAAAACTTAAATTTTGGTTGAATTTTTTTTTCTCCGAAAAATTAATTTTTTATTTAGGTAACGGTCAGAAAATGGCTTCAATATCATTCTGAGCAAAAAAAAGTTACTCAGGAGATGTTTAAACACTTTTCTCAAATCAATATAAAATGCGCAATGTGTCTTTAATATTTTTTCATTTCTTGCACAGACTCTTGCACAGCATTCTAAGTGAAGTAGGAGATATTTGAGGTTTAGGCCCGAATTTCGGAAATCGACCCGGCAAAGGGCTACACAGATTTTTTAGGTAGTTGCGTAATTTTGACGGTCAGGGTTGTTTTAAGGCATTTTTGAAGAACTTTAGAATTTTTTTATATGGATTATGCTAGTCCAAATTTTAGTTCTGCACAAGTGCCTTGTACATTACAACAACAAGTTGTCAAAAATATGGCTCCAAACGACATTTAAAAATACATATTAGGTAGTTCTGTCTTTTTGGGCAGGTGAGATATAAGAAGAAAAATTACGACTTTTTAATTTCATGCAAATTTTATTTTCACGTTTTTACCCATAAAACAAAACTCCAATTTTTTCGCAACCAGCTGTTAGTTTCCATAATAACATTTATAAGGTTTTTATTCTGCAGCTTTCTTTTTCGACCTTAAACAAGCTTTTTCAAAGTGTAGTTGTAACTAATTACAGAGTCACAATATTGCTTAAACCAAAAAATGGTAAAAAGCATATGACTTGTAAATTTTTAGCATTTTTCTTTAAAAATACAACCAATAAAACAAATTCAAAATGTTTTAGCCAGTGAACCAGACTCTTCTTCAGTCTATAGCTCCAATTCTTCGGTGGAGTCCATGCGTGACCGCACTCATCTGACACTCGACTTCAAGGTTCTTATCTAAACATCGCTACTAGATTTTGTTGTCTACAAAAAAGTGTTTTCAGGGAATGAAGCCGCGGACAGCCAATCACTTGGTCCCTGCCGACTCCACTGTCAGTCCATTATCTTTGCCGAAAGACTTGATAGATTCCATATTATTGAGTCCGGAAAAGTTTTTAAGTAAGTTGGTTTAAAAACATTTTTAAGATAGGAGATTTGAGAAAAAACCCCAAATTAAGCAAGCACTTTTGGAATTTTTTCCAATAAGGGCCTGAAATTTTTGTTATGATGTATCTAGAAAATTGTATAATTTTGGCAAAAAACCATGTTTTGACAAAAAAATCTGCCTTGAGGTACCAAAGTCATATTTTGGGGTTCAAAAGTTTTGGGTGAAATGTTTTAAACATACAAGAAATATCATGAAACAATATGAGGCCATTTAAAAAAAAACTTGAAGGTGCTTAGTCTTTATGGTGTTCGAAAAAATGCTGTTGAACCCATTCCCATCCCCTGGAGGTCCATTTTCTCTAATTTTTTTTCGAGATTTTTTAAAGTCATTTATCTTATATTATGATATTCTAGCATATTTTAGCTGCTGAAACTAAGCGAAAAAATCTTCAAATGCATTTGATCAATATTTTTAGTTAACGGTATATCTTCTAATTGCCGCACAGTCTCTAATTATCGCACAGCCCCAACTTTAAGAACCCATATCTCAGCCCAGAAAAAACATTTAACGCCGCTGTTTATTGTGCTTTTTGACTCGCACAAGCTCTACAAATTCCGCTTTTTTATTTTAGTTGAGCACCCGAAAATTTTATCTACCCTAATTTTGTCATATTTTCGAAGTCTGAAAAATAGGCGCGCATGTGCGGTTGTTAGAAGAAACACGATAGTTATTGGAATTGCATTGTGAGTCTGCCATAAAACCATCACAAAGTGTGTTTTACGGGGGAAAAATTGTGGGCCCTCCAAGGGACCTATAACAGTATTGCAGTTTTTGCTAAGACGGACATTTATATTTGTAGAGTCTGGTAGCTCGTTTGAAAGGAGAAATATAGGGCTACATTTTAGCTGTTATTTCTTGCAAATGTTGAAATTCGTGAAAGATAGCACTGAAATGTGCAAAATATGCAAAAACAATATATATTTTGAAGAAAAAAGTTACCGAGTGTTGTTAAAGTACATTTTTTAAGACTGAAAACAACAAAACTCTAACCTAAATATATCGCCGTGCCCTTTTTTCTCCAATTAGTATAGAACCTTATATTGTTGTTTGCCTTTTTTTATTTCTTTTTGCGTTTATTTCAGCTCATCAAGCAGAAAGAGAATACAAAGAAATGTTCAGTAAACAGCTGATTTTGTATTTGGAAATCACGAAATTAATAAAAAAAACCGATAAGCTTCAAAAATCGCTAAAATTTCACTATGAAATACAGCTAGCAAGGAATGTAGTCATTGGAAATCCTTGACTAAAAGAAAGCACGGTCTTCCATATTTCAAGTTTTCGGTGCAAAAGTTTTAATCCAGCTAATCATATCTGAAACTCCGACTCTAAAATGTCATATCAGAGTACTCTATTTGGTTACAAAACTACTCTAGAAATTAAAGATAAACTAAAGTATTTTAAATTATTCTCCCGCAAAGACACGTATTTAATATTGAAATTTTTTACTGTTTTTTTGTCTCGAGAATAATTTAAAATATGACAGACAGTTTAAAAATGTAACAGTGGTTAAACAATGGTTTCGTACCGAAACTAATTTTGGCTCTGAGCGAGATATAACCACATAACTGATGTAACTATTGCAGTAGACGGTACCAGTCCAGGGACCGGCCTTAGGTTGGCGGGTTATCGAAAGTTTTCAATTTATTCAGACAAATCAACATATTATACTTTTAATCAAACTAAAAAATCGGTGAGATTCTCTTCTGTGTTTGCTTCTTGGCTTAGAGTTGGTAGAAAGCTTCGTCCAGGTCATCACTGTGTTTGAGAATGGCCGGATTGGCAAACTCTTTTCTGTGTAGCGGCGGACGATTTCCATGGCTTTGAGAGCATCCAGGCTTCTGATTGGCAATTTAAAATATATTTTTAGCTAAATGTTAGCAAACCTTGACGGATGGCGGGTTATTCAGAGACATTTTTTTTCGGACTCACTCGGGGTGGCGCGGTTATCAAAAGTGGCGGGTTAGCGGGGTGGCGGGTCAGTGAGAGTGGACTGCAATTAAGTTTGATCAAGTTATATTTAAAAAATAAACTAGATCACTTTTTCCTTCATTTACTATTTTACGAGTTGTTGCTATTAGTTTTATCAGATATATGGTTGATAAAAGTAGAGTAAAAATTAAAAGTCTGCTTAGGCATAATTTTTTTCTGTAAACTCACGTGTGAAATTTTCATTGTCGAGTTTAAAGGAGTTTTTTTAAACAGTCTTTTAGGTTTAAAAATTAGCCCATTTTTTGTTGGTGCAAATAGAGGTATCAAATCTCCCAATATCATTCATATGTCCAAAAGTATTTTTAAAGACTTTAAAGTGTAAAAAATAATTTTGGCTTTTTATGGAACTTAAACGGGATATTTATGTCATAAGTTGACTTCATTGTTGCGCTCTTTAGTTTTATCTAAGCCCTGAATATTCATTCTATAAACTTCCGCGTTGAAAAAAGCTTAAGTAGAAAAAAGTGGATGTTGTTACACACCTAGCATCCAATAATAGTGCCGACAATAATGTTTTTCCCGCTGTATATACTAAAGAGCTAAAAAGGTGTTGCTGTCCGGTCTTGTAGACGCCAAAAATGCAAATTTTCTGCCTTTCTTTCCCAGCTTTTTATACAAGTCTTCGGCTTACATACCTTATTTAGCAACATTCTATTTTTTCTCAATTTGTAACATTCTTTTAGGTAAAACAGTAATATATTATTATAACCACCAAGATGGCACACAAGTTTAGCTCTTTAAAGTTGATGAAAACAGTCTTGTAGAGCTTGGCAAGACATTTGCACAATAAAAATGCCGTATTTCCTGTAATAGAAGCCTCTAGGCCTATTTCTTTTAGATCCCCGAAAATTTGAAATTTGACCCTAGTAGCGAAGATGCGATAAACAGCTCTACAAAAAATTGACTCTGCCCTGAGACATAGACTCTCAAGTTGGAACAGTTGAGGGAGGGTGTCTTATATTAGAAGAAATACGGTATCTACCGACTTATTTTTGTTTTTTTAAAAACCCCACTTCGCCCAATCAAAAAAGCTTGTAAAAACACAGAAAACACAAGAATACATTGCATTCTTTGAAAAGAATGCTTCCTTCGTCCCCAAATCAGACAAAAAAATAAATAAAAATAAAAAAAGAACGTTTTTTGAGGTCTAGAAAGACTGATTTCTACCTTTTTAAAGCTAAAACATCTAAAAGGTGATGAAAACCCAAAACATTAGCTCCTATTTACAGTGTACTTACAAGCACAGCAAACTACACCTTTAACATTTCACACCGAAATATTTTCACTCCTTTTTCTCACTGATAACTCAAATAAACACATTTCCCAGCAGCCAAGTAGTACTGTATTGTCGATTTTTATCTAACAAGCATTTCTCTGCAATCGATCTTCAAACCTGTGTTCTACAACCCCTTCTACACCTCAACTACAGTCCCTTCAAGAGCCAATAGTTGAGGCAAGGTGTGCCTGGCTGCAGCTCGTTTGTCCGCGTGCTTGCCAGCTCCATTTGTACTTAGCTGCTTGTTCCTTCCTCCACCCCTCTCTGCTGTTAAATTAAAGCCTCTAGGGGTGAGTCACCCCCTTTCAAAGCGCAGTTACCATTAGCTGCTGCTGTTGTTGTTATTTCTTCTATTTTTTAAGCCTGCCACTCTGATTTTTCATGAAAATTATTACTTTTTATTTGTTTATTTACCGAATGTCTTATGTCAGTCTGAGTCATATGCCTATTTTCGGTAGTATTCTTGTATTTTTCGACTTTAAGTTTTGTGTGTCTGGTCTTTGTTTTGTTCACACACGATGAGTCACTTTTTTGAACAAATACTTGTGCTTGCAAAGATATGAGTTTAAATAGGGATTTAAAAAAAACATTTTTCTCCGAAATGAGTCAATTGAGTAGGCGCAGATCAAAAATTGGACTTTTTGCAAAAATTAAACAGATCTATTTGCAGTTGACAGGTGGCCCAAGAATGGCTTGCATCAAAATTAGTTTTGAGGTTTTTACCGTTATCGATAAAATCAAATTTAAAAACTAATTCTAATAGTTTTCTTGCGTGTTATAATTTTTTTCATGCATGAGAGTAATCGCAAACTATTTATTAAAAGTTTGAAATTTTCAGCACTTGCAGCTGAATTATTGTTTTTAGAAATGTGTGAAACAATTTAGTCTTTCTGACAATTTCAGATAAACTGACAAAAAATGATTACAAACTATCCGAAAATTGGATTTGTCACAGATTTTTTAGTGCGAGTTCGAAAAATTCAGAGTCATAAATTGGAGCTTCAGGTATGCAATGTACAGAAGTTTAGCATAGCTTTGCTTTTTTGAAAATTTTTGATACTTTTTTGCAATAAAAGTGCTTTTTATATAAAAAAAACATTTCCTAATGCCCTCTGGTTGTTAAAAATACTTCAAGGATCTGTATAATTTCTAAAAAATGCTTGGTTGCTGAGATATGACCTTGTTTTGGATGCTCATTATTTTCAGTCTTGAACTTGAATTTAGAACCATATCTCGTTCTTGTTTTTTTTATTCGAGTTTCCGAGGCGATTTAAGCAACTAGTAAAAAACAGAAAACAACATTGCATGAAAAAGCACCTTTACTGGAAAATGTATAAAAAATTTATGAAAAAACATACTGGCCGTTCCGCGTAAATTTGACAAAAAAATTCACGCATTTCAACTCATATTCATGTTCAAAAATCTACGACTTTTTATCTTTTTCATACTCAACTATTTTGTTGAATTTTTCACTAGAAAATATATTTAAAATGTATAAAATTGAAAATTTCATTAAAAAGAAAAATTCCCTGAGTAGTGTTTTGTTTTTAATAAATTTTTCATAAATTTTCTACATTTTAAATTCATTTTTGTAGTGAAAATGTCACTTGAAAAAGTTTTTATGCTTTTTCTGAGGACTAAATAATAAAAAATATAAAAATTCCAATGAGTACTTTTTCCCAATAGCTGTGTTTTTCAAATGAAACATCTTTTCTTATTTGCAAGCTACAAAGAAATTTACTGAGCTGACTTTTTGTGAGTCATTTTTAGGGTTGTCGAGCCTTCGGCTCGAAAGCTCGAAGCTCGAATCTCGAAAAAAATCGAACTTTAGAGCCGAAAGTTCGATTTCGAGCCTTCGGCTCGACAATCTTAGTCATTTTAAGTCAAATAGTCAAATAGTGACACGAACGTTTTCAAATAGTTCTTTATTGGCGTTTTTGTATCATGAAGTTTTTCAAAAAAATCATAACATTCTACATTTGTTTAGCTCTATTGCTTTCTTGCATTTTTTGTTATTTATAAAAAGCATTTTGTAGATGTGAGATTCAGCCTTCCAATTAGGTATAACTTGCTGGGATTTAATTTTAAAAAGAAAGTAAAGTAAAACTTTAACAAAGCCATAATTCCTGGTAAATAAATGGTGCTTATGCAGCATTCTGTTTTTCTCACACACTTTTTTGTCAATTTTTAAAAGAAGACTTTTTGTTTTGTAGTTCAAAAAAGTAGTTTTAAAGTGGCAGTAGCACTTTTTTAATTTATTGAAACATGAGCAGAACTTCCTCGTACCGCGTTTTTTCGGGTCAAAATTGGCTAAAATTAACTTCCCAAAAAGGCCCGAAATCATTTTTTTTTAAGTGTTAGCATCTAAAACGTGTAGAAAACATGTTTTCAGGGTACGGCCGACCATTTTTGCAAAAAAAATTTTTGACTAAAATTTGACTTTTTGTCTTGGGGGACCAAGGTGAACCACCATGAAAGGACACCTAGAGACCCTGAAAAAATGATATTTGAACATAGCTTTGTTATTGGGGCCTACCGCATAGACAAACTCTGGTATGCATGCTTTTTCATTCATCCAGAGTCGCATTCGAGTGATTTGTGTCTGAGGTATGTGGGTGTGCGCATCTCAACTGCAAGCCCCCAAGCCCCTGCGCGCCCTTCGGGGGCGCAGGGGACTTGAGAGTTAGAGATGCGCGCACTCACTTACCTTAGACATGATTGCGAGAAGTATTCTTGATCGTAAAATGCATACTGAGACTCTTTTTGCCCCGTTCCAGTAAGAAAAACACGGTCAAAAATGAATAATAAGACATCAAGGTACCGTCTTTAAGTGGTTTACCTTTAGTAGCCCAAGCGAAAATCAAATCTTTTTCAAAAAATTCAATAATGGTCGCCCGCTCCCCAAAAACATGTTTTATACACGTTTTAGGTGCTAAAACGTTGAAAAAACATGATTTGGGGCCATTTCGGGCCAGTGCATAATAGCGCATTCCAGCCTCGAAATTAATGTGGAAAACTTTTTTAATATTAAGAAGCATTAAAAAAAAAATTTTATACCAGAATTCGGCCTTTCTTTGATGAACCAAGAGAAATTACCATGTATTTTGTAAAGGAGCTAAGGAAAAGACTTCTCCGCGGGCGTAGACGTTTTAAAAGCTGGAGGTTGAGATGCGTGGATTATAAACATTATGAACTACAAACTGCAAGTCAAAACCTTTTCCACGCGGATTAAACTTCATATTATCAAGAACAAATAAATATTAAAAATATTTGTTACTAAATAAGAGGCTATTTTAGTAAAACAATTGTATAAAATCAGCCCTACAATCAAAAAAGTAAAAAACACTTGCAACTTCGCTTTGATATGGCGCCAAATTAAAACTTCAACTATTGCAAAACATTTCTAAATCAGTATTATTGATCAGTTTTTTCTGCATCCTTTTTGGATTTTATCCAGACCCATATCACCCATCACTTTAATAGACTGGACGATAAACAACAGTAGTAATAACAAGACTACTAATACTACGTCAGCAAATCAGAACAAAACTTAACTGATCCCTTCCTTTGATAAATTCCCACCAAAGGTTACGAAATAATCAACAGATTGTCTGCAGCTCCTTGTGTATATTATTTACCCAAAAAGACTATTTCCCTAGTCTCCTAGGCTAGTCCAAATAATTCGCCTCATTTCAAATAACTATAGCTTTTTTCGGCACTATTGTTTGATATATATCATATTTTCCTTTGATCGTCCCTATTGATTTTTTCCAAATTTTTGACATTGTTAAAATTTTTAAAATGTTCATCAGCTATTTTTTGCTATCAGTTATAGAGAAACAAATAAATAATGTCAAACTTTTAGAAAATATCCATAAAGAGGACCAAAGGAAAAAATGGTACCTATTATACAATAGAGCTTTTTCCCTGCTGCTATCTGGAAAAGTTTGTTTTGGCTATCAACTTGTTTTTGGTTTAGAATTTTTTTTCTCTTTTAATATTTTTTAAATTATATACCAAACTTTTACACTCTATGCCAAATAAAATGTCACTGAAATCAACTTGAGCTAAAAAAACCGTCTTTCGTAGTCAATGCATTAAAAAAAGTTGTCTATTTGAGATCAAGCAAATTCCTTAAGCTGCCTTCTATCTATTTTTTCTGCTAAAAATCAATTTGGCTTAATAATGCTAGTGTGTTTTACTCAAAAACAATAAAATTCTAATATATTTTCTTTGCTTTTACTACGGTATGTTGCAGCAAAATTCCTTTCTTTCTTCCTTTTATTTTGTTTCCACATAGCTGGCTGGCTGTGTGTGTGTCTCTGTGCTGTGTGTGTCTGTTTTTGTTGACACAGATGAGTCATTGCTTTGCTTGCCTTGACTAAAATAAGTTTTTTTCTACTCGCTGCTGGTGCAAGTCTGAAACTAGCGAGGGGGTTTTTATTTTGAAATTTGTGTAGGCGGAAAATTTTCGGTTAGCTTAAAAGTATGCAAGAAGTATGCAAATTTTAATTTTTATATAGTTGAAATTAGAATACAAATCAGTCTCTAGATGCTCAAATTTAGAAAGATTTTTAAAAATATTTTATACGATGATTAAATTTTTATAATGTTAGTACTTCTGCAGTTCCCCCACACTTCAATTATTCTTAATAATTTTGTCCACTTACTTCATTTTTATATAGTTTTTACAACTATAGTATATCGCTTGACTGAAAAGAATTGTCAATTCGAAAAATGCGAAATTTTTGGTTATCCTCCATTGCATTGTTTTTTCAGATAGCATTGCTTGTGCAGCAAGGTTCTCACGTCCCTAACCCCTTCTCTTCGAAGTCGTGTTTTTTTGGCACCGTGTTTTGAAGACTGCTATCAAGCAAGTGCCCATCCGATCGCAATCTAAGATTTTTAAATTGTATTTATTCAGGGTACGTAACTTAAAATATTGTAAAAAAGTACGCTTGGCCAGAAAAGTAAAATTTGTTTATTTTTCGTCAAAACAGGCCATTTTATCCAGTGCTTATTGATTTGTGAGCACCAAAAAATAAAGATTTTGACTAAAAACTTCGAAAATAAAAAAGATTTTGGGTCCCGAAAAAAGTACGAATCTTTTAAAAAGTACAGTTACGTTCCCTGTATTTATTATATTCTCTTTGCTTTTTTTGAATTCGCGCCTATTTTGGAGTTCTGTTTTTTTCGTATTTTTTCTGCAATTATGTACTTCTTAAAAAAGTTATGCTTAGGCGAAAAACACGAGACAACAGAAGTCAAAATTGAAGCGAATCAAAAAAGTCCTAGAAACCGGTAAACGTCTACGCACCATTTTTATATGATCTAGAATCAAAAAAGGTATTAATTTGAAGAGAAGTAGTAGTATTAGTACTATGACTCAGAATGCGCGTCACTTTTCAGCAAACACACATTTTTATTTGCACACAGATCAGTTTTGTTGAAGAGAAAGCCATCTTTAGATTTTGCCCCCTTTCAAAATTTTAACACTTAATAAAACCCAAATTCATATTTTCAGGGTTTTAAACTTGTATTTTCGCAAAAAGATATCAGTTTTTTACGTTTTTTTTTAATATTTTGGCTTAATCAGCTTAATTCAATTTTTAAAAACCAATTTTCCAATCGTTTTTTGACTTATGGCTCAGCCTGGCTCCTAGACATGTTGCTATCTACTGAATTTAGCAATTTTTTTTTAGCTAGAATAGTATATTACAAGAATCGGTGGCAGGCTGAGCTAAAAGTCAAAACCACAAATTGAAGTAAAAAAGTTTAAGTTTTGGTGTAATTTTGACTACTTTGTGGTCGTATATAATTTTTTATAAATCCCATATTAATGATAATCAATACAGATATTGAATACGATTACAAGCATAAATGAAAATTATGATATGAAAAGTATTTTTTGCAGATTTACCTCAGAGCCTATTGTTCGTGGCTAGTGCCAAACAGCAGGCCCAGCAGACTATCGCTGAGACCCCTACTCCTACCAAGTTCATTTACCCTAAAAACGTCACAAAAGCACAGGAGATATTTGCGGAAGGATTCCAAAGTAAGCATATTTATAGTATTAATTGGCTACCTCAAGGGGCTACCTCTAGTCAATACCTAAATTTTTGTAGTTTACACACTTTTCAAGCCTTTATCTAAGTTTTTTACTCAAAATATAGCTCGTGACTTCAACATTGTCTAATGAGTCAAGCTTCGATTCTCGAACTAAAATAGGGAAAACAGTAACAAGAAAAACAGTAGATCAACAAAGAAACATATACCTCTACTACTGTATTTGCTCTAATAGGCTAACATGTCGGGTTATATTTCAATAGACCAAAAATCACAAATCAAGATTTTTAGGTGAAAATCCATAAAAAATTATCATTTGAGCTCGCGGGAGTATAAAAATGCAGAACGAGCTTTGCAAAAAAATCCATTCTTAGACAAAAGCCATCAAAGTAGGGTGTGTCGGGTTATTAGACAATGTCTGCTTATTAGAGCAAATATGTTATATCAAAACTTTGCATAAAAAGCCACTACTATCTCAATTTCAGAAGCCCTCCAGAAAGTACAAACAGAGAACAAGTCGACTGGAGCCCAACATCAAACTACCTGCTCCCCAGCACAGTAAAGTATCTTTTGTCCTTGTTGACACCCACCTTGCTGTGCCTCCCGGACCTCCCACACTCAACCCTAGTCCTTTGCTGCTATCCACCAGCAACACAGAGACTGCCAACAATACATCCACAGTAACCTCTACTACTCCAGCTCCAGCTACTACTGAAGTAGTCACTGGGCCACCTAAATCTGTTACAGAAACTGGCAGTAACAAGAGAAAACTAACTGTTTCCAGTCAAAAGAAAAATCTAGACTTGCCGACCATCGTGGTGGTTAGCACTTCCGGTCAACCATCTCCTACTTCATCTTTATCATCGTCATCTTCCACATCTTCGTTTTCTTCATCAAAGAAGGCTAAATTAGAGGAGAAGCATTTAGCTGCTAAGGAGAAAACAGCTACGGAGTTGTTAGGTGAAATATACAACAAGCTGGATCCGAACAACGCTCAAAAGTAGGTTTTCCAAGGCGTTATTTTTAATTTAAGGAAAGCGGATAGTAAGGAGCAATAGTAAGCAGACTCTGATTTTTTTACCTTGTTACATCACTTACACGAAATTCTTAAGGGCCATTGCCGTCTCCGACAACGGTTGTCCCCGCCAATTCAAATTTTTTTCTTTATCGTTGGATTTACGTACGAATTTTCAACTTGGTTTCTAACAAAACTATACCTAAAATAGAATTCCAGGCCTTGTTTTATTAGAAACCAAGCTGAAAAATCCGTACACAAGTTGAATGATTAGGCGAAAAAATTTGAATTGGCGGGGGACAATTCAAAACAGATGGCAATGGCCCTTTAAAAATAGGTCAAATCAAAAAAATAAAATCTTGTCTACTCAGAAAGTTACTTCAGAATTTCAGAATAAGTGGTGTAAAAAGGTTGAATAAATCTTAGAACGGGAGTTAGATTGCTCACTGCTGTTCGGGAACTAGGCAGACGTAACAAGAAAAAAAAATTGAAATTGAGGTTAAAACGTTGTTGGGCCTGAACTTAAGTTGGGCGCATAATATCGAGAGTCGGCTGCATCGACTGACTAAAAATCATGCCTTTCTCAGAAAATTTCTGGTTTTTTCTTTTTTGTGGCATTCTGAAAACCCTTACCTTTTCTGCTTACAGTTTCAAAATCAGGAACGCTATTCAGACATTTAAATGTGCATAGATTTTTAAGTATCCAGGAAATAATTGTAATATATGATTTTTTTAAATTTAGCTATATGGATTTGTTCCACCACCATCAGCAGTCTTTGAACACCAACTTTATGAACAACTTTGCTAGCGCTAACAACACCAATGTAAATGGCAATAGTGCAGCTCAGTCGATGATGCAGTTCTCGCATTCACCCCCTCAACAACACCAAATGGCTCAGCAACACCACTCTCCGTTGCCCGCTCACATGATAAAGCAGGAGAATCCGATGGCTAACCTATTCCAGAGCTCAATGCTGCCCCCTCAGCTGAATGGATCAGCCAATAGTGATTTCAGGTCTTCAAGTTTGAGAAACTGCTCTAGCACAGCCAGCACAAGTGGCAGTAACGGTGGTGGACCTATAGGATATGGCTCTGGATCCAGGTAAAAATTATAATTATTTTTAATTGATTTTTAAAGTTTGGCTGAGATTCAAGGCTGCATTGTTCAATCCTTTTGTACCTTTTCAAATTGAGGATTGGTTTTCAAATTTTTTTATCAAAGACAGTCAACGACCCACTATTTGATAGCTGAGATTGCGTTATTTATTGTGCGCACAAATATTGACCCATGTGTTTATTTTTTAGTAATAAACTGAAAAATTGGCTGACTTTACTTAAAAAGTTCAAAGTTTTATTTAACGTTCAGCACTGTGAAGAGCACTGTCTTGTAGCACAGAATCAAAAGCTACAAAACTCACTTGACAGAATATTTTTTAAATGCAAGCAAATTGAGACAAGGGTTTTTTAAATAAAAAATACTCTCAAAAATTCAATTCAAAAGAATTTTGCTCATTCTTTCACTAAGACATATCTCAACCTTTTAACACAAGGGTGCAACAGGGCAGTGCCTCTACTGTTTTTGTGCTCATTAATAATTGCTATTCAAACAAAGAACACACGCAAAACTAAAAAATGAAGGCAATTTGAAAAAGTAAGATATACAGGTTTTAGTCCGTACTTACACACGCTGGCCTACTCTTGCCCAAACCTCAAGCGTAAAACGAACAAAAATAAACAAGGGGAGCAAGGCATAAAAATGGGCCCGATTCTTTAATAGGGCCAAATATTTATACAGCAAAATTGTCTAATCATTATCATCGATTCACCTTTATTTTGCAGCTTCGACATGGATGATCAGGAGCGCAAAAAACTAGAAAGGAAAAGGGCTCGCAATCGTCAAGCCGCCTCCAAATGTCGGCAAAGAAAGATGGAGCGTATCACCGAGTTGGAACAACAAGTTCAAATAGAGCGCCAAAGGGCCTCTAGCCTGGCCAGCGATGTAGACCATTTGAAAAGGACCATAGTGGAGTTAAACCACCAGCTGGACAGACACAGAACTGCGGGATGTCCAATTAGTATTCCATTTAAGGTGAACAACATGTGACTATAAACCTCTTTTAGGCTACCAAATTTAGATATATTTGTAAAATTAGGTGTAGCAACACTGATAATTATAGAGTTCATTTACTAAAAATACCATTTTTAGCAGTTTCTAAACTGAGATTTGGAGAAACACAGCCTAGACTAGATCAAACATTCTATTTACACTTCTCAGTATTCTTTATACTCTCCACATTTTTCAGGCCTATCCCTGAGTGAGTACTGAATTTTTTGGGTCCCCTGTTATTTTTTAGTTTGTGCTAAAGCACACGGTGAGCCACAAAACATAAAAAGTACAAATAGTTTTTGAGTATTTTGAATTTTTTCAAAGCTTTTAGATCAACCAAATACGTTACGACGGGCTCAAAAGTCTTTGCCGAATTACAAAAAAGTAAAAAAGACCCATGATTGAGTCCATCCCAACACACGCTGACCTACTTCGCCCATAAAAAAAGCAGGGGAGACTGAGACGAAAAAATCGGTACTGATTCAGATATGAGGCCATTTTTCGGATGGTATTTTTTTCTCACCGCAAAACACTTGAAAATCACCGCAAATTATTTTTTTCTCACCGCAATTTGATCTTCCCGCAAAATACTTTTTTCTCACCGCAAAATACTTTTTTCTCACCGCAAAAATACTTTTTTCCCCCGCAAACCTAATTTCTGTCTAAGACCAACCAAATTTTGCATAATTTTGCAAGAATTTGAATTTTTCAGTCAGGAAACAATTTGGATCCCTCAGAATCCCACCCCAGAATGGCCAAAAGCCCCTGAAAGTTGGTTTTTTCGGGGTTTACTAAAGGGGGGTAAACTTTTTGCGAAAATTCGATTGAGCGGATCTGATTTCGGGTCCGATGGGCTTAATCGCTCAAAATTATAGGTTTATGGTATTTTCGAGTGGTTCAGGGTGGAGTTGTGGGCGATTGAGCCGATCGGACCCGAAATCTGATCCGCTCAATCGAATTTTTGCAAAAAGTTTACCCCCCCCCCTTTAGTAAACCCCGAAAAACCAACTTTCAGGGGCTTCTGGCCATTCTGGGGTGGGATTCTGAGGGATCCAAGTTGTTTCCTGACTGAAAAATTTGAATTCTTGCAAAATTATGCAAAATTTGGTTGGTCTTAGACAGAAATTAGGTTTGCGGGGGGAAAAAAGTATTTTGCGGTGAGAAAAAGTATTTTGCGGGAAGATCAAATTGCGGTGAGAAAAAAATAATTTGCGGTGCATTCGCAGTGTATTTGCGGTGAGAAAAAAATATTATCCCCATTTTTCTATACATCTCCATACTTCGGTTTTCGCCTCATTGAAAATTAGGAAGACAAATCACTAGAGTTTAAAGTATTTATTCAAGATTAAATTTTCATTTTCGTCCTGCCAAAAATGACAAAATTTTATTTTCCAGTCGCTTTTAATGCGATTTTAAGCCCTAATAAAAGATTACAAAAAATAAAAATTATGGGTTCTAAAAACAAACCAAAAAAGCCCAGAGCTCAATTTAGGCATCTAAAATTTTCAATATCAAGCAAAAAAAATTTTGATTTTTGAATGGCTGAAAAGTGAACGTACAATATAAATTATACGTCTTGTTAATTTTTGAAATGCAGCTAAAATATGAAAATCTTTAAAAAATACTTTGAGCTGTTTGTGTTCAAAGAAAGTTTTGCAGTGTCTAATAGTTTTTCCTCAGCTGTACAGCCAAAAGTCCCACACATACACACACCTAGAATGCCATATTTACACCCACTCTGGTTTTTTTAACAATATTGTTTGTCTTTTTTTTATATTTATATGTTATGTTACTGTTGTTATCTGCTTTTTTCTAATATATTTGGCGAACATTGTAATATTTGGAAACTAATTGAAAACGAGTGAATTTTGTTTAGATAACTTGTAAACGGTCAATCTGTGTTTTAGAGCAATTTTATTAAAAAAATAGTTTAGATAGAGAATGCTCTTATTAATTAGTTGTTCGTAAAAATGTAATTCTCAATTTTTTTAAATCTTTTTTCCAGAATACACGGTTGTGAAAAACGGTTCATTTTTTATTTCATTATTTTTTTGAATAAAACGGATTTTAAAATTGTTGTGCATTGCATTTCACTCTTTATTTAAGGACAATGAAGGGACCAGCCCAGTGACCGGGTTTGATACCTTTTTTGTCTACCGTATTTCCTCTAATAGAGCCCCCGGGGGCTTTATTTTTCGAATGCCCAAAAATCTTGAAATTGTAAATCAAAAATGGCCCTAACTCTGAAGTTCTAGTCAAAAAAACAGGGGGGGGGCTCTATTAGAGAGGGGGGCTCTATTAGAGGAAATACGGTATATTAATTTTTTTAATTTTTTGAGAGAATCAAGTTTGTTTTTCAAAAATCCAACATTTTTTCCTCTAAAAAACAAAACCTCGGTTGAAAACACTGTTTTTAAGCAGCCTTCCCTTAAATCGAGTTTTTTCTTTAAAAAAAAATTAAGTTTCTGAGAAAGCGAACGGCAAAATCAGTATCCTTGCAATTTTACAGAACCAGACTGTTTAAAAGAACTGTCGACAAATTTCAAAATTTGAAGTAAGAAAGTGTCAAACAGTGTTGTGCGGCCCTTTTTAGCGTCTCATTTAGTTTGTTAATCATATTTAACTTTTATCAATCCCGAGACTAATTAGAACACCTAAATAATCGGTTGAATTTGGACATAAATTCAAATAAAGACACAAGCAATACATCTCCCAGGTGCTCCTTACTGTCTCTTTTTCGTTTTTGTAGCCATATGAGAAGTGGCATTGTCATGGGGAAGGAGACCTGCCCTACTGCGGCGCTTGATTTCCAAAGCCTTTTCAAGTGTTTTCTGCAGACTTCATCCGCCTTCCTTGCCACTTAATTCCCACTTTTAGTTTAAAAGAGCTCTATGGACACCATTTAGTCTCACTCTAAGTCTTAGTCTGTGAACGAGCCATCGCAGACTGAGACTTAGTCTGAGACTTGGACTAATTTTTTGGTCTTTAATGGACCACGAAACTTGATAATTTGCAAAATTCGAATTCACGCGGGACCACCCTAATTTTGTCCATAATGTTTTCGAAATAGATTTTTGTGTGTGCACTTAAAATTTGAATTTCATTTAGTACTGAATCTTACGATTTTGGGCCATAAAACACAAACGCTTATCCACTGCACCACCGAAGCCACTTTTCCAACCTAAATAGTTTTTCCCCCTCCTTTAATTTCAGTCTGTTTTTTGTCTGTCTCAGTCTGAGTCGCAGTCCGTGAAAGAGCCAATAACCGTTTGAATATAAGTCCTCATCAAAGGCTTACCTTGTAATTTTTTTTCGGCTATAAATTTTTATGATATTCGAACAAATTACAAATCAAAAGATAGCCCTGCATTCTCTCTTCAAGATTCATATTATAGATTTTCCAAACATAAAGTACCTAAAAAGTTATGATGCCTTTTGCGCATTTTCGAAAGATGCAAGATAGCTTATAATCTAAGCTTCCGTTTAGTTAAGAAAGCAATACGAAAAATGTAGAAAATTTCATCTCTGATGACAAAAGAAGTTGAAAAAAACGACATCGACCTAGGCCAAGGAGTGTTAGCATAGGGTGAGTGCTGGGGGTATAGGTAAATTTAACCAATTTTTCTTTAAAAAAACTACTAAAAACTATTCCAATATATATCCTAGACTAAAAAACACATCTTTTAGTTTGTAGATTTTCTACAACTTTGTAGAATATTCAACCTGCTCAGAGATACAGACCCTGAAAGTCGAGCGGAAATATTTACGGTATAACATTTGCTGTAAAGTTGTCAGGCTTTCAAAATGTCATACCGTTATATACCGTATTTCCTCTAATAACTCTCCACCCTCGTTTTTTTACTAGGATTTCAGAGTTAGGGCCATTTTTAATTAACAATTTAAAGATTTTTAAAGATTAACTCCCCACGGGGAGTTAATATAAGGAATACGGTAATGTATGAAAAATTAGTTTAATGGCACTCTTACCGTGTAGGAATTTTTTTTAGTCAGCCAGTAACACGTTGGCTACTTTGAGGTTGGCCATCTTGTGAACTACTCTAGACATAATGAGACTTATTATAAATTACCCTTAATTTTGACTTTGGAGACAATGTTACGTTGTCCGAAAGAAAGAAAGAAGAGGATGCGAAATTTTTGCAATATAACATAAAAAAGATCCCTTATTTTTACACTCAAAAACACATTATTTTAGTTTCCTAAATTTAAATTTCCTCTGCAAAAATTTGCAGAAAAACACAAAACATGAACATAATTTGCGAGAATTTCATTAAAATGAATGTTTTTCGAAGCCTTTTGCGAAAACTAATTTAATTACACACACTTGCAAAAATGATTTGAATAAAAAAGTTGCGAAAACTACGTAATTGATAGTATTCACACATTTTTTTATGTTTAATCGTAAAACCTAATTAAAATGGAATACTTTATTAGACCTGTCATATAATATAAAAAGCTCTTAAATATACGCGCAAGTTTCTTACCAAACTGGTCTCCCAGCTTCGAAAAGTTGGACAATCAGACACTTTTTGGACACTTTTTGTTAGAGCTCTCGGCAAGAGAATGACAATAAACTTGTATAACAACTTTTATTCATCTCAAAAGATACCTAACAAAAACGACTAAATTTAACAAGAATTTCAGAAACAAAATTCAAATCAACACATTTGGCGCTACCACGGTTTATAAAAAATTGATTCATTTTAAAGCGAATTCGTAAAAACGGGTTTCATAAAAATAAAAAATAGAATTCTTCGAAAACCGGATTTCGAAAAAAAAATAATTTGTTTCAAAACGGTCTGGCAAAATGAAACTTTACGATATTTTGATTTCATGAATCATTGTTTAAATACGTATTTTTAATTGCTTTCTGATCGACATTTCTATTACTATTTTCATTAAATTAAGCGCTCCTGATGAATCTCGAAGACCCGTACAGCAGCCCTGATGAAGCGAGCAGCTGTGATGCGAGTGAGCAAGGATCATTGGAGGAAGAGGAAATAAGCTCAAGCCAAATCCAACAGTCAACCAGAAACGTCCAAGTGGGTCGAAAGCGGAAGCGTAAGCCTCAGATCATTACGGGTCTTGCCATCGAGTTTATTAAGAGCAAGAAGGGAAGGCGTATGGTGATTCTGGATGGTAGGCTTTTATCATAATTTCTAGTAACATTACAAGTACTGATCTAGGAGAAGTTTACTTTGCTGGTTACAAGGACAAGCAACAGATCACTCATTGGAAATGCGTGAAACAACAAGAAGGCTGCAAAATGGAAATGGAAACAAATTCAGATGATACTTCCACTTTGCTCAAACACTCTTTCGGAAGGTTCAAAAGTTAGGACTCGTTCGTAACTACAAACAGGGAGGTCAATTCAGCCAACTTTTCGATCAGCTGAAATCTCTCGCCTATGTTCCTTCGACGGATGTTAAAGAAGCATACGACTTGGTAATTCGCTACAACGCTCAGTGTCCAGATAACTCCGCCGAACAGAATTTTTAAAGTACTTCCGTGAGGTATATTATTTTTAACGAATTCTCGCAGTTTCATGTGTTGACTTCTGTTATAGACATGGATTGGAGATGTTGCACGTGGTGCAAGACCAATGTTTTCTGTGTTACTTTGGAATTGCTACCAATTAACGCTGGAAGGTAAGGCGAAAAAGGACAAACTCCTTGAAGCCTGGCACAATGCTCTTAAATACGCCATGGGAACAAAAATGGTAAGAGAATTCGATTTTGGCGCTGGCTAGGCAAGCTGAAACAAGAGTGCTCGCTCCAAGAAGCTCATCTCATCTCCCTTCAAACAGGTACTCCAGTGAAGCAAAAGGCAGAAGACAAACGAATTTCGGCACAAAGAAAGAGCATCTCTGCAAGCTACAAAGTGGATCAGATTTATAAATATGTACAATCCCAGTTTTTGTTATGTGATCTGAACGGGTGATTTTGTTTGATTACGTTAAATAAAAGTGTGAGGGTTCGTTTGTAGTTGGTTCGTGTAAAACTGTGTTTTAACTTGAGTTAGGGCACGGCCATATGGCGGAAGATGGCCGGTCATTTTACCAAATTGTTTACGTGCTAATGGTTGCATACTCTCCAGCTAGAAATTTGCAATTCTTAACTGTGAAAATTCATATTGAAGTAACTGTGAAAATGGTTATAATTCGACCATATATTGATGGTTTGGCCGAATTTACAATAACCGGTTAATTTTTCCTTTTTTCAAGATCACACTGTCGCTGAGATACTTTTTTTATCCAGTTGTGAAATAAATTTGTCGAGAAATCTGGATAAACCTATTTATTGTTGAATTAAATATTCATAAAACTATATATTTTTTAAAACTTCATTTTGCCAAACCGTTTTGAAACAAATTAATTTTTTTTCGAAATCCGGTTTTTGAAGAATTCTATTTTTTATAAAACCCGTTTTTTACGAATTCGCTTTAAAATGAATCAATTTTTTATGAACCGTGGTAGCGCCACACATTTCATTCAACGTTTGCTAGGATAGCTCGATGAATCAAGCTTTAACATGCCAAGGCTTGAATGTAAGACCATACTTGGACGAGCGGCGCCGCTAGCGGCGGGCGGCGAGCGGCGCCGCTCGCCGCGCCGTTCGCCGCTGCATTTTTTAGCCGCCGCTGCCGCCGCCGCTCCATTTTTAGTCACCGCCGCTGCTTCCACCGCTTTTTTTCAGTCACCGCCGCTGCCTATGCCGCTGCTTCCGGCGCTGCCTCCGCCGCTTGTTTGAACCTTCAAAATTCGTTTTTATTTTTTATTTTGTACGTTACAAAACTGCGTTACAAAATAACAAAACACTTAGTTTGCGAAAGAGGAGGCTTAAATTGTCTTTTTATTGATTTCTCTGACGCAAATCTTTGTGCATCTCTTTTAGCTACATGTCCACATGTTGGCAGTACTGAAGTGTAGTGAGCGTGTGGGGATTACTTCCTGAATGAATCCAGAAGCAGCACATTTCACGTTTGCACTTAATTTTGAGCCCAAAGCCTCGGGAACCGGTTCACGAATGTAGATTTTCACCATCCTTCTCTATGCACTCACATTATTATAGTAAATGAACATTTGATTGAGTTCCCAAGTGTATTGTCATTAAAATTGTCAATAACTCAAAGTTACGAAAATTTAATAATAAGTATAGTGAAATTTTTTTAAATAAAGTAGTAAATAAAATTTTTTTCACACGCCGCTGCCGCCGCCGCTCATTTTTGACCCGCCGCTGCCGCCGCTGCCGCCGCTGCCGCCGCTGCCGCCGCTGCCGCCGCTGCCGCCGCTGCCGCCGCCGCTGCTTTTCGGCCCTTCCGCCGCCGCCGCCGCCTCTTTTTCCGCCGCTGCCGCTGTTTTTCTGGCAGCCCGCCGCTCGCCGCCGCCGCTGCCGCTCTTTTTTCGCGTGTCCAAGTATGTGTAAGACCAGCACATTCTGGTGCAAAATTTTATGGAGAATCTTTCTATCGCGGTGGATTTTTTTAGAAGGGCAACTTTTCGGCTGAAACTTTCATTTTTTAGAAACAACTAAAATGACTGGAAGGGGTTTTGTGAAAAGGTCTGTGGCCTTTGATAAAATAACCATTCACATATTTATAATATCTTATTTTGTAGGAGAGGTGAAGAGCTTTCTAACGCATATTTAAGTTTTTATTTTCGTTAAGTATCGCTAAATAAATGCATTTCCATGCATTCCATCTTGATTGAACCAAGCTCTTTCTCTGCAGCCCGAAATCGTCCCTTGATCACACATAGTCGAGATGATGCCCACATTCTTGCCCTTGAGATTGCGGTGTTTAAAAAACATCCTTCCATCATGAACGAACTTGGCATTACCCTTGTTTGAATTTTCAGCATGTGGACGGGTAGTGATGAAATCAACTTGAAAATGAAAAAACACTCAAATCGCAAAAGAGATATGTAAATTGAAAATTGCATATCGGATTGTTTTGCACAACAGCCAAAACACCACGCAGCCAGTTCGGATCAGTATTCATTGCAGCCTGAAACAATTTCAAAGATAGTACACGATTTAGCTGTAAAACCCTTTTTTAGGTATTATACTAAAGAGATCCTGCATTAAAAGTGCCAAAAAATTTTGCTTGTTCCAAAAATCATTAGCGAAATAAGATGCCTCGGAGGTTTTTGGACCAGACTGTTTAAAGACAATTTATAAAAAAGAAAGGCAGAAAAAATCGACGGCCTCGGGTGGGGAACGGCAAATTACCAAGCATTTTGTCGCCAGTGATATGAGCTACAAAGGGGTGTTAACTTGCCTGAGAGAAGCTCTCAAAAAACAGGTAAAAACAGGCGTATGGGCGTTTAATACTTTTTTTGTGCCAGCTTGTTTGAATTTGCGCCTTATTTAATTTCGGCTATTTAATGAATAATTTTCTAACTAAGGCGGAGTCTTAGGCTTAGGATAGGCCAGCCCATGTAAAGCGGGACTAAAAATGTCTTATAGACAACAAAAATCATACCGTATTTCTTCTAATTGCAGCACAGTCTCTAATAACCGCACACCCCCAACTTTGAGGACTTATTTCTCGGAGCAAAGTAAATATTTTACAAAGCTGTTTGATGCATTTTATTAACTCCCACGAGCTCTACCGATCCCAATGTTCAGATGGTTGAGCACCCAAAAATCTCCAGATCGAATTCGAAAATTTCCGATTTTTGGGTGATTGAAAAATAAGCGCACATGTGCGGCAATTAGAATAAATACGGTAATTAAAAATGGCGCGAGTTTAAAAAATGGCACAAAAAGTACGGGACGTCAACCTACCAAAAGCCAAATGCCAAACAAATCAGGAGGGGGCTTGTATTAGAGAGAAAATGGTAATTGATGTTGTTGTACCGTTTGAACTCTATCTCTCGAACTCCCATTCTCGATGTCTCAAAAAAAATTATCTGCGGCGCGTTATATGCGTTCAGCATTAAAATTTCTTATTATTAATTTGTAACAAATCATTGTAGTTACAAATTATTCCGGTGATTGCCAAAAAAAGATTCAGGCACAAGGAATCGAACGTGAGACCGAAAAAGTCAAAACTATTACTCTCACCAAAGCAGCACGAGAACACAATAGGATACAAATTCATACCTTATAGACATGGTTTTCGGACACTTCGAATACTCAAAAAACTATTGTACCTTGCAGCTTGGGCTTCCCTCAGACTCTCTGCTAAAATTTTACTTCTATTACTCCAGTTTCACTCTTCTAACCACCTGGTTGTTAGCCCCATTTATGTTCTACGTAATCTTGACCAAATGCAAGACCCTAGGCAGCTTCAAATGGTTCATTCTAAACCACATTTTATGGTGTTTGGTGTTCCAGACTTGCATGAGCACTTCCAAACCTGTTATCTTAACACCTTTGATTGGTGAATACCAAAATGTTTTACCATGTATCTTTTTGGCAACTTTAGCAGCGTGGTCTACATACTGCTGTGTTTTGGAGCAACTGCAAATATATGGTCAGTGGAATAATGCTAACATTAGTTGTACGATAATTATTAATATTCGAAAATAAATATTTAAATTGGTTAAACATCAAAAGTTTCATTGCAAAAGCGTCAGTTTTGTTGTTTTGCCTATATTGTTGTATCACCTACAATGTTTTCTCAGCGGTTAAGCAAGATCGACAAAATGCTACGGCATGGACAGCAGCTTATGACCCAACTCTGATGGACTACTTTAAAACTGAACCGACTTTTATGGTTATTCCCACTAATTATATATTTGTGCCTATTTTAGTTGCTTATTTATGCTTATTTGAATAATTTTTTAGAGCCGCCAGCTTTTGAATTTTTTATTTTCCATGTATTGAAAAGACAGAAGCAGATTTCTCAAAATAAAACTCAAAATTCAATTATTGTGATTTCTCTGGTTCAATCCTTTATTGTGACTGCTTTGTTGGTTCTGCCTTTGTTGATGTATTTTTTATTTGTTTTATTCAAAATTCCTCACACAGCATCGGCTATGACGGTTGCTTTTTGTGCTTTTGACACTCATCCAATTGTGGAGTTTTGCGTTACTCTTTTTGTATTTTTCCTTATAGAAAATTCGACCCTATCGGAGTATACCCCCCCCCCCCCCCAAATGAAATTTTTTTAAAGTGTTTTTAAACACCCTACATCGACCCAAAGTTGCCTCGGGAGTTCAAAAAAGACATTATTTTTGAGTTCTGGTTAATAAAAAATTGAGTTTTGGGCATTTTGAAATTTCGACCATTTTCCTGTTTTGGCATGTTTTGGTCACTGGAGCTGGGCAAAAATAGTCTCTAAATGCATTTTTATTCAAGAGTCTTGCTCGGAATTATGTTCAAGGTGAGTGAGTGCGCGCATCTCTAACCAACCAAGCCCCCTACGCACACCTACATACCTTAGACGCAAATCACTTGAAAGTGACTCTGGATGCATAAAAAATGTATGCATACCAGAGTTTATTTATGTGGTAGGCCCCAGTCAACAAAACTATGTTCAACATCTTCCTTCCTCCTAAATTGGCCCTTTTCGGTCCTTTCCCACCCTAATATGGCCCTAAATCCCTTCAAAATGGTCGAAATAGGTATATTTGGGTGGTCCCAAAACTCAATTTTTTATTGACTAGAACACAAAAATAATGCCTTTTTCGAGCTTGTGAGGCAATTTTAGGTCGATATAGGGTGTTTGGAAACAGTTTAAAAAAAATTTCATTGGGGGGGGGGTATGCTACTTGTTAGCGCCGAAAATTCATTTTGCAAATGTTGAGGATTGTTAAGCAAAGCGGAATTCAGAAAAGTACAAGGATAGTCATAATACCGACATCTATTTAAATTTTTTAAGCTGAATTTTTTTAGCGACATTTACAGAAGTATAAATTTACAAAATTATACGTTGACGGATTAAAAATTTGAAATATTGCTATGGCACCCATATATTTTTTCAAATTTTTTCTGCTAAATGCCTTCTAATGTACTTTTTGTGCCAGAAATATAAAAGTTTAGGCTCATACGCAGGCAAGAGTAGGCTAGCGCTTGTTGCGAGGGACTCAAATATGTTTGTAGAAGTAAAAAAGAGTAAGAAACCCATATTTTACTCCGTCCTAACATACACTAGGCCACCCCGCGCCTAAGCCTCAACAGCGTAAAAAAATGTTTTTTGAGACAATTTTTTTTGAAACCGGTTTTTTAGTTAATTTTTGTTGTGAATAAACCGATATATTGCAAAGGGCGGTTTTAATTTTTCCCCAGTTTTCGGTTTGGATTCATTCGGTTCAAAAAACCAGTTTTTCATTAACCGACGAGATCCTGCACAGTAATACAATAGAAAACGTGTTTTTTCGGGTGGAAAGACAATTTTAGCAAAGAAAAGTTTAGCCGAAAATTTGATTTTTTGTCTTAGTGGACCAAGACCAAAAAGAGGGTACCGAAAACAGGGTACGAATGTAATTTATTTGCAGATTTTTGTAGTTTTGCTGTCGAATAAATCTTACTTGTTACTTTTGGTTTGGAGATGATTTATGTCAGTCTAGGTTGGAGACTGTAGTATACTGAATTTTTTGCTAGCTTAGCAAAGATAATTCTCAGAAAGAAGAAGAGATTACCAAGATTTTCCTTTCATAATTGATTATTATTTCGCAAAAGGCAACACGCGCGCTTTTTTGTTCTCGAGATGTCTTTGGAGTATCTCTTTCAGGGCTACATGTAATCATTTAATTAACCGACAAATGATTGAGAAAGTGAAAGCGCTTCTGAACAATATAGCAGCGCCCACTCACTGCCGATGAGACCAGTGAAAGAGAACTTTTCCGGAATAACTTTTTGCTGCAAGTCTCACTTCATAAACACTTATTAATAAATAAATAATTTTATTGACCTTTTCGCTAATTATTTTCATTATTGCAACATATGGATGACATTTTTGTGTAATAGGATGACACTTTTTTGCATTAGGTTTTTGTTTCTCACAGGTATGCTTTTGTAATGGGAAGATAAATTTTGGCTTTGCAAGTAATTTTTAGTATTTTTATTGTTTCTAATGGCCAGCTTTATTAATTGCTTTATAAGCCTGAAGGACAACGAAAATTATGATGGAAAGGCGCTAACTATTCCTATAAGTCAAGATGCATATTTAGATCTTCACACTCATTGGTAATTTTGGCACTTTTTTAAAAAGTGACCTCCCAAAATCATTTTTTCTGCTCAGCACGATAAAAGAAACATTTCTTAGCAGTTTCCAATAAAAAAATTAAACCTTGTCAAAAGATTTTTAGTGTTTTGCTGATAGTGTTTTGCTTTGAGAAAAGTTAAGAAAAATAAACAGAAAAGCACGAAACAAAAATTTGCGACAAATTTCTCTCTTTTCGCGGCGAAATTCCGATATTTAGGTCATTTCTCAAAAATCCGAATATGGGAGGGACTAAAGAAGTACCGTAATTTTAACGGACGAAAATTTATTAACTTTGAGCTATTTTTTTAATGTACTGTATACCGTATTTTCTCGAATTATAGACCCGGGTCTATAATTTTTCAACCTCCGGAAAATCGGAAAATTTCGAGGTCGAACTCGAGATTTTTGGGTGCTTAACCAAAATCTAAAAAGCGGGATTGGCAGAGCTCGTGGGAGCTAAGAAAACGCAAACAAGATATTTTTAAAATTTTCACTCTGCGCCGAGGTACATACCCTCAAAGTCAAGGGGGTCTATAATTAGAGACGGGTCTATAATTAGAGAAAATACGGTAACCTCTAACAGTCTTTCTCGCAAGTAACGCAGTGGTGAAATTGAAATAAAATGTTAGATGAAAAGAAATCGGCAAAAAATTATGGCTGTAATTGGAAACACACTCCGATATACTCCGATATAAATGCTAAAACAAGAGTATTTATGGATGTTTTTCTAATTGTTAAAGTTGTTTTTTAGATCAACATTTAGCCCTGCACCTCCAGTTTCTAATCTTTATATAGTAATACTATAATAGTATTTGGGTGATGTCACGTTTTTTAAATTTTATAACTCAGCCACAATCATTATTTGTTCAAATCTTTTATTGACAGCTATGGCTGGGACGAAGAGCGTAAGAGAGCGATTTTTTCGATTTAGTATAAAAACAGTTGAAAATCCCCAATTGCAAGTTGCAAAAACCACAGGGGGACAAAAGCATTTTGGACTGAATCTCGAATTGCCTTGGGGAATCAAGGCATGTCTTTTAGAGCTTCAAAAGTTCGAATCCTGGTGGTAGCATAACTTTTTTCCTTGATGGCATTTAAGTAAGTTGTTAATTTGTTGGTAGGTTGTTGAGTGAAGTACGTAGGCTGACAGGTGGTGTATGTAGGTATGCCTGATGGATGGGTAAGTATGCTACAGACAAGATGGAGGCGCCAATAGGCGTCTTTTGCCCTAGTGAGCTCAGAGGCGTAGCCAGAAAAATCTGACGGGGGGGGAGGAGGCTAAAGCCCCCGAGAGGTCATTTTCGCTACACCGTTTTGAGTTTTACATTGTTTTTAATTTACAATCTTTTTCGAAAAATCTGACAGGGGGGGGGGGTTATAGCCCCTTAGCCCCCTTCCTGACTACGCCCATGAGTGAGCTATTAACTGAGCCAGTGTCTTAAAAAATCGAGGATTTTTTTTTGAAACCATTTTTTGTTTTAAAGTCAGAATTGTTCCCCCATTTTTACACATCACATCAAGCTATTTGATAAATCATTAGAAACTAGAGATTGAGGACGACATGTTGATTCACAAAAACAATTTTTACGATTGTTTTGAGAAATACTCTTGTTTCTATATTTACTGCAGGAAATCTTTATTTCGGAGCATGATTTCAATTTTAGCTAAAAAATTGTTAAAAGGTGAATTTGTCAATTTTTTGAATAATAACTATTAGAGGTTGAACGGTACTCAAAATTGTAAATCTACACACAACAGAAACTTGTTAATTAGTCATTTAATTTTTAATTTAGGATGGAGAAAGCATACAGCGGACTATTTGCATCGATCGCCAAGCAACAGTTGAGATTTTATAACTTTGTTTACAACCTCCAAACATTTTAGGTTGATAGGCAAAACAAAACGAACTCAGCAAAAATTGACCGATTGCTCTAAAAGGGCTACAAATGTGATTCTACATGCGCAATGTCTATTAGATCTTTTTAACGCTAAAGCACCCGATGAAGGTATAAAATCACCCATTTCAAATTACAAGCATATTTTCAGAAACTCCTAAGCCTACAAACTCAGACATGGTAATTTTTGAAGGCATTTATACATCTGCTAAAATTTCAGTTTAGAAACGTAGTCCAGTGTCCCCAGGACTATCTAGACTGCATAAGACAGAGACGCAAGAGACAGGTCGTTGGGTGGGCAGTTTGCTTGTTCCATCTTCAGAAATTATTCAGAGTAGTGCTAGTCACGAAGAGATTACAGAAAACAGGCAAAAAAGGTCAGCTCAGGTGGTTGGCAGGTCAGAATATCAATTGATAAGCAAGGACTCAGGGATAGGTCCGCTAGGAGCTGTGGCCAAGGTTTTGACGAGATCTTTGTTGAAGGCCAAGAACAAAACACAGACAACACAGTGGGTCTTTATTGATAGAGCAGCAACTTGTACTTTGTTTTAAATAGATGGCAGGATTCAATCAACAAGGTTCGCCAGCTAATGGCCAAAGTAAAAGAGCAAAGAAAAACTGAGAAGAACGAAAGCAGCTCGGCAGAAGAAATTCAATCAACTGGTTTTAGACGCGAAGATGTCGAAAATGTAGGTTTTTATTAGTGGAGCATGGAACTTGACAAGCACTGCAATTTTAAAATATTAGCGCAAATTAGCGCGAGGCCAACCTAATTTGGTCGATAATGTTTTCGAATTAATTTTTGTGAGAATTTTAAATTTGAATTTTATTGCTTACTTAATATAAGACAATTTTTAGTAAAAACTGTCGAGCAACGGAAGTTGCCTAACTCGTCTGATTTGGCAATGTCAAGCAACGTTGGGCTCGACTAGTGATGGTTCAAAAATTTTCCTGAAAATTTGTTGTTGTTGCGCGAATTCGAATTTTGTACATTGTTGTGCTCCTCTAGTTTCACGGTCTTTTAAAAAAATTGAAAAATCAAATTTCGATCCTTCCGGCCCATTAGGGCACGCTAAACAGTGCCGTAAAGTCGAGCGTGCTGTGAAACCGAGGGCATAATACAAATTAAGCCAAGGGTACAAATCTGTCTCATTCGGTTTTTTTCTTGACTGCCTGATGACTGAGCTAAGGTGTATATCGGTGTGTATGGCTCCTTATATCAAGGTTTTATTTTTAGCTGGACGAAATAATTGGTGACCCCAAACAGCTAAAAAAGATGCTGACCAGTGGACGCAACGACAAAAATATGGATTCCACCAGAAAAATCACAGGTTTGCTCAGGCAGGCTCTCAAACTTGGCTACATGCTCGCTGGAGAAAACACCACTGATTTTGACAATAAGAACGTGAAAATGATCTCGCCCAGGTTTCTGAGTGTGACTCCTGGTGATGACACGGTCAGTTAATTTTTAATTTTGATTCTAGTGGTCGAAAATAGTGTTTAGATGAATGTGCTGTCCCCCTCACTGTTCAGCATGCACAATGAGGGTGAAGGTCTAGAAAAATTGACCAGTCTGCCTTATTTGATCAAAGAGTTCAGTGGAAAAGATCAGCAGGAGTGGCTTAACTTTATATTAGAAGCTGCAGGCATTGAAGAAGAGATTGACAAGTTTGAAAAAGTAGGACTATTTCGGCCTATAATAACGTTTTTCCTCTAATTGGCCCTTAGTCTAAAATTTTGGTTGTTCCTTAGAGGCTTGTTGACAATGTTTGATTGTATTTGTAGTTTGTTAGAAATACCGTATTTCCTCTAATACAAGAGCCGTCCCTCGACTTTGATTGTCTCTGTAATTTTGGTAAAAATCATGAAAAAACCATTGCTGTACCCAACAAGTACCATAATTTCTATATTTCTTCAAAAAATGCAATAAAACTGATTTTTTGATTTTTATGCCTCCGTTTTTAGGAGTCTTTAGAAAAAAAATCGAATTTCTGAAATTGATGATGCTAATCCCATTTTCAATTCTGCGCAAGTTTTGTTTACAAGACTCAAGGCGATTAATAGGCAGATCTTTTTTGTAGTTGATTTCCCCTTTTTGCAGCTAAACTAAACTCAGGCAGACCTTATTTTTTTGCAGCTGACCCACAAGGGAATAAGCACTTTCAAAATTTAATCCTTTACTTTCTTCGAAATATGGTGTAATACTTTTTCTACAGCTTGTCATGTTGCGTGCCTTCAGGGTCAAATTAATTCAATAAACCTTTTGGCGCCTAAAATTTGACCTTGGTCCCCTAAGGCAAATTTTTGCGAAACAAATATTTTTTCGCAAAAATGCTTCAAACGTGGTGAAAAATTGTAATAACTTGAAAAAAATAAAAACCATTGAAAATTTAATTTCAGAAAGAAGTGGACGAAGAAAAGTGGAAAAAAGCCAAGGAGAAATATGACTTCGAAATTCGCGGAGAAGACGGCCAACCACTTTACTTTACAAAACAGAATGTAACTGATAGGTTTGGTGATTTTGAAAAGCGGAAAATAGACACCTGGGAGCTACTTGTAGCTAATTACTCAAAAGAACAAGTAAATTTTTTGCTTTTTGACGCCTTAAAATAAATTTGGATACTTTCAGTGGAAAGAACTGAACAAAACAGGATATGCAGTGCTGACTCCAGAGCAGCTTCACATGCTGTATGGTCCAGCTTCTCCGTACAACAATTCCCAGACTTTGTCCAGATTACTTTCGATCACTAATCTGGAATCCGGCCTCCAGATGGACATTCAAAGGACCGCTTCACTGGAGATCTTCAAAGTGCGTCACAAAAGACAGAGCGGTATTATAGAGTCACCAGTGATACTTAGGTAAGTAGCCATTGGTAAGCCTTTTTACAAGAGCTTATGAAATTTGGAAAGTTTGGAATGTATCAGGGGCATACTACCAGTTGTTTCTAGAGTTCCATCCTTTTTTTAAGCAGCTGGTTACGCATTTGACTAGAGATGGCGAAGATGATGCAGGCGGGTAAACGGGACGGGATTTACTGACCCAGCCAAGGGCAGGAATGGGAATGGGATTCTGAGTTTGAAAAAAAATTGGTTGACTTGTAGCTGGAACAGAAAGGGATAGACGGGTAAGCTAATATTGGATATGGTGCTTCGTTTGTCAAGATTCAGGTCCAAAATATATGTATCAGACTGAAAGGAGCGAACAGGATAACGAACAAAATTTTTAGCTGAAATTCGGGTGAGCAAGACGTGATTCCGTACGGGATCCCGTCCCATGGCCATCGCTACATCAATTTATTTAAAAAACCATGGTTTTCGCGGGCAGCGGCACATAAAATTTGAATTGGCGGAGGAAATTTCTCTTTCGTCTCTCCCTGTAGTTTTTTGAAGTAACCATTATTTTTTATTGAATTTTAGCGAAAAATGGTGTGGTTATTTTTTGTGTTACCCTTTTCCTTTGCAATTTTCTAATTTTTTGCCTAATTTAAGCTTACACACGGTGTTGAAAAAACCAAGGCAAAAAATAGTATATTTCAAAGGCTGTATGTGAAATTTACCGACTAATGTGTGAAATTGGCCGCCTTTTTTATTTTTTAGGCCCCCTTTTTTGAATTTCAAATAAAAATATTGAAAATGGCCGCCTTTTTTTAAATTAGCCGCCTTTTTTTCTTGATAATTCATGTTTTTCAAATTTTAGCTTCAATTTGATGGTAATTTACTCTTAATGATAGCGAAAATGAAAGCCCAGAATCTTGGCTACGTATTGGTATAAAACAATCGTGAACTTATAGGAAAAAGTAATAAAATGTAATCGAAAACACTTAGATGGCTATTTCGGCCTCTACCTGCTAAGTGGTTTTTGTGTAATTTGAAGGTTTTTGAATTTCAGCTTTTACGAGTTGGCATTTTTTCTTTCTATGATAGCAACAATGAAAGCCCAGAACTTCGGCTGCTCACTAATTTGAAAAAAGTATCAATCTACATACAGTATTTTTTATCGGTTTCTTCGTCACGCTAAATGTTCGTCAAAAGTGATGATAACCTCTAAAGCAGTTATCAGTAATGGAACATGATTCTAAAGTTTCATACTGTTGAAAATCTCTCGATCAGACAAAGCAATAAGTGTTTTAAAAATTAGATGCTCGACGATTGCAAACGGAAAACACGCACAGACTATCAGATGCACGGCCCTTTTGTCCAAAGATGAAAGTTCCCCTGAAATAGACACATAAACCTTGCGAGAAAATAAAAAAGTAAATCATACCCTTCGGTAAAATCTTGACAAATCAATCCAGCCTGTTCTTCTGGGACTCTTGCGCCTCTTGGATAACTTTCAGCTTGTTGGCGAATTATCCGTGTGTGTACGCATGCGTAAACAGAGCTTTTTATTACCATCCGACGTCTGTATCGTCTTCTTGCACACGCCATATTCCGCTTCCACTGACGACAGTTTCGTAAAAAGTTCGATTTCCAAAAAGCACTCATCTGAAAATCATTTCACAGAGTAAACGATACTGAAAGCCGCAATTAAACAAGAGTAAAAAATAGAGGGCGGATAGAGAAGCGACTTTGACAAAAGTACAACAATGAGAAAAATGAAAAAGCAATATAAATTCGATTATACGCGTGTTGGAACATTATGCCACGGGTCGGGCTCGTCGTGGCTCGCCATATTTCGGAACGGGGTTTCGGGTTTTCGAATTCTTCGGGCGGGATTTCGGGGCGGGGTTTTTGCCGGAAATCGGCCCGGTCGGGGCGTGGCCCCGAACAGAGCCCCGCCCAGTTTCCGTCTCTACCAATTCCACACATTAGGCCGTACATTTTAATGCGATCCTATTTTAAACGAAATTTCAACATAGATTAAATGCGTAACCAGCTGTTTTGAAAAGAGCGGGGACTTCTGAAACTTTACCTATAACCTCCATTCATTTGCGGACACGACTAGGGTTGGCCTTCGTCTCCGCACTCTATCCCTCCCTCTCACACCAAAAAACTGCTCTCCTCGTCGTCCCGCCCCGGATCAAAGTTCTCTAAAATCCATGCCCGCATCGAATCCTACCTCCGTTTTCAAATATTTATAAATAATCACAGGGAGCGATCAGCCCTAGACACGACTTCGTGCATAGGACATTTGTTAATTCATTTGAGCAAGCCAAACATTTGCGGCTCGACAAATGCGGATGTTTTTTTGTCAATAAATATTTCCGAGAAAAGCCTTTTTTGACCTCCATCGCACCTGCTGAAGTCGTTGGCCCAAATGAATAATCAGCATTTGTTGAAGCGTGAATGTCGAGTCACATTTGTCGGGCCGATAATGTCGCCTCCGGGTTGACCAGCTACAAGTGTCATTTTGCAAAAGCAATCCGATGGCTCAACTGGTTAGAGCAACTTCCATGAAACAAGGATGGCCTTTTTCATAGGTCTGTACAAAAGCCGTATGAGTCCGCAAATTGACCAGACGCAAATATCGCCCTGCCTTTCATAAAATTCCCAGTTTAATACAAAACTAGAAGGCGCCACCCGCTACGCGGCGCATAACCAGAGTAGCTATGACGTGTGTACCGCCATGCTCCCTTCCCCTTCTGTGGTACCCATTCTGGCGGTTCGGGTGTGCCCAAGTGGTCTATGCCCCATTCTGGTGGTTCGGGTTAATTTGGGTTAAAAGTGGTTTGGGTTAAACCACGTGAAATGGACGCCATTTGTAATTTAGGTATGCCCACGTGGTCTAGGACCCATTCTCGTGGTTCGGAAGTGCCTACCTGAATCAGACGCCATCCTTGTGATCCGGGGATGTCCCCCACCTGGTGGTTTCGACCCGTTCCTGGTAGTTAGAGGCCGATGTTGGTGGTTCGGGTGTGTCCACGTGGCTTGAGGCCCATCCTGGTGCTTCCAGCACCCTTGTGGTGGTCCGACCTGACCACCTAGCCACTCCCAGCCCACCTACGTACTGTTCCAGACAACCTACCTTCTTTGCCAGGCCACCCATTTACTCTACCGGGCAACCTAGCTAGCCTACTTGGCCAACTACTTACCTCACTGGCTATCTTCATACCCTACCTGACCATCTACCTACCTTAGCTGGACCTGCATGCCATATCAAGGTAGCTATCAGGCCACCTACTCACCCTAGAATGCGACTTATCTACCCCTATTCCACATGGCCACTTATTTTAATTACCACACACCTACCTTGGCCACCTACCTACCTTACTTGACCACTCACGTACCCTACCAGGCCACCTACCTTCCCTGTCTGACCAACTACCTGACCACCTTCGCTGGCGCCGATAAAAGATTAATAGGAACTACCTACCTTACCCGACTCGACCACCTAACTATCCTACCCGACCACCTACCTTATAAAGCCATTTAAATACCTTCCGTAGCCACCTGCCTACCCTACCCGACCATCTACATACCCTACCTGGCCACATACATACTCTACCATGTCACCTACCTTACTTATCTACCCTAGCAGCCCACCTACGTACCTCACCAGGCCACCTACATATCCTACCAAGCCATGTGGTTTGGCGCCGATATTAGTGGTTTTGGTGTGCCCACGTGGTTTGAGCCCCATCCTGCTTGATTGGTCCCGATATTGCTTGTTCCGGTGTGCCCACGCGGCTTCCGCCCGATCCCGGTAGTTTGGCGCCGATATCAGTCGTTTGGGTGTGCCCATGTGGTTTGGGCCCCATTCTGGTGGTCTTGGCCCGATCCTGGTGGTTCCGGGGTGCCCACGTAGTTCGGGCCACATTTCAGTTTTCTGGGCCCGATCCTGGTGCCACCTAGGTAGCCTACCAGGCAACCTACCTACATTCCACGCCACCTACATACCTTACCAGGCCCCCTACATACTCTACCAGGCAACTTACATACTCTACATGCGACTTCCACCCTAATGACCACCTACATACTTTATACGGCCACCTACGTACTCCACCCGGCCACCTACCTACCCTAATGGCCACTTACCTAGCCCACCAGGCCACTTACCCACCTTACCAGGCCACCTACAGACCCTATCCGGCCTCTTACCTACCCACCCAGGACACCTTCATACCCTACCAGGCCACCTACATACCCTACCAGGGCACCTACATACTCTACCAGGGCACCTATATACCCTATCAGCGCACTTACCTACCCAACCAGGCCACATACTTACCCTACCAGGCCGCTTACCTACCCACCCAGGCCAACTACATACCCTACCAGGCCACCTACATACCTTACCAGGCCCCTACATACTCTAGATGCCACGTACCCACCCTAATGACCACCTACATACTTTATACGGCGACGTACGTACTCCACCCGCCACCTACCTACCCTAATGGCCATTTACCTAGCCCACCAGGCCACTTACCCACCCTACCAGGCCACTTACCTGACCTACCTGGACACCTAGGTATCCTACCAGGCCACCTACATACCCTACTGGGAATCTACCTACTCCACCTGGCCACCTACATACTCCACCCGGCCAGCTACCTACCCTACCAGGCCAGTTACCTACCCTACCAGGCCACCTATTCGACCTACCTTGCCAACTACATACTGAAAAGTCTACCCAGTAATCATAAACTACACTAACTTATCCTTTCGAGACAAAATAATAATGCATACTACCACAAGGGTTCGAACCGTGTTGCATGCCTTGCTCCCCCAAGGTAATCGGAAATTCACCTAAAAATGCCTTGGTCCCCCCTATGGTTTTTGGCAACTTTCAAGTGACCATAACTTTTTTTTTACTTAACCGATCTATCTTTAAGAGTTTTCCAAGAAGGAAAACGACCACGCTGAGTCGAATGGTGCAAACAGATCAATGATACGATTAGTGGAACACCCCAAACATTTTTTGTGACCGACGACCGACATCGAAAATGGCCATATAGTAAGAGTGAGAAGACGTTCTCAGCGTCCTTACTCTTCGGAAGACTTTTCCACTTTTGTAATCAAAATATCCGCATCTGATTACCCTGACAGGTAATAAGCTAGGTTTAGCCTTCGGCGCAGGGTAAGACATCACTTAGTAGAACAGGCTCACACGTTAGCTTTTTTTTTAAATTTGCTCATGTCAATTTTCGATCATTAGAGGTTCAGCTCCAATATATGCCTAAAATTTTAAATTTTTTTCAACTATTGACTAATTTGGAACCCCTGCAGTTTTTAATTCAAAAGCTTTAAAATGGTTCTCAAAGAACTGTTCTAATACCTTGTTTATTTGTAGTCCAATCGTAAATGCAGCACCTGTGCTTAGTCAAGCGGTTATTTTGTCGCCGCTGGTGAGTATCTTATATATCTTTTTTTCCATTCCTACTTGTTAGCTTCAAGGTACTTTCACCAGTTATACTCACACCTGCAGTATTAGGACCTGTTATTCTATCGCCATGGGGTAAGTATTTTTTTGTTAGAAGCTATTTTAAAATTTCATTCAGTGTTTATTCCTGTAATGTGAGTGAACTTTTGGAAGAATTTTCTGATTGTTCAATAATTTTTGTTGTATTTTAGTCTTTCTCCGAGAGTTCTGTCTCCACTTATGTAAGTTTTGCTTGTTAATGGGTTTAGACATTTGCCGAGAAAAGATGGGTTGTGATTAAGATTACACAAGGTAGCACATCTAAACACCGTAGTCTATTTTTGTCACTACTTTTTTGAATTCATGTCTTTTTGCGAGATCTTTGTTTATTCGGTAAGGCTGCATTCATACTCCCGTGGGTCACTGGGTGGTAGGCATGTTTCTATCACGTTGATTATTCTCAGCCGGGCTATAGCCCTCACCCCCCCCGTCAGAAAATCCTGCGTAAGCCTATGACCGCAAGACATGTGTAAACTTACTAAACTGCTCAAATTTGAGTGCAAATAAAAGTATATAATTTCAGTGTCAACCCGCTGATATTTTCGCCTGTCAGTTTACTGATTGTAACAGTATTTACATCGTAAGTTTCATAATTTTTAGGTGGTGCTAAGTCCACTCGTGCTGCATCCTTTTATGTAAGTGAAAATAGAGGACAAAAATATTCTAAATTATTTGTTTTAGCTTATCTCCTGGAGTGTTCAACCCCGTAAGTTTCACAAACCTTTTTACTATTATTCAGTCCTATGCTTTAAAACAGCCCACTCGACTCTGAGAACTTATATTTTAATTTCAACAAAATAGTACGATAATATGTTAACAATTTTTCTTGACTCGCACAATTTTATTGCTCCGCTTTTTTGATAAAAATTTTAAAATGCCTTATTTTAGCTTAAAAGTTCCACAATTTTTATTCTTAAAAGAATAGCTAAAAAAACTTTTGCTTACAAAAGTGCCCGAATTCGTTTTAAAAAAGTACCTCATTTTAGCTGAAAAATGCTTCAAATATCCCTGAAAATTCTTAAGGGGCGGGAAGGTGGTTAAATTACATTTTATATATGCATAACCTAGGTCAAAGTTTTGACTACTAATGATTGCTAACCTCATTCTTTTATCTACTTTACTTTACAGGTTTGGTGTCGAAAATATCCTGACACTCTTGCCACAAACAAGGTCATTATCGCATGCTTTCACACCTACTGAAGCTTGTTATAGGCTAAAATAGGCTAAATTTCCGAAAATTGATCCTTTTGGGGTTTTTCTTTAACTGGTTTCATTGAAATTTTCAGACGATATACTAAAGTAAAGCTAAGGTTCTGGGCTTTCATACAAACCATACAAAGAAAAAAAAATAATATTTAGTTAGAGCTAGATTTAAAAAAAATACAATAATGTCCAACTTTATGCCATGCTACACAGGTCAATAATTTGCATCAAATCCCAAAATTAGGCCATTTGTTGACAGTAAAGTAGCGGTGAAAAAATACTCAATAGTTTTTTTGGTTGCAGTTTACACAACCCCCCCCCCCCCCCCACGGAGAGTGGTCAGATGGAAGAGATAACTTCATATTCGTGTTTCTCGTCCCCGATTTCATAAGAAAGCCGGCTGTTTTTTTTATTCTGAGAAAAAAATTTTCGAACCGCAAGGGGGTATCATGGTTTTTTAGTCAAAATTCGAACAATTTTAATTGGCGCCTTTTGAATTTAAAAGGGAATAAGGGCTGTTTTAGAAGGGGAAGGGAATAAAAGGGCCACTAATCATAGAGGGCCCACTAACAAGAAGATGTTCAACTTAGTTTTGAATACTGGGGCCTACCGCATACCGTATTTTCTCTAATAAGCGCACCTGCTCTAATAAGCGCACCCCTAGCAGCAGATTGAAAAATTAGCGCACCCACTCTAATAATCGCACTCCCTGATTTTTGAAAAAGGTGAAAACTGCAATTTTATAAAAAAAATTACAAACAAAAAGCTCAATTTGTATTTGAAATTATCTCAAAAAAATTCTGCGTTGTTCACAAGCTTTGTCTGAGAAACAGTTACGTTTTTTTGGAACGGTCCCAATGTTCCCTTGTACTCTTTCTTCTATTGTAATATTCAAATTACAGCATCAAATAGATCTCATCGCTAACTACGAGAGTGGATCTAAAGACGAGAATGAACAAGTCGTGACGCCGAGAAACTGAAGTCTTATACTGCCGAACTCAAGCTGAAGGTGGTCAAGCATGCGCAAGAGTTCTCAAACCATGCGGCGAGCGAAAAATTCGGAGTGGATTGCAAAAAGGTGATAGAGTGGGTAAAACAAGAATCAAAGCTCCATCAAATAAAGTAAATTTTCTTCACATTTTTATTTTTCTTTACCACCTTTATACCGGTATTTGATCCTGTCAGGAATTGGTCGCCAGCCGGGAAGCTTAAGAAGAGACTACAAGGAGGAGGCCGGTCGCTGATATTTTAAGATCTCGATATTCAGCTTACAGCTTGGTTCAGAGAGCGCCGATCAAAAAAGCTTTGTTTGATTGTTTGAGCTTTCATGCTGTTACAGAATTGCATTAAAATTTGTTAGCTTCACTGGTGTTTACTAAAACTTTCGCTGTGTTGAAAAATAAGCGCACCCGCTCCAATAAGCGCACCTGCTCTAATAAGCGCACCCCCTAGTGGTAGATCGAAAAATAAGCGCACCGGTGCTCCTATTAGAGGAAATACGGTAAATAAACTCTGGTATGCATGCTTTTTCATGCATCCAGAGGGCCAACTACGGGCAGTGGAAGAGCTTGTAGTATTATGAAATAGAAATTTTAAATGATGCAGTTTTAAGCCAAAGTAAGGCATTTAAAAAAAAATTCTTGAGAATTTGAAAATTGAGGCTCTTTCCAGACAAATTCAAGCAATTGAGCCCTTTACTTTTTTTTCGATTTAGGGTTTACACCATCAAAAGCTTAAATCGATTTCCAATTTTTCCAATTTTCCAAGTCTGATAGGTTGAACCGATTTCTTTCGGTCTGAAATTAATTACCTTTTGTACCAATTTATTTATAAATCTCACACAAGTTTTCAAATCTATAAATTTACAGTTTGTTCTGAGTCCTCTAGTGCTGACGCCACTCATCTTGTCACCGCAAGTGTTTACCCCAGTCATTTTGTCTCCTTTGGTTTTGAACCCTCTGCTGTATTAATTATTGGTGTATTGGTGATTCCAGTACAAATAATTATGTTTTAGAGGCAACCCATGGTTGGATCTCCCCTCGTGCTCAGTCCATTTGTGCTCTCACCGTCTGTTTTTTTTATAATATAGTTCATAAGCATACATGTCCGAGTCTCGTATTTTTTTCTTTTAGTCAAAAAAGTCAATATCTAAACAATTTTTTCAAAGTAATGACACTAACAGGTAGCCCTGCAGCTCTTTTTTTCTAATGACGTATCATTAGTTGCAACATGTTTGCAAAATGTAGCACGAAAAGGTAAAGGAAAGGTAACGAAAAGGTAAAAGGTGCAATACACCTAAATCACCGCCTAAATATCAGCTGTCTAATAGTACCGAACATAGATATGCATCAAATTATTTTTCCGACTGGCTTGACATTATGACGTTTTCGCGTTAAGTTTTGCAAAGCTGTTGCAACAAATAATACGCCGTTGGAAGCTAGAGTCACAGGGCTGCCTGATAATGTTATCACTTCGATTTTTTTAGTTATCTCGCACTTTTCAACTTTTCTTGCGAGAAAAAAGACGGCACTTATCAGCTAAAAGACGGCACTTTTCAGTCAAAAGACGGCAATTTTCAGTTTCAACTAAAATATTTGCACCTTTTACGCAACCCAAATATTTTTATTTTTTAAGTCGGGCGTGAAAATATTTTTTTTGGTTCAAAATGGCAATAAACATTGGACAATATGATCTTTTCTCCAAAAAAAAGTTAAATATACTATTTGTAAATTTTTATTTCCATCCCTGTTTTTAAGTGAAGACAAAATAATAATTGAAAAAAAACATTTTGCACACTTTTGGAGCAGAAAATTGTCACCCGCCGATTCAAATTACCGAAAAGACGCTGTTAAAATAAGGTATAAAATTTAAAAATTAAAATTAGGCGCCATATTTACGATAAAAAGACACCAGATTTCTTACAAAAGACGTCAAAATTTCTACCCATCCGGTTTTTTTAAGAATGGCAATTGTCCCTAATAAAGTAAATCTAGGAGATTTCTGCTTTTGACCTTTGCTACCACCGTCAAGGAGGCCAAATTAACACATTTTTAGCTTGATATTCTCACCACAAGTTCTGTTTGCTGTAGTACTATCGCCGTATGCCCTATCGCCATTGATCGAAAGCAAACTAATAGCCTCAACGCTAATCCTGTCACCTAGTTGGCTGAGTTAGTGAACAAGCTTCGGAATATGTCAGTTGGGTTGTTGAACACTGGATAATAATCTCTTGTTACTATTGTATTTTTGTAAAATAAATATTTTTAACAATCTGAGTCTGAAAAACTGGCGTTATTTGAGTCACTGGAGTCTTTGTCTGACTGCTCGGAAGGTTTGTTCATAGGTATCATCTTTTCTGGCTCGCTGAAATCAATTTTTGTACCGTAAATGACAAAATGCACTTCCCGCATATTTTCAATTTTCATTGGTCCAGATGTGATATATTTTTTTGCTAAAAAAACAAAAATTTGAACCATTTCTAATTAGTCAAATTAGTCAAAATTAGTCAGGAGTGGTTAGGACCCAAGCTGGGTCACCTAGCAGAGTGCAAAAATTGACCGATTTATGCCAATGTAAATTATATGATGGAAAAACTTACTTTAAAATATTTGGATCTAAACCTTCGGCTTGCATTTTTTGCCTAACGGCAGGCTCAGGAACACCCTAGAAACCACAAAACGAATTTAAAATAGCATATTTTACACCCTCAACTTACCATTTTCAACATTTTGAAGTATTTTACGTAGTTTTCATGGTCTCTAGCCTTGACCAGTCCACTGGCTAGAACATCTTCAACCAAATTGGGTTGCTCTACATCATCCACTCTCGATTCTTGCAAGCTGATAGCTTCAGGCCCATCTTCTCTACCAATAGTAGCTACCGGTTCAGTCACTTTGAGCTGGTCAATTTGAACGGAGGGTTGTATTGGTTGAAGTGCTGGTTGGGAGTCACTCACATTTTCCAGCTACAACATTATGAAATTTTCAATTTTAGTTGTATAAGAGTAGATTAACTTTCTTTTCCAACAAAATCATTTGTATTTCCACCCTGTCTAAGCGTCTGAATCCAAATTTTTGTTTGCTAATTTGGCTGAAGTGGTGAGCTGTTACCTGTCCAAGTTGAGCACCCCGTTCTCCATACTAGTAGCAAATGCATTTAGCATGTCAGACATTCTCAGCAAGTACTCATTCACTGCACCGATTAGTTCTTTGACATCTATCGGCTTTACCTGAAAAATTTATTGCAGCGGAGCGTCTCTCAAATAGCCTTTGTGATAATTTTCTTTTACGGAACTTTCAATTAATGGGACCGAAATCTATCTTTTCCCTCAAAATTTCGGTTTTCGCTCTAAAGGTCCGAAAACAGTTAGTTGGAATGTTGTTGTAGCAGACTTACAGATGCCAAGTCAATGTCTGACTGCACAAAGTTCAGGTCCATCCTGAGGCTTCTGAACCACTCCTTTAATATTGCAAAATTACAATCTCTTAATTTTTCACCGAAATTGTTAGGAACTTCCATTTTTTACATTTTACACAACAAATTTTCAAAAGCAAAAATTTATTGTCGATTGAAATTATTATTTGATACATCACAACACAATATCTATGGCTTTTTGTCGACCACTGAAAACTCTTCTATAGGCACTATTTTGGTAGTATTTGTAGTGGTTGTAAGAGTATTAGTTGAGCTCTCCAAAGATTCCAACTTCATATTTGTTGAGGTGTGGGCAGTTGCAAAGTGGGCAGGCGTTCGGCATCTGGTAAAATTTCGTTCAAGAATATCAATCCAGGGATTATTTCCTGGAAGAGAAGCTGAAAATGTGGAAGGATTCGAAGAAACTGCCAGTAATTTATGGCAAAGTTACTTGTAGACTATCTAACTGCTGGTTGAGAAGCTCAGCTTTCTTCATCTCAGCTGTGAAATAGTCGTATTTTTTAGTAGTCTGGGTCATTTTCTTGGATAAATTGCCGATTAGCTGGTCGACCTAAAATGTTGTAGGGTTAGGAGTATACCGTATTTTCTCTATTAAACGCCCCGGGGCGTTTATTGTTCGATACCCCTCCGAGGGCGGGGCATTTATTAGAGAGGGGGTGTTTGTTACAGAAGGGGCGTACCGAAATTTTATTCTAAATTCTATTTTATCATCTTCTGTAGGAGATCTACACTTTCGAGGTGGTTGATTATAGAATAGTTGGAGTGAGAGTCAGAGTAAAAAGCGTTCACAATAACGATTTACTCCAACTCCAGCTAAAGAGATGAGACACTCACGGATACCTTTCAACATATATTTCTATCATGGTTTTTACTTTTTTGTCTCCTTCAAGTCGCAAATAGTCGCAAGGACCTTCCCGGCTTTAGATAGAGTTTGAGGCATATCGACACAAATACCGCGACCAAATAGACTCCTCATACTGTCCTCATTACTGTTCCTAAGGGTGTATCGAATAAAAGTAGAAACAAATGTTAAAAGATCGCCGCAAATGTCTCCTCTTTAATTGTGGTACAATCAACCATAATCAACATTGAAGTTAACCTTGAAGGGGTGGGCGTTAGTTAGAGAGGGGCGTTTATTTTCAATGCTCGTCAGAGGGGGGGGGGGGGCGTTTATTAGAGAGGCGGCGTTTATTAGAAAGGGGGCGTTTAATAGAGGAAGTACGGTACTTGTTTCCCGGAAAAATAAAAAGCGCCGCCGCCGGGGATTTTCAAAATTGAGCGCCACCGCCTCCGCCGCGGTCGGCATTTTGAGAATTTCGCCGCCTCCGCCGGCGGAGCGCCGACAGCTGGCGCTTTGAAGGTGCCAATTTTTTTTCGGCGGGCCGCCGGCGGAAGGTAGAGCGCCGGGAAAAAGTAAGTGTTATCTGAAATTTTTTCTCTTGCAATATGAACATTATATTTTAAGCGCCTTTATATCCTTCTTACACATGTTTAATTAGTCCTTTTTACTAATAAAGATCAAAACTTTTTTACAGAAATGTGTATAAAAATCGGGTCTATAAAAATGAGTGCCACCGCCTCTACCGCCGCCAGTACTTTAAGGTTCCGCCGCCTGTCCGGCGCTCCAAAATCGCCAATTTTACACGGTGGATCTACGGCGAATGTATTCAGTGAGAACCCACCATAGTGGTCAGTTAACTTTTATGGCTTGATTAGTTACAAAGATATTCTTTGGAAGAGACACCACCAATCCCCCACACCCCAAAGGCCCTCTTTCCATGCTTGGGTGCAGTCCTTAAAGTGGTCACTATGGGAGTGTCAACTCTATCAATAATCAAATATCTTAATATTCACATTTTTAAATACAAAAAATACTTCGAAAAACTAAACCTCAACAATTTGGGTCGAGATGGAGCTTTGCTCCGAGGAAACCGTCCGAGAACACACAGAAAAGTGGAATTGAAGACGGTGGAGAAATCGGTAGATATACTTGGGCTCAATCTTGGTGAGTATTTCGGGAGAGTCTTTAAATGCCGGAAGTACTCCTTTGAGGATGGGGAAAAATCTGGGGATTTCCTGCAATGAATTATGATAATATCCATCAACTTTCGCAAAAATAAAACCAACTTTCATTTTCTTAAGTTCCTCATCTTCTTTGGGATCACCCACTGGAGTTGCGCTAGAATTGACGACAACAATTTGGGAAGATGACTTGGTAGAAAGTCCTAAATACTATTATCTAAGTCAATTTTTTTGAAAAAGATTGCAGTACAGTCAATCCTTGATATAACTCAGTCCTCAATCCTTGATATAACTCACTCAGATTTCTATACGAGCGTGGATCTCACTACTTTTTTATCCCGTTTTGTCGTCATTAGCATTTTTTACTACAGGGTGACACTTTAATTCATCAATTTACTGCACCATTCTGCACCTAAATTACTGCACTATTTTCGAAAAACCTTACTTCAAACTTTTTTATTGAAATTCGTGCTAGTATTTCATTTTCGTTGCTGTTTTCACTAAAAGTGGTTGTAGTTTTAATCGAATCTTTTGTGTTTCTTCTAGGAGGCTACCAGGTAGCTTAACTATTGTCATCGGTTTTCCTGGTGAATTGGTGGGGCAAGGAGCTACTTACGCAAATTTTTTAAAAATGGTTCCGTAATTGTGTGCCACCCTGTAGATATGCTCATTAATGTTTTTCAGGATCGACAAATTTGCAATCTCTATTTTAGTTATAGAACATAAAGATTGAAAGAAAACAGCGAAAAGAAGTGGTGGGATCCTAGCTGGCGTCGCACCTAAGTGGTTTTTACTATTGAAAAACTGAGATGTTTATTAATCAAACCCCACTTTTTCTGGCTAGAAATGAAAACGAGTTGGAAACTCCGCTGGATGAATTGGTAGGGATGAAGTGGATGCCTGCTGAGGATTGCTACCACTACTTTGATCTTGGCCCATTGATGTAATGAATAAAATGAAGCTTTTAGTAAGAAAAATGTTGATTTTTGCTGGATCAAGAATGTCGGTGATCAAAACAGAAGTTAGCCGGTCTAGAATCTTGCCAGTTCTCGTCGGCTTCTAACAAATAATTTAGCTCGGTGTCTTGGTCAGGTATTTGTTTGGGGGAATGTAGATGTCGTCCTGCAAAAATATAAACTAATTTTCTTTATTAAAATCAAATTACTTATATAAGTTATTAAAAAAGAGATAAGATTGGCTGATTATTTTTATCTACTGTTGTCATATGAAAAATTTATTTGCAAATTTTTACAATATTTGGTTTAAATTAAAAAATTAAGGCGAAAAATTGTATGCTTTAATTGCCAAGACGATCTAAGAATTAACTAAACAAGCAAAATTTTGAGTAGCACTTTATTAAAATGTAAAGAAACTTGCAGTAGGTAGTTTGTGGTAGACCCAGTCGGGGTCAATCTTACTCAGGAGGTGTTGAGGCGCAACACGGACAGAAAATGGCGGAAGGGACATTTGCTTCAAAACATTTAATCTCCACTGCAAATGAAAAAAAATAAAGAAAAAAATAATACACAACCAATCATCCCCTAAATGTAGCACGATGATTTTAACAATAGCCAAAATGCCACCAAAATAAATAAAAATTTATTGAAGCATTGTCACATTTCTTTGGTTAGCAAGTGAAATTTATCACATTTAATAAACTATTATGGGTGTAAGTGAAAAAAGAAGGATGGCAAACGAAACTAGATATTATGGCATACAGAATAGGAATTTTAGGCACTTGAACTAAGTGAAAACTACAGGATATAGTCAACTTCGCGATCTGTTCTACTGTTAGAAGCATAGTTGGACCGCCGCCGACGGCACCCTTTCAGTTACCTTCGGCAAACCCGGGGGTGCCCGGCGGTCATAGTTTTTTGAGAAGATTGTGCCACTCTCATCTGAAAAAAGTATGACCGCCGGGCACCGCCGGGGAGCCGCCGAAGGTAATCGAAGGGCTGCCGACGGCGGCAGTCCAACTATGGCTAGAAGTTTGTTTTCGCCTCGGTCCCGTTTCTAATTTTTTTCACTTTTTGAGTCTTAGAGTAGGCAGGCGCCTGAAACAGCAGGCTTAATCTAAGCTTTTTCAGATTTTCACTTACAGTCGAATCCCGATAAACCGGCGCACCCGCAAGTTAATTCCTGCAGAGGGTCTGACATTTTTTTAGACCCACCTTTTGAAGTCTTTTGACAAACCTGATTCGTCAGTCTAGTCCCGAAAATCGTACGGCATACAATTTCATTTGTCGTTTCTAAAAAAATAAAACTTTTTGCCAGTGAGACCCACGTCTAAGCCGCCACACTATGTTCAAAAAGGGGACGGCTTATTGAAATTTACTTTCACAAAGATTAATTTTTTTTATCAACAAAGCTTCTCTAGTCAAATCTCTAGACCGACTGTATAAGTTAACTGTATAAAACGCCAAAAAAATTTGCGAAAAAGCGAACAGGAGAGACCAAAGCAAAAAATCCATAGCAGTGGAATCGGGTCAACTTTGGTGGTATATGAGACTTAGCTTTTGGACTGATTTAAAAGTGTTTTGAATCAGCAAATTTTTATCATTTTTAGATTTCTGGCGCTTAAAGAGTGTCTCAAAACAAGTTCTTTTGCAAAAATTGGTTCTTTTACAAAGAAGCGCAAAAATTTCGGGGAAAAACACTACTAACTGTCTAAACCTATTTAAAAAGTCTTCTCTCCCACCAAAGCATACTTTCACAAAAATTAAAAATTTTGAGCAAAAAAGCTTCTCTAGTCAAATCTCTGGACCAAAAAATTATTTCCATTGTCCTTTTTGTAGCCGAACTGCTCATAGAAGGTGATCAAACCATCCTTGCACTCCAACGAAAGCTTGTAAACCTCAAAGTGTTGGGCCAGCTTGACCAAAACACTGTTCAACAGTTTTCCAAATGCTTTGCCCCGAGCGCTCGAGTCCACTACTACATCTTCGATTCGACCTCGACAACCACACTCATGAATAAACTTGTATTCCAGCACCAGGGTGGCTGATCCGATAATTTTTTTGGCACTGAAAATAAATACTGAATGCAAAAATTTGTTAAAAATGACCTACTTCAGGTCTTCAATGACCAAAACATGGTAGCAGTTGGTTTGTGCCATGGCTTGGAAACGCTCTTCATACTTCTCAGAAGATATTTGGCCGACACTTGTCAGCTGGGAGAGTAGCTCAATAAATCTAAGAGCGATCAGTTAAATTTACAGTATTTCATTTAATCAACAGAACCTTCAACACGCCAAGGTCTGATGGTGACACCAGAATTCGAATCTGCAAGCCGTTTTTCAAAAAGCTGATTTGGCTCAGGACTTCGATTCATTTCTAAATGGTGTCAAATGTTCAGAAAGACAGCTGGTACTCAAATATTTTATAAACACATGCATAATTTTTGTAGCTAATGACATAAAATCACAGAGACTAAGCTTTTTTATGACATATTACAACGCGGTTTACCGTATTACCTCTAATAGCTCCCCTGCTCTAATAACTCCCCCCCCCCTCAACTTTGAGGACCTATATCTCAGCACGGTGTAAACTTTTTGCAAAGCTGTTAAATGCGTTTTCTTAACTCCCACGAGCTCTACTGATTCCACTTTTTCGATTTTTAATTTTCACCCTAAAATCTCGAGATCGACCTCAAATTTTTCCGATTGTTGGGCATCCAAAAATAACTCTCCGAGGGAGCTATTAGAGGAAATACGGTATGATAACTAAACGTACAATGTTAGGTTCAAACAAACAATTAATCCTTTTTTTTAATTCTCTTGACATGTAAATAGGAAAATTTAAGTGTGATAGAACCGTCTGTTCAGCACACCCTAAATGCTACAGTCGACTCTCGATTTAAGGACACCCCAAAAGTTCGTTTCCAGCTGGATCCGACACTTTTTTTAGCTCGATTTTCGAAGCTTTTTTAAAATTCTGTTTTGACAGTCTGGTCGCAAATATTGCAAGGATGTCGATTTTGCCGATCGTTTTTCAAAATCCGAAAACTTTTTCTTCTAAAAAGATTCAAGCTCTCGATTTAAGGACAGGGATTTTAGCAAAAGGCTGTCCTTAAATCGAGGTTTTGCTTTTTTAGAAGAAAAAGTTTTTGGATTTTTAAAAACGATCGGCAAAATCGACATCGTTGCGATATTTGCGACCAGACTGTCAAAACAGAATTTTAAAAAAGCTTCGAAAATTGAGCTAAAAAAAGTGTCGGACCCAGCTGGGGAACGAAATTTTGGGGGTGTCCTTAAATCGAGAGTCGACTGTATTTCAAAAAGTCAAAAATCCCGGGCGGTATCACGTCCCGCCCGCCCTGATTTTGGCCGCAAAATCCCGTCCCGAAATCCCGCCCAATAATTTTCCAAAATCCCGATCCCGAAATTGGTCAAATCCCGAATGCCAAATTTGTCAGGAAAATTTTCAATTGGTTTTTTTAGAGACCGCATTGGGACAGGATCCCGGGCGGGATCCCGTCCCGCCCGCCCTGATTTTGGTTGAAAACCCCGTCTCGAAATCCCGCCCGTTAATTTTTCCAAAATCCCGATCCCGAAATTTTTTCAGTTGAAAATCCCGTCCCGAAATCCCGCCCGAAGGCCAGATGCGGTCTTTAAGTGATGAGCGACCGTTTCAAAAAACTTAAAAATGTCTGGAAAAAAATTTGATATGAAATATTTTCCACCGAATTTCAAATTCTAACACCAGATTCGTGTCCAGCATGGTTAATTTGTTTATAGAACTGCTCTTAAAATTTAGAAAAAATCCATCTCAAAATTCAAATTCCTCTTGAGACAATAATTATTCAAAATATTCAATTTTTCCAACTTTAATTTTTTTTGTCCCGAGAAGAATTCTAATTTGATGATGACTTTCAATTTTTAAAGATTACTTCTATAAGCAAGTTAACCGTACTAAACAGAATTTCGATATTTTTTTTGGTCATAGAGTTCTTCTTTTTCTCCATACATTTCTTGTTTTTGGCCGTACTCGCTCAAGTTCATCTTTAAACCACTTTTTAAGATGCTCTCGGGTCTGAAACATGATGAAAAAATGCTTTCAGGGTGTAAACGACACTTTTTTAAAGAAAAATTTTTTCGGGTAAAATTTTTTGACCATTGGCTGCTCAAGGCGAAAAGCATAATTTTACCGAACATTTTTTTTCTCCAAAAAGTGCCGTTTACTCCCTGAAATAATTTTTCATCATTTTTCATACATAAGAACATCTCAAGAAGTGGTTAAAACATGATTTTCAGCGAGCACAGCCGAAAAAAATAAATCTTTGTCCGAAAACGAGAATTCTATGGCCAAAAAATACCACCCTAAAAGTTTTACGTCAAAAATTTTTTTTGAATATTTATCAGTTTTTTTTTAATGTCGCTTAAAACTTCGAAGATTTTGCTTTTAAAATTTTTTAAAAAAATCCTTTTGAAAAAATGACAAATTGTTTCTTTGGGCCAGGCATTCTACATTTATTTATCATAAGCCCTTCAGCAATATGCTGTAGAAGTATGCATGTGTTTATAAAATATTTGAATACCATCTGGTTTTCTGAAAATGCCGATTAGAAATAGATACCGATTAGAAATCGATCTTAATCACAAGCCAAACCGGCTTGTTTCTGAAAAACGGTTTCCAGATTCAAATTCTATATGAAATTCTGCACTATAATAAGCTGGTCTCACCGTCAGGCCTGGGCGTGTTAAAGAAAATACATAGGAATTAACAATAACATAAGAATTATGTTAGATGATTTTTCGGATATCAGGCGGGTCGAACTTTGACGTTTTCTCGTCGAATCTTCATTTGAATATTATAAAAGTTCTAGGTTGTGCGAAAAATAAATTTGTGAAAATCACCCTTTGTTAAAGTCGTCCACCTCTAGCCATCTAAGAGAGTAACCATTAGGCACATCAAACTCTTTTATCAGCAGCTGAGGAACAGAGAGGCAAGCCATCAGTGCTAGTAGAAAAGGTTCAGTGAAAGTACAGACAGTTTAAATGCCACAAAGAATATAGGGCGCCAAAATGAAGTGAATATAAAAATGGCTCAAATTGAATTGCAGCGGTAAAACTGTGAATTTCAACGGTAAATTAATTTTTTTCAACGGTATTCTCCCTCAGACTCCCTCAGGGCACGTGCAGGAAATGAAGCCGGCATAACAGCTTGACTTCTTCAGCGAGTAGAACGAGTTTCGCAGTTCCTTATAACGTGTCCAACTAGCATAGGAAAATCTAAAATATAACGGATAATAGCATTGCTGAATTCCTTCTTACATGTTCAACCAACCTTCTGTCAGACCATCGTGTAGCTTGCTCCAGCTCTTCCCACATTGGTCGCAATCCCTCGGCAGTTCCTTTGTAGTTCTTCGAGCCAATCAGCCAGACATGCTCTTCCTCTTCAACGAAGTGAATGACCGGTCTCTTCTCATTCTTTAGAGCCTCCATCGCTTTTCGCACATTGCAGTTCAGACTCCTTGGGATTGACGGGACATGCTCTGCTTCCTAAACTCACCCGTAATAATTCGACCTGCTATGTCAAGGTCAAAGCTACCTTTCTCTCTGGATCGATGCTTCGGTCGTGAATGTATTGCTCCACCGAGAGTAGAAACCTTGAAATTCCCAGAAGCTCGCGCTGAGTGTAATCCTTCTTGATGAGATAATTGGTGCCTTCTAGTCCATTGTTTGTTGCAATCAAAGCCATAGCTAAGCCCAACAAAGCAGCAAATCTGTAGAACCATCCATGGTAATCGCCTCGGAGGAGCCACGAGCTGGAAAATTTCTCTAGCGCTTGCATGATACGAGGCTCTCCACTCCATTTTGCATCCCAGTGTATCACAAGCGTTCTAGCGGCTGAAATACGGGGGTATTAATCCTCAACAATCGGCAATAATAAAAAAAGATAAACCTGCGTAAAACTCTTTGTAACATGTCGCGCGGGCCAAAAGCTTGACATCCTCAGTCACTTCATCGCGCGAATCCTCATAGATTTTTGCCTTTGGGAGTTCATTCTCAAGGTTTTGACGGACATGGAACCAACACATTCCTATTCTAGCCGATGGAAATTCCTCTCTGCAAGCTGAATGTAAAAAAATAACTCGTCACAAAAGATTCGTTTTGATGGAAAGTAATGAAACCATCTGGTGGATACTGTAACTATGGATATAACTTACCACTTGTGATTGGAGGCGCCCCATCGGCGATCAGTAGTTTTGGCTCGTACAAACGGACTGGATCCCATCTCGAAATAGCATGCGTGAATTGGCCGTAACTCCACTTGCCCTCGTGCGATGAAATAGCCGCTCCAGTAGGGAAGAATCGCTTGTCGGCGTCCGAAAAGCCACAAACCTGGAGAGAGTGGATATAAGAAAATTTCACACAGTCAACAATAACAAGCTTACCAGCAGAGGATAATTGAGGGTCATGATCTTGTATGTTCCATCTACCTGCATGACCGGCCAAAAAACTTGCCTACGAAGGAGTCTGACGGTTGAGAAAACCATAACAAATTGCGTGACCACTTTCATCTCTCCGCTTCATTCGTGAGTATCGTGCGTTCTTCGAATGCAACTACAAATGACTCGTCTTCATCACCTGGAAGAATATGAATAGAAAAGAACAAAGTGAAAAGGAGTTAAATCGAACCCGGAATCGCCTTATGCTGATTGTAGTACTCCTGAAGTTCTTCAATCGAAAGAGTGTTGGTGAACCCCGCTGCCTTGCTCTATATGCCTTTTGATTCTGGATCTGCTCGACAGTCGGTAATTTTAGCTCTGCCAGTTCTGGTTCCGTCTAAACAAAGACATGATGAAACATATCAACAGATGCATTAATCTACCTGAAGTTTTCTTGCAATTCTGCTTGCTGTCATCCTTCGAATGGCTCATCTTTTGCTTCGATGCTTCTTTTCACTGGACTGCTTAATCCTTTGTCGTGTAACATCCTGTGATCGTGTTCCCCGGTTGTTTGGATCCATGCCTTCGAAGCGACGGAAAGGTTCATAAAGTAACGAATGCGCATGCCAGCCTTGCAGTTGAATTTCTTCGCTCGGTTCCTCGCAGAATGATCACATCGGTATATTTTGTCAACGAACTTGGTGGAGCTGTTATCGGAATCGCTAGAACGAGAAATTATCATCAAGATCAAAGACACAACGGGTTAGTCCATACCATGTCCAGGATCCTCCATTCTCAGCCATCCACACATCTGCGTCTTCCTTACTGGAGCACTCCTTCACAGTCGTCCATTCGCGCGCCACTCCTCGCCTCTTCCTTTGACCGACTTGAGATTGCATCTGAAATAGTGCTAAAATTATTTCTGCCTGAACAATTCACAAACATTGATATACAAATAAGGCAACGGACTGTAAAGTTGACATTACGATAAATTTACCGCTGAATTTCACAAATTTACCGTTGGATTTCATTGTTTTATGGCAAATTTGAAAATACCGTTGAAAAAAATTAATTTACCGTTGAAATTCACAGTTTTACCGCTGCATTTCACTTACAGCCTATAAAAATATGGAGAGGCGATTACTAATGCTTCATTCAGCATGGAAAACGCTTTGAAATTTTGAGGCTTTGAATTTGAAACGTAATTTTAATTCGATGCCAATCAAAGCCTTTGTATTTACTTTAATTATGTACCTGTCTCTAAGAACCTACTGCCCCTTATTTCAAATAGGCTGGTTTTGGGGTCTTCTGAATTTATTGAGCTCTGGGCCCATAATATAAGATGAGTGTAAGGGTAGCTTGACCCTCAGCAGGGTGAACCTGCCCTTACCCTCACCATATGAGTTCCATTCAAGTTGAGGGTGGAGTTTACCGGGTAAGTTCATCCTCAGTTGAGGGTAAAAATTCAAACTCACCCATGAAAATCGAGTAACGGTAATTTAATTTAATAATTTAATTTTAATTAATTTAATTTACTTAATTTAATTTACTTATGACGATCTTATTTTGTGACTGCGAAAATCGAATTTCTACAAAATTTTGACTTAAAATGTCTGTTGTATTTACCCTCACCATAAAAAGCGTATATCGGGTAATTTTACTTCCAGATGAGGTTTGAAATGAAGGTAACGGGTGAATTTCTTAGGGTGTGGTTTTACCATCAGCTGGGGTAAAGTTACTCAGGTTAACTTTACTCGGTAGGTTTACCCTCATTTTATGGTATGGGCCCTGTTTATCGAGTAGGGTCAGTTTAGCACAATGGTCTGATGGAAAAAAGTATCACCCTTTCTCAAATAAAGCGGCCTCCACCGTGATTTAAAATCGTGTTTTTGGCATTGTGTTTTTGACCCACTTTTTAAAAACTGCTTCTAGACAAGTTACTACTCATTTTATAGCTCATCTCATCGGCTTCCAATTGATTGGTAATTAAGCTGAGAGCGGTACGCAAAAACTGGGTTGAAAACAGAATATCCCACAGTTACCCTATATTTTAGATTATGCAGGCACAATAGTCCCTAGAATATGTTTGCTGAACGCCGATCTTTTATGGCCAAGAAGAACAGGTGATTTGGCTAACCATATACAAGGTCTATTGTATTGGATTTGCAGAACAGCCGCTGCTGATGTTCGCATGCAGTTGGTCCAGGGCAACTATTTGCTGCATAACCTGACAGAATATAGTCCCAATCAAGATGGTTTGCAAGTGGACAAGGTGCAGCTGAGTGAGAATTACGGCGACCCAGTAGATATAGAAGCTATATTATCGTCAAGAGCTATAGCTAGGACTGAAATAAATCAGACTAATATTTCTAGTCCTCAGAGGTAATCTGGTACATTATATTGGTCTCAGCTGCATGTTCATCTTTCAGTTAATTTCTGATAATCCGAACAAATTTTCAGGAACTGGTCACCTATATTTTTTAGACAGTTTATCTCACATGTTTGAGTCTGGCCTACAATGCTGCACTCAAGTCAGAAAAAGTAGTAGTGAAAACATATTTTATAAACAGTTCTCAACTGGCCGTATACTAATTTTTTGTCGTACCTTCAAAATCGATAAGGTGTCTCGTCCATCGTGGGGCACCCGTCCTCCGGGCCCGTCCCGTCCTGGACGGCGCCGAAAAAGTGGACGGCCGGACGGCCAGAGGCGGAGGAAAAAGGGGAGGACGGCCGGCTGACGGCCGGCTAACGGACGGCAGGACGGCGGACGGACGGCCGACAGATGGCCGGACGTCAGACAGGGGCGATTCAGACGATCCAGATTCAGACGATCCAATATATATGATCGGAATTTTTTATTAATTTTGTCTTTGTTGAATCCAACTTTTAATTTTTTGTCACGTGTACGTCGATTTTATTTTGAATTCTATTTTTAAAAGTGTGAGAGTTTATAATAAAAAGCAATATAGCGACAATAATTTGCGCATTCATTAAGATAGGTTAATTTCTACACAGATAACTTTCGGTGTTTTGTGAAAACGCAATTTTTACTTCACCCACTTTTCTAAGAAAATTTCTAACTGATTATTTTACACTAATATGGTTCTTTTTTTTATGAAATGGCTATTCGACTTCTTGTATTTTTTTTTGAAAAAAAATTGAAATTGACCATTTTGGTATTCCTAATACCGGTTTTGGTATTAATGGTCGCAGGTAAAATTTTTCAAATAAAAATAGAAAAAGTAAAAAAAGTACCGTGCAAAGAAATAAGCTAGATATTTTCTTAGAAAAGTATGTCGACAATTTTTTCATAAAATTGTCTACTATTGTTTTTTATGTTATAAACATTTTATGTTATAAACGGCGTCCGCCCGGCTACAGAGTAGCCGGCCGGCGAAGTTTTGGACGGACGGGAAAATTTTAAAAAATGGGACGGCCGGCAGGACGGCCGGTGGAAATATCAAAAGACGGGGACGGGACGCCGTTTAAATTTCAAAAATGTGCCCCACTATGGTCTCGTTCTACTCCATGATGGCCTTGTTCTTTAGATTACACTTTCAATTTTTTAAGTTTACTGTAGAGTTTTTAAATGGAATTCTCGAGTGGAGTGAACTATTACGCTCTTTCTCAAGGCTGAAAAAATTAACATGTAGCTATGCGAAATAATTGTCACCCATTAAAAACCCTTTTTAATCATAACCCGTTTGAGGCTACGAGATGTAATTGAAAAAGATGTTGAATTATGCGTCATTCCAAGGCAAAACTACATAGCTCCTAACGTCATTTTCCAGCTGGGAAAGTAGGTTTTTCATTGAAAAAAACAACTTTCCATACAAAGTAATTATTGAATTTAGCGATAACTTGCAAGCCCATATAAAACACCTTCTTGCCTCCTATGAACAAGACTTCAGTGTGGTGGAACACAAATTTGAGAAGTTCTCCGCAGCCGAAACCTATGCTAAACTTGTAGCTGAGCGAGCCCAACTTTCTGATTTAATACCCAAACACACATTTGAGTCAGATTTGGTGGATACTAATACATCTTCACAGGCTCAAAAAGCGCAGAGAGGTGCAAGTCAAGTGGGTGATATCATTTGGAATAAGTTTTGCGCATTAAATTTGCCGGTTTTAGATTGATTTGAAAAGATTTTCTACTATTTCGGTCGACTCAAACTCATCCGCCTATTCCAAGGAGGATGTCTATGGAATGTCTGCTTTGAACAACTCAGTCAGTGATCCAGTCATTTCCAGTGGGTTATTATTATTATGAATATTTTTGAGCAGAATGCTTTGACCGTGGGTACTCGTTTAGGTAGGTTGAATGTATCAATAGTCAAACAATTATTAATAATTTTTGTGTCTTTCGTGATCGTGGTACTCTGATAAACAATAAGAGTGTTTCACTAAAACACGGAGACTTTTTTTTCAAATTTCGGGTGGTAAGTCGGTACATATTTTTTCAAAAAGCCGCTACCGAAATAAAGATTTCCTGCTAACCCGAATCCATTCAAAATTCTTTTCGACATACAATACGTCTCCGAACAAACTTTTTGAGTTTCGACCGGACCCACCAAATTAACTGTAGAATTTCTCGTATATTAATCGAGAAATTCTACAGGTTGATTCGGCGGTTCTCATTCTGAGTCAGAATGAATGGGTGGTCATTCTGACTCAGCATAACAAAAAATAGTCAACGGGGCAAAAACACACCTTATCCCCCCAAAGTCAGTCAAAACTCAAAAATTTGCTAATTTCTGGTCTAGTCTGCTCAAAATGGTCACATCTCAGTAAATGGTAATAATTTCGATTATTTATTAACAAATTCCATTTAGGAGGGCATTTTTTATTTCAAAACTGGCTTTTTAAGAAAGTAATTCGAGAAAAGCTCTGTTGCGGGCTGATAATTTATTGTCTGACCAGGGTGTAACTATTATGATTCCAGGTATTTTGAACCCTTCTAATCAGGTCATACAACAAAAGGGTCACAAAGAGGTCACAAAAGCTAAAGACTGTCAGTACCTGGTCAACCTACTCACCCTCCACACAAAGTAATTATTTATTCAGTCTTTATGTTACCAAAATAACTACTTTTTTCAGACAAATGTGATTGAAAGGAGATCTCGCCCGAAACTGCCCACTTCAATTGCCTCTAAAAGACTTTTTATCAAAGTCTTGCAGGTAACACTTCCTAATTTGTTGATAAAAGTTGATAAAAGTATTGTTTAGCTGTCGCTCAATCCATGCTTCGAGCCAATATTTGCCAGCATGGCCCTTTATGACATCAAAGCTAAGAATAAAATATCTGAAAACTTCTACTTTGACTTCAATTCCGGTGATACTCTTCAATACATCCGACAAAAGCAGAGTATGGATGAAGCAAACATTTTTCGGCAGGCACTTTTTCCCATTGGAGAAAACGTCAGCGGTCTGTATTTGATTGTGAGGGTAAGTCAGTTGTGTTAGGGGTGGATTAAATGGCTACATGAATTCGGATGTCGAAGTCGAAGGGAGTCTGCAGTCTGCAACTTTAAATTTTTCTGTCCAGCTAATATTAGGTTGTTCGAAAAGTCCGTGCGCTTTTTTTGAAAGGAACTTTGTCGCATTGTGTTTTTCTAAAGATTTTTTTTACCATTTTTAATAATAAACCACTCATTATGCAGCTTTTGGAAAAAAGCACGAAATTTTCGGACAAGCTGATAAAGAAAGTTTAGCGCTAGTGCATATACCTTTTCCAATAATCTAGGCTTAAGACCTTAGGCTTAGGGCCTGGCCCTTACTAATAGCAGTTTAAAAAATATTCAAAAATGATGGTTCTAGGTACCTCTAAAAATGATGGGGGTAGTGGGTATGACACTAGCGTCGGAAGTTTTTTGGGTAAAGGACCCCGAGAATAGACAAAATTACTTTGCACAACAAAAATAGGATAAAAACTCGCACAGCAAAGGATCTCAAACAGTTGAAAGCCATACTTGATTATCAAAAAATGCTGAAACTTTAAAAATTCTTAATAATCTTTTTAGCTGGAAAAATGTTGCAAGGAAGCGACACTTCAGAAGCTGTCGAACCTTATGTCAAAGAAGAAAAAGTTTACAATATAGGTTTTTTCATTATCCGAAAATAAAACGTTCAAAATTCTAGGATTTGGGGAAACTTCGTCAATCTGCCTGGGAGTCTTGTAGTCGATTAGGCAATTATCGAATGCCAATAGGATGGATTGCGATCGATCTGCAGAGCATAGTGGAGAACGCATACACTCTTCATACGTGCACGTCGCTCACCAGTTCTGTTATAAAAGTGTCTGCAGGTACATTCGAGTTTCTATAACCTTTTACCCCGCAAATAATTGTTACTTATAGGATCAAACAGTTTTTCAGCATCACTTTTAATGATCTGACAGTCAAATAAAAAAAGTCGGTTTTAATTGAGATTTTTTGTTTCGGTTATTTCACATAAGTTCCAGGAACGCTCGTATAACTGTTTTTCTGTGCAATTTTTAAAAATCTGATCGCGAGTCTCGACCAGTGTTTTCAAAAGTCAAGGTCAAGTTCAAGGTCAAGGTCAAGGTAAAACTTGACTTTAAAACTTCAAGGTCGTTTTTCTCGATTTTTAGTAAGGAAAATGGGTCTGAATTTTTTTTCTTATCCCTCAAAGTCAAGATTTTGCGCTGAACAAAACGTACTTTTCAGAATAACGATATAATTTTTGCACGATGAGATATAGCCTAAAGTCAAGGTAAAATCACCTTGATTTTAGCGAAAGTCAAGTTCAAGGTAAAATCAAGGTGATTTTACCTTGACTTTAGGCTATATCTCATCGTGCAAAAATTATATCGTTATTCTGAAAAGTACGTTTTGTTCAGCGCAAAATCTTGACTTTAAGGGATAGGAAAAAAAATTCAGACCCATTTTCCTTACTAAAAATCGAGAAAAACGACCTTGAAGTTTTAAAGTCAAGTTTTACCTTGACCTTGACCTTGAACTTGACCTTGACTTTTGAAAACACTGGTCTCGACTAATAACATTGGTTTATAAATTGCTGCTTCGCCCAAAATAAATTTTTATACATTTTTTGTATAAGTTTTCAAAATTTTTGTATTTTTTTCTTGGTTCTTCTAAGTCATGTTTCGAGATAATAAACATTCCAAGAAAGCTATCCGTTGTAATTACCGTATATTCTTCATTAAAAGACCATGGTCGTTTAATAAAAAACACAAATCACCGGGCACTTTGTGACATTGTGTTTTTAGCTATTAAAAATCTAAGATTTTCAAGCACACAATTCCTCAACCAATAGCCCTGTCTTTAGCTACATTTTGAGGGTCGTGTGCCTAAATGCTATATCTTTCATAGCTAAAAACACAATACCACTCAGTGCTTAGAAAGTTGTGTTCTTTAATGAACTTCTAAGCCTTGTTTTTTTCGAAACCAATCTGTGAAATCCGTTCACGGGTTTAATTATTAGACAACAAACTTTGAATTAGCGGGGCACAATTAAGAACGCGTGACCATGATTCTTTAAGAGTAGTTTGTAAGGAAATCGGGTACGCTGATCACGAATCTGGTGTTGAAATTCTGGAATTTTTGTTTCTTATTTGAAAATAAAATTTTTTATTTCAATGGGTTAAAAATGACTGTAAGGGGACCAGGGCAAAAAAAGTTTTTTGAAATTTTCTTTATTCTGACGGCGGGAAACATCAATATTAAAACAAAATATTATTAGTCATTAAAAACCAGATTTCATAAAACGATTGACCCTTCTTAAAACTATCAGCAACACAAGAACTTTCAGATGATGATTGCCAATCGAACATATTTGGACAGTCGATGGACGATGATACCATGAGCGTTATAAGTGCTGGTATGCTTAAGATGTAGATATCAAAAAACCTTCACATGTTACATAATTTCAGACAGATACTCGTGCATGACCACTACAGAAACTTTCCAAAAAGTCAGCTCCTCTTCTACAGCTGTTTTTAGCCAGGAAAACTTAAACTATTTGGGCACCATGAACACAATGCCCAAAAAGTCTTCTGCTGAGAAGGTGTCTGTAAAGGATAAAGGAGGTCACACTACTGCTCAACTTAACGAAAAAAGCCTTGGATGGAGTTACTCCAATCGATTCAGCCTTTGGTGGTTAATGTCAACTCGTTTTACAAGCAGGTATCGCCAGAAAATATCAGGGGATTCATGTGCAATAATTAGTCCGTGAAGACTACAGTTGTAATAACGTAAAAGTGGGAAGCCAACCCACTAGGCTACACATGTAGATTTTATAAAATAGTAGTAATTTTACCTATATGTAACATCTCCCCTTTTAGGACGAATGTTTATTTTAATAGACTTTAGTGAACCGTTAACCTTGGCTATTAGGACTTAGAGAAAATACTTTAGGAAGATATATCCCTCATGAAAGTTAGTTAATTAGCACGGCCATGAAATATATTTATTGTTTCAGTACCGCAACCCGTTTTTGCACCTACTTACTCAATCCCTATTAGCACAGGATTAGGTGACTGATAAATTTTAGACCGCATAAGCACACCACAAACCTCTATGTAGCAACCCTCTATAATGCATCCGGGCAGGGCCGGTCCCTTGCGGGATGCGATATAGAGGTTTGACTGCATGCTTAATCCCTCAATGGGGTGGGGGTTTCGCCTCGGTCTCCCCTGTTGCTTTTTTCTTGATTTTTCAGGCTTTATGTTTGGGCAAGAGTAGGCCAGCGTATGTTAGAACGTACTCAAACTAATCTCAGACTCATGTTCAAGCCTGAACATAAGTTGGTCCTAACATACACTGATCTACTCTTGCCAAAAACTCAGCCTAAAAAATGCGTATGCGGATCCGGATGTGCTCTCTCAACAACACCTCCACATACGCAAATTCGTACGTACGTGCTGACGTGTTGTGAGAGTGCCCTAAAAAGTGGTACGAATCGTACAGAATAAGAACTAGAAAAGTTGTTCTGGTTTTTCCCGCGCTTTTCCTGCTTTTTTAAATACTTGTTAATTTTTTTGAAACGGTCGTTTAACCTTTCAAAGACTTTGTTTTGCTATACTTTGACCCGATTTTTGGTGCAGTTTAAAGGACCATACTTGTTGATGACAATGGGAATTTGGCAAATTCAAATGCGCGCGGGACACTTTTTTTTATCCCAAAAAATAATTTTTGAATTGTGTATTGTTGGAATATAATAATAAAAACTACGTAAGTGACCCATGTAGCTCAGTGGTGTAGCAGCGTAGTGCGCTGAATATCGGTCTCAGGTTCGATCCCCGTCTCTGCTATATTTTTTTTGATCATTTAATTCTAAATACATCTAACTGATTTAAAAAAAATAATTTCGGAATAAAAAAAGGGCAAAACTTTTTTTGACCCAGATTCACTTTTTTCCTGTCCCAGATTCACTTTTTTCCTGTCCAGATTTGACTTGTCCCAGATTCACTTTTTTTTGACCCAGATCCACTTTTTTTGTCCCAGATTCACTTTTTTTGTCCCAGATTTCCTCATTTTTGTCCCAGATTTAGCTTAAACCACAGGGGGGACCAAGCACTTACAAAATTGGTCAAAAAAATTTTCTCTCATAACAGCCTGAAAGTTTTTCTATGACGTTTCTATCATGTTTTGAGCATTTTCGCCAAAAAATTTTTTTCCGCAAAAATTTTTGCCTTGGGGGACCAAGGTAGTGCAAAGTTTTCAGGAGCCTGAAATGCGACCTTGTTCCCCGAAGGCAAAAATTTTTGCGGAAAAAAAAAATTTTTGGCGAAAATGCTCAAAAAATGATAGAAACGTTATAGAAAAACTTTCAGGCTGTTATGAGAGAAAATTTTTTTGACCAATTTTTCCGGTCCCCTCTGTGGTTTAAGCTAAATCTGGGACAAAAATGAGGAAATCTGGGACAAAAAAAAGTGAATCTGGGTCAAAAAAAAGTGAATCTGGGACAAGTCAAATCTGGGACAGAAAAAAGTGAATCTGGGTCAAAAAATAGTGAATCTGGGACAAGTCAAATCTGGGACTGAAAAAAGTGAATCTGGGTCAAAAAAAGTGAATCTGGGACAAGTCAAATCTGGGACAGAAAAAAGTGAATCTGGGTCAAAAAAAAGTGAATCTGGGACAAGTCAAATCTGGGACAGAAAAAAGTGAATCTGGGTCAAAAAATAGTGTTGCCCATAAAAAAAGTGTCCCGCGCGCATTTGAATTTTCCAAATTCCCATTGTCATCAACAAGTATGGTCCTTTAAAGGGCCTGACCTCTTCCTACTCGGTGGTCCCCGCCAATTCAAAAATTTTCCCTTGATCATTGGACTTCTGTACGGACTTTTCCGCCACGTATCTAACAAAACTAGGCCTAAAATCAAATTTTAGGCTTAGTTTTGTTAGAAACCTAGCGGAAAAATCCGTACAGAAGTCCAATGATCAAGGGAAAATTTTTGAATTGGCGGGGACCACCGAGTAGGAAGAGGTCAGGCCTTTAAAGGGCATGCGCACGCTAATAAGAGGTGGTGCCCGGGAATTCAAAAAATTTCCCTAATCATTGAACTTCTGTACGAATTTTTCACCTTGGTTTCTAACAAAACCATATCTAAAATTAAATTCCAGGCCATGTTTTGTTAGAAACCAAGTTCAAAAATCCGTACAGAAGTTTAACGATTGGGAAAAAGTTTTGAATCCCCGGGCACCACCTCTTATTAGCGTGGGCATGCCCCTTTAAGTTGGTCTTTCAAATGGTATGTTCAAATGGTATCTAGGGTTTGCTGAACAGACAGCTGTATCCCACCTAATTTTGCCTATTAGAGTCGGAAAACTCATTTTGGAAAAATGACACAATTGTTTCTTCGGGCAAAACATTTTACAGTATTTTATCATAATATGGTGTCATCAGAAAGCTGTTTTACTGCGCTTTCTAGCATAGGAATCATGCATGTGTATATAAAATATTCAAGCATAACCTGATTTTCTGAACGTACCCAGGTCTCATTTGATGCCATTTGGAAACTGGTAGAAACCGCGAGCCAAACCGCCTTTTTTGAAGAAGGGTTTTTGAGATTCGGATTGTCCATGAAATTCTGTACTAGAAGCAACCGGTCTCACAGACCGGCCTTCCCGTGTAAAAAAAGTTGTCTTTTTAAGAAATTTTGCTCTTGAATAATCCTATTAAAATCAATTGTTGACGCAAGCCCTATTTAGGAGTACGAAAGAATGACTGATGAAGAATTGATTAAAGTTATAGCTAGTGGCAAGAAGCATGGCATCTCCAAAGCCTCCAAACTCAAGTCTTTTCCGGTGGAACTGAGACTTGAACTTGAATCAGTCGATCTTCAGCAAGTTGCTTCTTCAACCAATATAATATCTTCTGAGCTGTTGAAAGTAGAAGGCAGTCAAAGTGTAGCTTCTAGGACTAAGACAAGAGACATCCTGCTGTTCTCAGGACCAAGAGATTTTGCTGCTAACACTTTTTACAGGTACAACCAACCCTCAATATAGTAGGCACCTAACGTCATACTGATTCGCTCATGCGTTATAAAAAGCCAAAAATTTGAATTTCTTTTAACAATTTCGAATTTTTTACATGCCAAAATTTTAGAAACCTTCTATACATTTATCCAAAATTTGTGAACCTGTCGACCCGGGCAGGAAATGCTCGAAATATTGCCATAAAGATTGAGCTTATGGATTCCAAGATGAATCCAGTCTGTGCTATATTTGGCAAGTCAAGAGAACCTAGTCTCATGACCAAGTACTACACAGCAGTGTCTTATCACACGAGGTGACTGAATTTAAAATTTTTAGACGACTTCGAGTTATTTTTAAGGAACTTGTGCACCTGGGTGGCCTTTTTCTATTAACTGTGAATAGTGCTTTAACATCTCCTAAGTTTTATTTTTCATACGCTAAAACAAAACCAAAACATTTTTGGACTGGAACAAAAAATCGTTACAAAATTTGAACTTTAAGGAGATGTTAAAATGCTATTCACAGTTAACATGAAAGGGAGTCCCTGATGCACAAGTGCCATTTTAATAATAATAGTAATAATAATAAAGAAGTTTCAGAAGTCCTCAGTTTTTGGACGAGATCAAGGTCCAGTTGCCAGTAGATCTAAGCGATGGACACCACATTCTCTTCACTTTCTATCACATTTCTTGTAAACCTGTGAAAGCCAGTGAATCCATTGAAACTCCAGTGGGATACACGGTAGGGTTATTCAAATTTATAGATGAAACTAAAATTTATTCTAATGTCAAATCCTGATATAATGGCAGTCTCTCAAGTTTGACTCTACCGAAGTCTGATACTTTTTGAATTTTTTAAAAAGTTTTTTTACTAGTTGCCTTTGGTCATAGGATCCTGATTTTGCGAATTGGAACTTTTTTTGTAATATTGAGCCGGACTCTTGGAAACAGTAATGCAAAAAGTACCATATGTCTATTTATTAACAATTGTATTTATACTAGGGTTGCTGAATAGTTAACTCTTTCGAGAATATTTTCGGTTTTTTAGGAAAGGTGAATTTTTTTGAAGCTCTTTTATCAGGGATTCTGCGCGCATATTTTCGAGAATATTCTCCCAAAAATTCCGATTGTCAAATTCAGGAACCCTAATTTATACACATACACCCCATTCAACCCACATAGAACCCAATTATCGATTTCGTGGTCTCCTCCCCAAATTGTCCTGATTCATCTAGAAGAACTGTTTATAGTCAAGAGGCTCTCGATCTGCTCTATCTCTTACAGAGTTGTTCCTGAGTTATATTCCATGACAGAAACCACGGGTCTTTATTGCAAAGATGTGGTCATTTTTTGAAAATGACCCGCTAAGTAAGAATCCTTGCGATTATTCTACAGAACGAGTTTAACTTTAAACTTCAGAATGACATGTCATTGAGACTCGGCTGTTAGGTCGAATTTGCCATAAGACACTTGCTCAAGTTTGAGCCCACCCGAAGTCTAGGGGCAAATATTTTTCTCTTTCTGAAATTTTGTCTCTCTTTTTTATCCCAATTTTAGGTTTCTAACACAACGGCACTTTTTCCAAAACTCTTCAACTCTCTCATTCCTACGTCAACGTGAGGGTCAACCAACCAAAGAACGACTAGAATTACGTTAATAATGAGTTTCAGTTGTTCTTCTCATCGGTTTTGTTGAAGTATCTCCAAGTCCACGACAATTGACGGCCTCCAAACATTTATTATCTGTAAAATGGTTAAACATAGGAAGGCAATACAAAATAGCAATTTTCCCGCTTTTGCTTTCAATTTTCCCGCTATCAATTTTCCCCGGAATATTCCCGGGAATTTTCCCGGGCAATTTCCCCATCACCCAACCCAAGTCAAAACAGACTGAAATTTGAGAACTTTATTAAACATCCATCATTCATTAACCATAATTTTTAAATTTGTAGTGGATTCCCCTGTACAAAGATGGTCAATTCCAATCCGGAGATTTCTCTTTGCCCATTTCTCTGGATCCTCTCCCTCAAGGCATATGCTACCTTTCGCCCATGGTGAATATGCCCAATGTGAAGTGGTTAGATGGCCATAAGTGTGTTTTCAATGCTACTATAAGTGCAGTTTCAACCATACATCCACAAGATCACCACCTCAGCAATCTGTTCCAAGCCTACAATTCCCTTAAAAGTCCATCTGCAGTGAGTGAAAGTGAACTGAACTTGGCTATTAGGAATGTTGTTAAGTGCAGACCAGAACCCATGGTTGCGTTTCTGTATACCATAATGCACAAACTGATCACCCTGATGGCTAGTCCACCATATTCTGGTATGCGTATGCAAATATATATTTTTTAAAGAGTTATGGAATATTTAGAAAGCACAACCAAAAGCTGTTTTGAAACCCTGTGTCAACTGGTCAAAATAGGCACTATGCTGTTGGATGGAAATTTCGATGAGCATGGAAGAAGTCAACTGTTTATTACTCTAATTTACTACTACAAAATTACTTCCAATGGTATAGACTCATTATCAACACAGTCGAATCGGAAAAAAATACTTTGTGTCGAACACAGTTAATATCTATCCACTTCGAAAAATTTTGTGTTGATTAAAGGGGGGAGGGACTTCTACGGCTACTTTTTGACATTGACTGCTACTTAACTTCACATACTTTTTTTCTCATATTTTGTTTTCTCATCTGAGATGTTTTTACACCGTTTTGTAACAGAGATTCTCCTCTTTCGATTGAGTGGTCAAACAGTCTGATTAAAAATAGTTTTTGAGAAAATCAAAAGAATCTCACACTAAAAACCGTGGTTTTTCACCTAGGTATCTTTAGGGGAGTTTCACCTTATATTTGGTGTGATTTTCTCGAAAATTATTTTTAATCAAGCTGTTTGACCACTCAATCGAAAGAGGAGAATTTCAGCTACAAAACGGTGTAAAAACATCTGAGATGAGAAAACAAAATATGTGGAAAAATGTATGTGAAGTGAAGTAGCAGTCAATGTCAAAAGGTAGCCGTAGAAGCCCCCCCCCCTTTTTTAAAAACAATAGCCTCTCCATTTGATTAAATCCTAGACCCTATCCACCAAAGAACCTTAAACCCCAACACAATTGAAGTTTGGTAGACAAACGTCAATGCAAAGTTTCCTGTCGAAAAGTGAGTGTGATTCCAGGAACTGTCTATTGTTTAATTTAGCCATTGGAATATCGTGGGAGATTTCCTAAAGATATGTCCAGAGATTTGACTAGAAATTTTCTAAAAGCAGTGTCTACTGTACCATTTTACAGGGTCCATCAAGAAATAAAATGTTTTATTTTTGTGGATTAATTTCACCGTTACAGAAACTTTTCAAACAAATTCAATTGGGTTGAACCAAGCGCAGAACAATGAAAGTAGTCCGACAGCCAGGAATTCAGCGAGAGACAGTGAAAATCTCTTAAAACTAATAAGTAATTTTTCCCCTGTTATAACATTATAATTACAAAAGGAAATGTTTAGAAAGCTACGAGAAATCCAACTCAACAAAACTATTGACAAGTACAGATGAGATAAATCTGGATGAATCTAATCGAAAGGTATTGCCTACCTAAACTTCACTTTTTGACCCCGGTTAATAAAATAGGATCAGTTAGATTAACTGAAAATCAAGTTTTGGGTGGGGTAACGGAATCATTTACCCAGTCAAGAACAAAAGCAGTCTTTCTGTAAATAAGCGGTCAAAAAACGGGACTTGATTTTGGGGCCACGTCACCGTCACGAAATATATCCCTTTAAGGTTCAATAAAATGATATACTTTAAAATTGGTACTTCTGCCGTTGCCCTCCCCACCCAAACTTTTTATTAAAAGGGACTAAAAGAGACGTATTTAATAAGTTTTTCCTGCTCAATACGATACGAGAAACATTTCTAAACAGTTTCTGATTTAGAAATTTATACTTTTCTTGAAAAATTTGACTTAAAGTCATCAATGTTAGACGGTCTTTTTAGAGTAATTTCGATTATATTTTTAGTGTTTTTAGGCTTAGGCTTTCGGCAAGGGTAGGCCAGCGTATGTTAGGACAAACGCGAACATGCTTTCGGAGCCTGCGCTAACATGTGCTGGCCTACCCTCGCCTAAACCTGAATAAAGCCTAATATCATGGAAGACCGAAAATATTCCTAAAGTATAAAAGAACATGTGACGTTAATCACTCGAAGTCTTTTTTTCAAGAAATATTTCGTAGAAATTTTAACATCAGAAACCGTTTATAAAAAATTCTTGTATCGTATTGATCAGGAAAAACTGGTTAAAGACGTCTCTTTAAATAAAAGTTGGGTGCTAGGCCCAACAGCAGAAGTACCTTAAAATTCACACAAAAGAGTGATTTTTCTAACGCTCAGTATTTTTTTTATAACTAAACTGAGGTTCTCTCCTCGAAAACCATCATGACCGAGAAAAATTCAAATTTTTACTTTAGTTGCTACACGAAGAAGTTATCCAACAGTTTGTAAATTCCACAGGAACTATCCGTGAAACTGCTTGCTTGTACTCATGGTTTTTCTTTGAACTAGTGGTAGAGCTTTATGATACAATCAAAAACGTGACTTTGCAAAAAAAATTTAGCTAAAAGCCCTAGCTGAATACTTGGCCACCTGCAATCGCTTTTTCCTGCCTAGGAAGTTGCGCTTTCGAGACACCTTCCTGCAAAACATTACTGAAATCACAAAAGACTTGACTTCTGAGATTATCGACAGGACTGTAAAAGACTTTCGACAATCCAAATCCTTGAATTGTTCCCTGGCCTTTTTTCTTAGAGATGCTCTTTTGCTCATGGATAGAAGCTTCATTATAGGGCTCATAAAATTTACAACGAGAAGATGGCTGCGAGAATAAAGTAAGTTGTGGATAATTGCTGACAATAATTTCTTAAGACTACCCTCATACTCCCGCGGTACACGGGACAATTTTTTAAATTTTTGTTAGTATCTCGGCTCTAAGCCATCATTTTTCACCGCTTTCAACGCTTTCATCAATTGCTTTATAAGAAAATCGAATATGCTCTACAACATAGACGTGGCAGATTTTTAATAATAACCATTACAAACGGGTTTTAGACAGCGACCGCCAAAAATCATTTCTGAATGTGTAAACAATATATATATTAGTACTATCGTGTAGAGCAGGGTCGATTTACCCTAAAATCTGTTGGCAGGATTAAAAAATAGCCGTGTCCCGTGGCTTTAAGGGCAATTGTCTCGTGTGCTGTGTCCCGCGGAAGTATGAGTGCAGCCTAATTATTTTAAACAAAAAAGGCCACATGGTGTGCCAAAATAAAGGCCGTGAAAATATTTAGAAAAAGTATATTTTTCTCTCTGGGAACCAAGGCTAGTTTCGACGCTTTATACGTACCGTCGAATTTTGACCAGAAAAATTAAAGAACTTACAAAGCTTAAATTTGAACGTGATTTTGAATACTAGAAACTCTAGATGCATGCTTTTTCATGCATCCAGAGTCACTTTCGAGTAATTTGTGTCCGAGGTATGCGGGTGTGCGCATCTCAATTCCAAGCCTCAAATCCCTCGAAGGTTGCACAGAAAAAGCTCGAAGAGATAGAGAAACCTGGCACAAAAATCCGAGCAATAATTTTTATAGGGCGGGACCGAATTCATCGACTCATTTCAAAAGGGTACATGACAATATTTCGCCGACAATTAATTCGCCGACATTATTTCGCCAACAATTATTTCGCCGACAATTATTTCGCGCGACATTATTTCGCAGACCATTATTTCGCCGCGACAAAATTTCGACGCCATTATTTATTTTTACTAATTAGATTGATTACATGCCAGACATTTTTCAAGTGAATCCAACACAAAGTTTTATTGACTCAAGTCATATAACAACAAATTAGGAAGCAAATAACAACAAATAAGAGAAGCAAACAACAACAAAGAATCAAACATTCCTATTACTCTCAATCCAGATCCGAAATTTCTTCATCAGAGAATTCTGACTCGCCGGTTTTAATGTACCGCATTTATTCTAATAGAACACCATGGTGCTCTATTTTTCGACCTCCAAAAATTTTTTTGACTTCGTGTTAAAAATGCAATAAAACATGGTTTATATCCCTAGTTTTGGCCTTACGTGGTGGGTGCTCTATTAGAGACTGGTGTTCTATTAGAAACTGGTGCTCTATTAGAATAAATACGGTAAGTACCTTGAGCCATTGTGAAGTTGGAAGCGATCGCACCGAGATATTCGAAAGGAACGATGTTCTCCCAATTGTTCACTGCTTGTGTCACCAGTCGTTTTATTCGTCCGTCAGCAAGGAGGTAGTTTCTTCTCTTCTTTGGAGGATTACTACCTAGGGCCATTTCGTTGTAGACACCGATAATTGCTCTTTGGACCAGCTAACAACATTTCATAGACCCTAAACTTTATCTTTATTTATTTCCAAACAATCAATGTGTCAAGATTTCTGATTGGAATACATGCCAACGCCACGATTTTTCGGCACTAAAATCGTCCAAATTAAAAAATATAGCTGAAGTAAAGGTACCTCATGAGAAAACTGTGCATCTGATTCATAGCGGTCGAATAATTACTTTTCTTGCAGATGGTTGTAAATATTCGCGCCGTAAAATCAGCCAGAAAAAAGGCGTGAATTAGAAAAAAAAGACACTTGGAATGTCGGCGAAATTTTGTCGCGGCGAAATATTGTCGGCGAAATAATGTCGACGAAATAATTGTCGGCGAAATATTGTCCGGTACCGTTTCAAAATGTTTGTCTTCACACTAAATCATGTCTACATTATTTTTAGAGGTTACAGATTCGAATCCTTTTTCCTGAATAACAGACAGAAAAGTATAGGAATGAAGAGGCAAGATGGTAGTGGCAGGAATCGAACCTGCAGCTTTCAGTTTGTCGGGCTGATGTGCCACCATTACACTACGCCGCCACCTCTTCCTTCTTTTCCTAGAAGCTTATGTAGATTTGCTCTCTTTACACCTCCTCCGGACGGAGTAGCGTAAAAAAGGGGATGACCAAAACGGGGATGCATAAACAGGGATGACCAAAGCAGAGATAGCGAAAACCGGTACGTATCAATAGTTCCCTGCGGCCGAAAGTTCCAGGCCTATATAAAAGGGACAATAATTCTCGGCCCGTTAAAAGTGACCGATAGTTCCCGGCTCGTTTAAAAGGGACAATAGTTACGGCTCATACATAGCAACCGAATGCAGTTTTTTTCAAGTTTTCGACTTTTTTTCGTCATTGCTGTTGTTATTTACCCATTTTTTATTTAAAAATACTTAAAGGACCATACTTGTTGATGACAATGAGAATTTGGCAAATTCAAATGCGCGCGGGACACTTCTCTTTCGTCTCGCACTCTACTCTTTTGAGTTATTTTGAGCGACTCAAAGAGTAAAGAGCGAGACGAAAGAGAATTGTCCCGCGCGCATTTGAATTTGCCAGATTCTCATTGTCATCAACAAGTATGATCCTTTAAAGGGGGGGGGGGGGAAGCTACCTAGGTTTGAAAAAGTGGCTTCCATGGCGCAGTGCGTAAGCGCTCGCGTTTTTTGGCCTAAAATGGTGTTTTTTTGGTGTTGCAGGTTCAATCCCACGTAGTGGCACACTTTTTTTGGCTTGTTTGGCCAGTTTAGAGCTAATTTGGGTCGCTCATCCCGAATCTGGCGTCAAAAAAGTCTAATTACCTCTAAACTGCCCGAACAAGCCAAAAAAAAGTATGCATCGCCTTTTGTCGAAAGTTCTAGTCCCTCTGGGGGTGTTTTAATTTACTTTTTTAGTAAGTTTTTTGACTTTTAGGTCCGAAAATCATCAAGCAATCGATTGCAACCATTTTCAGCACTGCTTTGCTGTCATCAACTGCCTCAATTTCGCGATTTTTGGCAAATGACCACCAAAATCAGAGGAAACCAGCCAAAATGATGCTTACTAGGAACTGAGATTTTTTGCGATTTCAATTTACATTATTTTATACAACGGTATGCTGAAAATGACGGCAAGAAGCAGGGATACATTTTGAGTGTAAGGTTGCAAATGAGTATGTAAATTAAAATTATGAAAAAACGTCAGTTCCAGGATACTACCGAAAAGTACTGGTATAGTCCTATTGAAGATTTCATCCAATTGGATTTTTTATATTTTAGCCCTAACTTTATACCAACTTTTCATCTGTATGATAGCTCAAATGAAAGCCCAGAACCTTGGCTACATTTTGACACTAAACTTGTATATAAAAGGAGAAAAAAAGTAAGGTCTGCAACCAGTGGTAGTCGAACCTGTGACCCAAAGCGATGCGTATATAAAGTTCCCCCCCCCTTTAAGTGGTGATATGGATTTTGAGTACCAGGGTTCAGTACTAAGGTTCAAATCCGTCTAAAAATCAGTAAAATGGTTGTGCTTAATTTTTAATTTTTCGGGGTTAATCTGGGTTAAGGAACTAACTTTGTGATCAGAAGCCTCACAATACCGTTATGGACAGGGCTGCCTATCTGGTTAAATATTTGAGACTAAATTTTAGATCAAAACCCGATCTTTTTTGGTTTTTAATCTTAGATTCGGTGCGGTTAACCAAAATTTTGGTTCACGCCGGCTTTTTAGTTAACCGCATCTCATTACCCGAACCACTCAAAACTACACCTAACCACACACACGGAGTTTAGCTTTCTTTGAAAATTAGAGGTAATTCAAACATTTTCTATGAACCAACCGCAGTTTTGCTGGATGCCTAATGTATGAACAAAACCAAGTGGTCGTCCACTTAGATCACAACTTTTTTCGTTTTATTTGTTCCAAACTCTATTTTCTGCTCTAATTCAAGCATTTTAAAGATTGTTGATGGTTTTTCGTAAACTTTTTTTCTGCATCCCCGTTTTGTTATCCCCGTTTTTACGTCCCCGTCTTTATTGGACCTCTGCGGGACACCTCGCAGCTCAGGTTATGGCCTAGACAGGGCAGACATACATAACCCCTGTGTGAACCCCAGACATCATAGGACTTTATGTTGTGAACTTTGTTCACCATCCTCCCTCTAGCTGAACCACTCGTTGCTACCAGAAAAGTTTAGGAAGGAAGAGGCAAAATAGTGGTGGCAGGAATCGAACCTGCAGCTTTCAGTTTGCCAGGATGTGCGACCATTACACTAAGCCGCCATCTCTTCCTTCTTTTCCTAGAGGCTTATGTATATCTGCTGTCTTTACAAGACATGAAGCAGTATTTCAAGAACTAAGACTAGTAAGCATCAGAGTGGGTAGGGAACACATGGTACCTCCCCTAAGTGGGTATCCACTTCGAGAACTCAAAATTTTGGATTTAGCTGAAAGCAATTAATACTCATTGTTCCCTACCCAGAATCGTGTCCTGTACACGATTTTTTAAGACCAAAATACCGTTTTGACTAACTAGAATCTCCATACCGTGGATACTGTATAACCTCTATTATACAGTACCACCCAGAGCATTGGCGTACCCAGGGTTTTTAGCCCTTTTAGCCCCTCCCGTCAGAAAAAATTGCAATCCTGTGTACGCCTATGCCCTGGGGGGATTATATTTCAACCCCTGGAAAATGTTGGATTGTACAGGGTGTCCCGAAATTACGCGCACATTTTTTAATTTGTCTTAAAACTGTTAAAATCCGCTAGGCTCATCAATTTTGATACCATTTTGAGATCCAGGACTCACCTGAAAAACCGCTGATGCTTTGCTAGGAAGGGCACTGACGTTTTCGTTCAATAAGTTGCAGAATTTTGTCACATGGAAAGGATAAATCAAGGATAACGTTTCATTAAATAAGTTGTTTTTTGAGTTCGCCGTCTCTTGCTTTTCTCTTGCTTCTCATTTTTAGGTATCTTCAAGCAACGGTATCTATTTCTGGATGTGGCATGTGTTCTTCAATTGCAAAATCCCAAAATTCTGGAGATTTCCACGGGTAAGGATCCCGAAAATGGAAATCGACCGGGCAAGGCGCTACGTACACGACTTTTTTTTCGATGTGCGCGTAATTTCGGGACACCCTGTAAATCAGAAATGGCCTTAACTTTGAAATCCTAGTAAAAAAATGGGGCTGGGAGTGGTGGATTAATAGAAGTTATACGGTAGGTACGCAACTCCAAGGTGGTCGACCTTGAATTTTTTGGAATTATTCTGAATTAACCATCCTCCAGGTAGACGTCCAGCTGGACTACTTGAGTACAGCCTGAAACTATCTGTATGCCCAACCAGAATTATTCCCCAAATTTTTGGTTTGACCACCTTCAATTTGGGTACCTATACACGGTATTGAAATTCTGGTCAGCCAAAGCAGAATTTTGATCTTAACAAACCGTTTTCAGCACACAATTTTGGGTAGCATAGCATGCTTTATTCGTTCCTTATAAATAATATAAATTTCCTGGATGAATCGACCTGTAGATTAATTGATCTTATGGATGAATTGACCGTGGACGGATTCACTGCAAACCAACTGTAATTTAAGCTAAAAAATAGCCTACAAAACGGAATTTCACTATTTTCAAACCATCTACAGAATGCTGAAATTAGTTCAAAAAGTAGGTTTTCAAACCTGAAAAACATAAAACGAAAATCACACCAAAGAGACGACCACTTGGTTTGGTTGGTGCGTGCATCATCAATCAGAACTGGAATTGGATTATAAAAATTTAACATTTGAAATGACAGTAGTTCTTTACAAAATAAAAAAGAATTATTTGAAATATAAAAAGTGGATGAATTCGATGCCATTTTCATAAATTATAAGGTACTTTTTTGGCAAGTTTTAGAAATAAAAACATGGTACGGTTGAAGATAGCTTTGATGACTCAAGGCAAAAAAATTTAAATTTAAAACCTTTTAGTGAGTCATTCGACCCTCTGCAAACCTCCTTGCTCACCCTCAAACTTGATTTCATGCGAATCATCTGTTCCCACGAGCACTTTATGTTGCTTAACCTGCCTGTCGACAAAATTCCAATTACGCCAAAAGACCAAAACTCTGAAACTCCTGCTCCAACAGAATTCAAAAGTTTTGGACGATTTCCTACTGCTCCAGCACCCAATCTTATGTAAACAATATTTCCCACAAAATTTAGAATACAGAAAAACTTTTAGATTTACAAATGTGGGTCAAAGTGCCATCGATCTGAACAGAGACTACAAAATGAAGCATTTCCTTTTGGGGATTGTGTTGTCGGATTTGGCTAGTTTATTGAATTCTCCAAACATCAATTCTCATGCTATGTAATTGCACATTCATAACTTTTAAAATGGCTATATTGAATTCAGGATCATCAGCTTGCTGAGAATGATCTTATCCTGTCATGAAAATGACTGCCGACTTACGGATATGCAACTGAAGCACCGAGTTGCAGTGTTGTACATGCCTTTGCTGTCTATAGTCATTGATATGCGAGAAATGCTATACGATCCTTACAAAGACACTAGTTTTAATGCTGCAGTCGGGCTGAGGTAAGCGTTCGAGACAATGGAAAAATGTGGCTGTATTAAAGCCTTTTGGTGTTTTACCAAAATAGACGCAAACTAATTGCAATTACCGTATTTCCTTTTTCTGGCCGGCTGTACACCGAAATATACGCGCCAATTTGGTACTTGGTCGTTTTGGTACGCGGTCGTTTTGGTACGAAATTTTTCGTGCTGTTACCAAAAAATTACCTACCGAAATAACCCCCTATTAATAAATTTCTTACCAAAATACCGTTTTTCGTGCTGTCACCAAAAAATTTCTTACTAAAAATCTCTTACCGAAACAATTCTCATTAAAAATTTCGTAGCAAAACGACGAAATACCAAATTAACGCGTATATTTCGGTGTACAGCCTTCTGGCCTTACAAAGATTTTCTTTACCGTGAAATTTTTTTATGTCGCTAAAATACTTTTTTCTGCCGCCAAGAGAATTCGCCACCCATGTTTTTTTGCCGTGAAAAGTCGTATACCGTATTTCCTCTAATAAGGCAGCCCCTCGAATTTGAAAATCTATATCTCAGCCCAGATTTTTTTCTAAAGCTGTTTTTAGCGTTTTCTTAACTCTCACCAATTCCGCTTTTCGCATTTTAGATTTTCACCTAAAAATCTTAAGGTCGACCGGAAATTTTTCTGATTTTCGGGCATCAAAAAATAAGGCGGCCGGCCGCCTTATTAAAGGAAATACGGTATGCACATAATGGAAATACGGTATGCACATAATGGAAATACGGTATGCACATAATGGAAATACGGTATGACATTTCGGGAAATTTTATGCTATGGAACTAATCAGTGTGTTATTTTTCCTTCTCATACTTTTTTTCAGCCATAAAGTAGCACTGGTCATATCCGGAATTGACGAAGAAGAGGCTGTAGACAAAGATGCAACTACCACTTTGCAACATCACAAGCCAATGGTTTACTTGAGCAAGGATCAATCCAAAGAGGCATCTTCTTGCTTTAGCTACCATCAAAGTTCACTTCTAGAACCCTTAATTTCAGCTACTTCTCTGCTTCTGTTGGGTCACTAAAAATGTAGAGAAATCAGAGCTCATGCAATATCTGCAAAGACTATCACCATCCAGATTGTCAGATTTTGTGGAAATCCTGCGCTTATGTAGCTCCTGCTTTGAATACAAACCTATAGCTGACAATCTGTCCTCAGATGGTTCATCTTCGCTAGGAGATCTGGTGCCTCCCATTGCTCAGCAGCATTCCATAGACCATGAGCAGCAGTATAAAGTGTCAACTCTGGGCAGGAAACAGAGTGAAACTCAGATGTCCAGCAGTATAGTGGAGAATAGAGTTAATTTGGTGGAAGGCAAGAAAGATTTGACTGCAAATACTGTCAAGTGGAGATCCAATGAGAATCTGGTCACTAACTACCCAGTCAAAAAAGGTTTAGTGGGATTTTAGTTAGGGTGGGGATAAATTTGGGTGCATAGACGTTTCTCGAAAATGAAACTTTTTTCATTTTCGAGAAACGTTTCTCGAATTTGAAACTCAAAGAGTAAAATATCTCTAAGGGTATATATGGAGATACTTATTTAGACATATTAAGGGTATTTGGCCGCTTCGCGGCCAAATACCAGCACACTCCACATTGCAAGGGATAGGGTACATACATGTGGTAACCCTGACCCTTGCAATGTGGAATATGCTAGACTTTGGCCATCACATTCAGCCAAATACCCTTGATATGTCTAAATAAGTATCTCCATATATACCCTTAGAGATATTTTACTCTTTTGAGTTTCAAATTCGAGAAACGTTTCTCGAAAATGAAAAAAGTTTCATTTTCGAGAAACGTCTATACCCCTAAATTTGTATTTATCGTATGGTTTATGCAAATGGCGGGCAATTTGGAAAGCACTTGTGCTCCGAAATCCTCCATCTTCACAGTAATTTCTAACATAAATTTCCAAAATTAGAGAATCTGTCTTGTTCATCAAGTAAAAGGTCTAGCTAAATGGCCGTGCATTTTGCCGGCCATATAGCCACTTAATTCTCGGGTGTTCTGAATTTTGGATGTCGAAAACACTATAGCCTATTAGTTATTCAGGTCATGAAGAGATCGAAGACATATTTGGAAGACATCTGTCCACAGAAGTCTGCCTCAACATACTTGACAACTTCGATACTCTCATCAAACTAGTGTCTTCCTCACCATCTGAAAGCCTCAATTTCATATTACCTGAATTAGTTACACTTCTGGTAAGTTTTCAAGATTCACTATGATTAGCTAAATTATACTATTAGATGCATATTCTTGCCTGCAACCATTCAGTCAAGGCTTTGGAGAGTGTGTTCAGTGCGCAAAGAACAGTTATCACCCTGTTTCCAGATCTCATTTTTGAGCAGGTAATGGTGGCAGAACTTTTCAAACTTTAGGCTAAATATAGAACAGGGCAAAAACAGTCTTGGGTGTCGATTTTGATTGGGTCATATTTTACTCAGAAGTCTCAGAGTCTCCCTGAAATTCTCTGCTAAACAAAATGTTTTCAGAGACCAGAGCTTTGCGCTGAGATGTGCACCCAATTGCTAAGACATTTAGCTTCTAGACTGCCATCCATAAGATCGCAAGCATCGGGCAGCCTGTATTTGCTGATGAAAACCAGTTTTGAGCACTCTTCTAGTTTTTCAAAAGTGAAAATGCAGGTTACCATGTCCTTGTCCACCCTAGTTTCCAATGCAGCTCCTTATGGATTCTTGCTGAATGAATATTACTTAAGAAGATCACTCAAAACCATGCTCTGTTATTTAGAAGAAGATGGTCAGGCTGTAGCTCAACTTGGAAAATCTACTTTTGGAACTCAGGTACCTGATATACCTACATATCTTTTTCCTATGTAACTTCTATTAGACTTTCGACCCCAAAACTCTGAAGAATGCTGGTTAATCTGAGAAGTTCCGACATCGCTGTCGACCATCCCAACTAGGGACTGCCTATCTTTATGAATTTTATTTAAGAGCTGGTTCAGCTAATGTACATAAGTTCAGTTAAATATGGTGAGCGATTTGAGGTCGGCTGTTCATTTGGTTGGCAGTTGAGGGGTAAGCTGTTGGCTTGGTCGGCAGTTGATCCATGTAAGACATCGCTAGAGCCATAGTTCGGAAAAATTTAAGGGGACGTGTGAGTCTCTTGATTGCTGGGAAGCGTATGGTATTGACCAATAAAAAATCTAAAAATTTTCCGATAAATACCTTGCTGATCAAAAAAAATCTGGTTTTTTAATTGTGACATTGCGGTATTTTTTGTGTCAACGTGTGTCAAAGATTTTTTTCCAGCTGAAAGAACTGATCTTCAATCTCCACACCATCCTGTCAGATACTGTCAAAATGGAGTCCTACTCTAACGACTTTGAAATGCTCATTGACCTAATGTATAGAATTGCAAAAGGTTACCAGAACAACCCGGACCTGAGGTTAGAATACGATTAAGAGACATAATCTGTAATTTTGAAGGGTTTTTATATGAAACTTGGCATTGTGATTTTTTCGACTTTTTTTACCATACATGTTATATACCAACGGCTCCGAATTCAATGCCGAGCAATATGTTCTCGGATTTCATATCGATTTATGCTGAAAATTTAAGTTATGGCCTTTTATAGTGGGGTGATTACTTTCAACCACCAAAAATGACCTCTTTTCTTAAAATGGATAGTAGTGGCCTGCTTTGTATATGCTCATATGCGTGTTTGTGCTAATTCTACTTGGCTTGAGCAACTTTACAAGATGGCTGTGAAAATTAACCATATTTTGGCAAATTTCGCTCAAGACAAATAGAAATTTTTCCGCAAAATAATTTGTTTGTTGTCTTGAGCGGAATTTAAAATTAGTATGACTTTCCAACTTCAGAGGCCCGGATACCCTGAGATGCCTTCCATATTAATTACACATTTGATGCTATCAGATGGAGTTTTTCGTGTAGATTCCAAAACTGCAATCTATTTTTTTGCCCTCGGTAGCGTCACGGGTAAAACAGCGTTTTTTGAGAAAAGATGCACTCATCAAAATTTGTGATTTTGCTTTAAATTGGTCTGAAGTCCAAAATTTTTGCAAAAACGTGGTTAATTTTCACACCCATCTGGTAGAGTTGCTCAAGCCAAGTAGAATGAGCCCAAACACGCATATAAGCTTATACAAAGCAGACCACTACTATCTATTTTAATAAAAGAGGTCATTTTGGTGGTTGAAAGTAATCACCCCACTATAAAAGGCCATAACTTAAAAATTTCAGCATAAATCGATATGAAATCCGAGAACATATTGCTCGGCATTGAATTTGGAGTCGTTGGTATATAACATGCATGGTAAAAAAAGTCGAAAATATCACGATGCCACGGAAACCTTCAAAATTATGGATTATGTCTCTTGAATATCATAAACAAACTCGATTTTTCTTGTTTTAGACTTACCTGGCTAATCAACATGGCCAACCGGCATGCCGACAGAGAAAATTTCGTGGAAGCTTCCCATTGTTTTCTGCATTGTGCAGCTCTAGTCAATGAGTATCTATGCATGGGTGAAAATGATTGTAATCTATCTGAAGGCTTGGACATATTCCAGCAACTAAGCGACAATATTTACGAGGAATCCGCTATCTCCGATGATGTCATGAAGTTGGGCTTGTATTTTTGATAAGTTTGTATCTGATATTATTGACATGTGCGTTTTAGTCCCGAAGAAGAAGGTATTTGTGAAAGTTCACACTTTTCGCTCGAGGGTTTTGTGCATTTGGTAGAAAAGGCAGTGATCTACCTGGAGAAAGGTCAGATGTATGAATTGGTCTCAGCTGTTTACAAGGTTGGGGTTTTAAGTTTCACAATGACGGTAAATCCTCAATCCTTCACTTCAACCTCATTTCTCTATTTTAGAAGAAGCATAAGAAAATTAATTATAGCCGGCCCCATACACAAGGGTCTGGGAATATTAAGAAGAAGCATTATAGGAGGCCATCTAGCTGATCACTCCCTTTCCAGTTTATAGTTTCAATATTCTACGGTAAACGAGACGACACTCGACTTGAAGCAAACTTTATTCCCGAAATAGTATCCAAAGTCAACGCATAGAGCAAATACAGATGATAAACAATGGACACTCAATAATTGCACCAAACTGTCTGCTTTCTGATTTCTTGGACTTCGTCCTCAGTCATGTCCTGCACTATGCCCATCAAACTTCGGATTCCCTCGGGAGACTTACTTTTCTTGATCTTCATAGCCAGCGATTGACAGGCGAAAAGAAAAAGCGACTTCACATCAAGATAGTTGGCAGCAGTGCTGAAACAAAACTAGCATAAGCAATCATCTTTTCTATACAATGTCTCCCAAAGACTTACATGAGCTCGACAAGATCGTCCACATGCATCTCGAAGAACTTCTTTTCGCTCTCTGTCATCTCAAATCTGATTCTTCCTTTTGTCAGCGGATCTACATTCACAACAGGCTCAGCAATTCCTAAAATCTGATTGGCCTTTTAGTCACAAAAATATCTAGTTGCAGTTAAATAGAACTAACCAATTCGTTTTTGCACCAATCAACTAGCTTCTGGAAGGTTGCCGTCTTGATAGCCACCTCAAAATGATTTGACGTTAAAATTCGCACAATTCAGAATCGACTGGAAAATAGTTACCGAAAAGACGAATGAAGACGATTTATCACTGGCGAGGCCTAGATTGCGATACATTTCATCAAAGGTGCAAGATTGGCTGATCACTTCTAATGGCAATTGAATGATGTCCCCTTCCAGAGTCTTGCATGAAATATTTTTCATAGCTCCTTGGTCTTTCATAGTGACTTTTCTGAAAATTCAATCATGATGAGGAATTAACCACAAAAACCCCGCCGACAAGAATAGTTTGTTCGGTATGTAGACGTTTGGACAAAAATTCAATTGACATTTTTCGGTTGGACATTTTCGTCTCGTTTTTTTTCAAATTCGCGCCTTTTTCGGTCTTGCTTTTTTCGCACCTTTAGCAGTCGGGGTTGTTTTTTGAAGATGAGGATTTCAGACACTACTGGATTCTACATCCGCCCTTGGCCTTTTCTTATAAACAACCCGGACCTCCAAAGAGGGTGCGAAGGGCTTTTTATGACGTTTCGTTTAGATTTGGTTTTTTAGCACTCCCAAAAAAAGTTGATTGGGGATGGTGGGGGGGGTTGATATAAGTTAGTAGGTCCGAGGATTTTATAAGCAAGTAGCTGTTTAGGGAGATATAAGCCAGTAGTGCCGGATTTCAGCTAGGGTTAGCTGACGACAAATGACCTGTCATTAAAGGGGCATGCTCACCTGTCTAAATTTGTCACCGCCAATCCAAATTTTTTTCTGAATCATTGAACTTCTTTACGGGTTTTTCAACTTGGTTTCTAACACAACTACACCAAAAATTAAATTCTAGGCCTTGTTTTGTTTTCCAAGTCGAAAAATCCGTGAAGAAGTCCAATGATTTGTAAAAATTGAATTGGTGGGACAAATTTAAACAGGTGAGCATGCCCTTTTAAGGGGCATGCGAGCGCGTTAAATTCTCTCATTGTACTCTTTTGAGTCGCTCGAAATAACTCCAAAAAGTATGGTGCGAGACAAAAGAGAAGTGTCCCGCGCGCATTTAAATTTTTGAAATTCTCATTTGCATCAACAAGCATGGTTCTTTAGGCCTGGTACCCGATGAGTGCGGATTTTTTCATACCCCTCACTCGTAAACGGCCGTAACTTTTTTTTTAAATTTTCAAAAAATATTCTGCTGCTGCCATCTTGTAGCTTAGATTCAGAGCTACCGGCGTAGGGGCGTTAGGCCCCCTTTTTCCATTTGTGGAAAAAAAGGGCCAAACGACTTACGTAAGTCGTTTGGCCCTTTTTTCCACTTTTTTAAATACGCGCCTTTTTTAGTTTTATTGTTTTTTTGCTGTTTGTTGTTTTTTTATTATTATTTTCTTGAATAACCGTCATAAACTAATTTTTATAAGACTATTAAGCCTCAGCGTGGATAGGGAACCACCTGGCACCTCCTCCAAATGGGTATCCATCTCTAAAAACCAAAATTTTGGATTTAGCTGAAACTAACTAAAAGTCATTCTACCCTATCCATAATCGTGTCCCAACACGGTTTGATAATGCTAAAACAGCAATTTGACTTGCAGGAGCCCCAGTTCTGCATTAATCACGTATCCGAGTTAACTGGTTGGTCTACTCAGTCCGGGTCCATATCCGGGTACAAGTGGTGGATTTGGATGTCCACCTGGGTCAATTTTTCTCTCTCTTATTTTCGGCTTCGAGAAGCTATTACGTTCACTTATTCCGATAATCTGAATATACTCTGTAAATTCCAAACTGTCATTTTAGCTATTTTACCAAAACTCAAAATTACCCTAGAAAATGGCATTTTACTATTGTCAAACCTTTTTTAGAATGCTTAAATTACTGCAAAAACAGATTTCGGAAACCCAAACACATGAAAAAAAATTTTCACCAAATGGACGACCATTTGGTTGGGTTGGTGCATAAATCATCCAATAATACGGGTGCTAGATTATAGAAAAACATCTTAAGTGATAAGAATTTTCACAAGAAAAAAAGATTAATTTGAAAATCTTTGCTGAGGAATTTAGCGGCCAGAGGGAGAATTCACCGTAGGGAAATCTACCAGAAGGAGTATACACCGCGGGAAAATTTACCTGGAGCCAAGATTATGAAAAGCACAAAAACAATAAAAATAAATATAAGGCGCGTATTTAAAAAAGTGGAAAAAGGGGCCAAACGACTTACGTAAGTCGTTTGCCCTTTTTTTCCACAAATGGAAAAAGGGGCCTAAAGGCTACGACCCGAGCTACCAGATGAGATATTGACAAAGTAGATGTCGGTTTAAAAAGTTTGTTAAAAATGAGTGGATCCGCACTCGGATCGAGTGCGGATCCAGAGTGCAGATCCACTCCTTTTTATCCAAAATTTTTGAATCACATGTAGCTAATAAACTACAAGATGGCACCAAAGAATAATTTTTGAAAATAAAAAGTTACGGCCGTTTCCGAGTGAGGAGGTATGAAAAAGTCCGCACTCATTAGGTACCAGGCCTTAAAGGGGCATGCTCGCCGCCGGTGGGAATATTTTGAAAGGCGGGAACCAGGTCAATTCAAACGATAATTATTTTAAAATAAATTTTAGTTGAGTACTCTGCAGGAAATAAGTAATCAAAAACACTCCCTTTGTTGTATAGCATCGGTGGCCTAGTGGGATAGTGGCGGCGGACCGCGAAAGTTGATCGTCGGTTCGATTCTCACTGGGAATATGATTTTTCTCGACTTTTCCAAAATTTCGCCAAATTAATTCTCGTTTGAATTTCGCTGGTACCCGCCTTTCAAAATATTCCCATCCGCGACGAGCATGCCCCTATAACAGTATTTCCGAAACTCAAGGTAAACCGGACTCAAAACTCAAGGTCGTTTTTCTCGATTTTTTGTAGGAAAAATGGGTCTCAATTTTTTTCCCTGTACCCTGAAGTCAAGATTTTGCGTTGATCAAAACATACTTTTCAGAATTTCGATATCTTTTTTTAAAGATAAGATATAGCCATTTTAGGCCGAAAATCACCTTGAGTTTACCTTGACTTTGACCCTGCTAAACTCAAGGCAAACTCAAGGTGATTTTCGGCCTAAAAATGGCTATATCTCATCTTTAAAAAAAGATATCAAAATTCTGAAAAGTAGGTTTTGTTTAGCGCAAAATCTTGACTTTAGGGGCAGGGCCAGCTCAGGACATTAACTTGTAGGAAAGTAATATTTCCAGGAAAAGGCCCTTCTAGGAAAACATGCATATAGGGAAAGGCCAGGCTAGGACAATTCACACTTGGACAATGACATGTTGGGACAGTAGACCCTAGGACAATCGACTCTAGGACAGTGGCTTTTTTGGAAAAGGGCCTATAAGGAAAGGGACACTAGGACAATTTACTCTAGGACAATGATGTCTTTGGAAAAGCGTCTTTTAGGAAAAGGGACACTAGGACAATCGACAATAGGAAAATTGCATTTTAGGACAATTTACAGAAGGACAATGGACAACAGGACAAGAGACTATAGGACATACTATTTTCAGACCCTTAAAGTGATGTTATAACGTTTTAGACAGTTAAAAATTGTCCAAGAAGCGGCTTTTCCAGAAAGACGATTGTCCTATTGTCCATTGTCCTAGTGTCCCTTTTCCCAAAAGGCGCTTTTCCTAAGACATCATTGTCCTAGAGTAAATTGTCCTAGTGTCCCTTTTCCTAGAAAGCGCTTATCCAAAAAGGCGATTGTCCTAGAGTGTATTGTCCTAGTGTCCTTTTTCCTAAAAAGCGCTTTTCCAAAAAGGCCATTGTCCTAGAGTCCATTGTTCTAGTGTCCCTTTCCCTAAAAGGCGCTTTTCCGAAAAGGCCGTTGTCCTAGAGTACATTGTCCAGTCGTCAATTGTCCTAGCCTGGACTTTTCCTATATGCGTGTTTTCCTAGAAGGGGCTTTTCCTGGCATTATTATTTTCCTACAAGTTAATGTCCTGAGCTGGCCCTGCCACTTTAGGGGATAGGGAAAAAAATTTCAGACCCATTTTTCTTACAAAAAATCGAGAAAAACGACCTTGAGTTTACTAAGCTCAAGGTTTACCTTGAGTTTGACTTGAGCTTGAGTTTCGGAAACACTGCCCTATAATTAAAAAAGGAATAAAATTTTTAATAATAATTCTCTAAATGGTTACCAAATTTTCTTAATGATTGGCAAATTTATATTCAGACAATTCTGCCCCTTTTTGACGAGCAAAATGACTATGCCCGACTCATTCACATTCACCACAAAATTGTTGAGAATTTGAAGAGAGTAGAAGCTCCTCTGTCCATAGTGCAAGAGCTGTCTGATCCCTTCTTATCGCCTTTGACTGGGTATTATTTCATTGGTATTTTTACAACGTGTATAATTACAAATACCGAAATGCACAGATCCGATAAAAGATGTTTTGGAACCTACTTCCGAGTTGGCTTCTACGGCTACAAGTTTGGGGATTTGAATGAAGAAGAGTTTATTTACAAAGAGCCTCAGATCACTAAACTCTCGGAGATCAGCCATAGATTGGAGGCTTTCTATGGCGACAAGTTTGGAGCCAATTTTGTCGAAGTTGTCAAGGACTCGAATGAGGTTTATTTTTTATTTTTTCGACTAGCTTGGCCTATGGTCCGGTCTTTTTTGCAAAGAAACTGTTCACCCTTTTTTGACATAAAAAGCGAACCCCAAAGAAAAATTTTTCCAATGAAATCAAATCACTGATTTGGTGCTTTTAATAATTCGGCACCTAGGGCTAGTTTCCAAGGATACCCAATTATCGAGGTTTGATTTTCCATGAAAGGGTAAAAAGTTTCGCCAGATTTCGACTCGCTCCCCCTGTTCATTTTCTATCTTTTTTGATAGTTTTTTCTTTGAAATTATGCTAAAAATATTTGTTTCTCCGGGTGGAGTCTAAGTTCCATTTATAGTTTTTATCTCTAAATTCAGGTGGATCTGCAAAAGTTGAACATCGAAAAATTATATATCCAAGTGACTTACGTGGAGCCCTACTTTGATACTTGGGAAAGGAGACGGCGCTCCACTTACCTGCAAAGGAACTACAAACTCAACAGGTTCACCTATGCCACGCCTTTTACAAATGACGGCAGGTCTCACGGAGATTTAAGAGACCAGTAAGTCAACTTAGCGCAATATTGTGGTTAAATCATATGTGGATTTAGGCTCAAGAGAAAAGTAGTTTTGACAACACAGCACAGGTTTGTAATAGCAAAATTAAAATTTTCCTAACACCATTTCTGCATCTACCACAATCCACCACTATTTTCAGTTTTCCTTACATAAAAACCAGACTGAGAGTGGTAAATCGTGAGCAAGTAGTGCTATCACCCATAGAAGTAGCCATTGAAGACATCCAGAAGAAGACAAAAGAGCTTGCTACAGCCATTGCAACTTCACCTCCAGACTCAAAAATGCTGCAGATGGTTTTACAGGGATGCATAGGTACTACTGTCAATGCTGGACCTATTCAGGTGGGAGAAAGAGCAGTACTGTTTTTTCCAAAAATTTATATATAATCTAAAAGATCCTAGAAAAATTGATGAGTTTTCCTATAGTGTCAAAATGTTTTCAAGGATCAAAATTTGTACGCAGTATTTGAATATTATATGACACATGGTCGGTGTACTGACCAATTGAAACAACAATCATAGTACTTTTGACCAAATTCGGCTAAGCGAGCATATTTTTTTAATTCAAAAAAAAATTAAGATTCCCTGAGCATTTTGCATGCTGGAATGTCTCGAATAAAAGAGGTCTAATTTAGATCGCGAAAGTGTTTTTGTCCGGAGTTATCTTGAACGACCAAGGAAAACCGAAAGATTTGCTGCAAAACAAGCTGAGGTTATGCTTTAAAGACTTTTCCAAGAAATGTTGTGATGCGCTGAATATCAACGAGCAGATTATCGAGCCTGAAAGGGCCAATTACCAGGTTGTTTGTAAAATTATTTGTTCAAAGCATCGATTTTTTTAAATATTTTTTGTTTTAGCATGAGCTCAGAAAAACTACTCAGACTTTACCAAACAACTAAACGATGTTCTGGAAAAAAGATCTGGACTGAGCACTTCGTCTTGCGCCTTAGCTCATGCTTTGGCTCAAGGACCTGTGACTGCTGTTTGAATTTTAAGAACGTGGTTGCTAGTCTAAGTCTAAATTGAGCAGAAAAATGACGAGTTTTCGGCTCAAATACTGTATTTTCTTTATTTTTATAAGAATGAAAATTCTAGAATTATTCTTTATTCTTATTTATAGAAAGCATAGGTCGAAAATTGGACCCCACCTGGAGAGCAAATTTTTTTGACGTTTTTAATTTTTTCGGGGAAAAACCATTTTTTCTCAGAATTCGAGGCTGAGTTTGAAAAAAATATTATTCTATATCGAAACATTGACGCAATATACTAAAAAAGCTTTTAAAAACTTCCAACTCATATCCAATAATGATATAAAATAATATTTTTTTCGAACTCAGCGTCGAGTTCTAAAAATGGTCTTTTCCCAAAAAAATAAAATAGGCCGAAAAAGTTGCTCTCCAAATTGGGGTCTGACTTTCGACCTATGCTTTAAAAGCAAACCCACTAAACACTCGGCCAAAATGGCGCGTTTTTGCTAATCATCTGATCTGATCCCTTTAATATTGTTGATTGTTGCCTGTTTTCGAAAATACTTTCTCAAGCTTCATTAATCAAATATCCTGCAATGTACTTTAAAAGTATTTTGTATGGTAAAAAACTAGGATTGACCAATTCCCCATGGAATTCTCCAAGGAATTCCCCGGAAAACGGGAAAATAGGAAGCATGAATGCAAAACGTCCAACTTTATCGACGAATGCTGGCGACATTTTGACTAAAGTTTATAGTTTAAAATGCCAACAAAATTAGAAGAAGCAAACCAACTATAAACAAATTCTTGTTCGAGAATTTTAAATCGAAGTAAAAAAAGGTCAAAACTGAAAAATGCCGTCTCTTGACTGAAAAGTGCCGTCTTTTAGCTGAAAAATGACGTCTTTTATAGGTTTAGAGAGAATAGTTGAATATAGCAAATTATCTAAGTAATTTTTTTCAAAGGATAAGACTATCAGTTACTTCTGCTCTTCTTGTTTCTAACGGCGTATCATTTCTTGCAACATCTTCGCAAATTTGGGCGCAAAAACGTTAAAATATGAAGCAAGTCGGAAAAATAATTTGATTAGTACTTTTACCTTTTTGTGCTACATTGTGCTAAGATGTCGCAAAAATGATACGCCATTAGAAGATAGAATCACAGAGCTACCTGATAGTGTGATCACTTAAAAAAATTCTCTGGATATTGACCTTTTTGACTAAAAGAAAAAGGACAGCACTTTTCAGTTGAAAGACGGCATTTTCCAGTTTCGACCAAAAAAAAAATCAACTATAACTTTGTAAGGCGAATTTTTTTCCTATAAATCTTACTATTCATAATTCCCCGATTTTTCTTCACCGGAGGAATAGGTCGGGGATTTCTTTGTGGAATCCCCTATTTGACAACCCTGTAAGAACATTAATTTATTGTTGTAAACTATTTCTTCTCTGAGTATTTGTCTGATTTTTCACAGTTTTAGACTTTGTTGTTGTGCAAATACTTATTATGTGTCACTACCAGTGTGTCTTACTTGAAAATCAATTTTTTCATAAATCTTTGACTGTCTTGATAAATTTACGATAAATCACTGATCATACATTGCAGAACGCCACCCCTGTTTACACTTTAACGCATTGTCACAGGTTAATTATTTTGCACCCCTAAACCTAAATCCAGATTCACATCTCGCGAGCTAGAGCATAGCCAGAAGTAACCAGAAAGCAGCCAATTGGTTATCACACAGGGCTATTCAAAACAACCAATTATGAATGGGGAATCATAGTATCACCTCAACCAACAAACGTCACCAGCAAAATGTTTAGGGCCGGTTCTTGACAGCCGCCGGGCATGACAGCGCTATGGCCAGAATAGTGCAAAAATTTCAATGATCCCGGCTGTTTCTAAAAAGATAGAGCTTTTGTTAGTAAGATCCGCGGTTCTAAATATAGCATCGTCAATTTTCAAAAATCTATTTGTCTTTTTTTTGTATAGAAGCGCATGGGAAATTTTTGTCTCAAAAGCAAAAATTTCAACTTTTCAAACGATGGCCAGTAAAATCAGAATCTGGACCCTACTTGGATGGCATCGATAGATCTGCGGATAAACATTTGCGGCAGGTCATTTGCGGACTAACATTCGCATAAAGACTTTTGCGGATGTACATTTGCAGAAGGGTATTTGCGGACATAACATTTGCGGAGATGACTACTGCAGACCGTCATTAGCGTCATTTGCAGAACGATTTATGTGGAACGACATGTGAGGAGCGACGTTGTAGGAAGGACATTTACAGACACACTTTTGCGGAGCGACATTTGCGAAGGAAATTTGCGGAAACGACATTAAACCTAAAATATTATCGAGTTATATATAACACGCCTCAAAATAAACTATTTTTTTTTATTTCCGACTTTTACCCTTTTAAAATAATTTTAGTCAAAAAATTCCCATGGTGCAAAATCTGACTGAGGATGAGCACGTGTTCATTCTGAGTCAGATTTTGCACCATCGTTAACTGTATAATTTCTCGTATATTATACGAGAAATTCTACAGTTATTGACGCACAGTCATCGACAATGCAAAATATGACTCAGGATGAACACGTGCTCATCCTGAGTCAGATTTCAAAACAAAAGTTTATTTTGAGGCGTATTATATTGTTCACCAACTTAATTTATTTTCTTTCGTTGTTTTACTTAAAAAGCACTAGTTAAAATGCTATTTTTGAAAGACTTTAACAGTATACGGTTTTTTATATGATTCCGCAAATGTCGCTACGCGAAAATTTATTTCTGCAAAAGTCGCACCGCAAATGTCGGCCTGTAAATGTGCCGCCCCTAATGTCTCTCCGGTGATGTTATTTCCGTAAATGTCGCATCCGCAAATTCATCCCGCTAATTTCCTTCCGTTTGAGTCGCTCCGCAAATGTCGGTCTGAAAATGTCGTTGCGCGAAAGTTATACCGTTTTTTTTCTTGGGGCTTGGAGTTGAGATGCGCACACCCCCATACCTTAGATACAAATCGCTCGGAATTGACTCTGGACGCATGAAAAAACATGCATACCAGAGTTATTTATGCGATAGGCCCCAGTATTCAAAACAATGTTCAACATCTTTGTTTTTTCACCGAAGAGCATATCCACTCGTTATACAAGGCATAGCATCCAAAAATTTAGCCTAGCACTCAAAAATGCTAGGCTTAGGTTCAAACCCGTGGGTCCACCCTGCTGATCGCCTTGGTCCATTCAAAGTAATTATACTTTTTCCTGCACCACAAGTTCCTGGGTTGTAAGTGCCCTCAACGCTTAGAGAATTAATACTCTTATATTACAGTAGCGCCCATTTTTTGATCAAGAGTACTTCTCGAAATTATGTCTAAGGTAAGTGAGTGCCCGCATCTCTTACTCTCAAGCCTCCTTAGCCCCTACGGGGTGTTATCAAAATCTGCCTTTTTGCACAAAATTGGCCCTTTTTGGTCCTTTTTCACCCCAATACAGCACTAAATCGATTTAAAACTGGTCAAAAAGGCTTCTTTTGGGAGGTCTTAAAACTCAATTTTTTTAGACCAGAACTCAAAAATAATGTCTTTTTCGAACTCCTGAGGTAATTTTGAGTCGATATAGGGTGTTTGGAAACTTTTATAAAAAAAGTTGATTGGGAGGGGGCGCATATATCCAAGGAGCCCCGGTTTCCAAATCAAAATTTCTAAATGAAGAACGTTTGGTCAAAAAGTGCTATTTTATCTAGTGCTTGTTGGGAGAGGGCCGTTTCGTATTCGCGTTTCTCGTATTTGACAAAACTCGTATTCGCGTTTCTCGTATTTGACAAAACTCGTATTCGCAGAATTTGAAGTTGTGTTCTTGGCATTGTTATTTCGGCCAACTTTTGAATTTCACTCTTTGGTAAGTTACCACTCATTCTGTAGCTTATCTTACTGGCTACAAAATGAGTGGTGACTTACCAAAAAGTAAACTTCGAAAATGGGCCAAAATAACAACGCCAAGAGCACGAATTTAAATTCTGCGAATACGAGTTTTGTCAAATACGAGAAACGCGAATACGAGACGGCCCCCTCCCTGCTTGTTGGGTTTTGAGTGCCGAAAATAAAGATTTTGACGTGAGATCTCAAAAATTTTAAGGATTATAGGTCCCAAATAAAGGACAAATCTTTAAATAAAGGACGTTTGGAAGCCCTGAAGTAGCGCCATAATCTCTTTATTTTTCGAACTAAACTAATCAATAAGATTTGTCAAAAGACGCCAAAAATGTTGGACCACTCAAACTTGAGGTGATAGTGTCATAATGGGAGGCTACTGTAACACTTTAGGAGTGTTTGAAACAATGGCTAAGTCCAGTTTAATGTGTGTCTTCATATTCAATATAAAAAAATTACATTTTTTTTTCGCTTTCTTAACAATCCAAGCCCAATTCTCGTAATAATGAAAAGAACAAATAGAACACAATCACATGTCTAGCTGCTAATAAAAATCTAGCAAGGCAAAGATTGATAGATTTTCTTCTTCTACTAATTATTGGGTAGGTAATTAACTTGCTCTCTGTCTTTTTCATCAGTTTGTACTGCTACTACTTAGCGAAAAGCGCAGTTCTCCAATCCCAATGTGCAATCGATATACAGCGGCCAGTCAGTGTGCTGCTGCCAAAAACTGCCCTGTTAGAGAATATTCCTTCAAAGGGAAACCAGGCTATTTTTGGTCTCTGTGTTTTGCGTCTGTCAATAAGACAGACCTTTTGGCTTTTTCTATAGCTAAGTGTGTAGAGAGGGAATAGCATGGAGGAAAAAGTGCTGGGATTCACGAAGTATCCCCCGTTCCAGCTCAACAAACCAAGATTTCCTCAAGACAGTTTCTTGGGTCGATATTTGTACTATTTGGACGTGATTGACCCAAGGACTCTTTTGCTTTCTCAGGTTATTTTTAAAAGTAAAAATTGTATTTTCACAAACATTTTACTTTGAATGAAGGCCATTATCTTTAGAGTTTTAAATAAGAGTATTTTTGGCTCACCTCAATTGTGAATAAGTGTATTTTTGGCCCACCTGAATTTGAGCAAGAACTGTTTTCTGGTTCTCGTAAAAGTGGACTGCTTCTTTAACTGAGACTCTTTTCTAAAAAAAAGAGAGTGAGAAATGCGCACACGCAATATGTAAAAAATTCCAAAATACCAAATAGAAAAAAGGCTCTACATTAAAAATTTCGATATCTTTTGTGAGACATCCTTGAGTAGCTTATATCTAAAAGTAGTGACTATTTTTAGGAAAAAGTAGCTGAAAGCTTAGAATTGCTCAAGACCTACTCAGCAAACCCTAAAACATCAGCCATACCCAATGAGGAGTTATGGAAGGCGCAAAAGGTCAAGCAGGCAATCTATCATCCGGACACCGGACAAAAAATTTTCCCAGCTTTTCGAATGAGTGGATTTGTGCCATTTGGATGGATCACTGTAAAGCTATTTCATATATATAACAAAAATGAGTGTACGAAAGGGTTTAGTGACCGGAATGTTACTGCCCAATCCATCTTGGCCAACACTGCTCTTCTGGCAATGGGCTAACCAGGTTAGCATAGGAGCTTAAAGCAGTTTCTGTGTCATTTTTTGCATCCGAGCTTATTTTGGCGTTTTTTCGTGTTTTTTCAGCAATTGTTCATTTTTTAACTTAGGCGAAGATTTAGACGGAGACTAGTTTAGCGCGTTAAGATGTGCTTGAAGAACCATCGCCGTTGAGGACAATGGCAATTGAGCGTTTTGAATTGGCGGGACAGTTTTTTTACGCCAGAAAAAGTTTGTTGGAATTATTATTTTTTGTATTTAAGATTTCGATTTCATGTATTCGTCGAGGCAAATAATAGGTTACAGCTAAGTGGAAGTCAGTTAAAAATGTTCTATCTGGCATTGTCAAGTTGGGCACGACTAGTGCCTAACTTGACAATGCCTTCTTTCTTTTTTTCAAAAATATCCCAGTGGGTGGTTCCAAATTTTGAGAAAGTTTAAAATGCAAAAAAAAATTCGAAAAAACGTTTTCAACATTTTCGCGATAAAAGAGCAGCCCCCGCCACTTCAGAAACTCGAAATCGCCATCGTCATCAATGGCGATGGTCCTTCAAACGTGTGTCCCAAACTTCAAAAAAAAAAAGAAAAAATAAAATTAAAAAGGCGCGAAATCAAAAAATATCCCATGACCGTGATCGCACCATGTTTGTTTCTGAAAGTTGCCACAACCCATTCTTTTAGTCACACAACGCCTGTGTCAACTACGCCAACAGAAACGCGACCAAAGAGCAACCATTCCAAATATATGTCAAGGCTTATGCAGCAGCCGTTCTAGCAGCTGTTGGGGTATCCTCCGGTCTGACTTATGTAATTCGAAATGCTAATAGCTTGAGTCCAGCCAAGAAATTGATTATCCAAAGATTTGTGCCACTGCCAGCCACTAGTCTGGCTTCCACTCTAAATGTGCTGTGCATGAGAGGACCAGAGCTGGAAACTGGCATAGATGTTTATGAGGATAATGGAAAATGCATCGGCACTTCTAAAGTAGCCGCCAAAAGGGTGGGATATTTGTATAGCCAATTTTATTGTACAGCCAATTGGACCACCAAATTTTGAGGCAGTCACAGAAACGGCAATCACAAGAGCATTCCTTCCAGTACCACTACTACTTATTCCACCATGCATTATGCCGTTTTTAGAGAGGTTTCAGCAGTTTAATTTCAATCTACCATGCTATATCATTACTTATTCAGGATCAAGGTGATCCAAAGAAGACCTGCTGTCCATCTTTTAGTCAATGCTGTTGTCTGCACTATTAGCTTTGGCTTTAGTTTGCCAATAGCGCTGGCTCTGTTTCCGCAAACGTCGAGTGTGAGTTCTTTGTTTGTGTTATACAGTTGACTTTCAATGTAAGATCAATCCTTCAAGTTTCAAGTCGTCCAAGACCCCTTTTTACGTTCATTATTTTACATACATTATGACTCGTCGATCTGACCCGAATGATATAATAAGATATAACTCAACAGAATCACACATAATTTTCAAAAAAGAGCGTTCTTACATCAAGATCCGACTGGCAAATCTGACTGCCAAAAGTTTAATTTTTTTATAAATGATTGGTAAAATCAGAATCCTGGCAGTTTTTCGACCAGTGCCCAAATTCATAAAACAGTCGGTCCAAAATCCGTTTAATTTCCGGTAAAGCATTTTATGCATTTGGGCACAGATTTCCGAATCATTATTTAATGTAGGTAAAAAAGTGTCAGGCCTTAAAGAAGTAAATAGCTTATAGGAATATGTTTATATCAAGGGTTAACTGTACAGTCAACTTTCAATGTCGCGAATTTTCTCAAAGTCCACTTTTTTGTTTTCAGATAGCCGTGAGTGACCTAGAAAAAGAGCTTCAAAAAAACACCACAGACTCCGTTCTCTACTATAACAAAGGGTTGTAATAATATTAGTGAAAAATTGTTTTATTGGCTATAAACAAAGTCACTTTACTTTTGCTGAAACACAAAAAGTCACAACAGAAACATGGTTAAAAGATGCTTGAAAATAAGACCGAAAAGAGTGTGTTTGTTAGCAATAATAAAATTTGGTCAAGTCTCCATTTGCTGACCGTTTTCCTCGCCCCCACTGTCTTCCTCAGCTTCTAGGCCACCGCCGTTGCCGTTGTTATTGGTGTTGATGTGACCTGACTGGAGCATGCTTTGGAGATTTTCCACCTCGGTAAGGGTTCTGGCATTCTTGATCATTGCCTGCGAAAATACGGAAAATTAGATTTTGGATTTCTTTTTTATCAGATTTTTAGTAGTTTTGCATTTTCAAATATATTTTTGAATGAAACTTAAAATGAGTTGCTGTTAAGCAGAGTCGAACTTGAGACCGAGAAAAAAGGTTTCAAAAGTTTTATATAAATATGTAAGGTAATATTTAATTCTGCCCGCTAATTTTTTATTGGCATTTTTCTTTGAATTTTTGATTTTTTTCACTAATTATTATTTAATTTTCTGCATTATTGAGTAGCCTAGGATCTCAGCTTTCTTACGAGCTATCAAACTACATCGAATGATTTTAGAAATCTAGAGATTTAAGGGTTTTAATAAAAAGGTGATATTTTATCTTATCATCTAAATATTTACATTTTTGAAGTCATTCAATAGAGTTTGATAGCTCTCTAAAAATCTGAGATTGATAATGCGAAAAGTTAAGGCAAGATTAAGAAAACGCCTATATAAAGTTAGCTGCAAAATTAAATATTAAATCAATTAAATTAAAATCAAATATTCGAAGGACTTCTTTTTCATTTTCCGCCAATTTGAAAAATTTAATTTGAATTTTTTTCCCAATAAATTACAAAATCTATTTATTCATGAATATAATATCAAAACTTGGCCGAAAAATGCATTGAAGCCTGAGAATTCATTGCTTTCTTTTGGCCGAGAGGCTTTACAACAACAATTTTGAACAGGCACTGAAACACTAATTCACCTCGGGGAAAAAAATTAATTCTATAAATCAAACTAGCTTGAGCTTTTGAGAATATTTTTGAAAATTTTGGTTAAAGCTGTCATTTGAAAAAACAAAAACAAATCCGCTCACCTTAATCTTGGCCTGCTCTTCAGCCGAGCGTGTCTTTATCTGAGCCGTGCGATCCTCATCTGTGGGCATAGCCTTGGACAACTTGACCACTTCTTCCCGCAACTTCGCCCCACTGCTACCTTTAAACAGTTTTTTTGCGACCTTGCGTTCCTATAAAAAGCATAGTATCTGTTCAATTATTTGGTTTTATAAATTGGACAATAAATTATAGTAAGAAGAAAAGATGCTTATAAATCTAGGTAAAGCAACTGACCTCATCTTTAATGCGACGAAAGTCGAGCACTCTTACTGTCTTCAGCTTGAATATGACATACTGGCGGTAGTGCTGTTTGTGGGTCAACGGATTGCCGATTAAGCTGTAAAATTTGACGGATTAGTTGATATTCTGGTGATTTTTTTTGTGTATTTTTACAGGTAATTACAGGCCAAAGAGAACAGATGGTAGAGACTCCTTAGTCGATTACAGAAACACATTTTTAGTCATTTCTAGAATGCCAGCCCAGTCCTTTCAGAAATAAACCCCAATGGAATTAACACGGGAAAGGTGTAACGTACTAAACTATGCGTCTTGTGCAGAATTTCACGCTGAACACGATAGTGCAAAAAATTTCGAAAGAGAAGGAATTGGAACGGGCAAAACAGCTTCCGAAAATAGGTTATTTTCACCTATTTCCAACCACCTGGAATTTGAGCAAAATAGGGGTGGTACTCTCTCAAATCAATTCACCACTGAGATGTATAATATCTCAGAATGCATGGCTTGATCAGAGCTATCTATTGAGCACAAATTTGTATCTCAGTGATTGAAAATTCACAGAAAATTTTTGATATTCCTTCTGAGTGCCAGTTTTTGAAAATCATCAATTTTAACACTAAAATGGCCATAACTTTGTGCAGGGATGATATTCAGCTGAATGCCAAAGTGTTAAAAAGATAAAAAAACCCCCACAGTTATTTTAGTACTGAATACAGCAGTATCTTATCATAAAATTATGAAAAACTGGGCAAAATAAATGTCTAAGTCGTGACACCAATTTTCTATAACTTTTCTACAATTTCCTATAACGTCGTAGCGCTAGATCTCAGCTTTATGAAGAGCTATTAGGTGATCTAATGAGATTCGAATAAATGCAGAAAAAGTATTTTTCTAAAGCAAATTTTTGACGCTATTCGTTTTTTAGATCTAACCAATCCGGCCTCACACCCCCCCCCCCCCGCCCCCAAAAACGCTACTCGGTTTACGCGTATAAAAAAGCTGTGATCCAGGGTTAAACGCATTTATAGGAAAAATCAAAACTAGAAGTTTTATAAATACTTGAAAGAAATAAATTTTTAAGATTTGACGGGTTGAATAATTAATTTGACGTTGGAAATTATTTACAGCCAATATGAAGTTAAATCTTGGGTGAAGGGGGATAGGAAAAAAGTTATTTTTTAGTTTTAGCCATGAGAGTTTTTAGAGTTAACACGGCATTTTCTGTTCTATTTATCAAATGTACCTGAGATATTCCAGCTTTTGACAGCTAAAAATTGGTTAGAATTTTAAAAAGTAGTGAAGAGAACATCACAAAATCAAGCTTACCTAGCCAGTGAGTCAATATCGCCCAGTTCAGCAATATTATTATTGGTTAGAACAAGTGTTTTCAGATGGGGTATTTGTTCGCCGATTTTCTTGTCGATTTGTCTGCAACAGCATTTTGTATGGATAAAATGTTAAAAATGCTCAAAAAATAACTTACTGAATGTGATTATTGTGTAACAACAAGGTTTCCAAACGGTTCAAACGAGGCAGATTGTCTAGTTTGCGGATATTATTATCCGACAAGTCGATCACATCAAACTGGTCCTACAAAATTAATTGGTTTTATTCTGGTACATAATATAATAGACTCAATTTTTGAAGAAATGTACAGTCAAATATTGCTATAGTGACGGAATGTTTTTGAAAAATTCACAGCCTCCCATCCGCCTCCCACGCTATTTATTTAAATGTACCTGCCGAACGCCGTCTCGTCCTATCTTAAAATTTTTCGGTCAGCTGTCTTTTGCGCAGTCAACGCAGGTTCACCCGGTAAATGGTTGGTCAGAATGAAAGCGTCTCCAGGGTTTAATGTTTCGTGTGGTTGGACTATATCTCAAAAGTTTTGAGCTAACAAATCTAATGTAAGTAACTGAAAACAAATTTTAAATTCTGAGTAGAATTATCTAAGGTCAAATGCCTGAATTAACGGACCAAATGCCTAAATTAACGAGCCCTGTAGGAACCCTCAAAAATTTTCTTTAATTCGGAGCTCCGTTGATTATGGCCAAACTGGGAATCGTGAAATCATAATCTATAATGAACGCAAATTTAAAAATGATCAAACCAAAAGTAATCAAAAGTATGAATTTTTCGTCGGATACCCCGACTTAGAAAACTTCATTTATTGTGTAAGGAATATACCTTGGTGACACCCAAGTTTTCAATGGTAGGGATTTGAAGGTTGCGGAGCGAAATTTCCCTTTGTCTGACAGTGTTGATAAATTGGTAAGAGTCGTTGATGACATCCACCGAAATGCGAACCATACTTGCTTTTCTAAAAATAAAACATTGCAATACAAATCCTTACTATTTACTCAAATACAGCTGACTATTAACATATTTAGATACAAGAATACACATATTTGTAAAGAAACTTTTTATGTACAAATAATAATAATAAATTAATATCTACAATTTGAACTATAATTCAAGTTAAGATTAGATTTTGTTTGTCCAGTACAAATATCCTATAGCTGTAATGGCTATTATCCAGATGCAATATGGTAGGTACTGCTTTAGAGCTGCTCCGACACTGAAAGTAGGATGTTCGAATAGCTGATATTGCGTCAAACTCAGGCTATACCGAAATACGCAATTTAGTACGCGAAAAACATTGCCGAAGCATTTTCTTCTTGTTATACAGGTTATACATGTTTAGGGATGAGAAACTATCACATGATTTTTAGTAAATATCATTGGTAAAAAAATTAAAATAAATTTCCAAAATCCCTTTATTTCAGAAATTGGCTTTTCAATTTTACGCCCAGATTTCTTCTTTATCTTTCAGCTGCCATTTTTTAAGCTGCGAGATATTCTAAAACAGATTTTTTAATCTTGGAAATGCGAATTCATAGAATACCGTATTTTATCTAATACGGCCCTAAAAGAATCCTCTCTATTTGAAGGGCCTCTACAGAGAGGGGTTTAAAAATAGACGGGCTGGTCCGTCTATTAGAGAATACGGTGTACTCTTTCTTTGTAAAAATTTAGGAATTTTGTTATAAAGCTGATTTAATATACCGCATTTTCTTTAATAAGCTGATCGTCTCTAATAACCCGACACCCCTACTTTGAGGTCTGTATCTCGGAGCAGAGTCAACATTTTGCAAAGCTGTTATTACTCCTACGAGCTCTACCGTTTACGCTTTTTAGATTTTGGATTTTCACCCAAAAATTTTGAGATGGACCTAAAATTATTCAGATTTTTGGTGATTGAAAAATAACCCGACATGTCGCCCTATTAGAGAAAATACGGTAGGTCAAGATTATTTGAAAAACCTTGCCCGATCGTGTGTCCTTTGAATAACATATAGGCACACAAGTTGACCATGTTCCAGTCAGACCTGCCATCATATTTCATTGAGTTCAAGGCTAGAGCCACATGGGAATGGCAGTTGTCACAAAATATGTTGTGCTGGAATTTATCTATTATATCACGCAGCTTTTCAAAAAGCTTTTTTTGTTGGATTCGAATTTTCGGACGTGTTTTCATAACGTAGTGGATGCCCCTAGGTAAAGGGTTATTAGAGTACACTAGTATGCTGTTTTGGAGGTCGCAGTTTCGAATCCACCTAGTACGGCACTTTTTGGTTTTTCATTTTTCACTCATTCAACTTTTTCAGGACGAAATTTTGATATGAACGATGTTCGTACTAAAAATTGCGTTTTACATTGTAAAACGACATAAAATTACAAATTTTGGAGATTTCGTTACAATTGCCATCCGCCGTATTCGTAATTCTAGTCGTATCAAAAATAGCAAAAATTCTATTATCAGAACTCAGCCATAAACCGAAATGCAGCCCTGGACCTTCTCTAAAAAGTGGAAGAAGACTAGAGAAAACTAGAAACTATTTGAAGTCCGAAATTCATTCTTCTAATCAAATTAAACGGATTTTTTAATTTCCCGCTAAAGACCGGCTCAAAGCTCAAAACGAACAGCATTGGGGTTTGAAAAAATCATGACCAAAATGCTTTAGCAACCACTCAAAAGGGATTGTTAGAACTTTCCTAGGAGTGATATTATTTTTTTAACTACTTAAAATCCAACTTTTTGTGCACACTTCTACAAGGAAAATAGCGCTGATTTTCTTAGCCACATTTTGAGTGGTAGTATGCATAAAACTATTGCATTTGTAATGACTTACAAAAAATGTACCACCCCCTGGGAAGCACTCTCTGAAAACTTCCCATTCTGGACTGCCAAAGAATACACGGTATGTCAGTTTAAAACAAAAATAAAAAACACCTACCATGTGACTTTTGTACTCTTCAGAAGCCTGTTCAATGGCTTTATCATAGGCACTTACACCACCGTTTAGCTTGCTTGCGGAAAGTTGCCAGTAAGACGTTGGCCAACCGAATGCCATGTAGTTTCCTACAAGTGAGATAAATTATATTTGAGTTGTTCAAAATCGTGCAGGACTTACGCTGACAAAGTAGCTTCCAGCAAAATCCCGAATAATTCCTTCACTTGTGGCGATACCCATGTGTCCAACGAAGGGAAAAAGCCATCTGAAATTCGGATTCTAGACTCAATTTCAGACTCTTTTTAAAAGGAAAGACCAAAAAAAGATGCAGGGAAAAAGGTATTATAATATTTTAGCTAAAAACTAACGATATTAAGGTATAGGTGTCCAGACAACACAGAATGGAAAAGGTGTTCCTTTGAGCGGATCTCCATTATTAATTTGGTATTGACTTAAGCAAAGAATATTTGAAAAAGTGTCTAACGAGCAGAGAACTACAGGTAATTAAGCTTCAGAAAATCGCTGTGAGACATAGTCTTGCTTGAGATGTAAAACATTATTCTCTTCGCAAAGCATGAAAACAATAAAAACAATGTAATCACCTAGGATTTTTTTTAAAACAAGAAAGAGAATAGAAAACGACACAAAGTGTCAGAAAGGGTACATGACAAAAATTTGCCCGACATAATTTGCCCGCGACAAAATTTTCCAGACATAATTTTCCTGGCATTTTTTGTTTTGGCAATTCAGAAGCATTTCTCATTTTTGATTTAGTGCTTGTCGCTTTGTTTCTTTCTTCTAATTTAGAGTTTCATTTAAAATTGTTTCAGGCTGCAATAAATAACGATCCAAACTGGCTGCGTGGTGTTTTGGCTGTTGTTCAAAACAGTCCGGTATGCAATCTTTTTCTAGCTCTAGCATCCGAAATGTTAGATTTATTAGTAATTATTAATTACATCTTTGGGTTTTTCGAGATCCAATTCCTCTCCTTTCACTCTCACTCTGGCTCGCACTCTCCCTCTCAGTGTGTACCCAACAGGAAAAAACTGTTCCTCAGTTTTACTTTCACTCTGACTTTCAGTAAACCCAATGATTTTGTTTCGCTCTCACTTTCAGTAAAAATTTCGAGGGAATTAAAAATTTTAGTCTCAAGCAACCAAACCAAGTGGTCGTCCACTTGGATCAAAATTTTTTTTACGTTTTTCATGTTCCAAAACCTGTGATCAGCACTAATTCGAGCATGCTGAAGATGGTTTGATGATAGTAAAATAAGATTTGAAAGCTAACAACCTCTGAAAGCTAACAAAGTTTTTAGAAATGACCCATGGCCTAAGGGTCAGCTATGAAAAACACTGATAGGGGTCTTAGATGAAAGTCTAGTATTTTTAGAAGCTTAAGTGAACCTTGTACCACATGATTTTCAAAGGTAGTTAGCCACATTTGTCAGGAACTTAGGAACGCTCTACAAGAATACGCAGAAAAAGAATTATCATCAAAGTTCCCCAGGTCACAGTCAGAATTTCTCCATCGTCAGTTGTTATAGAAAATAAACAATTAAAAATGCATAAAAAATTACTTATAGACATAAGACTTTTCGTAGCGAATGCCCCCCCCCCCAAAGATTTTCACCTATTTTACTTTAGTAAAAAGTACCCAAATTTATGTCCCAGACCCCGGAAAATGTGCGTAAACTCTTTATTAGTCACAACTTCCGTACGCTGGCCTATCCGCAAGCCTAAGGGCTAAGCCTAAACTTGTTGTTTGCAAGGGTAGTTACAGCATTTTTTAAAGGTCGGATTCTTGGGCGGGGGTATTTGCTACTAGCGCCGACTTTTCAAAGAAGCTTGTTTCGTTTATCTTCTAAAATGTGTTTGCATGACACAGTGGTAAAATTTTTCAGAAGATTTTTCACAGAAAAAAGAGCTGTTATCTTTTAGCTCACGAGTTAAACGTCACTTATTATCCAAAAAGTATATAATATATATATATAAGTATATAAGTAAGTCATGAATATCAGATTTTTAACTTTCACTAAAAAAATTTGACTACAGGTTAGATGAAAGTCCAGATTTAGAGTCCAGTTCAGATCCAGATACATACAATAATACAAAAATGTGAAACGCCGGAACACAAAACGGTAGCTGTCTAAAATTTTCTGTTTTACCTGTTACTTACAATTGACATGTTAAGATTGTTTGTTTTCCGTATTTAAATAATGTTTGTTAAACTAGTGCAAATAAATAAGATTTTTGTCTGGTGCTCTATTTTGCAGCCTTTCATAAAAAAAGATTTTCAACACATATTTGACTGAAGTAGTACAAAAATCGAAATTACTACTACGAAAATACGTTGCGCTGTTGAGCAGGAAATAAGCAATTGAAAAGTTGGTTTCAAGTTTTTTAAAATAAATCCGAGTACAGAGAAGGAACTAAAGAAGTGCCTTCTTTTGAAGATCAGCTACTAGTACATTCGAGGAATCTGTCAGTCACATCGATGATTGGCATTTTTAATTACGCATGCGAAATACACTGAAAAAAATTAAAAAGCAACATTTGCAAAGTTAGTCTTACTTTCCTGTGTAAATTTATTCTTGAGAGAAATAATTTCTCCCAAAAATTAAAAAAATTTTGACCACTTTTTTGGAAAATAGACGTGAAAAAGCGACGATCCGCCTTTTCGACGAGGATTTCGTGCAGATTTTAGTAAAATTCTTTTTCAGCTCAAAAAAGAAAATATGGTATCTGTCGAACGTCAAGATTACCTTTCACTGGAGACCGACGAAGAGTCTTATGCTCGTTTGGACCAAAGAAATGAAAGAACTGTAAGAATTAATCAATTTCTGAAAATATATAAAACCCCAAATTTCAGGCAAACATCGTCCGTTCGCTATTAGTAGCGTTTGTGCTAGGAATAAGCATCTATTTTACTGTCTTCTACACTTTTCAAAAGAGCAATATGCCTTTGGAACCCTTAAACTTTAAATAACTAGAAATTCCAATCCTCGTTGACAAACTAGGTATATGTTGCGTTAATGATAATAAAAGTATTGCTCATTTTTGCATTTGACATTGAAAAGGGAGTGCCATATTTTAATTTTCCTCCTTAAATGTGACAAAAGTTACTTCAACTAACAACATTTCCAGATGTGCTAGAATTCTGGTGTATGATTGATGGATGATCATTTTCGAAAAATACAATAAAAAATACTTTTTGCTATCACATTTATAATCAAAAAATAATAATGACAATTCTCACACTTTTCTGTTGCTGAATTCCTAAAATTTTCGTGATGCAACAAAACGTCGTATTTAAATTTCCCAATTGATAATAGTGGCTATCTCTTAACTGTCGGAGTCACGGACAATGCTGGGCAGTTCTCCGCTCTTGGCTCCGAGATTCTCCGCTCCGAGCCAAGAGCAAGAGCAGGATCGAAAATTTTGAGACTAAGAGCCAAAAGCAAGAGCAGGAGCGAAAATTTCAAAGCCAGGAGCCAAGCGCAGGAGCGAAAATTTTGAAGCCAGGAGCCAAGAGCAGGAGCAAAAATTTCGGATTGACCTTGTTAACCTGCCTAAAGTGAAAAAAAAACAGACAAAAACTTGGCACCATAGATTGCCACCGGCGCTGGCAGCGGCGCCGGCGGCGTTTTGGCGGCGCTGCAGATATGGTGGTGATATTCATATTCTACTACAAAAATGGTAGTGCTCAGGTAGTAGTACTTATTTATCCAGGAGGTACAACCAAGGTGCTCAATTTACAGTACCTATGTGTATAGCATGAAGGTGGTCGTCTTCAGGGGGTATTACCCGGTTTTTAAGTAGTGAAGCTTATACATAAGTGGTTGTCGCTGATGATCGCTGAGTCGCAACGGTATAAAAATAAATTATATTTACATTGCACATTCCTTAACTAATTGAAATTCTTGTATTTAAATCTTATATAGGAAAAAATCGTATATTTTTCAGAAAAATGATTTTTTGGAAAGTTGGACCTTTTAAGGTACATTAGATACACCAGGCCGGGCCGCGGGCCGAGAGATTCTTTTTCACTTTTTTATCGATTTCTCTTGGGCACAAATAGTTTGTTCAATTTGCTTCCTGATGCTGTTTGAGGACTTGGCATTGTTCTTGGAGGATTCACCACGGGCAAAGTGCAAGCTAATGTTTGACCAAGCTCTTCAAGAAATAGACGACGACGATGCCGCTTACCAACGTGATAACCAGGATTGATTTTTGACCAGATCACAAATGCATTGACTGCAGCAATGTCCAACATTTTGGAAAATATAACCTATAAAATAAGAGATATTTGTACATTTTCGGCTCACAATCTTCCCCGATTTGCTGGAGGCTGAGAATTCCAAACTTCTTTCCCATTCTTAGACGCATACGACGGAACCACTTTGACTTCTTCATCACCACTGAGAGATTCGCTACTACTGGAAGCATCACCGCTGAGAGAGTCGATTTCACCTTCATCCGACGATGGCACATATTCACTTCGAAAATCTTCGCTACTTGAGCTACTAGGCATCGGTCTAAAAAAGAGAAATGGAGATATAGAAACAACTAAAATAATGAAATAGTATATTGGGGTCATATTGACCCCACGGTATACACTGCTGCTTTTTTCATACACCAACAAAAATAAATCGCCAAATCATAGGAAAAGTAGTCAAAATGTAGCTAACAAAAAGACAAAGAAAGTCAGAAAAAACAGCCTTTCACAATGTCTAAAAAAATTTACAGCTTTTTCAAAAGTGCTTTGGGGTCACATTGACCCCATGGTGGTGTTAGGGTTAAAGTTGTTTTAGTCTTCAACATTTTTCATCTAGACACATATAACAAAACTTATGCTTGTAAGCATAGTTGCATAGGCCCGGCGCCCATCGGCGCTGGTGTGCACCGACGAAAACTTTGAGACAAATCGGCGCTGGCGCCAGGCACCCGGCGCTATTTTTTAAAACTGCCGGCGCCGCTTTTTTCCGCAAAAAAATCCGAAAAGATTACCAAATTTCGTGTTTTTTTTCTCAAAATTTTGAGCTTTTTTAAGTATTTATGTAATAATAAATGTCGTTTTATGCATTTACAATCGATTTGAATACTTTTAACATCAGCGCCGGCGCCAATTTTAGTAATTTACCCGGCGCATTTTCCTTGCTTTCTTTTCCTTGACCTTGGCGCCGGCGCCAAATTGTTTGAAGACAGTTTTTGGGTTCTTAAAATTCCTTAATTTTGTTCATGGGAAAAAAGATTTGAAAATGCAATTTTTTGACAAACAATTTGATTTAAATTTTATTGATGAGCGGACTAACAACATCTTGACACAATGTTGTAGAGCAGATGCAGAGCTAAAAAGACCTCCTTTACAGATTTTTTTTGAATTCAAAGTTGTTAATATACTGTTTTTTCTAATTATCATGTATTAGAAAGACTATTAAGGCCTCTGTATTTCGGCACTTTGATTGACCAAGTGACTGATTACAGGGATAAAATAAGTGTCAATCAACTGTGGTAATTGACTTAAAATAATCATGACCGTAGCAGCATTATTTAGCATTACGGACATTAACAGTTTCTAACATTTTGCTCTCTCTTTGTGTTAATACTTATCTTAAGCAATAACTATGAAATCTGGATACACGTCGCTCGACTTTGACGAAGACTATAAAAGTTTTTGCTCTGAGCTAAGACGCCAAAAAAATGTGAGCAATCAGTTTTTGAAAAAAATTACACTTAAAATTAAGGCCAGATTCTGTTGTTTCTTTTACCTTTGTTGGTAACGAGTGTTTTGATCTTTGTTTTCATGTGCACAATATTTAAACCATATATTGAACCTATACATATCAAATCAATTCGCATTGAAAACTGGGAGGATTTCAAGAAAATCTACCGTAAGTTTTTGTTCATAAACTAAAGATGAAGGGAGACTTATCTCAACGTTGTTACATACGAAAGCTGTTTTTAAATGATTTTTGTAGCTCTAAAAGGATGTTTAGGCGAAATTTTATTCGCGTAATGCAGCTACCAAGTTTATAGAGGGTGTAGGTGAGGAGGTTTTCCTTCGTCTTATTCGAAAAGACTTTATTAATGTGTAAAAATTGCAATTTTTTTAAAAGAAAGTAGAAAGAAAGAGCTTTAAATCTATTCATTGTCAAATTTGAAATTCCACTCAACAACAAACATTTGAATAACAAAAAAAGGAAAAACATATCAAATTTTGCTTTCTCTCGGTATCTTATATGGCATTTAGGACAGGGGGTTACATATTTTTGACTTCGGAGACCGAAAAAATGAGTCATAGATAGGAAAAATCAATTTGTCGCTAATAGTATCGTGTTTTCCATAATGTCAGTTTCGTTTAAAAAGGTTTGAAAATATACGCGTTTTAAAAATGTTAAAAAATTTGTGAAAGTCATTTTTCGCTAAACACTTTTCGCTCAAAAATGATAAATTCCATTTTTTAAGACAATTTAGCAAAGAATTTTTCTGACTTTGCCACTGAGATCTTGCACAAGACACAATTCTTGAACTCTAAAGAATATGCCGAAAAGCATAATAAGAAATATGAATCCGGAAAACTATCTTTTAAAGTAGGCCTCAACAAATTTGCTGATATGGTGAGATTGCTTCACACTTATTTAATATTATCTACTTATATTTTGCAGCCTAAATCTGAAAACATGAGTTTGAGTGGCCCGTTGAGTGGTCAAACAGATGCCACAATTGAATTTGCAGCTCCTATAAATGTGAATAATCTACAAGTTTTTAAAATTTTCTGATTTATTCCATTTGACTACCATTTTGGTTGAAAAACTAGAACTTGCCCCTTTTCTCTTCCTTGTTATAGCTTACTGGCACAATAGAATAGCCTACAGGAAGAGTCAGAAAAACTGGTGCAATTTTAAAAAATTTGTGTACGTAACGCTTTGCCCACGTAACGCTTTGCCAAAAATTTCCACAACCCATATTGTGTTTGCAATTTTCGATTGTTTCGATTTTTTACCATTTTGGCAGCAGTTTTTGTGACTCACCCTATATGTTGAAATTTTAGATTGTCTGAAATAGCAAAAACAGACAAAAGCAAAAAGGAAAATGACAAAGTATTTTTAATCTTGCTTAAAATAAATAAAAATTTTATTGACCAAAATTAGCTCAAAAACAGCCAGATGCGACCATTATGGACAGTCTTTTAGTGTCTATTAGAGCGAAATGGCTTGTTCAATGAAATAGGGATTCTTTTTCGTTTGTTTTGTCTTAGCTTTAATTGATTATTGAAAGATGAATTATCTAAAATTGCAATGACTAACGGCATAATCCACTAGTTAATCATTATTTAGGTGACAGTGCCTGATTTGGTTGACTGGAGAGAGCATGGCTATGTGACCGAAGTCAAGGAACAAGGGCTGTTAGTTTTTTGTTATTAAAAAGTCGCCTTGTTTTATAATTTGGTTATCTGTTAAGGTGTGGATCCTGCTACGCTTTTAGGTATTCAAAAGATTAGCTCTTCAAAATTATTTCTATCCATCCAGCTAAAAACTTGAAAGACTTTGAATTTGATGTTTTAGCGCTGTGGGTGTCTTGGAAGGCCAACAACGACGAAAAACAGGAGTTTTGGCTACTCTTTCTGCCAGAACATAGTAGATTGCAGTGTGGGATATGGCCTTAATAGTGGATGTTTAGGCGGTTCTGTGATGGATGTAAGTGTCTCAGACATTTAGTTAAAAGAGGCATGTCCGTGAGTTTTAAATGAAAAAGCGTGGACCAGCAACTTTTTGGTACCAGCAAGCATAGTGAGACCGCCGTCCTGCCGGGCCCGTCTCGTCGCCATCCCGTCCTAAGACGGCCCGATTTTGGACGGGACGACGACGGCCGGGGACAAGGAAAAGCCAGGACGAAGACGGAGGACGGCTGGCCAATTTTAGTAACCCTTTTCGGGTCGTTTAGCTTGGTCACCAAAAGCAAAAGTTCTAATTTTGGTCGAAAACTTAAAACTTTTTCGGCCAAAAGTGTGCGAGCACCCCTTAAAACATTTTTTTATCGTTTTCACGGTTTAAAACACCGTTAGAGGTTGATAAAAATGCAAGTTTTAGGTTATGCCATCTCGGCTACTTTGAGCTGCTTTTTCATCTAACATGCGAAACGCTAGCTTTATTTGAAAAAATTCGTCTTATAACGCACTTTTTACTACGACTGAATTTTTCGCACTCATTTTTGTCTGAAGCAAATGTTGTGTAAAGATTGTTGCAATCTGTCGAACGGCGTTTTCAGCCAAGACAGTAGGTTTCGATCAGAAATCTATTGCAGCACTAAATACACTTAGATTTATAATAACGAATTCAAAGACGGATTCCGCTCAGCTGAATAAGTCCCCAGATTTAATTAAATCTCTAGATTTAGTTAGTAAAGGGACGTTTTAGCATATATTTTCATTCAATGATTGCCTTGGGGAAAAATTTTTTCTATTTTGACGGTGCAGAAGACGGCCAAAAATTTATTTGGGACGGCCTTTGAGACGGCCCGATTTTAGACGGGGCGGAAGACGGCCGAAAAAAAATTCAGGACGGAGGCCGAGACGGCAAAAAGTTGGACGGGGCGGAAGACGGCCGAAAAAAAATTCAGGACGGAGGCCGAGACGGCAAAAGGTTGGACGGGGCGGAAGACGGTCAAAAAAATTAGTGAGACGGGGACGGCCGTCCTATTTTTCAGATTTGTCCCACTATGCCAGCAAGTGTTTATATTCATTTCGTGTTTAATCTGATATTTTTGACCTTATACAGTCGACTCTTGATATAAGATACCACCCTAAACTTTGTTAACACTCTTTTTAACCTCATTTCTAAAATGTTTTGCCGAATGTGATTCGTCAGTGTAGTCGGAAATATCGCAAGGATTCTGATTATGCCGATCGTTTCTGGAAAAGTCGAAGCTTTCACCAGTAAGATCCGCGGCTCTCGATATAAGATACCTTTTTTAAGATTTAGGGTATATTATATCGAGAGCCGCGGGTCTTACTGGTGAAAGCTTCGACTTTTTCAGAAACGATCGGCAAAATCAGAATCCTTTCGATATTTCCGACTACGCTGACGAATCCCATTTGGCAAAGCATTTTAGAAATGAGGTTAAAAAAAGTGTCGGACCAAGGTGGGAACGAAGTTTAGGGTGGTATAGTATATCAAGAGTCGACTGTATTACTTTTAAAAACTAAGGAGAAATTTTTTGTCAGATCATTTAAAACACATGTAAAAATTTGTCGAGAAAGCAAACAACTACTGGTCCGCTTTTCGATAGAACAATTCACTTTCTTACTCTTTTTGACTTTCCAATCGCTGCAATAAATATCATTTAGCCGTAATAATTAGTTCTCCTGCCAGTTGTACAGGGTAGGTCGAAAAAATCCCAGCATAAAAATTCTCATAATTTTTTCCGAAAAGCTATGAGCATTTATAATGCTGAAATTTTCTTGATTAAGCCTGCAAAATTGACTTTCTACACCTCCCAAGCCTGAATTCTGACTTTTCAAAAACTTGTTGGTTAGTCGGGTTGGCCAGACTTGCGGACAACATTTTGCGGACGCAACATTTGCGGACCAAATTTTGCGGACAAAAATTTGCGGACGAGACTTTGCGGACTAAATTTTGCGGATAAACCGAAGTTTGGCAGAAAAGGAGCAGAAAAAAGAAGGTATCTCAAGCCGGAGTGAAAGATGACAGCATTAATAACTAAGTTAGTCGAACTTGTGACTTAGGCGATGCTTATATTAAGTTCGCAAATTCTGGTCCGCAAATCTTTGTCCGCAAGTCTTCGTCCGCAAATGTTCGTCCGCAAATCTTGAGTCCGCAAGATTTGATCCGCAAAAGTTGAGGCGCAAAACCTCATCCGCAAAGCTTAATCACGTCCGAAAACACGCATCCGCAAAATATTGTCCGCAAGTCTGGCCAACCCGGTTAGTTTAGCTTAAATTTTTTTAAAACTTCGATTTTGCAGATTATTTTTTAAGCTAACTATTCCGCATATACTCATATTTATTTAGGCTTACAACTATATTTCCAAGAACCAAGGGGTGGATACAGACAGTGCCTACCCCTACACAGCTCACTGTGCAAGCTGCAAATTTAATAGCAGTGCTGTCGGTTCAGTAATTGAAGGGGTTGTAAAGTTGCCTTCAGGAGACGAGGAAATGCTAGTAAGTTCTGGCTTTCAATTTAATCAATTTGACGGAATAGCGAACTGGCCGAAATTTTTTTTAATTTATAGAAAATAGCCGTTGCCACTCAAGGTCTTTTATCAATTTATCATCATTATCATTTTACATATCTTATTCCTATAAGGTCCTATATCCGTGGATATTGATGCTGGGTGGCCGTCACGAGATAGTTTCCTCTTGTACAAAGTGGTGTGTACTTTGACCCTGAAGTTAATGTAAGTCCTCCTGGAAGTATGACTCATGCAGCACTCATCGTTGGATATGGAATAGATAAAGAGCATGGTGATTACTGGATCGTTAAAAACAGGTAGATTAAAATAGAGAAAAGGATAACGAGTACTAAAAAAAATTTCTGTGCTAATTTAGTTTTTTCTTCTTCTTCTAAACAGCTATAAATATTTTTTCGTGAAAGCTTTAAAATTTTAGTTGGGGAGCTGATTGGGGCGAAGGTGGCTATATTCGCATGGCAAGGAATAAGAACAATTACTGCGGGGTAACTCCTATAACTTTGTTGAGTGTTTAATGTATGTTTTGCAGATTGCATCCAGGCTACCTATCCTCTTGTTTGACAGAGTTTGTGAAATAAATTTTGCACGATTTTTGTTTTATTTGTTTTTGCTGCAAATGTATAAAGAATATTCTGCTATTTTTTTCAAAACAAAAAAAACAATAGGCATATATATGAAACACCGACATTTAAATACTAATAGATTTGAAAAAATGTTAACGTTAGAAAAATAAAAAAGAATTGAGTAAGAGGCGCTAATGAAATTTTGAGCAATATAGCGTGAACCACCCCCACGTTTGGACATAAGAGGGAATGCCTTAAACACATCTCTTTTACGCCATATCCGCTTGTATATCCTTGAAGAAGACTTCATTTATGTGCGTTTCATACAATTACAGGCACAAAGCTCAACAATTATTCTTTTAAGAAAAAACTTTTAGTACCGCACATTATTTTTTTTTGTGATATTCAAAGTCAAAAAGTTAAGTTCTATATATTTTTAAGCATTGCCAAATTAAGGTAAACTATTTGTGTTTTTAATGTTTTTTTTTTTCAGAAATGATGAATGAAATAACTTATAGCTGCGGAATTTACCGTTTTTCAAGCCGGTTTATTGACGCCAATTGACCAGCAAAATTGACCGGATTCTGTCAATTTATATGAAATGCTATGCGAAATACTTTTGCAAAGTTTTATAAATTTTTATCAAAAAATAAAGAGGTGTTTCAGATAAAGCAAAATAAAATGAAAATTGTATTCGAAAAGAACTTATCCACAAAAATTAATTTTGACTTTTTGACTTTTTTCTAGTGCTTATTGACTTCTGAAGAGAGGGAAAGTTAAATATTAGTTTGCGTCATGAAATAAACTAAATTGTCGTTTTTGGCGTTGTATTGTATGTATGCAAAGTACACATATTTTTAAAAACTACCATTCCAAGACCTGAGATAAAAATTGGATGAAAGGGAATTGAAAAAAAAAAAGATATTTCGGATACATTTTCGAACTTTTCAGAAAATTAATTAAAATAGGTTACCGTATTTCCTCTAATAGCTCCCCCGGGAGTTAGGTAATACGGTATATGAGATTTTATTAGGCTAGAAAGCGGGATGCCCATACTGTATTTATTCTAATAGAGCACTTGTCTCTATTTAAATACAAGTCTCTAATAGAGCACCACCCCTTAGGGCCAAAACTAGGGGATAAACAATGTTTGATTGCATTTTTAACACAAATTTAAAAACTTTTTTGGCGTTTAAAAACAGAGCACCATGCTGTTCTATTAGAATAAATACGGTATTTTCCATCATTTTAAAGGAAAAAAATTATGGTTATTTTTTCTTTAAAATGATGGAAAATAGAAGCTCTGGTCCAGTTTTTGACGCTATTTCCTTGAAAAAAATGAAACTAATCAAAATGACTGTTTTCACACAGTGTCTCAAAAGCCCAAAAGTTAGTAGGCAATTTCAGAAATTGCTGTTGACTTCTCTGCTAATTTTATTTGAATTTGTTTTTCTTGGACTTGTTTTTTGTCAAATTTGACTGCTTAACATTCAAGAAAAATCCTGTTATACAAATGTTGAAAAGCTATTATTTATTTTCTTTATTTCTTACATCACAACTCGAACGCATACTTTGAAAATGTTTCAAAAATAGAGGAACGGAAAGTCCAGTAGGAAGTCCTGAGGTACAGAACAAAAAACACATTATGCACTTTTATCTTTTCTATTTTTGTTTCAGATTTTTGAGGTTAGTCTAAAAATTTTCTCTCGATCATGAATTTTGGACGGAATTCGTCAAAATTAGTCAAATAACATATTATTCGGCTGTTTGTCAGCACAAATGAAAAAATCTACACGGCCCACTAAATTTCACATACCTTTTTTTCTAATAAGCCGCCCTTCTTCAATGACGTGCAATAATTATGGGTAAAACTCTTGATCAAAAATGTATTTACGGGGTGAGTTATAGAAACTGCACTATTTTTTTCACCTTTATTCAGTTATTGCAATAAAATTCAAATTTGCAAATGGTCCTTTAATAAACCGTTTCTTAGCTATTTTATAAAATATTTTTGCTGAAACCTCAAAATTCTTCTTGAGATTTCACCGGTCCGCGGAAGCCCTTGACAAAATTTTTCCTAAAAGATGGTGCGGATTTCACGACTCACACTGTAGAGGCCATTTTGCGATGGCCCATGTCGATAAACATGGTAATCCAGCCAACAATAGACAATATATTTATAATATTTTGACCAAAAAGTGGCCTTCTATTATTCTCTTGGCCCACCAATACAGCTCATAATCTCTGAAATTGCTTTTCTTTTATCACTTAAAGGGCCATTGCCGTCTACGACAGCAGCTGTCCCCTCCACATAGCAAAAAAATTCCTAATCACTGAAATTCCGTACGAATTTTCAACTTGGTTTCTGTAATATAATTTTACTCCAACGATAAAGCCAACGTTTTTGATAAAGTGCCATAAAAGCGTGAAAACATTTTCGATCAGCAAAATTTCTTATACGAATTAACTTTTATATCATTTTCTTGGGCAACTAATCTGAAAATATTATCAATTTCATGCACAAATTTAGTTTAAACGACCATTTTTCTTATAGTTTATACGATCCCCACAAAAAAAGAGCAGTAATCAGCATCGAATAAAGTCCCTTCAAAAAACTTCTATTTCACAAATACCTACTCATCTGCTTTCCGTGAAACTCTATCCAGACAACTCAATAATAATAGCCCACAATATATTTCGCTTCCTACACAAATCAAAAAGCAGAAATCAGGTGCGGTCTGCTTAAGCCATCAAGTAACTCTAGCCAAATCCTCAGATTTGAGACCACGAGCATCCCAATTCATCTACTTCCTGCAGCTTATACCTTCCAAGTATTTTAAGCATCTAAAGCAAACATTCCCACACTCGACCATACCCTAGTTTCTAATGCACTAAATTAGTGTTTTGTAGTCTGTTTACCCCTCACTAGCTCCTAATTTACCTTGCAATCACTGAGCTATTAAGCTGGATTGAGTACTTTTCCGGATGAACATTTTTTTAGCCCAAAAACCTTTTTTACGTCTCAACTAAATTATTCCCATGAGAATTTTATTCTTCTTTATGTGAGCAAATGGTCGTAGGCTTGCCCCCCCTCTTCTTACTACTAATGGACTACTACTACTACTATTCTGTGGGGGCGGTGAACGGCTGGGCTGAGAGTAAATAAATGGAAATTTCAATAAATAAAATACTTTGTTTTAAATACTGCCTTTTCTTTGTCAGTTGTCGTATGTTAATTTGCGGGCATGTGCTTTTCACTTGAATGCTTTTTGGTTGGTAAAGTTGGTTGGTATGTACAAGCTTGGTTTGCACGTTAGCAATTGTTAGTAGCATATATTTTGGTTTGAGAGAAAGTTTTTGGTTCAAAGGGTTTTTTATTTAGAATGCTTTTTAGTATACTTTAAGTGGATAAATTTAGCTCAATTTTTCAAAATTTTCAACATGTAACTTGGTTTTGTAATTAATAGCTTGGCCACAAGTGAGGTGAGTGATCAGAATACGAGGGGCAGGCCCGTTCCTTAAATTCGATTTTTTATATGCGATAGTGAAAAAATTAATTTTATTCGTTATCAAACCTAAAAATAGGCGAAACTTTTTAGATCAGTAAATGACAAAAATCCGACAAAGACCTCACAACTCGACCTCGCTCCTCCATCGTGGCCAAAACAAAAGGCAGGCACTAGTACCGTTAGATCCAACAAATTTAGCCTATATTCAGCTGATTGGCACTGCTAAGAAAATCGACTCATCCAAGGAATGGTTAGTAAAAAATAATTTATCACCCTTCAGTCTAAAGTTTTGTTAGACAGCTAGACTAAAAACACTATCTTTTTTTCCTAAAAAATTATCTTTTTTAACCTTATTTCTGTAGCTGTCTAACATGGCTTTGATGCCATCTATTTGTAAAGTTAGATTAAGTATACGTTTCATCTACCGAGGCATCATAAACTTACCTGGCTGGGAGTTCGAGGTGATCACCAAGACCTCGGCTCTATGGTGAGGCTTGCCCATTGCACTTGAGGCGCAGGCTGACCTGTATGGCGGCTCCAAACTGGGGTAGGCCAACAGCTAAATTTTGCGTGTGTGGGACGGCGTTCGCGCCTCCCACTTATATGCGCATAAAATTTTGCCGTCATAGCGGTTCTATCCGAATACAATTCAATTAATTAAAATTTTTACAGATCTTTCAATATATTCTGCTTTATTTGCATGCCAATTTGTCTAATCTCTCTATAATTCAAAAATATAACCCAGTAATTAATGCCTATAAAATCGAAATCTTTGAAGATGGTGGTTGTCGGGGACTGTTCGTGTGGAAAACCTCACTTATAGGTAAGTCATTCGAGGCTATAATTATAAGTTTCCTGAAATAATTTATGTGGTTTCAGTTGCTCAAGCCAGTGGAGCGTTCAGTGAACAATATATTCCAACTGCCTTTGATGATTTCGTGGTGGAAGCGTTGGTCAATGGCAAAACTGTAAGACTTGACAAATTAGTTTTTGTTAAATCGTCTCGAAAGTTCTGTCACTTTGATATTTTTGGACTTTTCAAAATAAATTAGAGTTTTCCAAAAATTTTGAAAATTAAAAGCAGTGAAAATGCCTAGAAATATACTTGAAATGATCAAGTTTAAAATAACTGGCTAAAATTTGAGTTAGCCAATTTTGTAATGTTGAAAATCATAGGTGGTAAAATAGAAATTTGTTGTTTAAGGAAATGTTGACAGTATGCGACACTGCTGGAGCAGAAGACTTTAGCTCTTTGAGGCCATTAAGCTACCCGATGCAGATGTTTTTATTGTCTGCTACTCTGTGGACCGTGGTGACTCTCTCAAGTCTATTCGCGAGAAGTGGATTCCGGAAGTAAGTTATTATTTTCTCCTTTTCTCAAATGTATTACAAGTCACTAAAGAAAAACTGCTAATAAAAAAATTACTTATCTTATGATTGATAGATTAATTCTTTTGACCAAAAATAATTCTACAGCAAAATTATTAGTCCCAAAACGCAATTTTTCTATCAACAAAATATAGTTATTTGGATGTAGCGGAATTTCTGACGCATTTTTTTGCAAACGCAAATTTTCCTCTAAGCGAAAAATAACAAGTGTTAAAAATGAAAGCATAAGAGTTATATATCAATCTACAGCCTTTCATTTATTCTAAAAGTGCCTTTACATCTTTTTTAGTTTTAGGGTTAAAAACGTTGAAAAAAAAAGTTGGACAATTTTGTGCGCACTCGACCTGCTATCTCTGTCAGTTCAAACGTGTATTAAGGATGCAAGTGTTAAGGCTATCTAAGCTTTTATTTCGTCAATTGCGTTTTTCTGGTAAATGCCAGAAATATTTTGAGAAACCTCTGCAGCCTCAATATATTTTTTGAGTTCACAGAGAATGTCGAGTATCTTCCGAAAAGCGTTATACAATCGATGGTTCGAGGCCTGTGTGTAATCGACTGAGAAGACAAAATCTTTATAGCTCAGCCAAGCTAAAATCACTTCTATCGGCACGTAAAAAAATTTTACGTGATAAATTTAAATAAAGAAAGTTAAGAAGGATGTTGCCTTTGGTCGATTTTTTTTAAGTAGAGCATTTATATTTTGCCAACATACAAACAAATGACAACTTAACAATTTTTTTAGATCAAACACTTCTCTCCTAACACTCCAATAGTTGTGGTTGGCAACAAAAAAGACATCCGAGAAGGCGAAAGTCTAGCTACTTGCGTGGACTTTTGCGAGGCTGAGAAGCTAGCCAAAGACTGCTCTACTTTCAAGGCCATTGAATGCTCAGCTAAAAGTAGGGATAACATAAGAACAGTTTTTGAAGTAGCCATCCGGGCAGCTATTGCTCATCGCAACCGAAAAAACAACAAAGTGGTTCAACAGCTTATGAAACTGAGACTAGTTTTTTGAGTTTTGAAGAATTAGTTTTGTTTGCGAAAAAAATCCTTTTACTGAGACTAGATAACTGTTATGTCTTATGTATATTGCAAATGTTTGTGTATATTGTTACCTCGGGTTTTTTTACTTTATTTATAATTGTAGTAATTACAATTTTATTTTCATGATATAGAAGTATTGTTTCACAGTATATTTTGCAAATAAAAAATGTTTGAAAATATGGCTTTCTAAAACGGCTTTTTAAAAATCGATTTAATTTCAACGTGACCACCAGTGATGGACATAGTTGCACGAGCGCCGGCGCCGGTGTGCGCCCCGAAAATTTTCAGAAAATAAGGGCGCCGACGCCCGTTTTTCAAGCAAATTTTAGTACTTTTTCCAATATGTCTTTTCTCAAAAAATTTGCAATCTTTTTAATTTTTTTATCTTATGTATAACAAGAGTAAGATAAATTCATGTCACTTTTCTTATTGATAATGAAAAAACGAACTTTTGTGAAACAAACATTTTTTAGTTACTTTTAGATTTTTCCGGTTCCCGGCGCCCAAAAAATGGCCGGCACCACGTAATGCGCCCGGCGCCGATTTTTTGAAAAACTCGGCGCCGTTTCCGGCGCCCAGCGCCTCCAGCGGTGCCGGCGCCCGGCGCCAAAAAATTTTTTCGTGCAACTATGGTGATGGGTAGGTAGGCTATTTTTGCCCTACACTGCGACACGCCAACCACGCAAGACCACTGCCGCAAAACAGCCTTACGCCCCAAGTTTGCCAGGTTATTGACCTGCCAACATGATCCGGAGCTGTGCGCACTGGGTCACGTGCCAGGGTTTTTCAAGCTGTTATTATGCTTCGAAGCAATTTGTTAGGCCAATTTTAATAAATATTTGATAAGTTGAAGATTTCTTGCAAAATTTCAGGAGAAATTAAGAAGCTCCGGGTCGACCCATACCACTCTCCACTGTCACACTTTTGCCTAGCCACGCAACTGACTTTCTTTATTCATACTCTGACAGATCTCCACGACCCGAGGCGAGCTTTGGGATGCCCTAGGACGTGCGGACCCATCACTGGTCGTCAACCTTATTAATTTTTTCAGCAAGTCAAAAGTAGGAGAGTAAAACAAGAGAGACCAAAGCGAAAATGGCATGGATTCTCGCAAAGGGCCCAACTTATACTAAAGTACCGTATTTACTGTATTTATTATTTATTTTTATTTTTCAATGATCTTTTCCAATCTCTCAATATTTATAAAATTATGGGTCAAGGAGCTCGTTAAAAAAATATTTACAACGCGAAAACACATTTAAAACATACGGATTTTCGGCTGAATATAGGTTCTCAAAGAAGGCTGTTTGTTAGAGAGAAGCCGATAAAAACATTACTTTTCTTGCCGCAAAATTTTTTGCAGCAGAAATATTTCTCTTGCCATAAAAAACTATTACGGCGCGAAAAACTTTTTTCGCAGCTAAAATACTCTTTTTCTTGAGACATGCAATTACGGAGAGATTGAAAAGCCAAAATGCGCATACCACCTTTGGCTTTCTAATGAGCGCCTATTTGCCGTATTGTGGCCATAAAACAAAATTTGCCAGACCAAAACCACTTTAATTTTGAATTGGGAGTCCCAATTCAAAATTAATTGGTGTCCCGAATTGGGACACCGTATACTTTTTAAAACTTAATTAAGGCAAAAACTTGGGAGACCTTTATTTAGACAAAAAAAAATTACCAATTTGTTGTCCTCTATTAAAATTAAGCAGTTCTTGAACAAATTTTCTGTATGGCGCAACACAAAAAAGGGTAAAAAGGGTAACAATGAACTCTACAATGGAATGACTAATCATAAAACATGTAGCAATAGTCATAGCTGAAGAAGAATGAGGAATTTCAAACAAAATAACAGACGAGTAAGTTAGAAAAGGCAACAACAAAAAAACAGTAACAGTAAAAGCCTGAATCAATGAAGTAATAATAACGGATCTTTGTGCTGTATTTCTGAAATACTGCGTTTTGTTTCAATAGCTGGTATGTGAAAAATCCAAAAACCAAAGGCTCCAACAAAATGACCACAATTAATGTCAGTGAAAAAATTGCAAATGGCACAATAATATAGGAGCGTGGAAAAACAATAAAAGTTGGTTGTGTGTCCAAGTAATTTTGCACACTTGGGTCGTAACTTTTTGCCCATGCAAGGACTGTTTTTTGATTTTCTACAAGAACTGAGAGAACAGCGTAATTAAGACAGCAATAAAACAAAAGTAATAGCACTGAAACTGATATAGTCAATAATTTAGTGTTCAACCACATTAAATATTTGTTCGGAAATATCAGCAAATAGCGGATTAATAAAGTTAGGACAACGCCAGAAACTAGATTCAATGCTGCGCCTATGCCCACTAATGTGAAGACTACACTGCTTGTGTATCCCAGAACATTTCGGGTGAATCCAGTCTGGTAGCCGGCAGCCAGAGGAGTCAGTACAATTGGTTTGGCGATTCCCAAAACAGTTTCAAATACAGCGCCCCAAAGAGTATGGTTTAAAATGAACCATTTGAAGTTTCCGAGACTTTTGGACTTGGTTAGTATGACATAAGACACAATTGGAGCCATAATCCAAGTTGTAAGAAGTGTAAAAGTAGAGTAATGATAGCAGAAATGGAGCAGACCAGGTGATGGCGGTGAAATCACAGACATTGTTATTTTCAAGTTGAACACGGAAAGTAATTTTTATAAGACTTGCTTAGCTTTTTTCTGTTTCTTTACTTTATGGGTGAGAGTTTTTTTAACTCTTATTCATAGTTAACGCTACAATATTCTTAAAAGTAATTATGATAGCGTCAAATATACAAGATTGAACATGTAATAAAAAAATTACCTTTCAATATTAATGAAAAGGTTAGCTTAAAAAATAAGGCAGAAAAAGAGCCGCTCACATAGTTACGCTAGAAAATGCCAGAACACGAAATTCTCATGTAAAGTTGAGAAAATTAAGAACAAGAAAGAAGGGAAACCATTATAAAGCCGAGTTTGCTAACAAGTATTGTTGATACAGTCGAGTCTCTCATTAACATACACCCCGAAAGTTCGTTCCCGCCCAGAGTCCGATACTTTTTTAGCCCCATTTTTTCAAAAATTTTCCAGTTCTGTTTTGACAGTCTGGTCTCAGATATCGCAAGGTTTTTATATTTTGCCAATCGTTTTTGCAAAAATCAATCAGTTTGTCACTTAAAATTGGTCGGCAGTTGGGGTCAGCTTTAAAAAATATAAACGGTCGGCAGTTGGGATCGGCAGTTAGAATGGTCGGCAGTTGTCCTTTTACCAAAAAGCCTTAATCAGCCTGGTGCAGAATTCTACACTGAATACGACATTGGAAAAATAATTTCAAAAAGTTTCTATTTGCGGATCAGCTGCTCATAAAAACAACCCAAGTCGTAATTTTTGCGTATGCAACTTCAAAAACAAATCTCGTCAATCTTTTTTATCGATCTTACACGATAATATTCGTATAACCACACATGTACATAGAACATTATGTCTAATGCGATTCGAAGAAAGACTGAATTTCGCTAATCATAGCAATCACTATCTCCGTCACTAACGTGTAAGATCGATAATTAAAATTGACGATATTTGCTCATTTGAAGTGAAAAATCACGACTTGGCTGGTTCTTAAGGGTAGCTGATCTGCAAATAGTGACTTTTTCAAACTATTTTTCCACTATAGTGCTCAGCGTAAATTTCTGCACCAGGATGTGCTCTTAGGACAGTCAGGTATTCTAGTGTTGATATCTTTTTTTAGTAAAAGATGACTTTCTGTAGTAAAAAAACTGTCCTGGTTATATCAGGAATGCGTACGGATTTCCTTGCTGTGGGAATGCTGTTTTGGTTTGGAATACTGTCCGGAATCTCTCGAGGGTCGAATCCTCACCAAATCCTGCACGATTCCTGTTCATTAAAGAAAAAATCCTGCCGCTACAAAAAGATCTTTGCTTAAATATTATTGACAGCAGAAAAAAGCAGAAGAACAGTTAAAAATTTGTCTAACCATCAGTTCATCTGCCTAGAAAATTTGGCTATAAAATACACTCTAAATATCCCATACAAATACATATTTTAGTATCTTATATCTTATAGTCTGAATCGATAAAACAACAAAATACAATCAATTATTTTCATCTACTCCAAAGATCATTTGATTGCTTGTCTACGTGACTTTTATCAACTTTTTCTCACAAGAAACAAATATTACTCCTCTGTTCACCTATGATCAAATCGAAAATTTGTCTACGTGCATTTTTACAACAATAATTCTGTTTTATTCAAGCATTTTTTCATGTATTTAAACACAAAGCATCAACATTAACCAATACATATTTTAGCCAAATAAATATGTGCAGCATCACCCAAAGAATAACCCCGAGCTTTGCACCACCATCCATCCAAGCCACCCTAGAGCCCGCCTTATTACAGCTTAGAATGGACCACATTTTTTCCCAGGCTCTGGACATCCCTGGATGTTCGGTGCCTTTTCTTAGCCATAATTCTTCAAGCCTGTTTTTGAGCTCGCTGAAAAACTCAGCCGTCATGGCCCTCTCCAATCTAGCTGGTCTTCAAAACCACTACTACCTCATTTTTTGTTTGCTAATACTAGCTATATGGACAGCTTTGGTACTATATTCCACATTTTTGGCATCTAATGCTAATTCTTCGCTTAATATGCTGAGCCTGTGGGCCTCTACACAAGAGCTACTGGACATGCGCAAACGAGGCTCTAGATTGGATGTTTTAGACGTGTTCAGAGTAGTAGCTATTTGCTGGTGGTAGCAAACCATTTAGGTAGCGAAGGCAGATTGGACGTCTTGGGACGATTGCCTAGTGCTGAACTTTTCAAGAAAGCGGTGCATGACCACCCTATCTTTGGAGCCCTCCTAGGCAATTCGGCCTTGGGCGTGGAAATATTTTTGGTTCTATCTGGTCTGCTAGCAGCTAAATCTTGGAACTCTAAAGCTGAAATAAACTTTGACAAGCATTGCTTTTCGTTTTTGGTGAAAAGATGTCTCAGACTGATCCCAATTGTAGCAGTATTTGTGTTTTTGGCTACTGGACCGTTGGTACAAAGTGTTTTGCCAAAGTGAGTTAGTTAATGATTTTTTTACCGTATATTTTCTATTAGACGTCCCCCCCCCCCCAAAATTCAAAAAACGTGTTTGTGGCATTGTTTTTTGACTTATTTTTTAAAAACTTCTCTCGCGTTACTACTTAATTTTGTAGCTCATCTCACTGGCTACAAAATGGGTGGTAAGTTGCCTGGAAGAAGTCTTTAAAAAATGGGTCAAAAACGCAATGATAAGAACACGATTTTGAACGCAAGGGGCACCGCCTAATAGGAAATATACGGTAGTCATTTTTTGTGGGCTACACTTTTTACTTTGGCTGTGCCTATGTCTAATTTTTTGCAATTCTCAACTACTTTTCAAATATATGTTTAGCCTTAAATTCAAAGAATTTTGTTTTCGATTATAACTGGACTTGCGTTATGTTGGACTTTCAAAAATTAATTTAATACTAATTTGTGTATCTTAGTAAAATTACCTCCCACCACTTACTTTGTCATAGTCCTCCAAAACTGACCTACTAATTATCTTAAGTGAACAAATCAATGTGAATGCTGATTCTGACCAAAAAAGGCCTATTTAACTGACTCTTGCTCAGTGTTCTTATTTCAAATTTGGGAATAAAGTACATTTTTCCAAATAAAGTACAATTTGCTCATTTTTAGTCAAAAATGCCATTTTATCCAGTGTTTGTTGAGTTTGTAGCACTAAAAATAAATGTTTGGACCTAAAATCTCAAAATTTCGGAATATTTAGGATGCTAAATAAAGTACAAATCTTTAAATGAAGTACAGATTAAAACCCTGCTCTTACTTGAAGACTATGATCTTATCACTCATTTTGTAGATTCCACTCCACCATGGTATCCTCCTGCACGCCTCGTACTCTGCTATCTCATCTAACACTCACCTCCAACTGGCAGGAGACACCCACTTGCCTCGGTTATCTGTGGTATCTAGGATTAGACATGCAGCTTTACCTCATTGCCCCCTTCTTGCTTCACTTGCTGCACCGTCGCCCCAGACTAGCTATTGCCACATTTGCCTTCTTAATCTGTATATCCGCCTTTCTAAGAGCCCTTTATTGCCAGATCTATGGAGTGTGCAATTCCAGCGATGTGGATATTCCTTTCATCTCCTTTCCTGACCAAAGTCCAGAAAACACCAGCCTTATTTACGACGGTCTATGGCAGATGTATTCAAGACCCCACACCAAATGCGCCCCCTTCTTGATAGGTCTTTTGCTGGGTTATTGGATGGACAAAGAAGAAATGCATGTTAAACTCAGCTTTTTGAACACTCGTTTTGTGTTTTTAACAGCACTTTTGGGAGGAATAGCAGTGATTTATGGAATATTGCCTGAGTATTGGTAAGATTTTAGCATTTTGTATGATTTTTTGCATGAAAATTGTAACTTAAGGTATCCAAATCAAGGCAATACTCTTTATAATACGTTGTATACAGCACTATTCCGCACTGTCTTTGCTGCTTGTATAGCTACAATGATTGCAGCTCTATTTTTGAGCACTAGAAGGTCAGTTATATTAAAGATAAGACCCTTTTATAGAATTCGCATTCTCACGTAGACTGGTCAGGTGCCAGAGATAACTTTATTTTCGTGCTTCTCGACCTCGATTACACGAAAAAAACTTGTTAAAAAAGCCCTTAATATAGACTTGATAGCCTTTAAAATATCAAATTAGCGCCAAACAAGGTCATGATACCTACTCATGGATCAAAAACACTAGCCTTCTCAAATCGGAGGTCGAGAATCACGAAAATATTCATCCGGCTGGGGTGGAGGGAGGAGGTGGATTCGATAATGCAACCAAATATTATGTTTTTGATTTAAATTAATTTGCAGAACTGAAGTAAACAGGTATTGGGCAATTGCTGCTAAACTCACCTTCAATGTTTATTTGCTTCATATGCCTGTGGTCTATTTGGTAATGAAGAAACGTTTTAGTATCCCTTAATTTACATCTTCTTTTGTTCAGTTCAACCACGTGCAAGCATTCCAAGAAGCCACATCTGTGCTCGGCTTGCTCATAGCTCTACCATTCGCAGTTTCGATCAGCTTCGCTGTCGCTTTCTTTTTCTATTGCTTTGTAGAGTCTCCATTGGGAAGACTGTCTAGCACATTGCTTCAGAAAACCATGCTGTGATCAGCTTAATAATGAACACTTCCTTGTATGATTTAGTCCATAAAACACTGGTCAGTGAGATTACAGGTGATAGTTTTTATGAACTTCAAAATAATGATTGTGGCCTTTGTTTTCATGTTATATGTTATTATTGTAGTGATGATAAAAGTTGTGATTAAATGAAATGTTTGTATAAAGAAAATAAACCACGTGAGACCTACAAAACAAACAAACAGATAAGTGCACAACAAAATAATAATAAAAAAACGTGTGCTGATTTTACAAACTGCTCTCTATACTTCTAAGTTTTTTGCTTTTTTTTTAATTAAGAATTTGGTTTATTGCATATTTCAAAACAGACTTTTGCAAAAAACATCACCGTCGATTTAGAATTTTCGAACCTGCAGGGTACACCGTTTTTACACCCCAGTTTACCGTGGCGGTAATCCACCATCGGTTAATCGCCGCCGTAAGGCTGGTCCCTAGGGTGATGAATAACCGAGATTTGACTGTGAAAAATTTGCGCTTTGTTTTTTTCTGAAGTTTTTAACCCAATGATGACTTGAATAGTCATGTTGAAATAAAACTTGAGGCTTTTGTCAAGGCTTTGAGTTGTTAAAAAAACTATTGACTGGTCCAATTAGCGCAGACCTTAGTCACCAGATAAAATGCTAAATCAACAAAACCCCTTCATAATTTTAGTTTTTGCAAAGAAAAAATCTGGATCATAGTTTGCAAGTTGAACCCTGTTTTTATGCATTTCCTCTTTTATTTATCACATTGTTTGTGTGGGAAACAGGCTTATAATACTAACTACCAGCCAACAGACAACCACAAAAGTGAATGTGCGAATAACTAACTGTTTGTCTGCTTATTTTATATGACAGGAGCAGCAGAACTATTTACTATTAATTACTGCTGCTGCTGTTGTGTCATATACAAATTGGAGCTATTTAACTTCCTACTTTTTAAAAGGCAATAGATCAGTGTTTGTTTGTTGTGAGTGTAATAAGACTGGTTTGTGTGTGTGCTCCTGACTATTAAAGTATTTTATTATGTGCAGTTTTCCCGTACCTAGCAAGAGCAGCAGTTATTTATTTACTTGCTTTTAATTTTGCTGTATTTGCTGATAAAACTGGTATTAGGTTCAGTACAAAAGTCATAGTAAACTTTTTTGAATATGAGACGACAATGGCTGTACTATAGAATGTTGTCCCCCGCCATCCCCCAGCTAGCGGAAAATTTACTTTTCCTCAAAGAGAAAGGACCCGTCTCATATTATTGAAACGGCACGGAATCACTTTGGTTTCTGAGAAATTGAAAAAAAATTTTTGTGCGCGCACTCACTTACCTTAGACACAATTCGGAGCAAGACTCTTGATCAAAAATGCATATAGAGTCTCTTTTTGACACGGCCCATGTTGTAAAACATGGTAAGTCAGCCCGAATAGACTAGAATTCACTCTTTTAAGGTTTCGCCATAAAAGTGGCCCCTTTTATTCCTTCCCCCCCCCCAATACAGCGCTAATGCCATATAAAAATGTTTTGGCGGGAATTTGAATTTTTTTTGAATATTTCTAAATTTGTTACCTTGGGGGACCAAGGCAAATCGAACTTTTTTTTTCGATTTCTCAGAAACCGAAATTTTTCCGTGTCAATTCAGAGCATGAGAAACAATATGAGACTGGTCCTTTCCCCTTGAGGAAAAGTAAATTTGGGCTTCCTATAGTGTTACCACGACAATTTACAGTGGTACTTCCACTGTTAACATTTTCCGCTTCTCAGACTTACAATTTTCAATTCGGATAGGCAATATATGACATGGCATCTTTTGTTCTGTAGAGTCGTTTGATTTTGTACTTGATGTAGTCCAGGATCCTTCACATGATCGAAAATAGTGAAGAAAGAGAATGAAATTTGAAAAGTCCAAAGAGGGAATCGAGGCAAAATCAACATCTCGATTATACACTAGGGTCAATTAGCCTCGACAAAACTAACTAATGTACCCAAATATCTCTTTATTCAACATTTTCCAATGTGTCTTTATTGTATCGTCATGCTATATAAGAAAACTTCTACGTAATATGTCCTGTTGGCTTACTGGTTAGGTAAACTATTTGAAAAACTAAGACAATAGCGCACTCGCAAGTTTAAGGCGGCGAAAGCATAGTTTCAAAAACAACTTAAATAAAGTTTTTCTAATTCATAGTTTACCAAACTATAGTAGGACACTACCCTCTAATAAGCAACCCCCTTCGACTTGAAGGACCTATGTCTCAACCTGTTAAATTAACTGCATTTTCCTAAATCCCCGTGAGCTCTACCGATTTAATTTTTTTATTTTGGTTTGGTACCCAAAAAATGTTGAGAGCAAACAATTTTTCACTTGTGAGAGATACAAAAAAACCACCTAAATCGTTTATTAGAGAGTGATTTACTCATTGAGTTGAAAAATGAAGGAACGCATGGTATAAAATATATAATCAATTTCTTGAATAAAAAAAAATTTTATGAGGGGTTTAATTGAGAAAATTACAAATACATAAATAAAAATTTATTTCCTTATTCAACAAATTAAAAAACGCAAAGCTAGCTATTTTTTTGACTAATGCACATCACGTTGTGTGCTTGTATGTGATTCATACACATTTCTTTAAAAAAAAAGTACTGCTTTAGCAGCACCACCACTACAAAAGTGTATGGATAGATGTGTGATCGATTGACTGAATAAATGAACGTAGGCGGAAATAAACACCATTTGATCAGTTCCCCCTCTATTTCCCTAGTGTGGGGGCAATGGACACACATTCAACGAACGCCGTTCGCGCTACTCTCTAGACCGAAAATCATCATTGGTGTTAGAGTTCAAAGATATGGACCAATATTTAGGCATTACATATTCCTTTGCTCTCAAATTTCAGTGTTCTGGAATATATGCATATTTACTTGAAAGTTCTCTAAACCTCCTATATTTTTTCCTTTTCATTATGCTCTTTTGTTTTTGAGAGAGTTTTTTCCTTTGTTCTTTTTTATAAAAGAAGAGAAGAAAGAAGTTTTATGAAAAAAATATTTTTCGTTTTGTCTTATATAGCTCTCAAACAAAATTTTATTAAATTATTGTTTTTGTATGATTTTGCACCAGTTTTTTTAATTGCCTTGATTTACCAAGCTGATATGTTTCAATCTGCTCGTAAAACTAATATTTATTAAATTCTTCCTCTTGCTTTAGCCTTGCTTTAAAACATCACTTAACACTGTACTTACCATATTTCTTTTAGAATACACATCTGCTTTAAAAACGAGCCCACCTATCCACCTAGTTACTTTCAAGACTTCGCCTACAAAAAATATTTTACATTGGTTTTTGCTGTCCATAATTCTCAAAAGCCTATGCTGGTTCTGCTTTTCATTTTGTTTCTTATCTCAAAAAACTTGATATAGACCTAAAAACTTCTTATTTTCGAGGTGGGGTGAATGAAGAGAGGCTGTTTAAAAGGGCTACGGGAGATGTGGCAAAAACGAGATTGGTAGAGCGATATTTGCTAAAACGATATTTGGCAAAATCAGATTCAGCAAAACAAGTATTAACAAGCAAATTCGGCTAGAAAGCATTTAAGACAGAGCTACCAGATTTTTTCCACAAATTATGACATTTGCATAAAACAAGGACATTTTAGGGCATTTCACCAAAATATGTTTTGCTGTTAAAAAGTAACATTTTGACTTAAAGATTTGGAATAAGATTTGGAATCCTAAAATTTGGGATCCCGGTAACTTTTAAGTAAAGACTTCTGGGAGACCTGGTTTAAGAGCCAGGCGGTTTAGCACATTCGTTCTCCGTAGCTATGTAAATCTCGTTTTTGCGAAATATCATCTTGCCAAAACATAAGTTTGCCAAATGTAGTCTTTGCCAAATCCCAGTCTTCCAACTCTCCCTCCTCTCGCCTTCCAGCCAATGCCAGCACCCAGTAATAAAAAAAGAGCAAATGACGACCGAATAAAGCCTATAAGATAGAGCCAATTTTTGTGGAATAAGACATTTTTGTACTACAAATTCAGAATAGACTGTATGTGTTTTAACTTTAAAACAATCATTTACTCGTCAAATTTAAATTTTTTAGCACAATTATTATTTGCCCCGTCAAATTATTCATTTACACCGTCAAATTTTTAAAGAATTTAGCGCAAACTTTGAATTTTTTGACGGGCTAAATGAATAATTTGACTGGGTAAATGAATATTTAGTTCTAAATTAAAATGTAATTCAACGTGGTTAATGATTCACTTGACGGAGTAAAACAGTTTGAGCCATTCAAAATATGTGTAGAATGATATGTGTTTATACACAATCGTTTAAAATTTTCTTTCAGTGGGATGGTGTTGAAAAAAATGTTTTCCAAAAGCTCAGCTCCAGCAGCTTCTGTATACAAGATCTTGCAGCCATCGGTCTCTGAGTCCACTGACACTGCTGAAGTCCCCTCAACTGTACTAAAGCCTTTTAAGCATCAGGTAGGAGGGCATGCAGGCATATTTGCAGTGGACGACCACCACATTTGCAAAGAGTACAATACATGGGAAGCCTCGTTCTACAGTGACATGCCCGAATGTCTCAGAGAAATGACTGCTGAGTGCTGCTATCAGGCTGAAGTAAATCGACTTTCTTTATAAAAAAAACTAAAAGCTATAAATTCAGCTAGTTTTTGATGAATGCCTGGGCAAATATTCTTTTGAGGTGGTTAACAGCTGCAAACCTAGCAGAAGTCTAGCCCAGAATCCCCATTGTCAGCCTGAATCCTGCGTCAATTACAGGTGCTTTAGATACATGATAATTTGCGAAAATATGTTGGAGAGTGTTCCTTATCGACAATCTAAAAAAGTCTCAACAACCAGAAATTTTAGGCCTCTAAAATGGTTGCAAATAATAAAAGTTGTCGAATCTTTGCGTCGAGTCAAAATTTCTACGAGTCAACAGCTTTACAAATAATACAGAACATAAACACTGTTAAAAAAATTCTTGTCTAAATACGGCTAGGTGAGATTTGTCAAAAACGAAATTTGTCAAAAACGAAACTTTTCAAGACAAATTTTTCTCGTTTGCAAAGTGTTTCAGTATTTTTTTTTTGCTTTTACTATTTGAATACTTTGTCATATGTATTTCCAGTGAAAAAACGCAGTGAAACACTTTGCAAGCGAGGAATTTTGTCTTGACAAGTTTCGTTTTGACCAATTTCGTTTTGACAAATTTCGTTTTTGACAAATCTCACCTAGCCCTAAATACTGCATTCAATTTTTGAGGAAATAAAAAATGATTTTTTACAACAGTTTTCATGAATCTTCTGATTAGGCCTGCCAAACAGTTAAACAGCCTACAAAAAAAATTAAGTCGTGGTTTAAGTCGTGGTTTGAGTCGTGGTTTTGTCTCTTAAAAGAGAGACTCCGGATGGGCTGCGCTATTTTAGGCTAGTGCCTAGCCTAGAAAGAATAAAACAATGTTTGCAAAAGATAACGTAATGGAAATTAGCACTATATAAGCTATTAACTGCAAAAGTACGTCAATTCAGCTCGCCAAGTCTTGGTTCTTGCAAGGAAGAGAGTGAAGAAATGTTTCGAGACGTCAACTCAGGCCTACCTAATCCCTGCAACCCTTGGGCCTTTCACTGTATATTAAGGACACACAAGAAGAAACAAAATGAGCTCAAATCTCCTAAAAAGTGAGAGTAGTACTAACAAAATTATTACTCTTAAAAATAACTTGCAGATTTCTGATGCTAGAAAACTTGGCAGCTAAATTTACACGTCCTTGCATTGTGGATCTTAAGCTAGGCACTAGGTAATGAAAATCCATAATTTATTATAGCAAGTGAAAAAATTAATTGCAGGCAGTATGGAGACCAGGTAAGTGTCCAAGATAAAGTTCTTTGGTACTTACGTGTTGTCCCGACCCCTCATTTTAATTATTCATCGAACAATAAACGAGGAGTGGATTATTATTACAGAATTACTACTAGGACACTAGCGTCTTTTTTATGTCAATCACGAGATTTTAAGGTGCTTTAATCAAAACCAAAAAAGTAGAATCGGAAGAGCTCTTAGTAGTTAAAAATTGCAAAAAGAATCTTGTAAAGTGTGTGCTGTGGGTTGAGATTAGAGATGGCGAATGGGGGGCGGCGGGATAACGGGACGGGATTTTCGGCCAAAATAAAAACGGGAACGGGAACGGGATTTTGAGTTTGAAAAAACGGGATCCCGGCGGGATCCCGCCGAAAAACGGGATTTTTCTTTTATCGTTAATTTCACAGTAAAAGTGGCCCCAGCGCTTCAAAAGGATGTTTTTTATTGAAATTTTCTCACATACATCGATGCAAAATAATTTCAATAACAATAATTCAACTGCGTTAAGACTTTGTTCAAAAAGATTAAAATTTCTGCCTCGCTGATTTTAAGATTACTCCGGTTCTACTGGAGTTGACGGTGCCGAAGACATTTTGGTTCCCCCCTGTCGTTTTTTTTTCATGAAAACAGCTTGGTCACCCCTGTTGCTAAGAAAATAATAAAATATTTCTTCTATTTTGAAATTTTTTGTTTTCTCGAAATGGTTTGTTTTCCAGAAAGTTTCAAAACTCTGGTTGGATTATATTTTAGGGGGGGGGAGGTGCGGTCATAGGGTAATTACTCCCCTTGACCGAAAAAATAGGCAAAATTAGGCAAATTACCCCTCCCCCTTCCCTCGATAAAGTTGAAGTTGCGGCACTGCATAGAAAGAAAAAAGTTATGGTTATTTAACGCTAAAATTTTAGTGAATTTTGAGTAGCGGTTTCAAAAATGTCCAATTAGGTGCCATCCTACCCTTCCGACATACTATTTTGTGGCTGGGTCAAACCTTCGCAAGCTACCCAATTGTCTGATTCAATTTTGGTGTGATAACTTTTCTATCTGATTCTGACTGAAAAAAATTGCCATCACATTTTGAGCAGTAAACAAAATGTGTAGAGGTTGACGCGATATAGAACTAAGTACTTATCAATTTGGGTGATTTCCCTTTACTTTGATGGTCATTCGCATTCAATTGCCAAATTCAAGCCATTTGCTAACAGTAAAACAGTGCTGCAAATGGTTGCAATCCATTGCTCAATGATTTTTAGCCTAGAAGCCAGTGAACTTGCTTAAAAGTAGAGTGAAAAAATAAAGGAAGTCACAAACATAGCAAACAAGGAATAATCGAATTCACGAAATTTCTGCAAAAAATGAGAATTCACAAAAAAAATTCTCTCAAAATTGCTTTTTTTAGGACAAAATTTTCCTGAAAATGACTATCGGGATTAGGCAAAAAACGGGAACGGGACCGGGATTTTCGAAAAAAACGGGGATTTTGGGCCAAAATCGGGGCGGGCGGGACGAGATCCCGTCCCGTCGCCACCTCTAGTTGAGATACAGGTTCCCATAGTAGACGAGGGGCATTGGGGCAAACCAACTAGTCTACTAATTTCAAATTTATTAATCATAGCAATGGATCATATTTAAAATATAGTTTAAATAATGTTTTCCTACCGATTCCAAAAAGAACAATTGACTTAATAGCCCAGGCATTTTTTTATATATTTACTACGAGAGCATCCAGCATGATGAGTTTCAAACTTTAACAAAATTATTCATTTTACAAAAAAATTCTAGCCAACCTGTTAAAAGCAATTTTAAATACCTTTTTTACGCTTAGTGTCATTTCCATTTTATTTGGGCTATTCCTAGGCTATTCTTTAATCATGCCAAAATTAGTACTATAAAGTATATTTTTTCGAGTAATAAAAATTATTAATATTAGGTAACTGAGCAAAAGAAATTGCTACAAATCTTTAAATGTGCTACTACTACCTCAAAAGATCTGGGTCTCAGGATCTGTGGTATGTGATTTGATTTTCGAGTACCCGAAACAGCTAAAAAGCACCTTCGATTTCAGGCCTTCAATATTATGACGCTAAGTCGGGCATGTATCAGTGTGTGGACAAGTATGCAGGTCGTACTTTTGACCAGAAGGCCATGCGGAAGATGTTAAAAATGATGATGAGTGATTCTAATGGTCTGATAAGGGAGAATGTTTGCAGAAAATTGCTCGAAAAGGTTGAAAAAATGAGAAAGGTGACTTTTTTAAATTACATGCTAGAAATGCAATAAATCCAGCAGATTTGATACTGGCACTTTTTAAATCATTAAAGGGCCATTGCCGTCTCCGACAACGGTTGTCCCCTGCCAATTCAAATTTTTTTCTTTATCGTTGGATTTACGTACGAATTTTTCAACTTGGTTTCTAACAAAACTATACCTAAAATTAAATTTTAGGCCTTGTTTTGTTAGAAACCAAGCTGAGAAATCCGAACAGAAGTTGAATGATTAGGCGAAAAAAATGAATTGGCGGGGACAATTCAAAACAGGTGGCAATGGCCCTTTAATCACTCTCTCACCTCTGGGAATCTGTGACCATTTATTGAGCATAAAACCTGTCAAGACCGTAGGACCCATATCGTTTTTGTCGTGCTTAAAAGACTATTACTAACTCAAAAAAGTATGGAAACGCTAGCTATTTAAAAAAATTCGCAAATTTTCGAGTTTGTAGTCAAATGCTAATTTTGGATATTTAAGTACCACTACACTCTGTTTTAGTTAAAATCTTATCATTATGACCTACATATACTTTCTGATTTTACGTTTACAAGGGATTTTTAGATATCATTTAAAAATTTAAAAAAAACTCAAATTTTAGCGATACATACCATAACATTAATTTTAAATTTTCAGAAAAATTTTCAAATGACATCTAAAAATCCCTAAAAATAAAAAACAACGGAAATAAAAGAATATGAGAATTCAATCCTACAGTTGGGCGGTTCCTTTATTAGATTGTCAAACTACTGAGATTTACAAATACTGATCCCCTAAAACAAGAACCCTATGATCTCTGAATATTTTAAAGATACTGACTAGATATTCTCGAGGTTTAAGACTGCTGACCCATAAAATTACAGACTAATTTATTTAGTTGATCTCCAAATTAGATGGACTCCGTCTTTTCGGCACTTCTTTACTTATAGTATTCGAGGGCGAAGACGCATTAATAGAGCATAATGTAGGATTTGTTGCACTCATTTTAGTTAATATTGAAGGATTACAGGAGCCAGAAGCAAGATTAATCGATTTCGCCCATGCTATATTCCCAACCTATGCCACTGAACAGCAGCACAAATATGCTGGGCCAGATATGGGCTGTCTTTTAGGTTTGGATAACCTGATGATTATTCTAAAAAGCATGCTGGAAACTACCTCTTAACTATTGCTAATATATTACCTGAAAGTATATAAAGAGATTTTATATGTAAAAACATGTAGTTTTAATATACAGAGTTGTCATATTTTTTTGAATTCTTTCGTAGCTTTTGCATATGGATAGTTCAAATTTTCAATCCTATACAAGCGCAGACAGCCTCCAATGACGGCAGAACTCACACGCTTTCTCCTCTAATGAGTACTACTATTTTACACTGGGCTTGTTTATTTTTAAAAATTTTAAATTTCAAATCGTATTTAAATCATAAAATAGATTTGGCAAAAGAAGTTATCATGCTCTAATTAGTTAAACAGAACAGTTAGGAAGTTCGAAGATTTTAATAAAGTAAACTTTACAAGAAAATGCTTTATTAAAAGGTATAAATCTCAGGGCTTAGCAAAATAAGTAACAAAAAAACATTAGCTTAATTATTTGGCCTTGGTAGGCCAGTGAATATTTTGTCGTCGGCGGGCATATGCACGTGCCGGTCTTATATGGGCTTGAGGCGCGGCATAGCCCATGATGCCTAAAGCTTTAAGCATTAAAACCAGCCCTTAAACCTTAGATAGGTACCGATTCTAAAATTGATCTCTCTGTTGCTTTTTTGGTATTTGACCTTCTAGCATACGCTAGCATACATACACATAGTTTGAAAAAAATTACATAGAGATTAAGGCAAATCTCGGTGATTTGTGAAACAGGACCAAAATAATGTGCTCACTAAAATATTTTTTCGCTTCACGAGTTCTGAGTTTTGAGTGCTTGACGACTTGAAGTAGACATTTTTATGTTACTAAAAATAATTTCACAATATATAGATGAATTTGTAGACAAAAAAATTCAGTATTTTGTTTGAAACTTCCGTTCCATCCCACAAATAAATAAATCGTCACTAGTTAATTTTTTACTACGAATTACACATGAATATTCCCACGAGGGGCATTTTAAAATTCCTACTGCTTGGGAATAAGTAATTTTAAAATAATAACATAAAATTTTATTTATATTTATTTTGCAAATTCACAATTTATGCTTGAAAACGCATGTTTCATGCCATAAATATTGAAAGCAATAAAGGTCTTTGCCCCTTCGTCTGCTGTTTTCTTGCCCTCTATTTGTGCACTCTCTAATGGTATTTGTATGTCTGGCTGTCTTCTTTGTCTTCTTTTCCTTCCTTGTTCTAGCAAGAAACTAGCGAAAATCAATAAAATGTGGCTGTTCTCTGAGGAAGAAGAAGAAGAATAAAAATTACGTTCCCTTTTGAGAACTTTTGCATAATTTGTTTTTCGTGTTTTTCGACTTGCGTATTACCAATTTTAGAGTATGGCTACTGCTTTTGTTCGTATTAATAATCAAGGTACGTTTTTATTTCAGTCAGCAAGCCAGTTAGGCAGACTCAAACATGTTGCAGATTTAGATATACATGATATTACCCGAATATTACTACAGCAAACATTCTAATGGGGTATCCTCAAATCACCACCCCTCGGTTTCGAAAACATATATCCAATGCCTTAGTAGATATTTTGCATATTAATTTTTTTCGTCTTGTTAACTTTGACGAGCTCTACTGACTTTATTTTTGAGATTCCGGTTAAGAACCTTAAAATTTCGAGTTCAACCCGAAAATTTTCGGGTTTTTGAAGATTTAAGAAATAATCCGGCAGGCTCCATAATTAGAGAGTTTACGGTATGGAAATAGGCAACACGTTGGAAACTACTATAGCATACGCTGACTTACCTTGCGTCTAAGTTTGAACCTAAGTTAGAATGTACTTTTGAGTCTCTTTTTCCATGCTCTAGTAACAAAAACAAATAGCCTTAATAAAGTGATTTGCGCTTGGTCCCTGATCAAAATTCTTTCCCGGGTGCATAGCTATCGTGTATTTACCTTTTTTTCGCTTCGATTTTCCTTCATTGGGTTGTATTAGTGGTTTAACAATATCGCACATTATCAATTTTGATTTTTAAAAATTGAAAAAGTTAAGCTTTTTAAAAAGCGAACTAGTTTTTTTAATTAGCAACAGTCGAATTCTGATAAATATTTAACCCAGAAAAATAATTTTATTTGCATTGAACTATTCATTTTCAGCTGATGAAGGGCAGTTAGGCAGAAGGGTCAGAGACAAAAAATTCACTCACCACCATCATCACAACACAGCTCCTCACATCCGAGTCAATCAGCGCAATCTGACCGCAGAACAACCAAGGCAGAGAAAGCTGCGTGAGAAACGCCGTCCAGCCAACTTCATATCTACAGATGGAACCGTGAGTTCATTTGCCTTGTAAATTTGGTTTTCGGTGCATAAAATAAAGGGTCTTTTATTAAAGTTAGTTTTAATTTAGTTCTAAATCAGGCAGTTGAGCTGATACGAATAAGCTTGGCATATTACTTTATCTATAATAGGCATTTTAGACGAGTGGAGATGACTGCGAGGAAATGCAGTACAATAGTGAGCAAGAAGTACAAGCTAAGCTGGATCAGCTTCTAAAGAAATCCGACCAACTAGCTTCAGACTTGGGTATCTCATTAAAGATGTTCGCTTTTTACTAAAGTAATGTTTTTGATTTAGAAGCTGACTGTGAAGATAACAATAGCACTGATGTTGATACTGTATCTGTTTCAGGAAGCATAAAGGTTATAGATTTAAAAAAATTAGATAAAGACAGAAGAGTGCAATTGCTCTTTTACTTTTTCTCTAAATTTTATCCCAGTCCCTAAGTCAAAATTATGCTTTACGGAATACCTACCCTACATACTCTATTAAAGAATTCAATCACCACCCAAATGAACAATACCCCACCCAATTAATAGAGTGGGTAGGTTTTTTCAATCGAGTAGTATTTTATTCCTCGACGAAGTTGGTATGCTGTAATTAAGTCGATGCTTCAAACTTGACTTACTTTTTAAAAACGATTCCTGATCGATTTACAATCCATAATGAAAGCTTTTTTTGCCTATAATATTAGTTGCTCAAAGGTTGTTCGCAAAAACTGCTTGTGTTTTCTAAGAATCAACCATAGCTTAAGGAATAAAAATTCAATGCTATAACAAACTCTTTTCTTAAACCTAGGATTGTCGAGTCGAGCACTCGAAATCGAGTGATTTTGAGTATTATTCTAAATTTTTCGAGATTCGAATATCGAGTCGAGTACTCGAAAATTTCGAGTTTGAAGTATATAATTTAATAATTAAAAATGCACTCGAGGACCAAATTTTTTCTTTTTTATGGCTCACCTATGCCTTACCAACTTCAACTGATTAAATTTTTATCCAAAATTTCGACAAAAATTCCACTCGAAAGTGATTTCGAGTAATATTCGAAATTTTTCAGGTTTCAAGTATTGAGACGAGTATTCGAAAATTTCGAGTACACGACAACCCTCCTTAAACCGTATTTGTCCGCAAATCAGTGACGGCATTTTTTTTGAGCTTAGGTTCGTGTATTTCAGAGTAAGTTTACTATAGAAAGTTTTCTTACTTTAAAAAACTCAGAAAAGATATAAAAAATTGTTTGCCTTAGTATTAGATACGGTTAAAAAACAACAAAAATAGATCAAAAGAGCTTTCCTAATTTATAACAACATTTAAATATACAGGGTGATCCAACTTTTTTACCCATATTTGTTTTGCCCGTAACTTTTTTTATAATCATTGAAATTTTTTGTACGACAACTCATTTGAAAGCCCTGTTTCTACCATTTCGTTTAAAAAAAAGATTGGCTCAGTTTAATTACTCTGAGCCGAGTTACGGACATTTTTATTTAATTACTGGAAAGAGCACTTTAGATGACATACAACAATCAGCAAAAGGCTCAATTCGTTATCTGGATGACAGAGTGTGGCGACAGTTATGCCCAGTTCGTTCGACGAGTTCGCAGAGAGCATGGAAGGAATGCCGTAGTGACGGATCAAAAATTAGTTGGATTTTTTGTTAGATTTTGGATAGATTTTTTGTTGAATTTGTTGAATAAATTTGTCGGTTTCCAGTAATTAAATAAAAATGTCCGTAACTCGGCTCAGAGTAATCAAACTGAGCCAATCTTTTTTTTAAACGAAATGGTAGAAACAGGGCTTTCAAATGAGTTGTCGTACAAAAAATTTCAATGAATATAAAAAAGTTACGGGCAAAACAAATATGGGTAAAAAAGTTGGATCACCCTGTATTTAGCACAAGAACGGTGTAGAGAAGTCATGTGAAGGCGAAGAGGGCAATGTAACAATGCTCACCAACGCTGCAACCTCACTGCAAATAGAAGACAGAGAAAAGATCCTAAACGTCAAGATCAAAAATCTAGAAAAACAGCTAGAAACAGTGCTTAACTTAAATCTAAACTTAAAGAGGAAAACGAAAACCTTAAGAAGATTGCCATGAAATGCACTCCATAATTTATTTGTATACAAAAGGTTTTGTTGAAATTGTAATGTCTGGCTGGCTAGAAAAGTAGAAAATGATATTAGTGCAATTGTAATCTTCTTAATTTATTGTCGGCACTAAATGTGAATAAGAAAACTACCACTTAATAATAGTTTCAGCAACTTAAAACTGTCTAACATCATTGTCTGTACATTCTGTCAGTGATTTTTTCAAAGAATAAACAGTAATTATTAGTGTCAGGTCATTCGAAAATAGTTAGCTTGGTCATCCAAGCTAATTTTTCTTCTGGTTCATAATAAAAATACTTTTTTCCGGGACCCCTTGCCATTTATGTGCCCCAGAATTTTAAAGTTCGTGATTGCGAGTTAGCTCAATTCTATCTTATTATGCTTTCTTATTATGTTCGGTTGTTTTTTAGCCCTGGTCCCCAATGTTTTTTAGATTTCGGGGGAGGGTTGGAATATAACATTATTTTTTTTAATTATATCTTCGACCCTAAAAATCAAGTAAATAAACAGGATTATGAAACTTGATAAGCACATTTGCGAATTTTCAATTTGTGATTGACAGTTGACCAGCGTGCGTTAGAATGAACTTGAACATAAGTCTGAAATATGTTCTAGTCCAATCTGAAATATGATGGCAAACTTTTGCCTAAGCCTAAAAATTACAAAAACAACAGGGGCGAGCAAAGGTAAAAAACGACCGCATTTAGGACTGAAGCCCTGATTTTGTTTAGCATTTAGTCAACTCTTTAAATAAAGATTCTGTTGTAATGGCAGTTCTTGGGACCGCAAAATAATTCTTTTTCTAATCAGCAAGGAGCCAGCAAGCTGTATGGAAAGAGATTAACGGAAGCAAACCTTTAGTCCGACAGTTTGGTTGCTGAACGTTGAATTTAAATCACATCGTTATTTCAAATACCATTAGTCCCGTACGGCTGCCCTCCGGACACACGACAAATTTTCAAATACTTTTTGTTGGTATCTCAGCTCCCAGCCATCATTTTTCACCGCTTTCAACAGATCCACAAGAAAATTGAAACTTACAAAAAATTGGTTTTCAAAATTAAGTCAAAGACACCATTCCACAAATACATTTTTCGAGTACTGTCGAACCTGGATATAAAGCCACCCCAATGTAAGGCCACCCGCGATATGAGAGAACTTTTGAAAAAAATTGGCTGGCCATCGAAGAAACTAGCCAAATTTTACCCCTATACAAGGCCAACATCCCCCCCCCCATTATAAGGTCATCTGAAAAAGGACCCAAGCAATAAAATTACCCTCAATATAAGGCCAGTGCTTTTTTGAGAACCAATTTTAAGTTTGCGTTGAATTTTGTAAAAAATTGAATTTAATAGAAAATGTGCACACGTCTTCGTTTTTGCCCTTGCAAATTTGGTTCTTTTGCCTTGGTCCCCATGTTGTTTTAAGGTGACTAAGAGAATTATGGTTACTATAAAGACCTTAATCACCTAAGTCAGTGTTACAAAGCGACCTTAACCTTAGCCACCTCAAAACAACAGGGGGACCAAGGCGAAAAGGTGGCCACGGATTTTATAATACAATTCATTTTTTCTTTTTTTGCTCTGATCTTTGCTCTAATGCTTACGATTTCCAGTTCTTGATGTAAACTCCAAAAAAGCGCAATGCTCTGATGCTGAACGAAGAAAGTTGGTTATCGATGCGGAAATAGAGTTCACAAACATCACCCCCGATATAAGGCCACCTTTGGCCGGTCCTCAGGGAAGCCTTATATCTAGGTTCGACTGTGTATAATAAATGACAAATCAAAACCCTAGTTTATACGGTTCTTGAATTTTTTTCTTAAACTAAGTGAACTCTTTAAACAAACCTAATACTATACAAATTTTAATACAATGCTGTAGGTTTGATCGATTTTATTACAAAGTGCTAAAGCCAAGCCTGATAAAAAATGAGAAAGATAAAGTTTATGATGCCTCAGTCATACTACGTGCCTACTCTAAGATAACTCTACAGGAAGCATTGCGAATAGCAGCTGCTTATCACTATTTACCACCAAATTAGGCTATTATTTTAAGCAAAACCAAATGGTTTGCTTATTAGTTATTATGATTATTACCAATTTTAAGTCGAAAGATGGACAAACTACTCGATGAAATACACACAATTTCAACAGGGCTGTCGCAGAAGTTTCCACCCCTACTCTGAGAGTCGAAGACGTGAAGGATAACGATATTGAAAGTTGTGTGAGAGCTCATGAAGATAATCACAGCGATTTTTTGGCTGATCAGGTGATTTTGGCTGATCAGCTGATATGGTTATTTTGCTTAAGAAATATAGTTTCTGCTTAAAAATAACATGTTAGAAGATTGAAAGTCCTAGTAGGGTCTAGCGAAAAAAAAAGAACAAAGAAGAAATAGTAACAGCATGAATAAATAATGGAAATCACATGATTTTTTCCCCATAAAGTTTGATTTTATAATAAAAACCGCAATTGCAAAACATTTCTAAATGCGGTCAAGGTGTTCTTACAATGTAAATTTGCCTGTTTTCATTTTGTTTTTCAAAGTAAAGGTCTATTTTTATTAGTTTCAGTGTCTAATTATTTATTTTTTAGATTTGTTTAGATATTTAAGGGGTAGAATGGCCTAGAGGTGTTTGGTGCTTTCTGTGTCATTTAGTTTGAATTCGCGCCTTTCGAATTTTACTTACCGTATTTCCTCTAATAACTCACCCTGCTCTAATAACTCACCCCCCTCAACTTTGAGGGACTATATCTCAGCTCGAAACAAATATTTTGCAAAGCTGTTTTTTGCGTTTTCTTAATTCCCACGAGCTCTACCGATTCTAGTTTTTAAATTTAATACTTTCACCCAAAAATCTCGAGATCGACCTCAAATTTTTCCAATTTTCAGCGATCCAAAAAATAACTCACCCGGGTGAGTTATTAATACGGTACTTTTAGCGTTTTAATGCATGTTTTAATTTTTTTTAAATTTAGCTGCTGTAACGATTGATTCAGCGAACTCTATGCTTTATCAATAAAAATTATTTGTGAACTTTTTTTGATAGCTAAAGATTAGTTTTAAAAACTACAAGGACTTTAAGCTATATATAGCAAGTTACGGTCACAGTGTTTTGATGTTCACTTCCATTGTCTAAAGCAAAAAAGACCATTTTTGTCAACATTTTACTACTTGCACATTACCCAAAACCCTAAAATGGTCTGACTTTGTTTCTTTTCCACTGCAAGTTGACAGCCAAATTCTGGCTTGAAAAATAACCATTGAACACACTGATAAGAGAAAACAAACTGATAACAGCCCTAAAAACTATCCAAAATGTTTAAGTCTCCATTCACCTAGCTACATAAGTTATTTTATGTTTTAAGCCGCTGTCTTATTTTTTCGGCTGTAGTCTTCTAGTTTTGCTTAAACGATTGTAGTCGCTGAAAAATGGATTTGGCTATATTTTTTCAAGACTACGACTATGAGTCGTCCAAGCAGTGGCTGGTCAGCCACGAAGGCTTTTTGCTTAAATCAGTGGCAGCCTATGTGATCGCCATTTGGTCCATCAAGTACATCATGTCCACCAAAAAACCTTTTGATCTCACTCCTCCACTAATCATTTGGAATGCAATTTTGGCTGCCTTTAGTATTATTGGATTTGTGCGCATGACTCCTACTGTTTTTGAAGTGGTCCGGAGTAAAGGAGTCCAGAGTGAGCATAAAAATATAATTCACCATATTTCTCTACGTATAGATCCTCCTGTTCAAAATCGTGTTTTCGGTACTCCGTTTTTGTCACACTTTTTCAAAACGCGAAAACACGATTTTAGGGAGGAGAGTGGGCGGTTGAATTAGAGAAATACGGTATAATGTACACACTAATACAAATCAATCAATTTTTACATATGTCAGACTTTATGAAATCTAGGATTTTTTTTTGTTAAAAATGGGACACTGAATTTTAGCTCGGCCATATATGAGACCTAGATTTTCATACATATTGAGCTGCACCACAAAAATATTTGTCCATAGAGCCTTAACTACATACAAACTACTGTTGCCACTCTTGATGAAATTTTACTATTAGATATATCTTGTCCTATCAGCAATTTACAAATTTTTTAAATTTCTAGGTACCTACACCGAGATTGGGGCGTTGCAGACAGACAAAGTAGCTGGATATTGGGCATTCCTATGGGTGGTCTCCAAAATTCCCGAGGTGAATCATTAAATATCGACTAATATCTGCTATGAGTAGCAGGTTTGGCATTTCCAAGATCTTCTTCAATTTTTCAAATGCTTGATATATTGTGCGGCTTTATTGTGCAGGAAAGTTCCAACACCAAACAAATCGAATGGCGGCACAAAGATATATGAAAAGTTCATGAAAATATTGAAAATTATATAGTCAAGTTATTATTTTAGATTTTTCAAATTTCTGCAAAGAATATTATCCCCGATTTGAGGAAGCCTCCGATTTAACAAAGTTTTTGTTGATTTTTCTTCGAACAACGTGAAGGTCATCTTTGATTTAACGAAAAAAATTTCGAATCTATGCAAAGAACGTCATCTTCAAACTTTTGTACTCGATTTTCGCTAAATTCGATCAATCTTTTTCACTCATGTCATTTTTTGGCACTTGTATTGTTTACTCCATCACCCTAAATTTTTGAAAAGAAGACCAAAACACGTCCTTCACTTTTTTCCTCTCTCTTTAATACGACAGAAAAAATATTTTTGATCAGTTTCTGGGTAACACCTAGACATTTAAAATTTCATAAAGTGGTTATTCGGAATTCCGTCCACCCCTGGTTTACACCATACATTGCTAACCTACTTGCTCAAATAAATATATTTGCTTTTCAAACTGAAAACTGAAGCTTCAGGTTCTTACTCTCCCCTTTCGCCGAAATAACCCATTATTTTTTCACGCTCTAACACATAGCTGCTAATTTAGATCTATTAATACCATAGTTCAACTAATTTGAAAAAAACTAATTAAATAGAAAAAAATGAAAAAAGATCAAAAATAGTCAAAAAAAAGTATGCATGCACGTAGTGGTATTCGAACCATAATATGTACCCCCCTTTAAAGGGCCTGACCTCTTCCTACTCGGTGGTCCCCGCCAATTCAAAAATTTCCCTCGATCATTGGACTTCTGTACGTATTTTTCCGCCACGTTTCTAACAAAACTAGGTCTGAAATCAAATTTTAGGCTTAGTTTTGTTAGAAACCTAGCGGAAAAATCCGTACAGAAGTCCAATGATCAAGAGAAAATTTTTGAATTGGCGGGGGACCACCGAGTAGGAAGAGGTCAGGCCCTTTAAGAAACCTCCGATTTAATGAAACCTTCGATTTAACGAACATCTTTGATGGCCCCAGAGGGTTCAATAAATTGAGGTTTGACTGTATTTAAAAAATACTAGATATAAAAACGATAAACATATGCTAATCAAATTTTATTTCTCTTAAGTTTCTCGACACCATCTTCATTGTGTTGCGCAAAAAACCATTGATGTTTATGCACTGGTACCACCATGCTCTCACTGGCTACTTTGCATTTGTTAACTTTTACGAAGATAATGCTTACTCCATGTGGGTGGTCTACATGAACTACTTCATTCACTCCTTCATGTACACGTAAGAAATTCTTCTTTCCGAAAAAGGGTTCTCCAACTATGTTTTAGTTACTACTGTGCTCGTGCTTTGCATATCCGAATCCCACCTCATTTTGCCCAACTGCTTACTGGTGCCCAGATTGTTCAGGTATTTATGAAACCTTTTACTAGGGACAAATTTGATATCTGCCTTCTTCTGGCTGGAAAGTCCTTTGTTTTTTTTCTTTTAGTCAGAGAGACAAATATCGTAACATTTTTTTTCATAGTAATAACACTATCTGGTAGCTCTGCGATTATGGTTTCTGACAAGATAACATTTGTCGCACCATCTATGCGAAATGTAGCACGAAAAGGGGAAAGTATGAATTAAGTCAGGAAAATAATTCGATCTATAGTTTTATCATTTCGGTTTACATTTCGCACAAATGACATGCAGTTAGAAACTAGAATCGCAGGGCTAGCATACAGTTTTATTAATTTAAAAAAGTAAAATAGACTGTAAAAAATTTTTAATCCGACCTCCTTCTTTTCCCAATCATAAATATTGCTTCTGGTATAAAGCTTATGGCCATTTATTGAAAACTGCTCTATGACAATATGCACTTAAATTTGAAGCTTACTTCACTTGCTACGACTTTTAAATTTTTTACTTAAGGTGAACATAAAAACATAGAAAATATTACAACGGATTAGTTCTTTTAATCGCTTTGTTCACTAATAATCATCGCCAGTGAATGTTTATTTATTACTTAAATCGTTTTCAAATAACAAAACATGATGTAGACAGTGAAACTGATAACTTTCTGTAACACCTTTGAGCAAATATTTAAACAAAAAAATTCATATTTATAACTTTTCACGTTTGCACTCAAATACAAAAAAATATTGGTTTTAACAATAACTACCCACATTTTCCACATTTTTGGATGAATGCCAGAACTCCCGATATTTAATCTTAAAGGGCATGCCCGTATCCCAAGGGAATATGTTTAAAGGTGGGGTACCATTGAAATTCTAACGTGAATTAAAATGTCGTATTTTAGTAAAAGCCAGGGAAAACAACATTGCTTCCAATCGGAATCGAATCACCGACTTTAACAGTCCACTGCCTCAACACCTGTGCTATCAATGACAACCGGACATTTTCCATAGTTTGTGAAAATTCGTCCGTGGACATTTGGCATAATTATTCAGTATGATACGGGTGAAACGATCGAATCATAACGAAAAATTAAGCCACATGTCCGCAGACAAATTTGCACAAACTATGGAAAATGTCCGGTTTCCGCTCTCAATAGCCAGAGGCAGAATAAAAGACAGAATGGAGATTCAAAAATTTGCAAAGTCAGAAAGCGGGAGACAGAAAAATATGGCATTTTCAAAGTCAGAAATGAAAGTCGTTTTTATAAATTCGTAAGTCTTTTCATTTCCGCAATCTTTTTATGGTGCATAGTATAGACAAAATTTCGTATCTGAAAAGCCTTTAGGACCGAAGGAAGACTCTATACGAGAAAAGGACTGTTTTTCGCCTTTGTCCCATGTTGATTTTTTTGGCCTTAGGTTTAGGCAAGGGTAGGTCACCGTATGTTAAGACTCAAGCATGTTTTTCTTACTTTTTAAACGGTTTTCAGGCCGCCTCAACATACTCTGGCCAACACTTGCCTAAGTTTGAAGCCTAAAAATCACAAAAAAATCAACCGGGGAGACCAAGGCAAAAAACTGTCCTCCTCTCGTATAGCGTTCCGACCAGTGCTGTAAAACTCGGCACCGGCTAAACTTCAGGCCCCTGTTTCTAGCGATTTTTATTATTACCCAGCCCGGTGCCGCGGATTATCAGGTAGCCCAAAGATCGGCACCGGGCTAGGAATAAAAAAATTAATCATTCAAACCTTTTTACATAGCGGCACCGGCTTGGCACCGAAACAATTTTAACGTAAATTTTTCGTGTAAATTATTTCGGTGCCAAGCCGGTGCCGGTATGTAGAAGTGTTTAAATGACTAATTTTTACATTCCTAGCCCGGTGCCGATCTTTGAGCTATCGGGCTGGGAAATACTAAAAATGGCTAGAAACAGGTGCCTGAAGTTTAGTCGGTGCCAAGATTTACAGCACTGGTTCCGACGAGAATGAAGTATCAGCAAAGGCGCCCGATAACGGTGCAATTCGGAAAGGAGCTAATCACCGACTGGGGCGAAGTCAAGCACTTAATTAGCGACATTGGTAGATTAGAGGAGTTAAATGGTTGCCTGTTTAGAGAGGTTTGACTGTAGTGTATTTTTTAGGCGTCATCATCAATGAAAAATTTCTCTCATAAATTGCCTTACCTGCTCGTTGCTGAAAAAATAATTAATAATTTATCTTAAATTTTAATCTTTACTACTTTAATTGCAGTTCGTGATCACCCACGTAGTTATGGGCCATCTACTGTACCTGTGTGCCACCACTAACAAGACCTATGCTGTATCTGCCAAAGGATTTGCCATTGGAGCTTTTATGGAAGTGTCCTACTTGCTGCTTTGGTTCCGCTTCTACTACATCTCTTATATTGGTGGTGGTGGCAAGAAGTATTTGGCGCATGTTAAACCTGGAGCAGCTAAGAATGGAGCAATCAAGACTGACTAAGATAAAAATTATTTGTTTTTATGGTATTGACAAAAAAAGCTGTTGATAGATCTTTAACTAGTCACTAGTGTTATGTGTGTAGTAATTTCTTAGTCCCAAATTTAAAATTTAAAATTATAAAGTGCTTATAAAGTCACCATATTCACCAAGTTGAAACATCTTTATTCGTAAATCCCATAATTGAATTTCAGTCTTATTTAGTTTTTGACATATTGTAAAAAAATATTGAAAAAGCATCAAATTAAAGTTATTTTTACAATGATATCAACTCGAGCTGACTAAGCACAGACTGGAGACTTTATATATTGTTACTACGACAAGATACATTGAGAGGCAGAACAGGATTTTTCGAAATGAGCTGGCTTGTAGAACCACTACCAAACTTTTACCAACTACCTATAATTCATCAGAAAGATAGTGTTTTTCCCACTACCAAACCAGGCTTCATCACATTCAAGTATGCAAATTTAAGTATCATCAGCTCTTTTGGGAAAAAGTTACGTAATCACATTTTGGATAAAAAGTATTTATTTTTATTATCACACCGAAAGCTTATACACATTTGAAAGAAAAGAAATAGGCGACCATTTTGAAATATAACACGAAAATAATTTATTGCAATACAATGAACATAAATACAAAACAAACTAAAAATATCAATTTATGATATGATATAGTTTCCATCCGGTATATTGACCCTTCAGACGCAATTTAAAAAAAAAGGATAGGCGTGTTTTCCGTCGAATTCCGCACTGGAATATGCCAACCTGAATATCGGCCTTGAGAGTGTTAACGTACACTTATCGACGAGGCAAAATCTGACTCAGGATGAGTGGGTGCTTTTCTTAGTTAGAGGGGCGTTGTATCAAACTCTGGGTCTAACTTAATCGCGGGAAATAAGAATTTAACAATTTATACAATTAAACATTTTATAGTTAATTCATGCATTTTCGTGTTGCAGAAAAATCTATTTTTGTGGCTTTGCACTTCCGCGTTCAAATACTTTGACTGTTTTTGCGTTAAGCAAAATTAAAAGACTTGCACTTTTGTGTCTATGCATTTGTAATAAGCTGCTTACATTGACACAAAGTCTGATTGCACTTTTGTAAAATTTATCTTAGAAGCAAAAATACGCATTTAAAAAGAAAAAACATATAGAATGTCCTAAGAAATACTTCAAAATTTTCAAAACTATACAATGTCAAAAACACAACTTTGCTTGGTCCTCGTGTGGTTTTCGGTCGTTGTCAATTGATTTTTTTTTCGATAGATGTTGCTGAAAGCTCAAACGACATCTCAGGTATTTTGCTATTAGCATTGTAATGCTTCCATACTGTCATTTCAAGGGTTTCCAAAATGATACAAAAAGCAAGTGAAATGACATTAACAGTGTATTGAAATGGTATTGTAAACATGAAATAATCATTAGAGCCCTGTGATTGAATCTCCAATGTTATTTTACTAGCGTACTATGGCATATTATAACATTGCAAAGCTTTCAATGTCATAGATACTGCATTTCTAGAGCATAGTTTTGGAATGATAGTATGGAAGCATTTAAAAGACATACCGTATTCACTCTATTAACTCCCCATGGGGAGTTATTTTTCAACCCTCAAAAAATCGGAAAATTTGTGGGTCGATTTTGAGATTTTTGGGTGCTCGACCATAGTTTGAAAACTGAAATTAGGTAATCTCGCAGTAACTAAGAAAACGCAAAAAACAGATTTGCAAAATGTTTGCTTTAGGCTGAGATATGGGGTCCGTAGGTGGGGACTTATTAGAGGGTGGAGAGTTAATAGAGTGAATACGGTAATCTGTAATTTTAAAGGTTTTCGTGGCACCGCCATTTTTTCGACTTTTTTTCTACCCTACATGTTATACCAATCGACTCCAAATTTAATGCCGAGCAATATGTTCTCCGATGTCAACACCGATTTATGCTGAAAACTTTTTTTTGAAAAAAAAATTACAATCACAATTTTTAAAATGAATGATGAAATTTTGAATGTTTGAATGAAATTTTGAGTCGATTTGCATATAACATGTACGGTAAAAAAAAGTCGAAAAAATGGCGGTGCCAGATTCTATATGGAAAACCTCCGAAATTACAGATTACGTCTCTTGAATGTTAATAGCAAAATACCCGAGATGTTTTTTTATTAGGTTGGCGGATAAGTTTTCGGGCTCACTATTAGATCGAAAATTTCCATGACACTCATGATTGACTTATAGTATTTTTAAATGAATTAAAATTGGACGAGACTTTTTTCTGCCCGCTTTTTTGAAAATGATCAAAAAAAACCCCCATTTTGTGATAATTTTTTCATTCTGAGCTGCACTAGTATAGAAAATTTCTAAGGAATCCGAATTTATTTACAGAATTTCCAAAAAGCTCTTGGCTGCTGAGATGTGACCATTTATTGCATGCAAGAGATTTTTTCGCCTAAATTATGCAAAGTGGCCGAAACTAGACAGCTAAGAGCTTTTTAGAATTCTGTAAACAAATTCAGATTCCTTAGGAAATTTTGTATACTAGTGCTGCTAAGAATAAAAAAAATTTATCACAAATTGGGGTTATTTTTGATCATTTTCAAAAAAGCGGGCAGAAAGAAGCAAAAACGGGCAAAAAAAAGCCAGAAGCGGGCAGAAAAAAGATTTATCCATTAAAATTCTTGATGCACATCATAATATTGTCAAAAAACGGGCATCTGGCAAATTCTGTCCAACAAGATAGTCGAAATTATTTTTCAAGTAACTGTGAGCTCTTGAAGTTGACGACAGCCCCTTTTTCAACTACTCGGGGGCGTCAAGATCCGGATTGTCAACTTTAAGAACTACTCATAAGCTGTTGTTATTAGCAGAGTTTCGGCTCTCTTTGCTAAAGTGATGTCATGCACACGCTCTTTTGCGCTGTGACCCAGCTCGAGATTCAGTAGTTCTCTAATAAAACGTTGATTTTTTTATAGAGCACGTTTTTTTTTGAGCGGAGTTATAAATATGACCCTTGCATTTTCATGGAAATTCATAAAGCAGTGGGCTCATGAATGTGGGCAGTGCTTAAAATGGACCTCTGATCTATTTTTTTTGCATAAATCTCAATCATTATATATTATGCGTGTGAAAATTAAATGTGATTCAACTTAAGAGAGAAAACACTATTTTTCTGATAATTTAGATTTTCCGAACGCTTTTACGATTTTAAGAAAAAAGCGTTTTAAGCCAAAAAAGTCATTTTTGGAACTATTAAATTTGAGATATTTTGTAATTTTTCTCAAGAAGAAGGGCCCTCGCAAAGTTATTGGTTACAGAATCAGAAAGTGTATCAAAATCTGCATCAGACAGTCGAAGAAAGTTTCGAAATAAGACGGACGCCAGGAGCAAAGTTTTACGTTAAAAACTTTTCAAAATTCTGATGATTATGTTTATCAAAATGCTTGTAACTTCATGGCATCCATTTTATTTTAAAACTTTTTTTACTATCTGATGCAATTTGATGAGCTTACTGACTACGTAACTAAAAAGTTTGTGGAGGCCCTTTCTTCCTGAGAAAAATTACAAAATATCTCAAAATTAATAGTTCCAAAAATGACTTGTTTTTCCTGAAAGCGCTTTTCTCTCAAAATCGTAAAAGCGTTTGGAAAAATCTAATTCAGCATAAAAATAGTGTTTTTTCTCCTGCGTCGAACGACATCTAATTTTACATGCATGATGCATAGTGACCGAGATCTATGCAAAAATACATAAGAGCAGTGATGTGGAAATCTCTGGCTCTGGCTCTCGCTCTGGCTTTGCTATGGTTCTGGCTCCGAGCAGGAGCCAGAGCCGGAGCAAATTTTGCCGGAGCGAAAAATCTCAAAAATACATTACATCAAATACATACATCAAAAATACATGGCTCTACCGGAGAATCCGATCCCTTTTTTGCCTTGGTCCCCCCTGTTGTTTTTTATTGAAAAATGCTAGGTCCCCCTGTTGTTTTGAAAGTGATCATGGTTTAGGTGATTATGTTAACTGTAATCACCATGATCACTGTAATCACCATACTATCATAGCTATAATTGACAGAGTGGATCAAGGCATTTTTCAATAAAAACAACAGAGGGGACCAAGGCAAAAAAGGGACCGGATTCTCCGGTATACCCAAATAAATTGAGAGGTCCATTTTAAGCACTGCCCACATTCGTGAGCCACTGCTTCATGAATTTCCATGAAAATGCAAGGGTCATATTTGTAACCCCACCTGAAAAACGTGCTCTATAAGAAAAAACATATAAAAAATGGGTTCTAAATTTTGAGGTAACAAAGTTAAAAAAGAACTGGTCCAAAATTAATCAAAGTCAGTTTTACTTCTGAAAAATATTTGGGAGGGTGTATGATACTAGCGTCACATTTTGTATTTTTCTTAGCAAACCATAAACGAATGACTGTTTTTGATATTTTTCTTTACACAGTCAAACTTCGATATCCCGGACTTCAATAACCCGTCACACAAATAACCCGACACCCCAATAAGTTGGCACCGTGGTCCAACTGAATTGGTCGGCCAGAAAATAAAAAAATTAAAGGGGCGAGACTGGTACCATTTTGACGCTTAAAACTCAATAAGCACTGAATAAAACGCAATTTTTTGACGGAAAATTAACAAATCGTACTAATTGTAAAATTTTGAGTCAGCTGACTTGCACTAATGCTGAAATTTGTTCGAAAACAGCATTAAAAGCATCAATCTTTCAAAATAAAAAAAATTGATTGAAACAAGATTGACTTTCGGGAGCGGGGGTAGTAGTAGGAGATGTTGGCGATCACCAATCGTTCCGAAAAAAAAACTACTGAAGAAACACACAAATAGAAAGTAAAATTTTACAAACCGCAGAACCGTATTAAATGTCATAATATTTGAATAATACTGAAAGAACACATTACAAAGAGAGCTTCAGTCTGTTTTCTCTTCAGCTATTCTTATTGCACTTTTACTCCAACCAGACACTTTGCAGATGCTCCCGTGAATACTAATCAGCCATTACTTTGTTCTACTCCATCCATAAATATCTGTTAGTCCACTGTAGGTTTGCTCATTCTTGCATTTGTTTACACCATTCCACACCAGCTAGTCCACAACAGCTCCACAAAATGTCCATTTTCTTCAGTGAGTACAACTACGAGCGCACTAAGCAATGGCTGTCCGACCATGAAGGCTTCCAGATCAAGGCCTCTATAGCCTACATCTTGACCATCTGGGTCATCAAGTATGTGATGGCCAACAGAAAACCGTTTGAATTCACCTACCCGCTTATCTATTGGAACGCTTTTGTGGCCGTCTTCAGCATTGCCGGCTTTGTCCGCATGACACCCACTGTTTTTAGAGCCATCCAAACCAAAGGGCTCACACGTAAACTTTTTTAAAACAACTTTTTTATTTAAAATGTGTTTTTTTTTAATTTTTAGACACCTACACCCAGATTGGAGAACTACAGACAGACAAAGTGGCTGGATATTGGGCATTCCTATGGGTAGTGTCTAAAGTCCCTGAGGTAATACAACATGGATTTGATCAAGACATGTTCGATCGCTTGCTAAGAGTTTGGATGAAAAAATATTTGCAATATTTGCGTTCTCAATATTTGCTCAAATATTCAACCATGATATTTTTTATGTAAGGGTGCTAAAATCATCACTATGAATCCAACAGATAACCTACTAGTTTTAAGCAAAAAATCAGTATTTAATGAAAAATTATTGTATTTTTAACTGGAACACGGTTCTCCTTGTGATAAAAAAATATGACCAAGCAGTCTTGAAAAAAATCAGCGCGGAGACCAAGGAGTATACTGGACATCATATGTGCACAGGCTCTTAAATGATCTTGGTGTCTTTGCGTATTGATAATAGTGGTCCAGAAGCATGGTGCAAAATATTTCATACATTTAAGACTTTTAATCTAAAGGGAATGTAATTAAGAGCTTTTACACTTTTATTTAGGCTTTAGTAAACGCCTACTCTAAATTTGCGCTTTGTTTTCTCAAAAACAATATATAATGGGTGCAAAACCTATGTTTTGATTTCGAAGCCCGCTCACGCTTTTACTACTCCAGAGATTACATCTTTTAGCTGAAGTTAGGCTCTAATGAGCCTAAAAAGGCATATTTCAACAAAATAATGCACATTTAGGCCGAAAATAGACATATCTAAACAAAAGAAGGTAAATAAAATATTCGACTATGTCCGAAATATTGGCACTACAAAAAAAAAGACGATATGGACGACCGGTCGACCAAAAAAAGAACTAAACTTATAAATAAGGTTTTAAAATAATTCTTTTACGAATAGATTCTTACCAGTTTTTTACTGGCTAGTTTACAGCGTGGTTATTTACTGGTAAATTACCGCTAATTTTCCAGTGAACACACTTGTGGGATCCTAAAATAATATTTTTTCAGTTTGTTGACACCATCTTCATTGTGTTGCGCAAGAAACCATTGATGTTTATGCACTGGTACCATCATGCTCTCACTGGCTACTTTGCCTACGTGACTTTTGCTCAAGGAAATGCTTATGCTATGTGGGTGGTCTACATGAACTACTTCATCCACTCCTTCATGTACACGTAAGTTTTAATTTCATGAATTTTTTTACCATCAATACCATTTTCAGCTACTTTTGTATCAGAGCCTTGACCCCTGTTTTCCGGTTCAGAGTGCACCCACAATTCGCCCAGTGGATGACTGGAGCTCAGATTGTGCAGGTTTGTAACCATTTTTTTTTCAACATAACAAAGTAAGATGAAAAAATTCAGTTTTTGATCACACACGTGGTCATGGGCCATCTGCTTTACCTGTGTGCCACGACTAACAAGACCTATGCTGTAACTGTTAAAGGCTTTGCGGTTGGTACTATCATGGAGGTGTCCTACTTGCTACTCTGGTTCCACTTCTACTACGTCTCCTACATTGGTGGTGGTGGCAAGAAGTATTTGGCTCATGTCAACATTTCTCCAGAGCACCTTCAAAGTGATGAAAAGAAAGTCGAATAAAAAATCTAGTTTTGGAAAGGATTAAATATATTTTTGGTTAATATTTTGTGGTATCTAGTTCTATGTAATAAAATTATATTTTGCTACACAAAAAAAAGCAAAATTATATTTTGCCTAAACTTGTCGTTTGCAAGGTCAGTTACAGCATTTTTAAAAAGTCGGATTCTTGGGGGGGGGGGTGGTTATTCGCTACTAGCGCCGAATTTTTCCTCAAAATGTATTTAGTTGTTCAATTCGCCGCCGATTTTTAAATTAACCTTATGGTTTTAGTAAGCTAATAGACCTCATATCTTTGCTTTTATAATTCGGAAAAACAATTGACAAAATCGAAATCCTTGCAACTTTTTGGACCAGATTAGTCGTAAACAACTGACGAAAGATCAAAAAAAATTTAAATTTGGAACAAAACAAGCGTCGAACTTTAGGCGGAAACGAACTTTTTGAGGTGTCGATTAAAAAAGGTAGTACAAAAAAAAATTATGTGAAAATGTTAAGATATGGCCATTTAAAAAAAACGGAAAATGACTAAAATTTAGATTTCTTTCAGACTTTGCTTAAAAAATACCATATTTCAACAATCTTACATTTGAAAATTTTTGAAAAGTGGGCTTTGTAGCCCATGTTTTACGCTATGATAGAGTGCTAAGATGTTGCAGCGCTTAAGAATAAATAAAAAATTCAGTACTTAATTGGCTGTAATTATAGTCGTGTTGAGGGGTCAATATTTTTGAAGAGTACTAAAATATCAATTTATAGGGTAAGGTGCCAAATCTGATATTTGTGTTCCCCCTCCACTTTTTGAGCTTTACAAGATGGCTTTAGCAGAAATTCGAGATCTTGCCCCTACAAAGTTCTGGCCAATGTTGACCCTATGTTGACCCTTGTTGACCACTTAACATTTTTTACCAACCGATTTTTATACGTCAAAGTTTCATAAATTAATCGAAAAAGCTGCATATGTTTCCGTGTATAACTCGAAAAGTTGCCCTAGGGTCATAAATGTTAAAATAAACAAATCTTAAGGAAAACATTGACATTTTTCGAATTCATGAAATATTGACCCGACCATAATTACGTCCATCAACATGTCGAAAAATTGCATTTTTTAATCGGTTTTTTAACAACCAAAGTTAATATATTAAAAAAACAAGTGTTAAATGGTAAGCTAAGAGCATTTAAACAAAACATTGATTTTATTCTTTATAAATATGTATGAAAATTTATTAAAAATACAACAGTTTCAATGAAAAACAACACCAAATACATTTTTTTACTTACAAACAAAACAGAATTTCGGTATGCGAAAAAATCATGTGTCAATTGTTAAAATGTTTACCTTTAAAATACAGTTATTTTGCTAACAAAACTAACATTGACTGAAACACTTTAAAAATGTTTGCACATTTAAGGATCAACAACGTGTTTGAAAATATCACACAACCTTTTTCTTTGAACCAAAAATTTGATTTCCAAAAATCTTATCATCATAAAAGCCTTGAAAATATGTCAATGAACAATATGCCAACATTTTTTCTCGGTGTAAAAATGTTCAAAAATATATTTTTAGTCCTGTGCAAAATCATCAATTCCGATACTGAATTCGTATTCAGCATCGGAATTTGCTTAAAAAATTGCTCTTGAAATTCTAAAAAGACGGTCAAATTTCAAATTTCTCTCAAGACAAAAATGTTTGTCTTGAGAGTAATTTAAAATTGGACAGTGTTTTTAAATCGCAAGAGCAATTTCATAAGCAAATCGATCATGCTTAATACAAAACCGTTGTCAGAATGAATGACTTGCCGAACAGAAGAAAAGTAGAGCTCTTCACCTAAATTAGCTGCAAAATAACGAGAATTTGCCGCAAAAAATATTTGCTGCAAAATTACGAGATTTGGCTGCTAAATTCTTATATGTCGAACGAAATTTCCTAATCCAAGAAATCCTTTAGAATGAGGCTCTTCGACATTAGATTCATCTAATTGTTCAGGCTTTACTTCCTCATTTTGGATCTGATTATTGTTAAGGTCAGCTGTAAGAATCACAGAATACGTGTCTTTCAGATCTAGTAATTCGTTTCGGGCTGTCTCGGCATCGTTTTTTAACTGTTTTATTTGATTCTCCAAATAGGACAGCTGTTTTGCATTGCCTAAAATAGTTAATTGTTTTCAGTGTAAAAAATCAGCTTTTTATGTTAATATTATGAAAATTTGACGCTACTGCCGTATACCCCAACAGAATGGAACTAAAACAGGGCTGCCAATTTTTTTTTAAATAAAGACATTTGCTCAAAAGAAGGACATTTTTGGGAATTTTCTCGAAATTTGATATTTTTATCCAGCGCTTATCGCTCTTTTGCTGCCAAAAGATAAGATTTCAACTAAAAATTTCAAACAAAAACAAGATTTGGAATAAGGACAAATTTTATTAATAAAGACGTCTGGCAATCCTAAACTGAAACCATCATTTTTTTTTTCATAATTTTACTTATCTTCTGCATATCTGAACTTTATTTATGATTTCAGTGCAGAATTTTCTCTGGACACGGATCATGAAAGAGGTCTTCCGAACTTAGGCCGCTGATTTCGGCCCCCTTTCCTCCAAAAAAATCCAACCTTTTCAAAAATCGCTGTAATTACCCTTTGAAAAAACAAGTTTAGGCTCACCTTTTAGGCTCGAGGTAGGCCAGCGTACGGAAGTTGCGACTAATACATGTGTTACACAATTTTCGTGGGTCTGGGATATTGATTTGGGTACTTTCCACTTAAGTTAAAAAAGTGAAAATCGTCGGAGGGCGGGGGGTTAGTTATTTGCTAGTAGGGTCAACATTTGTTACTCATATTTTTTTATGTACTGTCGCCTAGATTCTTCTCTATCGAACAAAAATGTTTTTTAATGCATAATAGAGACTATACAGCGCAAACCTTGTATTATTGAGTATTCTCGAATTTTACTTAATTACAAAATTTTTTTGCTTAACTAGTCCAAAAAAAATATTTTCATTAGCAACGGTCATACTAATTAAATTTGATTGTCTTGAACCAAGCAAAAAATTCACCTAAAGAACTCTCGCGTATCTTTTTTAGCTCTGTTTCATATTCTCATAGATTTTTCTAAAATTTTGTTTTTTCTTCGATTGAATCAACACGAGCCATTAAGGCAGCTTCCTTAATTTTACCACCTTATTAGCTTCCTCAAGCATACTAGCAAATGCAGTTTGCAATGAAATAAACTTTTTCTTTTCTTCATCATACTTTGTCAAATCAGGATCTGATTCTTGCCTATTAGCCTCCATAGCTTCTGCTGTTTCAAACATTTTACTCTTTATTTTACCTAAATGATCAACATTTTCATTTAAAGCATTTATTTCTGCTGGAATGTTGCCTTCAAAATGTTTTTGCAATGCATCTGCAATAGCTTTTCTTTGCTAATAATCAGCTCTATTAAAAGAATGCTTTTTGTAAAAAATTTAGCTTGCTTACTAATTACTCTATCGACCTTTGCTATTGCTTTAATGTCATTGCTACTTAAGTCATTGTGTGAAGCTTTAATTTCTTCCAATTGTTGCTTATTATTCTCCTTCAATACAACCATTTGTTGTCGGAGTTTAAAAATTTCTGTAGATTATTATTTAGTGTTTCTAATTTCTCAGATACTTCATCGTTTGTAAAAGAATCGCTGCTTAAATCAGTTTTAGGCAATGAACTTACATCGAATATATTTCAAGCTCTTGGTCAATTAATTTTTTCACTTCATTTTTAAGTGCAGACAAAAAACTCACAATCATCTTTTTTTCCTCAGCTTTTCTCCGATTTTGCTCATCTCCTATTTCACCAACTCTAGTTTCTGCTAGTTTTATTCCAACTTCAAATTTTTTTTCAAATTATTGAGAGTGTCTTGCAAAGCTGGAAAATCTACACCGAGATTTGGCAGACCTGTTTCTTCGTCTTTCAGTATTTGACTAATGTCTATAATTTCTTAACTATTGCTTGAAGTTTTAACGTTGTTTCTTGTGCTTTGCCCAAATCTGTAGTTTCAGCAATTGTTTTCTTCTGTCGATCTAAAATTCCGTTTAACGAATTCTTGATGTGGTTTGTATTAAGTATCTTAATTGGTCGTTATTCTGCTTAAAAAATGCTACCAAATCTTTTGTCAGTTTTCTAAATTCAGACTTATGTTCTGGATGGCGCGTAAAAGACGCTTGTTGTGCGTCTATTCTAATTGTTAAATAATTCCGTATTTTCTTGTTTGGATTATGAGCGAGATAATTGACTCTTCTTGTGTTAATGCATCAGATATTTGCGTCAGAGCTTTTACTTTTGGTATAATTTTATCGTCTAAAATAGTTTTAAATTTTCTATTTCTGTTTGAAAAGCTTTGAGAGAATCCCTAGCTTTATTTTTTTCATCATCATACTTTTTTTCTTGTTGCCATCTTTCATCCTTTGATCTTCCCAGTTATGGATGCGAGTGATTTTTGTTTCAGAGACGCAATTTCTTGCTTTTCTTGCAACATTTCACAACTTTTTACAGATCTTTTGATCCTTTTTATTGTATTTGTGAGTTCTGCTAGAGTACCTGTGTCCTTTGCGTCGATATATTTCGGTGATGATTCCAAACAATCAACCACTTTTTGCATAGTTTCATTGTTTTTTATACAAGCTGTTCGGATGTGGACATTGCGGTTATCGCATTCTCAACATCTTTCACTAAATTTTAACTTTTTTGCGTGACTTTCTATGTTTTCTTTTCTTTTTGAAAATTGCCATTCTAATTACTTGATAGTCTTGTTTAAAATTAGAAAGCCCTCATTTTTTAAATAAGAACACTGGAAATCGCTTAAATAAAGAAAACACGGACAGTCACCCGAAAATAAAGTAATAAAACTTATATAATAATCCGAAATGAAAAAGTGATCTATTGCAAAAAACGATGAGAATGCAGTAGGACAGAAGTAAAGAACAGTTTAAGATCATTTTAAAATAGTCTCTTTAATGTTCTCAAAACATTCAACACTGGAATGCTTGATTGTCTTAAGAGCACAATTTTACGCTAAACATGATGGTGAAAAAAAATTGATAAAAAAACACTATTTGCGGGTCAGCTGCTCATACCGACCAGCCAAGTTGTGATTTTTGCTTATGCAACTTCGAAAGAGCAAATCTCTAGTGAATCATATCTTAAAGGACCATAGCCGTCGCGACAACGAGAATTTCAAATGTTTGAATTCGCGCGGGACAGTTCTCTTTCGTCTTTCATTGTACTCTTTTGAGTCATTCGAAGCAAGTCAAAAGAGTACAGTGCGAGACGAAAGAGAACTGTCCCGCACGAATTCAAACATCTGAAATTGCCGTTGTCGGCGACGGCTATGGTCCTTTAAAAATAGCATCAGATTGAGCCAACAAGCTAATACGGAATTTTTATGCGAGGTGTCGAACTCTAAACAAGTAGGCGACTAGTCGAGATTTGAGGGTTTTAGTTTCGGTGTGGATTTTAACCCGATCTGCACAACGACTTATTAAATTTCAAAAAAACTGAAATTTTAAACGAAATTAAAATTTGACACCAAAGCAGCATCAACGTCGAGAGTGGAGGATGAGCACACCTACAAATTCAGCAATAAACAACAAAAAACAATAGGATTTGAGAACTGGTGTCAAAAACTGGGTCTAGGTGGGTTTCTTGAAAACCGCTGAGATCCGGCCGTGGATTGGTGGTAGGTTGGAGCAAAAAAGACCAACTGACCTGAAATCGTGATTGCTGTTAGTTTTATGGACAAAGTGGGGAGGGGCGATTGCTTTAAAAATGGGTGATGTAACAAGGCAGCCGAAATTGACTTGAAAAGCAGGCTAACACCGCTTTCCTCCCAAATTTGTTTCATTAGCTGCCAGTGCTTAACCGTAAACACTGAATTCGTGTTTGGCGTGTTCGATTTGCTTGTGAAACACTCCTTTCATATTGCAGCCAAATTTCAAACTCCACTCAGGCAACAAATAACTTATTCGCAATAAATTAAGATTTCAATGACTGTTGTCTTGAGCGGAATTTAAAATTTGACTGCAAGGTGTAAGGTTTAAACAGAGTTTTACAAGCCAATCAAAAGCAGTTTGAAAATTAGAAAGCGTGTGATATGCGCTTTCTTTTAACTTTGAATCACTGAAATCGATTTAAAAAAAAGACGACTAATGCCCCATTTGAAGTTGCATTGAAGACTTGACTGGTTGTTACGAGCAGTGTTGTAAATCGATGTTTTTGCGTTTTTTTGGCACCGGCAGCGATTTAATTTACTTGAAATCGTTACACAGATATGGATGATACATCATTTCGTAGAGAATTTTCTCCGCTATAGAATAGTGCTGATATATTTTGCATATGAGCATATTTAAGGGTATTTTGGGGTCATTTTATAGATGAACTGCCCGGTGCCGCACGCCCGGTGCCGCACTCGTGCCGATGCTTTTTTCGGCCGGGCGCCATACGCTGCGCCCAGTTACGTTACGAAGGTTTCTTATATACCATTTTGTAGAAGAACAGTTAGTCTACAAAGCTCATAAAAAAGTTTCTGTAATATAATGTGTTTTTATGAGTTACTGAGCTCCGGTGCCGAAATTCTAGTTACAGTAAAAATTTCCGGCACCGGAGCCCAGCAACCCATAAAAACACATTATATTACAGAAACTTTTTATGAGCTTTGTAGACTAACTGTTCTTATACAAAATGGTATATAAGAAACCTTCTTAACGTAACTGGCGCAGCGTATGGCGCCCGGTGCCGAAAAAAGCATCGGCACGAGTGCGGCACCGGGCGTGCGGCACCGGGCAGTTCATCTATAAAACGACCCTAAAATACCCTTAAATATGCTTATATGCAAAATATATCAGCACTGTTCTGTAGCGGAGAAATTTCTCTACGAAATGATGTATCATCCATATCTGTGTAACGATTTCAAGTAAATTAAATCGCTGCCGGTGCCAAAAAAACGCAAAAACATCGATTTACAACACTGGTTACGAGCAGCTGACCCGCAAATAGTGACTTTTCAATTTTTTTTACTATTGTATTCAACGTGAAATTCTGCACCAGGATGAACTCTTAGCACAATAAGGCATTCTATTGTTCTGAGTTAAATATAATATGGACATAAAAATTACTTGGGTGGTTCCATAGTAGCGCATATAGTTAACTATGTGAACGAAAACTACCTGAAGCTGTCTTGATCTGTTGTTTGTGTTTGCATATTCTGCTTGCGATTGATTATAAACTGTGTCAAATCTGTGCAAAACTGATTCTGCTTCGTTTAATACTTTTTCCACTACAAAAGTGTTTTGTTTAGAAAAGATCTCCAAATCTTTTGCAATTTTTTTGTAATCTAGAATGCAAGGACCAGCAATGCTCTTCTCTTCATCCAAGCAAGAAGGAGTAGCCAAAGAGACGTCAGCTGTAAAAAAATTCATAGACGAAATTTTGCACTCGGAGTGGTTTGAAAAAGCATGTGTTTTTTATTTTAAATAACTTTTTTTATAACTGTAAAATTTTTCATTTATTTTTGCTGAAAGACTATTTATAAAAAGGTTGCAACTGAAACTTATTATTGAGTCAAAAACTTAATTGTCGCACTAAAATTATCAATTAGTGTTGATGTAAATCATTTCATGACGAAATTAAAAATCGAAATTGATGTGAATATTTAGAAAAATAAAAATTTAGTACGAATTTTTAAATATTTTCAAACTTTTTTTGAAGGTGGGGCGGGGGGGGCGTGTGTTGAGGTTGGGCGTAGGTGTACGTGCTATCCGTATTTGGTTCTGCATGGAAACCGTTTAAATTCAAATTAAACCACATTAGAGGCTGCTAGTTCTAATTCCTCTAGGTGTAAACTTAATTTTTTCGCATTATATTTGCTAGTTCTATGTCAAAATAGTTTTCAGAGTCTTGCGAACCCATATAGGATTTCCTGTAATATTCTGAAACTATTGTAGCTAACCTGCAGCCGAAACCTAAAAGATAAATTCAAAGCAGCTTTCTTCCGGTATCGGTAGTTTTTGCTTTTTCTCACTCTTTGATACCTTTTATTAGTAAATATCACTGCCAATTTTCTATGTGTTTGCAACTTTTGCACTCTTTGTGCGCTCCTAGAAAGGGAAAAAAACATAGTTAATATAAACCGAAGAAAATGGTTTATGGCTTAGTTTATTTTATTTCAAATCGAGAATTTAAGTCAGATGTTGACTAAAAAAGCAATCCCGGAAATGTTTCCAATCAATTTATTGATATCTTTTACACTCAATTAAGCTCAATCATTGAAAAAAATGTGAAAAAAGTTTACGCCGAGAAGGTTGGAATCAGCAACCTCCAAATGTGGTTTAATCTGAATTTAAACAGTTTGCACGCAGGACCAGATATGGAAAGGCGATACCCCTTTTAAAAATACCTTTTTGGCGTATTGCTTTTATCTACATTCAACTTTGTTAAAAAACCTAGCAATACAATTTTTTACATTTACAAAACGAGCCTTTTTCATATATATTTTACTATAGTTCTCAAAAACATCGAATTTGATGATATCATCAAAATTCGGTGTTTTTCACTTCAAAAACACCTTTTTAATATATTTTGTTTCCTTGTCTCAGATGTTTTCACATGGTCTGGTAGCTGAGATTTTTCTCTATCGATTAGGTGGTCAAACACTCTAGTTAAGAATACTTTTTAAGGAAAGCACGCCAAAATTAAGGTGAAAAACATGTTTTTACCTCGGTGTTTTTTTAGTGGGGTTTTTACCATACTTTTGTTTTGATTTCTTTAAAAATTATATCTTACTAGGGTGTTTGACCACTCAATCGATAGAGAAAATCTCAGCTACAAGAAGTTGTAAAAACATCCAAGGTAAGAAATCATAAAATTTGAAAAGAAGGTGTTTGAAGTGAAAAACACCGAATTTTGATCATATCATCAAATTTGATGTTTTTGAGAACTATATATTTTACTTAAAAAGTTAAATAATAATTGTATACAGTCTAAACAGGACATAACAGCACTTTTATTAACCATTTTCGGTTAATCGACAAAATATTTAAAGGGACGTGGGACGGTACTTATACGGCTACTTTTTGACATCTTTGAGGGTTCCGTTATATCCAGATTTGTTTGCAATGAAAATCACTGAGCAATGATTTCATACTATGACTTTTATATTCAAAACTTGTTTGGTGAAAAAAAATGTAATGCATTCTTAAACTCACTTTTGCTTATCAAAGAATTAGTTTTAGCTGCTTCATTTAGTTGCACACTTACTTAAAACTATATTCTATAGACGAAAAAGCACATTCAAGCAAAAAACTTTACCTGGATTAACAGTAGATGCAGATATATTAGACGAAAAATTCAAATAAATCGCTAACACAAAGCATGGAAAAACAAGCATTTGCATTAACTCAATTGAAATTGGTTAAAATGACTTCTCTCTAAATAAGATAATATGTTTTATACTCTTGTGTCTATACAATACAGTCAACCTAGATATCAGGTCACCCCTAAAACGGACCCCAGGTGTTGTTATATCGTGGTGATTTGTGTATAAGGTATGTGGTGTGCGCATCTTAATTCGAATCTCCCTCCATGCATCCAGAGTCGTTGTCGAGTGATTCCTGTGATACTAAGGCTGTTTTTGCACAGCTCCAGCGACCAAAACGGAGTAGAATACAATAAACCCAACGTTTTTTGGTCATATACGTACCCTTCCCGGGTAGATTGCCTGGGGGACCAAGGCAAAAAGTCAATTTTGGTCAAAAAATGTTCGCTGGAAAATGTCGACTACCTCCTAAAACATGTTACGAGCATGTTTAGCATCTAAAACGTCATAAAAAGATGATTTTTGGCATCTTTAAGCTACGCCGTATAGTGTACTCCTACCAAGGTTTGTGAAAATAAAATATTTTTTTAAACAAACAACCGCTTTTGAAAAAGGCAAATATCAAAAAACGATAAAAAAATAAATTTTTAAACACTAAGAAGACGAAAATGTTTGTGAGAGCCAATCGCAACAAATTTATATGCATGGGTGAAATGTTCAGAAAAACATATCTTTTCTGTAACATATAATTTAGAGGCCATTCCAGCAATGTATATAGCACATCTCCTTATGATCATCGTTAGCAACCGCCCCCGTAATTTTTTCATGCGGAAGCACTTAAATGAAAGATAGGGACAGTAAAACACCCTCTTTATTTGAATGGATAAAGCAATGTGTGGAAGACGAGCATAGCGCCAAATCCTGGGCAAAAAAATAATGAATAAAGCAAGAAACGTTCTCTAATGAACATTGTACCCTATATATATGATTGCTGTTATTTATATCTGCATCTACTGCTAAGCCAGGTAAATCTTTTTGCTTAACCCTCAAACTACTGAATTTTTTAGAATTTTTTTTCAGGGTGATTCATTACATAAACGCCCCATTGAATTTTGGCCATAACTTTTTAAATTTGCGGCTTTTTGGCGAGATTTCTTTTTCGTTTGGTAGCTGACACATTAGGCAATCGAATGATACCAAACATGAATATAACACTTGATTCAAAACTAGTAACAAATACAACAAAGAAAATAACAATATTTTAATAGAATTTCAAAATTTTAATCGGCGTATTTCTGTTCGTGCTTCTTCCCTTCACGGCTAGACAGTGCTCGAGTCGGCGTTCATAACTCGCGATTGCTCTGAGGCAGTTCTTGGAATGCTCGCACGATTCTTCTTTCGAGTTCAGCCATGTTTGCGATTGGTCGTATCGAAAAGCACCGAACAGAAATACGCCGATAAGAATTTTCAAATTCTATAAATATGTTGTTATTTGTTTTTGTTGGATTTGTTACTGGTTTTGAATAAAGTGTTTTCAACATGTTTTGTAAAATTCGATCGCCTGATGTCTGAGCTACTAAAGGAAAAAAAATCTCGTCAAAAGGCCGCTAATTCAAAAGTTATGGCCGAAATTCAATGGGGCGTTCACAATGAATCACCTGTAATAATATCTGAACCAGTCACCACTCAAAGTGTAGCCTATTCTTTCAACTACCTTTTAATAATTTTTGACAATTTTTGGGCAGTGTGATAAAGATACTGTGCAATTTTTAATAATTTTATGTGAAAGAATAAAATTGATTTTTTCGTCCAAACTGACATGTTAATTTGTACTTTTGCGAAAAAATAAATATGTTTAAAGATTCGAGAAAAGGCACATCTGAAAGTCAAACGCAGAGATTTAAACAAAAAATTCAGCCCATGAAAGCTGAAAAATCGGCGAGAACGTAGCTATCAAAATTTACGTCGATTAATAATACACGTAGGCAGATATGGTTAATATGAAATTTTAATAGTATAATTGAATCATTTTTCCAACTTGTTTTATACTTCAACGTTTTTGTGCTAATTTTTTTTCAAAGATATTGCAATAAATGATAGGTCATTAGAACCTAGAGTCACAGGGCTAAATGATAGTCTTATCACTTTTAAATATTGTTTCAGCATGCCTCTTTGACTAATACAGTCCAACCTGGATAAACTGCCACTCCGATAAGCAGCTACCTGGGGCTAGCAAAAAAAAAAGAAAAGCTCAGCCCCAATAAACCACCACTCGATGAACCGTCAACCTCGGTAAATCGCCTCCCCGAACTCGGTCTCTCCAATAAAATTGCTCTCAATATACCGCCATCTAACATATTTTGGCAACATTTTTGAAATTTTCGACTAAAATAAAAAAGAATTTTTCAATTTTCGTCAATCTTTTTTGGTTTGCTTCTCACTCTTTGTTTGACTTTGTCATTTTTTCTTTGTTTCGATTGATTTGAGTTGATTGATTTGAATGTTATATTTATTTAAATAAGGGTCTATATATTATGTCTTGGCTGTGCTGATTAAAGCCCTACAAAATGGCACCCCAAAAAACCACGACCCTCGATAAACCGCCACCAATCGACATCCCCAGGGTTGGCGGTATACAAGTTCGACTGTACTCAAAAAACAAGAATTTTTTTCAGCCAAAAACAAGGCATTTTTTAGGCAGAACTAAAATTTAGTTAAGATTTTTGCCAGACTGAGCTTCTCTTTGCTTTAAAAAGTGGCTTTTTCGGCTTCAATATATATCGCTTCGCTGTAGCTGATATCATCCTCTCATGGCTTGTTCACTTTCATCGAGTTAAAGTTAGAGTTCAGGTTTTTCGTAATAATTTTCCTCTTTAGTTGAAGAGGCAAATATTTTTATACACTATAAGGTGGTTCCAAGTTTCTAGTTTCTAATGACTATCATTTCCATATGCTTGCAAAATATGGTACAAAGAATTAAAAGTATGAAACAAATCAGAAAATAACTTTTTTTTGATCTGTTTTATACTTTTAATTTTTTGTACCATTAGAAACTAGAAACCTACCTAATAGTTTTATCACTTTTTAAAAAAATTATAAAATATTTGCCTCTTTGAGTAAAAGAAGAAAATTATTACGAAAAACCCGAACTCCAGCTCTAACTCGATGATCGTGAACAAGCCATTAGAGTTGATATCTCCGTCACGCATTCTTCGAGAGTTATTGTCTGCAATAGATCAAAGTTCCAGATCTCAAATTAGATTTATCCGCTATAATGTCATGCATCGCAGTTTGTTTGTCAAAGCTCGACCCAAGTAACCCAAGTCTCTTCCGTCATATTGCATGGTTCTTTTTTCTGAACTTCACAAATGACGATGAGCACATACTCTTGAAATATAGTCAAAGTTTTAAAACTTTTGCTGAAATTCAAAAAAAGCATGCCCGTCGCCCATGGAAGTGAGAACCAGGAGAATTTAAACGAGAAATAAACCGACGCGATTTCGTAAAAATCGAAAAAATTATACTTCTGATTGAAATCTTGTACAGTCCGCCGCTGATTTACCAACTAGCCACTATACTGTTAGAAATTGAAGTCTTTTTCATTATTTTTAGCACAACAAATTTGTTTTAAAATTTAAATTTGTTTCAAATTTCTTTTAACGTATAAAAAGGTACTCATTTGGATGGACATGCTCTCCGTCTTTTAAAATGTTCCCATCAAAAAAGCCAATATCAAAAAGAATGAAAAACATGTTTTAAACATTAATAAGACAAAAATATTTGTGAGAGCCAATCTCAACAAATTTTAACGCATGGGTGCAATGTCCAGAAAAACATTTTTTTCTAAAATAATATTATTCGGGCACATTCGAGCAATGTTCACAGGCGATCTCCATATGATCTTCGTTAGCAACCGCCCCCATAATTTTTTTATTTGGAAGCACTTAAATGAAAGATAGGAACAAGAAAACACGCTCTATATTTAAATGGATAAAGCAATGTGTGGAAGACGAGCATAGCGCCAAATCCTGGGCAAAAAAATAATGAAATAAAGCAAGAAACGTTCTCTAATGAACATTGTACCCTATATAATATGATTGCTGTTATTTCATATAAAATAATTAAAGTTGTATAGACCCTCAAAAAGTCATGGGAGCAGTTAAAGAACATCCTCAGCACTCGGATAAAATATAGAAGGATATTAGATTAGAGATGCGGACGATCCATATATCGCAGGTGCGGTATATCGCATATCGCATCAAATTTGGTCGAAAAATTTCGATCGCAAATATCGCATTTGGATTGTTGAAAATATCGCATATCGCGTCGCAAATTTTAAAAAATTGAGATCTGTCATTCTGTCAAAACAATTACAGCCTTGCTAGGCTTATTTTATTTTAATTTTGTTGCTCCGGGCTTTTTTCGTTGATAATTTACTGATTTTAGGTTGAGCCATATGTGGAAGATTGTTCTCGTTAATGGTCTTCCCTCCTTCTATTAATCCCCCACCCTCTATTGATCCCCAGCCCTCGAGGGGGTTGAAAAAATTCTCCTGGGAGATTCAAAGAGTTTAAAAGGTATGAGGTTATCTCCTTATCCGAGCACTCTGCGTGGGGGGATTCTATACTGCAACCGTTTTTTATCCTTCAAAGCATATAAAGATTACTTAGGAGCAGTGTTGTTACGGTGCTGAAGTCTGCGCAACGCCGGCGCCAAGCGTTTCCATTAAACATTTTGGCTGCGGCGCTTCTCATCTGAAAAATTTGCCCCAGCGGTTAATAATTTTATTTTTGCTGCAAATTTTACAAAAAATCTGTATTTTCATTGACAGTAAATACTTTTGCTATAGTAATCTTAAAAGGTATTTAGATATTTATTAAATTTTCGATTTAAATAAGGAAAATTTTTGTATGAGATTGAGACCTGAATTGGCTTTATGACTACTAGTAGGGGTGGGATATATTAGAGGGTGTTAACTCAACACTGTTGAGTTAGTAAAGTAATACAGTAATCCATGTTATTGAAAATCTTTTTTTTTCTATTCATAGCATATGATGCCTAAGATTTTTTTTTTGAATATTGGCAATTCAGTTTTAAAAACAGCGCCGGAGTCATAGCTGTTTGAAACAGCTATGTTGTTGCATGGACCATCCAGCTGAACTGCTTATGGTTCATAGAATGCCAAAATATTATAATAACCAGGAAACTTTTCGAGACAAAAATATAGCAATTCAATAAGTGGAAAAAGCGTGGCGAACTGGCCGTGACGAACTGGCCACTTTGAAAAGCGTAGCAAACTGGCCGTGGCGAACGGGCCGCGTGGCGAACTGGCCGTACACCAAAAGTTTACCTAAAAATTAAATGATAGGCCTTGTTTTGTAAGTAACCAAGTTAAAAATCCGTACAGAAAATTCAATGATTAGGTAAACAATTTGAATTGGCGGGCTACAATTTAAAAGAGTAGCCATAGTCCTTTAAGTTTGTTCAGTATAAACGGAAATACACATTGGAACAAAAAAGATACACTATACAAACAAGAATGTGAAATTTTTTTAAATGATGACGTACGTAATGAGGTTTGCTCGGGAATTTATTCTGCTATAGGACCTTTGTTGTTCCCTTTTGAATTTTACAGAATAAAAGTTGATTTTTGAATACAGTCGAAGTTCGATTCAACATACAGTTCAATTAAACATACACCTGGGCTCAGTCCCAGGGTGTATGTTTAATTGAACTTTGACTGTAGGCGCCCTCAAAATTAGCCATTGTTTTGATAACGAAAACGTATTCCAATATACCAAATTGCCTGCAGTGACAGGTTTTACCAAATTAACAACAAAACATAGTCATGATGTCTCAAAAAAATTATAAATTTTAAAGCGCACATTCTAAAAATCAGGACGTTATATCAAGACGGAAAAAAAATCAATTTTTGGCTACAACCAATCTTTATTCTGAGACCACCTTAATAGTAATTATTAATTAATATTTGTTTATGCAGTTTGATAGCAGGAGTAGATATATTTTTCATAAGTAGGGAGGCAATAGTCATTTAAAGCTACAAAAGCAAGTTTTTAGACAGCCTGCTTTGAGGTAGTCTTCTGCTTTAATGCCAAAATAGGTCCTGAAAAATACAAAAAAAATATTAATTTTTCAACCTGGAAAAAAAATTCTCCGGAAATTCTCCGGCTAACCAACTATCTTCCGGATAGTTGGTCAGCTGGCTGCTGAGGCTGGATATAAGCCTCCAGAAAAACAGCGTCAAGGCCAGCGCCGGGTCAAAATTTTCAGCGTTCGCGCCGACCGACTCTGTTTTTTTCCCGGGGCAGCGACGGCGCTGGAACAACACCGCTTAGGATTGTTTAAACATGATTTTTTTTTAAACTTATAAAATGCGCATTGGCTTTTTTGAGGGCATTGCACATATTTTTGAGGCCGGGATTTGTTACATACCGTATAACCTCTAATAGACGGGCATGCCCTTCTATTTTTCAACCCTAAAAAATCCAAAAAAAAATTTTGATTTTGAGATTTTTGGGTACTCAAAAAAATCTAAAAAGCGGAATCAACTAAGATCGAGGTTATCAAGAAAACGCGAAAAAACAGATTTGCAAAAAATTTTTTTGCGCTGAATATAGATCCTTGAGGGTGCCCGTCTATTAGAGGTGCCCGTCTAATAGAGGTTATACGGTACGTGTTTTTAATGAAATTAAACCAGGGTAAACCGTTTTTACAGTCATGATTCTCGTGCTAATCCCCACGACGATTTTTTTCAATCCTTGAATAATCTTAAAATTGTACATCAGAAATGGCCATAACCCTGAAATTCTAGTAAAAAACGAGATGAGTGAGAATCATTCTTGACATTCGTCTTCTACGATAGTGTATCACAAAAAAAGTATTGGATTGAAACGGCAGATAAGCGAGTCGCTGTCCTAAAAAGCAAGCGAAAAATTAAATTAATTCAGCGTTGTTGTCATGTTACCCTCGCAAAAATATTTTGAACTCATTTGCAAAGTCGGCTTTCTAGAAGTCCTTCACTTCAAGATTATTGATATCAGAAACTGGGTCAAAACATTTATGAGAACAAAAGAAATCACTACTTACATATACGCATCTTCTAATTCACAGGCTTCAAATTTCTCTGCCTACACACTTTTTTAACTTTTTTTAGTAAGTTTACTGACTTAGTATGGTCGTAAAACCAACTGTTTTACTGAAAAAAACAGCTTTACTGCCAGCAAATACCCGCATTTTGGGATTTGCGAAAACGATTTCCTGTTTTTAGAAATTTTTGGAGTTTTTTTGAGAGCTTTTGATTTTTCCGCAAATTTTGCAGGCATTGTCATATATAACCTTATACTGAAAATTTAGTCCTTGCTTTCTGGCGTGATTTTGAGTACAAAATTGTATGTAATAATGCCACAATATCATCGATAACAACATTTGTTCTAAAAAAGTTCCGAAAACCAGAAGGATGACCCTGTATTAAACCAGGGCAACTTTTTTTCGAAAAAAAAACATATCTCGAAATTTTATTCTGATTTATTTTTTGTCGGGCGGATTCATGGTAATTTAGATTAGTGTGAAAAAAATAAGGGGGTTTTAAAATAAAATTGAATCAACTTAAGGTCGCAAAATATCATTTTCTAGTCAAAATAAGGGTGCGACAAAAGTTCCCGGGAAAACTTTGAGGCCAAATATTCATTGTTATCGTATCATTATGATTAGATTTTGATACCGTTGTGTAGCCCTAATTTTCCTCTGTCGAATGGTATATCACACGTCTACAACATTACAACAATGGCTGATCTTCGAGCTGGAATTGTGAGACTGTATCAACAAGAAAGTTGATGGAGCAGCATACCGCGAGATGCTCGAAGACGAAGTTCTCCCATGGGCCGAGGAACACATGGAGGACAACTGGACTTTCCAACAAGATGGAGCACCTTCTCATCGGGCTTAGAAACACAAGCTTGGATCGAGGAACATTTTCCGGATGCCATCAAGTTGATTCTCATTGGGGCGAAAACTCTGCTATCAAAGGTGACTGGCCGCCCAATTCTCCGGACCTCAACGTCATGGACTACTTTGTATGGCCATATCTCCAGTCTAAGCCTGCTCCAAGTCTCACAAAACAATTGCCGCGCTCAAAGAATCTCTGGTGAAAGAATGGGACGCAATTCCGCAAGAAATGATTCGAAATGCCATTGACAACTTTTCAAAAAGGTTGAAGAAATGTATTGAGGCAATGGTGGCCACTTTGATGAATAAAGTTTATGTATGATAGCTCATTTTGTAGAGGAGAGTCGGGCTACACAACGGTATCAAAAATCTAATCATAATGATAAGATAACACAATGAATATTTGGCTCGAAGTTTTCCGGAACTTTTGTCGCACCCGTTACACACCCCCCTCCCGCCTAAAAAAAGGTGACCGAAAATAGGGTTGTTTAGGGTTGTGGGTTCATTAGAGTGTTATTTTTCAACCTTCTTCTAAGAACTGGGTTTAATCGAGGGTATGGGCCTATTAGAGAGTATAGAGAGCAGCTGGTGCCAAAAAAAGAATGGCGCTGATAATAATAAAATTAAACATTTTATTCGTAAAACGACTTTGAACGACCTAGAATAGGTTACTGCCAAATCTGTTTTTGCGGTTTTGTAGCACAGAAATTTTTATTAAAATGATATATCAAACACATTTTTAAAACTTGGACAAGTTTATGATCTTTTCGAAAAATGCAAAAATATCTGGTCCAAAAAAGACTTTTTTTAATTTTTTGTAAACCTAATTTTAAGTAGTCATTTATAAATTCATTTTTTCGCATTTACAAACAAAGTATACAAACATACATAACTTGGCATGAAAAATTTTTTATGAGTCTTTTGTTAAGTGCTGTTTCTAAATTTAAGGCGAACAAGCAAAAGTCCAAGTTTTTTCTCCACAAAACTAAAACGTAAAACTCAAAAAACTGGATAGGAAACACAATTATATATCAACTTCCAAATGTTACACTTCAGTAGCACAAAAAATAAAACAGGCATTTTTATTGAACAAAGAAAGAATTTGGACTTTTTTAAATTTCGTCGCGCAGATTTCGCAGAATCTAGACAAGGCGAGTATGAAGATTTGGCAAGAGTGCTGCGACGGAAAGTTTTTACTGCAGCAAATTCTTTGGAATGAAGCTCTTCATCATTAGATTCAGATGATTGCTCATATTTTTCATTGTCATTTTGGATCTGATTATCTTTAGATTTACTTGTAGGGCTTAAAGAAGACGCATTTTTAAACTAGTAGATCTTCTTTGACACTCTCTGCGTTCTTTTTCAGCTCTTTTATTTTATTTTCCAACGCTGTTAGTTGTGTTGCATTGCCTAAAATAGTGTTATTATTTTTTCTACCATTTAGTTTACAGTTGAGGCTCTACGTAAGGACAGTCTTCATATAAGACACAATTTTTTTTGTTGGTCATGAATGAGATTAAGCCAAACTGAATCTCCTCATAAGGACACTTCACATAACGATAGTCTCTATGTAAGGACAGAAAATAGCGATCTCAGCACCCTAACCAACCCTTCATAAGGCAAGCAGCGAAATAATTGACTCAATATCAATTCAGATCATTTTAACTAGAAATTGTTGTTTTTTTCAAACATCAAGGCAGTTTTTCTGTGCTTTTAAGCTTTCATTGTCAAGCTTTTTGCTTCAATGTTTGGCAAATATGGTGGAATGGGTTATCAAAAAAACGGACTCACTTGAAATTTTTCTAAGCCAAGTTTAGATATTATATCACTCTACATAAGGATATTCCTCATGAGGATACCCTCTACATAAGACGGCTTGAGGCAACCCTTAGCTGCACCTTAGGTGTCCTTATGCGGACACTAGATTGTATGTAAAAAGTAAAAAACAATCAAGAAAATTAAGGCCTTGAAGATAATATGACTCGAAAACACGCATTTAAAACATATTAGGTCAAGTATGTCACTTTTGAGAATAGCTTTTTAGTGAATATTCGGTACGAAACACTCAAAAGTAAATGTTATTGATTTAAATAAATGCAGTTATCACTTTTCAAAAGTAAAAATCGACATAAAATTACTGCATGATCCTGCGTAAACTTTTTAGCTCCTTTTTCTGCTCCTCAAGTATTTTCTCAAACTTTCTACTTTTTCTTGATATTTTTGAACTTGAGCTTCTAGGTCGCTTCTTTAGCTTTCACCAAATTGTTAGCCTTTTCAAGTTGCTCCTGTCTTTTTTCTATTTTGTTTATCAAATTATCCAAATCTTTTTCTTTATCCAAAACAGATTTTTTCAATGTCTCATATCTGATGTCTGGCTTTGCATCTATTCTGACCAGCATATTTCCAACAATTTCAAGCTTGCTTTGTTATCTGCTAATGCTTGTTTGATTAATTCTAATGTAGCAACATCTTTCACTTCATTTACATTCTTTTCAATAGCTTTTTCTATTTTTCTCATCAATAATAGCACATTGGTCCTTACTGTTTTGTTAAGGTGTTCAAGATTAGTATCCATTTTCTTCTAATTTACTTTGTTCGCTTTTGATATCTTCATTTTTAATGTTTAAATTATTTATTTGTTCCAAAGCTTCAGCTAATTGTTGTCTATACTCCACTAAATGTTTAACATTGCCTATTTCGGTAGACAAATTAATTGACTAAAAGGTGTTTGAAGAGCTTGATGATGGGATGTAACTACATTTTCATTGATTATTCTACTTACTGCCTCCTACTTCTTCAGCCTCTAGTTTTGCTACTATTTTTCTGAATGCTTCTAACTTTCATTTTCAGCTTGTTTTTTAGCCTTTTCTTTATATTCTTCAGTGTTTATCTCTTTTTCTTTTTTCTCTGCTTCTTTTTCTACATCTTGCTTTTTAGTTTCTAATTTTTTCAGCAAACCACCTAGTTTAGTTAGTACTAAATTTAATTGTTTCTTTTGTTCGATATAACTTGTCAAGTGACTTCTGATTGTGCATTATTAATATCAATAGCTTTCGCTGTTTCAGACATGAGAATTTTCAGTTTATTTATAGCATTTAAATTTTTGTTAAATCATTTATTTCAGCTGGAATGTTGCTAGCAATGTGCTTTTGCAATGCATCTGCAATATTTTTCTCTTCATTTGCGATTTGCTCTATCAAAGCAACGGTATTATCGAACAAGTTTGCGTACTTTTCAGTTACTTTAGCAATGTCTTGTTTTACTTTGAGGTCATTTCGACTAGAGTCTTTGTGCAAACTTTGAATTTTTCTAACTTCGGCTTATTTTCTGCTTCAGATTTTAATGCCTGCTGTTGGAGTTCTAAGAGATTTGTAGTTTTTTATTCACGATTCTAAGTGTTCATGCACCTCAACATTCAATAAGCACTGCTATTCAAATCATGGTTAGGCGTCTGACTTAACACATGCTGATTCCACACTAATCCTTGACGCTTTTTTTATTGCAGGCAGATAACTCGCAGCTAGCTTTTTCTCCTCATCTACTATTTGACTCACTCTAGTTTTTGCTAGTTTTACTCCGGCTTCAAGTCTATTTTGTATGTGTTTGAGAGTGTTTTGTAAATCTGGATAATCGGCCTCGAAATCCAAAAGCCCCTTTTCTTCATCTTTAAGACTTTTACTAATGGTCGTCAACTTTCCAAGCATTGTTTCAAGTTTCAACGTTGTTTCTTTTGCTTTGTTCAAATCTTTAATTTCAGGAATGGTATTATTTTCATATTGATCCATAATTTTGTTAAGTGAATTCTTTATGTGGTCTTGAATCACGAATTTCAATTGTTCATTATTTTGCTCAAAAAATTCGTGCAGTTGTTTAGACACTTCTTCAAATTGTGGCTCATGTTCTGGTGTTGTGTGATAGAATTTTGATGTGCATCCATTTGATTTTTAAATTTATGCCAACTTCCTGGCCTCCAGTATCAAAGATAGAATTGATTCTTCTTCTGTTAACGTTTCAGATATTTGTGCAAGAGCTTTTATTTGTGGTATTATTTATCGTATACAATGGCTTTCAAAGTTGTCATTTCTTCTTGCAAAACTTTGAGAGACTGTCCAGCTTCAGTTTTTTCCTTTTGCAAAGCATCATGTTGAGCTTTTTGTTCTCTTTGCAATCTTTCATCTCTTTCACCCTTCAATTATCAATACGCTTGACATTAGTTTTAGAGACACAATTTTCTGCTTTTCCTTGTAGTGTTTTACAGTTTTGTATAGATTTTTTAATGCCCTTTATTCTTTTTTTAAGTTCTTCATTGTTACCTTTCCTGCGCTTGTGACATGATGCTGATTCCAAACAGTCAACCAATTTTTGCATAGTTTCATTGTTTTTTATACAAGCTGTTCGGATGTGGGACATTGCATTAAATGCATTCTCAACATCTTTCACTAAACTCTATATTTATTTCCGGGTTTACCGCACTATTTTTAAACACTTTTTTCTTTTAAAATAACGGAGTTTTGTGTATATGGAGTTAAACACAATTTTGACAAAAAAGGTTGTGTTCCGGAGAAGCACTTTAGTAGCGCCAAACTATATTATAGTTTATTTTGTGAAAAATTACCTGAAGCTGTCTTGACGGTTGTTTGTGTTTTGCGTATTCTGCTTGCGATTGATTATAAACTGTGTTAAATCTGTGCAAACTGATTCTGCTTCGTTTAATATTTGTTCACACTAAAACTATTTTGTTTAGAAATATCTCGAATTTTTTTCCGATTTTTTCGTAATCTAGAATGCAAGGACCAGCAATGCTCTTCTCTTCATCAAAGCAAGAAGGAGTGGCCAAAGAGACGTGATCTATAAATAATATTAAAAAAAACAGCTTTTTGCATATGGAATCGCGCGATCTTTTTAAAAAGACATACGAGAAATTTTGGTTCGAAATAATTTATTTTAGGAAAGCTTATTTTGAGCCAGTGTTTCCATGAAGACGTTTTTAGATTGTGAGTAAAAGTAGGGATAAAACAATTGTTCTTATAGACTGCGAGTCAGATTAAGATAAAAAAAGAACTGTTCTTACAAGCTATGAGGGGGAGTTAGAATTTAAAATTTTCAGAAATTTGTATGATTCATGTAAAAGCGGATACACAATGAGGTGGCTTTTGGCGGATGCTAAAACAGACTACAGCCAAACCTCGATTTAGTGGCACCCCAAAAGTTCGTTCCCGCCTAGGGTCCGACACTTTTTTTAACCCAATTTGTAAAATATTTTATCGATTCTGTTATGACAGTCTGGTCGCAAATATCGTGAGGATTCCGATTTTGCCGATCGTTTTTTGAAAAGTAAACAATTTTGGTTAAAAAAGTGAAACCTCGATATAGTGGCACCTGTTTTCGAAAAAGGGTGCACTATATCGAGGTTTCACTTTTTTAACCCAAAATTCGTTGCTTTTCAAAAAACGGTCGGCAAATTGGAATCCTCACGATATTTGCGACCAGACTGTCATAACAGAATCGATAAAAAATTTTGAAATTACCCTAGGCGGGAATGAACTTTTGGGGTGCCACTAAATCGAGGTTTGACTGTACTCATTAAGAATCGGGAACATAATACTCTCCTTTTCCGAAATCACTCAATTAAAAAAAATTATTCTGCTATTCAAAGACAAATTGTCTATTTGCATTTTCGACTTTGCATCTTAAATTCAAAGGAGGGCGAAAAAGCTTCTTAAAGGGGCATGCCCACGCTAATAAGAGGTGGTGCCCGGGAATTCAAATTTTTTCCCGAATCATTGAACTTCTGTACGGATTTTTTCAACTTGGTTTCTAGCAAAACCATACCTAAACTAAATTCTAGGCCTTCTTTTGTTAGAAACCAAGTTGAAAAATCCGTAAAGAAGTTCAATGATTCGGGAAAAATTGAATTCCCGGGCACCACCTCTAATTAGCGTGGCATGCCCCTTTAAGTTGAAAAGTTCGGCCTGGGTGGCGCAGCGCGCAGCGTAAGTGTTTGTGTTCAGCGTGCTATCAGGTGGTGGCACGCTAGATATTTTGGATGTTTGACCAATTTATAGCCTTATAGGGTCTTTGATTCCGAATCTGGCGCTAAAAAGTCGAATTACCCGTAAATATAGGGTCGAAACTGCAAAATGCGTCTTTTAGCTGAAAAGTGCCGACCTTTTGAGTTTTATAGCAAAAAGCTGAATAACGGCAGATAATTAAACAATTTTTTTATGTGTTAACACTTTCAATAGTCCTGTGACTCTATTTCCAGACGGCGTATTATTTGCTGCAACAAATTTGCATACCTTATTATCTCTATTGAACGGGCATGCCCGTTATTTTTCAACCCTCGAAATTAGAAAATTTTGATGTCAATCTCGAGATTTTCGGGTGCTCAACCAAAATCTGAAAAATGCAATCGGTAGAGCTCGTGGGAGTTAAGAAAATGTAAAAAACAGCTTTGCAAAATATTTACTATGTGCTGAGATATGAACCGTTAATTAGAGATTGCCCGTTTAACCCTCTTTGCCGGTTGGCCATATTTTGGCCAGCTATAAAGTGATACAAACAAGACTAATTGGTCACGTTCAGAAATTATTTTTTTCCAGAAGATAGAGAAAAAGTTTGCAAATATTTTAGTGTCTAAACAACAAAAGATGACATTAACGAAAATTGCTAAAAGTTTAACCAAAAGTTGTATTAAAATTTTAATAGAAGTTGTATTTTCGGCAATTTCCTATGACGCGATTTTGTAACTTTATTTGATTTAGTAAACCAATAATTTCATTTACACCACGCTTTTACTTATGCAATTGGAAAGTACTATTCCTGCAAATAACAATGCATTTCATTGCAAGCGCTGAAATATGAAAGCCATATTTTTGGAGCAATAATAAGCGTGGCCATATGTTAGCCAACGGCTCAACGCGGTGATTTTTAAAAAACTCGAAAAAAATATTATTTTTTGTCTATTGATCGCTTTTCCTTACTATTTTTACTGAGATTTCTTCTTGATCACTACGTTATTCTTTAGACAAAAAACAGTGTCAAAAAATAATTAAGCCACAGTCAAAACTACTATAGAAGACCAATTTTTGGAAAGATAGGCATTTCGCATGCTAGATGCGCGGAAAGAAAAAACAGTGCTCAGTGACGTGCATAAGGTGTAAAGTAGCGCTCGAAATTGTATTTTTTAATTCTTTTGGTGGTTTTTATTGGTATATCACAAATTGTTCAAAAAGGATCAAACACTTGTCCCTAAAATAGCTTCAGTTTTAAATTGGCGCCAAAAGTATTTTTATCGCTTCAAACCGGTTGGCCAAATTTTGGCCAATTCCTAATTCAACTTTTCTGGAATTTTTTTCCTGCCATTGTCACTTTTTCCCTGATTTCTTTATAAAAATTCAAAAATCCATTGAAAAAGAGGCATCCCTGAGACGCCGGCAAAAGAGGGTTGATAGAGATAATACGGTAATATAGCACAAAAACGTTAAAATATGAAGCAAGTCGGAAAAATAATTAGTTTTGAGCTGCATTTTGCAAAGATGTTGCAACAAGTGATGCGCCGTTAGAAACTAGAGTCGCAGAGCTATCTGATAGAGCTTAAATTTTGAAAAAATGTTTAAATATTCACCCTTTTGACTAAAAAAAGACGGCACTTTTTAGCTAAAAGATGGGTTGTACTATAGAATCCGCCCCCAGCTAGCGAAAAATTTACTTTTCCTGAAGGGGAAAGGACTCGTCCCATTTTGATTCTCGTGCTCTGAATAAGCACGGAAACACTTTGGTTTCCGAAAAATCCAAAAAAATTTTCGATTTGCCTTATTCCCCCAAGGTAAAAAATTTAAGAAAATTCAAAAAAAATATTTTTTTGAATTCCGCCAAAACATTTTTAAAAGGGAATTAGGGCTGTATTGGGAGGGGAAGGGACAAAAGAGAGCCACTAATCACACAGAGCCCAATAACAGAAGATGTTGAACATAGTTTGAATACTGGGCCTACCGCATAAATAAACTCTGGTATGCATGCTTTTTCATGCATCCAGAGTCACTTTCGAGTGATTTGTGTCTAAGGTATGTGCGTGTGCGCATCTCAACTCCAAGCCCCCAAGCCCCATGCGCCCCCGAAGGGGCGCAGGGGGCTTGAGAGTTAGAGATGCGCGCACTCACTTACCTTAGACATGATTCCGAGAAGTACTCTTGACCATAAAATGCATATAGAGTCCCTTTTTGCAACGGCCCAGTTGAAAAACATGGCAGACATCCAAAATAGTCCAGAATTCACTTTTTTATAATTTCGCCATGAAAGTGGCCCCTTTTATTCCCTTCCCCTCCCAATACAGCCCTAATTCCCTTTAAAAATGTTTTGGCGGGAATTCAAAAAATATTTTTTTTGAATTTTCCTAAATTTTTACCTTGGGGGACCAAGGCAAATCGAATTTTTTTTTTCGATTTTTCGGAAACCAAAGTGTTTCGGTGCCTATTCAGAGCACGAGAATCAAAATGGGACGGGTCCTTTCCCCTTCAGGAAAAGTAAATTTTCGCTAGCTGGGGGGATTTTATAGTGTTACCAAAAGATGGTATTTTTCAGTTTCAACCAAATATTGGTCCAACAAGCCAAGATAAATAGCAAGCCACATTAGTTCCAACCTGCGCACCATTTTTGGTCGTAAAATAAAAACGCTTACCATCGCGCTATCTTTGCTTATCCATCGCGACACCGAGACCGAATTTTAACCTCAGTATCTTTTCCTGCTCCTTCGAGTGAAAAACTTACCTTGCTTAGCAACAGGAGCTGGAGGAATATTTAAAGCGTTAAGACTAATCAATATTGATAAGACAAAGCATGAGGAAGTAAAAAATTTCATCAAATACAAGTGATTTGTTAAAAGACACTGCTTGCTAAAATAAAATATATTAAATTTAGTGAGAAAATCGCGCTTTATAATTTACTGCTTTATAATCACAAAATTGTCCCAAAAAATGTGCAATTAAATTTAAAAAAGTTGTAAAAAACAATAACAGTAAATAAAATTGTTGAGTACAATGCTCCTTAAAACATATTTTTTTAACAGTTTTTGTAGCAGTGTAGGGAAAATTGGAAAATGTTTTGTTAAGCTCAAGCAGCAGCTTGATAATATGTAGAAAATTTGTTATAAACAATAAGCAAATGAAAAACATATATTTTAAAAATTTATCAAAACGCAACAAAATCAAATTACTGGGTACAATGTCCAGTTAGACTACTCTTATATATACCAAAAGATGATGTGAGGACTACTCGAGCAATATGCACAACACGCCTACGCATAACCACTGTTGGCAGTCATTTCTGTGATTTTATATTTTTATATGGCTCATATGGAGATCTGGGCAAAAGAATTGGCTCTGTCTTTCAAAGATAGAGCAACGTGGTGAAATTAAAGCAGAGAGCCAAATGCTAGGCGTTAGTAAAGAAGCACATGAGCCTATGATGCGATATTTAACCAAAGTAAGAATCTACAAAGGTCGTCAGATGCTGACAAGAAAATGATGTTATGGTTGGTTTGGGTTTTTAACACGTGCAAACACATCATATTTTTTGCAAATATATGGCAAATATTTTTAATAAAAAACGATTTTTAAAAAATTGTTGCGAACATCGGGCAAAAAAATTTTAATGAATTATTTTTTGGGCTCTCTCCGTTTAGCGCCAAAAATTTTTTAAATTAAATTGTTTTTGGATTATCCTGTTGGCGCCAAAATCCTTTTCGCCATAACCTGTTAGACACCGTTATTTTTATTTAACTGGTTAGATACATGTCTACTTACGTCAAAAAATTGTTTTGACTTTTACTGTTACGTATATAAACAGTTTATCTGAAGTGAAATTTTCACCAAGCTCTATCAAGCTATGATCTAAACACTGACAACTAAAAAAATGACGTTATCACGCTTTTCGTTCCGTTCGTATTTATCAACATCGTTTTTGAAAAAGGATACAATTTTTCTTTGAACTTTAATTTTTACATTAACTTGTCGTAAATAGGGATGGAAGACGGTCGGGACGGGTCCCGTCCCGCCCTGGACGGTTTTTGGGGTTTTTCCCGTCCCGGAAAAATTTTCGAGTCTGACCCGTCCCTGGTTTATTTTTCCATTCCCGGATTTATTGTCCCGTCTCGACTTTTGAAAATCTGTCCCGTCTTCCGAATTCATCAATCCTAGTCAAGTTTAGCCGTCTTTTCATTATCATTTATGAATTCTTGCCAAATTTTGAGTGAATATTAGGATCGTCAAATGAGAATATAGTCGGTTAAACACTCGGGTAATATCTAAAAATTTGTACTTGAGGTAAAACTAGGGTGGGGAAATTCGCGCGAATATTGAAATAGCCCCGAATATTCGCGAACATTCGCGCGAATATTCCGAATGTTCGCGAATATTCGCGAACATTCGAACTGTCGTCTTATGAACAAATGAAAAAGAAAAAACAGTAAATTAAATGCTTAAATAATCACAACCGGCACTAAAACACATTCTAATTAGCTTCATTGACAAAAAAAAATTCAATCAACATTCAAAAACAATGTATCAGCGTGTTTTGACCAACACGCTTTTTATCAACGAGCTAACGACTGGCTTTAATTTATATCACCAATTCAAAAATTTCGGAACTTTTGTTTTACCTTGGGGTCGGAGTAGTACCTAAGTTCAGTAAACTGAGGATTACATTAAATGTCATTCATACGTAGCTCAACTTAAAGGGCATGCTCACTGTTTTAATTTGTCCCGCCAACTCAATTTTTTTTCGAATTATTGGACTTCTGTACGGATTTTTCGGCTTGGTTTCTAACAAAGCAAGGTCTAGAATTAAATTTTAGGTGTAGTTTTGTTAGAAACCAAATAAAAAAATCCGTACAGAAGTTCAATGATTCAGAAAAATAATTTAATTGGCGGGGACAAATTGAAGCAGGTGAGAATGCCCTTTTAATGACTAGTTCACAATGGTGGACTGCAGTCGCCACCCTCAGTCCGGACTCGCAATCCGCTCTGAGGATTGTTTTTCATCTCAAGTTAGGATTGTTGTTAATTTTAGGTAAAACGGCTTTTAAAAAGATCTTATTTTTAAATCTAATTAAGATATGGGTCTCTAGCCGTTTTGACCAACACGCTTTTTTATCGACACGCTTTTTTTATTTTATTTCGATTCAGAGTCTCTATTCGTAAGTAAATTAGCTTTTTTTGAATTTTATTAGTTCTGACACAAAAAAATTGTTGAAACTCATTTGTTTTTGTCCCATCGAATCAGTCGGGCCTCTTGCATATTTTTTATCCTATATTTTTGTTGGGTCTTTTTTATTAAGCCGCTGTACTGATGTATGTTACCCCCGTATTATTTCACCCCAGTCATTTCACTTCCATATCATTTCACGCCTGATAAAACACTTTTTTTAATTTCATGTTTTTTTTACAAAATTTCGTTTAAATTAGCGCTACATTGTGCTTGGTGGAAGTCTAATCTAAATCTAGACTAGACCCGGCAGGGTCGGTGCCGGTGCAGTGCCGCTTCGGAAAATCGTGAGGGGTCGAGACATCAAATTAAAAAGACATCAACTACTATTGACTTACTACAGCTGTTTGAATGTTCGCAAATTTCTTTTATCGCGAACATTGCTTGCGAATATTCGCGAATATTCGCGAATATTCGCCCGAATATTCGGAGTTCCCACCCTGGGTAAAACTGTGACAAAAAAATTGCATATTTTTTAAAAACTGCTTCTTGTTGTCAATTTTCCTTTTTGCGTGTCGATCCGAAAAATTATTGTCCCGTCTTGGTATTTTACTTGATCCCGGATTCCCGTCCGGAGTAAATTTTTTGGTCGTCCCGTCCCGAATTTTTTTTCAAAATTATTGTCCTGTCCCCTCACGGAATAAGCCATCCCCATCCCTAATCATAAAGACCTCGATGATACCTTATTTTAAAGCGCATGATTTGCGCTTGCGTTTGATTAAAAATGAGTGATATCAATAATAGCTTTTGACGAGATCTGCCCTCTTGAAGTTGCATACGCAAAAATCCTGATTTGGTTGGTTCGTAGGGGCAGCTCACCCGCAAATAGTGATTTTTTTTTAAATTTCACTATCATTACATCCCCAGTTAAATGTTAATTCACAGTTAAAAGTAAATCTGGCACTCCTATTTTACTTTAACTTCTTTTTAAAGGAGCATGCCCGCGCGTTACACGGAGAAAAGGCGTGGACCACTAGTTTTTTCTTTCTCGTTAAATATTTTAATGCCCTTTTCTCTAGAATTTTGGCTAAACAGAACCTTTATGGCCCCACTCGCCAGAACCCTAGGGCCCCAGTCATTTTAAGTCTAATCTATGCGAAAAATAAATGAGGCGCAAATTCAAATTGAATATTTTTTTGCATAGATTAGACTTAAAATGACTGGGGCCCCTAGGGTTCTGGCGAGTGGGGCCCCAAAGGTTCTGTTGCTCCGAATTTTTAAGTTTTCTGCTTAACTTTTAAAAGTAGAATAAGGTCACCAATGTCAGGTCGAACGCAAAACGAGCGAAAATGGGATGGTTCAAAAAAATTGCTGGTCCTCCGCCTTAACTTTTGAAACGCACGGGCATGCTCCTTTAAAAAATTTAAGACAGATCGTGGTACTTTTCTGTGAAATTTTTCGTACTTTAAAAAAATACCCTTTTTTAGCTAAATTTTTTTATTTTGAGGCACCTTAGTATACGAAATTTGTATCTTCGTAACAGCAGATTTTCGTAAGAGGAATTGTTGAAGAAGGTTCAATTTAAGACGTCAATTTTTTACTCTTTTTTCAAATTTTTGGCCTTAACCAGCATTACACTTACTATCTTAACTCTTTAACTAGCTAAACATTTCGCCTTGTTTAGATGTTGATTTCCAAGATGATTTGCTCAGAAGCGATGAGGATGAATCGTTCAATCATCTAAGCGAGACATCAAATGACGATGGTAATGACATCAGCTTCAGTGTCAGCCAGCTAGTGAAGACGACCAAGGTCAATCTCTATTGAGTGTTCAAACAGCTATGAAGAAGATCAGGTTTGCAGACTCGTGGTCACAATATCGCTGATTTGGATCCACTATGAATCAAAAGTGCTGACTTGGATGATACTATTTCGCGAGAGGTTGAGGTTTTGTTTGACTTTTACCTTACCAATGTCCCAATTAAACTTTTAGCTGTATTTCTACGGTTTCTTCGAATCTGATCTGGATCGAGAATTCGTGCTGCCGCTTACAACATTCATTGATGTTGACCGCATTCGACTGACTCTCAAAGCCATTATTTAGTCGGGGGTGATGGGCGCATTTCATAATTTTTCTTTATTTTGGAAGGGGGTTGGCCAAGGTAAATCAATGTTTCGGTCAAATTTTAGACAATTTTTTATGTTCGAATAATAGGGTTTTTTGAAAAATTGTAAGAAAACAGCAATTTTATTGTTTTTAGGATATAAAAAATACTTAGAAGACTTTTAAACATGATTAACGAAAAGTCATGAAATGCGCCCCCTGGACTAAATAAGTTTCGCAAAAAGACTTTTTTCCTTGAGGGGCGGCGAAAATTTTAATGACTCGGCGCTCCAGCCGGCGCCGGCGGTGTAAATAAAAAAGCGCCGGCGCTTTTTTTATTTTTGGCGAACGTGCAGGTATGCTAGTAACCGAAACTTTTCTCACACTGAGAGCTTTTGAAAATACACAGAATTTTGAAACTACACCTGATTTCTGTGAAAATTTGCTAAAATTTTTTACCTGGAGGATCCAAACGCACTGGAGGATCCATAGCGGAGTAAATTTGCTTCATTTGGAAACCAAGGAAGTATGCAAAAAATTCATGGTTAGGGTGTTCTATGCAAAAGTTAGATGAAAAACGCAAAAAAGTCGATTTTTTACTCGAAAAAAGTGCCAGTTGATTGCTGAAACGGTTTTGAAAGTTTTGAAAATTCTGACTTTACAAAAATTCATTTGACTGTTTTGATATCTGAAATTACAGGCTACATTTTGGTATATAAATTATGCTAAAAAAGTGCAATTTGCATTTTTTTCTGTTGTATGCTTCAAAAATTTTTTTTGCGTTTTTAGGTAAGCCTTATGGTCGGAACAAGGCGTGTTACTGTGGTGCAAAACCAGCCGATAACAAATTTAGCGAAAGCTCAGACGAGTCTGAACGCAAGGATGGCCTCCTCTGAAGCAAGGATCGTAAGGAAAATTGGTGAATAATCCGTTAGTGCAGTAACAAAGGAACTTCCTGGCTACCATTCTTCGGGATTCGAATACACGTGGACTTTCAATTATTTTAGTCTATTTTTGATTGATTATTTGCTTCATTTTAAGTGAGATTCACTCTGGAACCCCGACTGAACACCAAACTAACCCACCTGCCCACCTACCAGGTTTTAAAAGCCGTAAAATAATTACACGATTTTAAAACACGGTTAAAATGCAATTTTGAAAAATTGTTTCTGAGATTAAGAAATCAGTTATTATTTTCAGTCATTATTCTCTACACTTTAGTTACAGCCGAATCATTTATCATTTATATTTTTACGCATTTACAAACAAAGTATACAAACAAAACAGAATTTTATAAAAATTCATTTGTCTTTTGTTAAGTGCTAGCTTATAATAACAACGAAAGTAAGTACAACATAGTATTTTTCTCATAGCTTTTTTCTTGCTTACAAAGCTAGCATGAAAAACGTTGAAAAACTAGAATGCGAACACAAAATATATATCAATTTGAAAAATCTCAAACTTCATCAGCACGAAAAATTACAACAAACATTTCAATGAACAAAGCAGGAATTTAGAGATATGTTGACACTGCAGCATCTTATGCGCGACTTTTAGGAGTACTTCTGCAAACGTTTTTGACCGAACACGATAGTTTTTTTTTGATTTTCACGGCAAACTGATAAAAAATGTTAAGAAAAAGGTGCGTGACGTTAGCACATTTCAGAGCACACACTAAATAATTTTAGAGTACCCAGCGGATTTTCGCTCTGACAAAAATTATAAGTTACTTATTGTACAAGTGTGGATTCTACGCCGACTAAAAAAAAGGTGGACAAAAACTATTTTAAATCATAAGTGATTTAATTTTTGTTCTCACAATACAAAATATTGATACCGTATTTCCTCTAATAAGCGCGCATGCGCGCTTATTTTTCAAACCCCCGAAAATCTGAAAATTTTGGGTCAATCTCGAAGATTTGGGTGCTCAACCAAAATCTAAAAAGTGTAATCGGTAGAGCTCGTGGAAGTTAAGAAAATGCATTAAACAGCTGTAGAGAAAAATTTCTCTGAGCTGAGATATGGGCCCTCAAAGTAGGGGTGTGCGCTTATTAGAGGAAATACGGTAATTTAATAAATTTCAATGTTTTTATTTTGAGGGTAGCTTTGAAAGCAGATCGGGTAGCTAAGGCCAAATTGGTGTCATATAAAAGTTTTTTCTAATAAATTAGGTAATACTAATCTTTTGTCGTTTGAAATGTGCTTATTTTAGAGACTGTTTCTCAACAACTTTTTGTCTATGCAATGACAGAAAAATAAAGTGTTGAACCCGAGTTCTTAAAATACACGCTTAGTAGCCGGATTGTTTGAAACAAAAATGTGTTACACAAATTGCACAGAATCTAGACAAGGCGAGTATGAAGATTTGGCAAAGAGGTGCTGCGACGGAAAGTTTTTACTGCAGCAAATTCTTTGGAATGAAGCTCTTCATCATTAGATTCAGATGATTGCTCATATTTTTCATTGTCATTTTGGATCTGATTATCTTTAGATTTACTTGTAGGGCTTAAAGAAGACGCATTTTTAAAAACTAGTAGATCTTCTTTGACACTCTCTGCGTTCTTTTTCAGCTCTTTTATTTTATTTTCCAACGCTGTTAGTTGTGTTGCATTGCCTAAAATAGTTTTATTTTGCTTTGCAAACAATTGAGTGGCATAAATGCTAAATTTTCTTTTGCAAATAGTTAAAAAATCAAAAAACTTAAAACATTAGCTGTATTCTGATTTCGAAAGTCAGTGAAAACTCAGTAAGTCGGAATTTCGGCCCTATTCTATAATTGTAGGCTTTTTTGCATTACTCTTCCTGTTATTTTGTCCAGCGTATGTTAGGGTAGCCTTAAACAGGTGTCAGGTTTGTTCGAGTCGTAACCACTGCTGCATAGTTTTCAATTTTCTGTTCCGTGTACTAGGTATTAAAAAAAACTCCAGGATTTAAAACTTTTTCTCCGGCTCTGCTCTGAGCCATAGCGACTTGATATACTGCTCTGATAAGAACCTTATTGTTTACAATTATCGATGATGTCAATTCTTTTGAATTCTGATTTATATTCACCCTTTTTTGTAATATTAATAAAATGCTTAATTACATTTGTCGCTAGTAGCGAATAAACCTCCCACTCCCCCCCCCCCCTAAAACCTGACCTTATAAAAATCGTTGTAATATTCCTTTCAAACAACAAGTTTAGGCTCAGCTCTTAGGCTTGGGGTAGGTCAGCGTACGGAAGTTGTGACTAATAAAGAGTTTGCGTACATTTTCCGGGCTCATGAACTTATATTTCGTAGTCTTTACTTAATTTTTAGAAGGAAAAATTTGAGGGTGGGGGGGCGGATATTTGCTACTATAGTTGGACGCCTCTGAAAAACCACCGCCGCCGCCGCCGCCACCGCCGGCGGCGTCGCCAACACCACCGCCGCCGGCGGCGCAAAAACCTTGCTAAATTTCACCGCCGCCACCGCCGCCGCCGCCGCCGCCGCTGCTTTGCCACCACCGCCACCGCCGGCGGCACTTTTTATTTCGCCGCCGCCGGCGCTGCCATCGCCGCCACCGCCGCCGCCAGCTAACGCTTCACTGTCAAAAAAAATTTTCTGTTTAATTTATGTTTGTCATAGAATAAAATTTTGCAAGAGAACAGTAAAATTCTAAATTATGTCATTTTATCATATTTTCGTAAGATGACCATTCGAAACAAGCATTGTTTTGGTACTTTGTAATTGTTGGTGCCGCCACCGCCGCCACCGCCGCCGCCACATCGCCGCCACCGCCGCCGCAGCCTAATTACTCCGCCGCACCGCCACCGCCGCCGCCGACCTCATTTTCAGCCGCCGGCGCAGCCGCCGCCGCCGGCGGCACCTCATATTTTGCCGCCGCCGCCTGGCGGCGCCGCCGGTGGCGGCGGCGACGATCCAACTATGTTTGCTACTAGGGTTGTACATTTTATAAATTGACAAAAAATTACCTGCATGATTGTGGTGTAAATTTTTAGCTCCTTTTTCTGCTCCTCAAGTATTTCTCCAAACTTTCTACTTTTTCTTGATATTTTTGAACTTGAGCTTCTAGGTCAGCTTCTTTAGCTTTTACCGAATCGATAGCCTTTTCAAGTTGCTCCTGTCTTTTTCTATTTTGTTTATCAAATTATCCAAATCTTTTTCTTTATCCAAAACAGATTTTTTCAATGTCTCATATCTGATGTCTGGCTTTGCATCTATTTTGACCAGCATATTTTCCAACAATTTCAAGCTTGCTTTGTTATCTGCTAATGCTTGTTCGATTAATTCTAATGTAGCAACATCTTTCACTTCATTTACATTCTTTTCAATAGCTTTTTCTATTTTTCTCATCAATAATAGCACATTGGTCCTTACTGTTTTGTTAAGGTGTTCAAGATTAGTATCCATTAATTCTTCTAATTTACTTTGTTCGCTTTTGATATCTTCATTTTTAGTGTTTAAATTTTTTATTTGTTCCAAAGCTTCAGCTAATTGTTGTCTATACTCCACTAAATGTTTAACATTGCCTATTTCGGTAGACAAATTAATTGACTTAAAAGGTGTTTGAAGAGCTTGATGATGGGATGTAACTACATTTTCATTGATTAATTCTACTTTACTGCCTCCTACTTCTTCAGCTTCTAGTTTTGCTACTATTTTCTGAATGCTTCTAACTTTTCATTTTCAGCTTGTTTTTAGCCACCACTCCAGCCATTTTTTGTATTCGTCAGTATTTTTTAATTTGTCTTCCTTTTCTTTTCTAATTTTTACAAATTCCAGGATACTAGCAAATTCAGTTTGTAGTGCAACCAATTTTTTCTTTTCTTCATCATACTTTGTCAAATCAGGATCTGATTCTTGCCTATTAGTTTCCATAACTTCTGCTGTTTCAAATATTTTACTCTGTATTTTACCTAAATGATTTACATTTTCGTCTAAATCATTTATCTGTGCTAGGGTGTGGCCAGCAAAGTGCTTTTGCAATGCATCTGCAATAGCTTTTTCTTTGCTTACAATCTGCTCTATCAGAGCGATATTGTTCTTTAAAAATACAGCTTGCTTACTAATAATTTTATCGACTTTTGCTTTCACTCTAATGTCATTCTTACTGAAATCATTGTGTAAATTTTTAATTTTTCCAATTCCTGCTTTTTATTCTTTTTCAATACAACCATCTGTTGTCGTAATTTTAAAGCATTCTGTAGATTTTCATTTAGCGATTCCAATTCCTTAGTTATTTCATCGTTTATATAAAATCCGTTATCTAAATCGTGTTTAGGCAACAGACTCATAAAATGAAGTATTTCAAATTCTTGGTCTTCTAAATTTGTTATGTTATCTTTTATTGCGGATAAAGATTCAGCAGCCAACTTCTTTTCCTCAGCTTTTATCCGATTTTGTTCGTCTTTTATTTGACTCACTCTAGTTTTTGCTAGTTTTACTCCGGCTTCAAGTCTATTTTGTATGTGTTTGAGAGTGTTTTGTAAAGCTGGATAATCGGCCTCGAAATCCAAAAGCCCCCTTTCTTCATCTTTAAGACTTTTACTAATGGTCGTCAACTTTCCAAGCATTGTTTCAAGTTTCAACGTTGTTTTTTTGCTTTGTTCAAATCTTTATTTCAGGAATGGTATTATTTTCATATTGATCCATAATTTTGTTAAGTGAATTCTTTATGTGGTCTTGAATCACGAATTTCAATTGTTCATTATTTTGCTCAAAAAATTCGTGCAGTTGTTTAGACACTTCTTCAAATTGTGGCTCATGTTCCTGGTGTTGTGTGATAGAATTTTGATGTGCATCCATTTTGATTTTTAAATTTATGCCCAACTTCCTGGCCTCCAGTATCAAAGATAGAATTGATTCTTCTTCTGTTAACGTTTCAGATATTTGTGCAAGAGCTTTTACTTGTGGTATTATTTTATCGTCTACAGTGGCTTTTAAAGTTGTCATTTCTTCTTGCAAAACTTTGAGAGATTGTCCAGCTTCGGTTTTTCTTTTTGCAAAGCATCCTGTCGAGATTTTTGTTCTCTCTGCAATCTTTCATTTCTTTCTTTGCCCCAATTATCGAGGCGCTCGATTTTAGTGTTAGATACTAGTTTACTTGTTTTCTCTTTTAATATTTCACACTTTTTTACAGTTTCTTTGATTGTATGTATAAGGTTTTAACAGTGCTTTTGTCCTTTGCATCGATATACTTTGTTGCGGTTTCAAAACAATCAACCACTCTTTTCATAGATTCATTGCTTCCGACACAAACTGCTCCGAGGTGGGACATTGCAGTCATCGTATTCTTCAAATCCTTCACTAAACTCAATATTTTATTATCCGTTATACGGCAATATATCCTTGCCAATAATTTTAATTTTAAACTAATTCAAAAAAAAATTCACACACTTTTAAGCAATTTAAATAGGTAAGTAAAGTGAGTTTAGGAAAATATTTTTTGTGATTTTTTACAGAAAATTCCCCTCTTGCTTATGGTTACCGTAGTAAACTAACCTAAAAAGTTTACGCAAACACCTCAAAATAGCCGAAAAGACAAAAGGTTTTCAAGTTCTACGTAATGAATGTTGACCTTATTTCACTGTACAACCCACCCTCCACTTTTAATCAATCTCAAGTCTTTGCTACCTCACTTAAAGTTGGAGTTAAGCTTACCTGTGACATGAATCAGAATAAAACCAGTGATCGAAAATACTGACAAATATATAGAGCTTATTTTTGCTTTTTATTAAAAAAGATGGTAAAACAGCCTAAACGAGCGGTTTCTTTTTCTCCCGATACAGCCTTAGTTCCCTTTAAACGTACTTTTCAGGGCTTTTTATGGAAAATAATTATTAAAAAATGATTTTCATGACTTTCAAAAAATCGGTTTTTGAAAGGCGGAAGGTTAAATGTCTCCGGTATGTGCTTCAAGCCCAAACCTATTGCTCAAAAGGTTGGAAATCGGCACTCTTGATGATGCATTATTGAAATCTGTTAGTCAGCTCCAGTCATAAAATCATAATGACCTAATATATGTGTAACATTACCTAGATTTTCTACTGAAAATTTTCATTTTCTGTCAACTTTTTTTCACTAATTTTTTTACCGAAGTTTTACGATTCAAAAAAAACTAAAAAATTCATGGATAGTCCCAAAAAGCCCTACTTTTATATAAAATTTTAAGTTTGTGATAGTAAATACCTGAAACTGTTTTTATCCTTGTTTCGTACTTCTTATACTGTTTTTTTGACTCTTTGTAGACATTTTCGAATTTCGGCATTATAGAATTAGTTTTTTCGATCACTTTTTTGATCACTTCTTTGAGTTCTTTTTTGATTTTTTTTGAGTTTCAGCATCGACTTTTGAAAGAGCCAAAGAATTCTTTGCATAAAACTCTTTCACATATTCTTTAATGATTTTAAATTGCAAAATGAAGGGACCAGCTATATTTTTTCATCATCACTTTCTTCAGCAGTTGCCAAAGAGGAGAAAGCTAAAAAAAATGATAGACAACCTTTTACATTTGGGGTCGCGTGATCTTTTTGCAAAAAAGAACACGTTGGGTTTTTCTTTCAATCGATTTGATAAAAAAAGAAGCTATGCTATTTTCGAAATTTTATATCGTCAAAAATCGTTATTTAGCGGCTTATAATGAAATTTTGTAGTATTCTTGTAATTACCCATCAGTGATTATTTTTCAACGCTTGAAAGTTTCAAAAATTGTCAATCAAATTGGCCTTAACTTTTACATTTTAGTCAAAAAAGAGGGGTGAATAATTATTAGAGAGTACGTGGCTAATAGATCATATACGGTATGTTTGTATGTTTTTGATTAGCGTAATTAAAAGACGATTTATGACAGGGTCATAAGAAAAAAAGCTCGATCTAAAATAAAAAATAAATATGAAAATCGGATTTGTTTAAATAAGTCGTAACCCTGCTATTCAATAGCTTAGATTTTGCCATTTTAAGTAATCACCAAAATCGGTTAATTTTGAAAAGGTTTTTCAATCTATAATAAACTATCTTAGCATTGTGCTGTAGCGCGAAACAAGAGCTACAAGATCCATTATACAGAAAAAATCAAAGAATGTGAGAATTTTGACAACTTTGAACATTTTTCTTTTTTTTCAATTTTTTTCTTTTAAAATAAGTTGCTTTTTAAAAGGCTATATATTAACAATCTTAAACATTTTTAAAAAAATTCCGTAAAATGTGTTTTGTAGCTCATAGTCTGCGCTACATTACTTTAAAAAATTTGATTTGTTTTTCAACTTACGTTTCTTTATCGAAATATTTTTCTGAGCTGCATCATTTAATTGCATATTCACTGAAAATATATTTCCCGTAAAACAAACTGAATCGAAAACAGTATTTTTACCTCTGTTGGCGACATTTGATTCAGAACTTTTCAAAGCATCAATACCAATGAATAGTGTTAAGACAAAGCGTAAGAAAATAAAACTTTTCATCAAAGTCAATAAAATTGCGTGAAAAACTACTTTTTGCTAAAATAAAGTGTAAATTAATCGGCCCTATACTAGAAGCGGGTGCGTTTTTTGCCTTGGTCTCCCTGTTATTTTTACCAAAAATTTTTTAAATTTTCACGTTCAACAACAAATAAATAAATAAATTATATAATTGAAAGTGATGTTACAAACAACAGGGGGACCAAGGCAAAAAAACGCACCCGCTTCTAGTATGATTAGTCAATATAGGTGTGTTTTATACGTTGACTTTATGCAAAATATGAAAATTTCTAAAAAAAGTATTTTTTAACTAGCAATAACAAAAAATAACAGAAAATTAAAAACATATTTGAAAAAGGCTCAAATAGAAATGTACCACCAAATGTGAGAATTTGGCCGCCTTTTTTATTTTTTTGGCCGCCTTTTTTGAATTTCAAATTAAAAAATAGAATTTGGCCGCCTTTTTTTTAAAATTGGCCGCCTTTTTTTCTTGTCAATTCCTGTTTTTCAAATTTTAGCTTCAATTTGATGGTAATTTTGCTCTTTATGATAGCAAAAATGAAAGCGCAGAATCTGGGCTACGTACTGGTATAAAAAAAAGGGTGAACTTATAGGAAAAAGTTAGAAAATATAATCAAAAACACCTAGAGGGCTATTTCGGCCTCTATCTCCTAAATGGTTTTTGTGTAATTTGAACGTTTTTTGAATTACAGCTTTTACAAGTTGGTACTATCTCTTTCTATAATAGCAAATACGAAAGCCCAGAACTTTGGCTACTCAGTAATTTGAAAAAAGTGTCAACTTGTAAGGTAAAATTCAAAAAATTACACAAAAACCATTTAGCAGGTAGAGGCCGAAATAACCATCTAGGTGTTTTTGATTACATTTTCTAATTTTTTCCTATAAGTTCACGATTTTTTCATACCAATATGCAGCCCAGATTCTGGGCTTTCATTTTTGCCATCATTAAGAGCAAAGTTACCATCAAATAAGAGCTAAAATTTGAAAAACAGGAATTGACAAGAAAAAAGGCGGCCAATTTTTAAAAAAGGCGGCCAAATTCTATTTTTTTATTATGAATTTAAAAAAGGCGGCCAAAAAAATTAAAAAGGCGGCCAAATTCTCACTTTTGGTGGTACATTTCTCATACAGCCTTTGAAAAATTCATAAGATAAAAACATTTTGAAAAAAATCGCAACTAGCATATAAATGGGTACAATGTTCAACAAAACGCTGTCTTATATGTAGAAAAGGTGATGTGGGGACCAGCCGAGCATATTGCACAACACGCCTCGACACCACCTTCGTTGGCAATACCCTATGTGTTTTTTTGGTCGCGCTATAGCGCTAGCTCTCATGTGGAAAGATCTGGGCGGGGAACACTCTCTTTCTTTGAAGACGTAGAGCAGCGTGTGGAAGTCAAGCAGAGCGCCAAAACGTTGGTCAAGTGGGCGGGCATGTAGCCTATGATGTGATATCCTAGCTCACGTTATATTTTAGAAAGATCGTCAGGTGACTGCAACCAAAATGATGTGATGATAGGTTTAATTTTTAGCAAATTGAAATTAGATCATAAATTGTTGCGAAAATCTGACCAAAAATATTTTATTAATTATTTTTTGAAAATACAGACTAGCTCGGATGTGAAAACAACCGTAATTATTGAGAGCAAAACTATTTTTTCTTATTATAAAGCATGACCTAATGCGTCAGATTTAAAAGAGAAGTTTTGTAATTTTGTTTTTATAAATAACACCTCGACCCCTCGAAAAGTTTGAAATTGAGTGTTTAGATTTGAACGAAAGTCTGCGATGTGCTGAGTACGATAGTACCGAATTCGACCATTTTTCTATGAATTTTGCCGAGGTGTGGCCTGCCGAAGTTTCACACTCAGAAAAACGAGTACATTTATTAAAGAAGTTCATACTTAGTGAAAATCTTATGATATGCACTCTTTAAAAAAACCTATTCGACGCAGAATGAGTTGCTCTTTCTAATGAGCACAAAAACATCTCAATCTGTTGCAAGTTTGAGTGAAAAAATGTGTTTTTTTTGAATTCAGCTTTTTCAAACAATAATTTTCGGCCGAAAACAAAAAAAGGCAAAAAAACCTTCTTAGAAAAGTTTATAAGCAAATCAGAAACGCTGATCATGAATCCGGTGTCAAAATTGAGGGTTTGCCACACGAAATTTCTCTTTCACGCTAAAAGTTTAAAAGAGTCAGGACGACTGGCAAACTTCAAAGGCTTTTTTCGTCTTGCCTCCCCCATTTTTTTCGGAACTTTTTTGCCAAAAACGTGCCTTATAAAATTCTTTTTCTGATACACTAAAAATTAGGATGAGGCGGGCAGATTTCCGATTTCTTTTGGATGAAAGATGAATTTTTGAGAAAAACACATTTTTTCAATAAAAATTACAACAGATTGTGAAATTTTTGTGCTCATTAGAAAGAACAACTCATTCTGCGTCGAATAGGCATCATAAGATTTTTACGTAGTATGAACTGCTTTGAGAAATGTACTGGTTTTTCTGAGTGGCGAACTTTGGGAGGGCACAGCTCTGCGAATTCTCGGCAAACGGTGGCCAAATTTGATGTTATCGTCGCAGGCTTCCGTTTGAGCCTAAACACTCAATTTTACATTTTCCGAGGGGTCCGACGAAAGGACAGAATTACGAAGCTTTCTTTTAAATGCCATATTAGTAGGGCAGTTTTACCTGCATAGTGTGGTTTAACAACAGTCATACTTTCAAAAAATTTGGTGAAAAATTGATTTCAAAGTTTCAGCCAAAAACTTAACTTGAGCTTCAACTACAATGATTATTTCATATAGCAAAAATATTCAAAAAACCATACAAAAAGTAGCATAAGAGAAATAGGATACAGTCTACTTGGGGACGAGCCTGAGCGGCCAGTTTTAAAGAGTAGACTGTAATGTAACTATTCAATGACTGCTCTTTTGAAAACGCTACAGTCGACTCCCTCCATACTGCACACCCAAGGGATCGGCGCCAGGTGTGCACTATGGCGGGGGTTACTAGGAAGGGAGTTGACTGTGTGGTGGCCAACTACATCGGAGCCGGGTGTGCACTATGGCGGGGGTGTACCTATGGAGGGAGTTGACTGTATTTAAAAAACCACACACTCGTGGTTTTCACTTCGAGACCATATAACCTTTACAGGGTTTTCATTTTATTACCCACCATTTGGTTTGCTATTGCCGTAAGAATTTCGACTAGGCAACGCAGTGATTCACCACTAAACCGATAGCTTCTGTCATGCCATTTTATATTAAAACAAAATGACTAATGATATTGGCGCCCACTGGAGGTCAACTTTTTTTAGAAATTTGTTTTCACGATTTAATGTCTCTTTATCAGTTTTTATACGCTAAAAACAATCCTGAAAAGAATCTAGGCTCATCTCTATATAGTATTTGGCATGTGACCGTCCGTTACGCTAACTGGCAGAGCGCCATATTGTAGACCGACTATTTTTCTGAGAAGAGTTTCTACAGTAAATCGGGGTCGAGAAACACGAATCCGCGGTCAGAAAAATGTTCTGCATTTGATTTTTTCGAGTTTTCCAATAAAAGTTGTTTTCTGGGTCTTTATTGACTTCAAAGGGAAAAAAACGGGGTCATAGAAGCGTCTTATTTTTTTGTGTCATACTTTTTCGGATAGCCCTCGATGTCAGCTTGCATTTAAAGAGAAGAGCGGCGAAAAAATTGCATGTTTCATAGGGATGTTCACAAAAGTATGCAGGCCATTTTCCGAGAAAAATGTCATAGTTTTTCAAAGTTTAGTTCAAAAATTCAAATTTTTAATTCGTTCGAAACTAGATTTGTCTTGACACCAAAATTATTTTTCGGCACACAACATTTTTTAGGTATTATTTATTGCAAAGATGCCTGTATAGGCGCCTTTTGCCCCTAGTTTCTTAATGCCTAATGGTCTTTTGGCTAAAAACTTAGCTTTTTGCCTTGGGCGAACAAAATTAACTATCTTGTTCTAAGATTCTAAGAATGACTGTAATAACAGAATTCTGTAATCGCAAAACGGCAAAAAGTTATAAGAGTTTGAAATCAGGGGATTTTCTTTGCTTCCCCCTGTACATCTTATAAAAAGTGTATGATATTTCTTTAAGATCTTTATGACAAACAAGGGGTTTTGAAGTTTTTTCAAATTGGCAAAGACAGATTAAGAAACTACTGAATGTCCCGATGTCAGTGAGTCTAGCTCCGTATTTTTTTTGAGGAATTACCCATTTATTAATCCAATCGTGATAAATACAACACAAAAGAATTAAGTTCCATAAATATCTATTAACTAATGAACAACAAAAAGAAAAAAACAACCGTTAAATAATAAGTTAAACTACTATTAATATCCAACCGATGATCTTATCAAAAGTTGTGTGCTTTTGATAGCGGTTTTTACTTCTGTCTAGTCCAGTTGTTCTAGCACTAGGTCCATTGCCGCCTGCTATAGGCATAGAGAAATTGTTAAACATCTGAGGCTGGGCAACTGAAACGCCAGGATCAGGATTGCCGGGTCCGCTTTCAGGCATTTGTTGCATAGGTTGCGCTCCAAAAGTAGGTGGGGGAGGAGCTACTACTTCCTCTTCAACTCCATCTCCAACATATTTTCCAAGTTGAGCATCAAAGCGAATCTAAACTTGTATTTGTGCCATAGTGAGATTTCGAAAATTTAGATGAAAGTATTCGAATAGACCATTCTTGTAATTTTTTAGTAACTTTTCTAAGTTTTCACTTAAGCCGCGCGCGCACAATACTCGCACTTGGCTGTCGCGTTTTTTTCAATTTTTATTTTAAATGCGATATTTGAAGAAATTTTTGTTTAATAGTTTGGTGCTCTGATGCCAAAAAAACTTGTGCAGAATTTAAAGTTGTTTTAGGATCATAGATATCGAAATTGAAAAACTCCTCAGAAAAAATGAGTGCCGCGTTTTGCGTCGTGCTCCAATTTTGAAGCACTTTCTGAAAAATTGCAATTCCGATATGTATGCTCCTAACACAACTTTTAATTCTGCACAAGTTTGTTTGACATCAGAGCACCAAACTATTAAATAAAAGTTTCCTTAAATATCGCATTTAAAACAAAAATTGAAAAAAGGCGACAGCGAAACGCGACCATTTATGGTAAACAGATGTTGCAGTATGTTGTGACTAAAACTCACTGCAGGCTCTTTGTCATCAGGCAATTTCATTTCATTTCTAGACGGAATTATATTAGTCACTTTGCTGAACAGCCCTCCAATAAATCCACTGCCTTTGGAAGCAGTGGGTTTATTGCCATCAAGACTGCTAGGCTGTTGGCTCGATGCTTTTTTGGCTTGCTGAGCATTGGCTTGGCTGTGCAAATGGTCGTCATCAGCATCTAAGGGGTGTGGTTTGGAGTTGCTAACGGGTATTTCGGGTTGCGGGATCTGATAGTCACTGGTGACAAACTGCAAAATTAATAGAATAAAAAGTGTTTTTAGCTTTGAGAAACTTTTTGGTGTGCTGTAGAGCGAAATTTTAACCTCGAAAATTGAACCAAAGCTATTTTTATATTTTTATTAATGTGACTTTTATAATACCGTGTTTTCAAAAAGTTCCCGGTTTTTCAACAGCTGCTTTTACGTATTAAAGTTTTTTTAAATTATTACAATTATACTATTTTGTAGGCCTAAATCTCCTCTTCATAATAGTGCATAAGCATAAGAAAAATATTATCAAAAGAAATTTGCAAAACCAAGTGAACACGCTAAAAAACAAACCTTCCCGTCTTAACAACCACTTAAAATTGGGATCTTGTCAAAAAAGAAGAATTCTTTAGCAGAATTTAAAATAGTTGTGAAATTTTGTCTAACAAATGAAATAAGCTTTTTCTGCATATAAAAATGCTCTGTTTTTTTGATACAGTCAACTCCCTCCATAGGTACACCCCGCCATAGTGCAGACCCGGCTCCGGTGTGGTTGGCCACCACACAGTCAACTTTCTGCATGGTAACCCTCCGCCGTAGGGCACACCTGGCGCCGATTCCTCGGGTATGCACTATGGAGGGAGTTGATTGTAATTAATTATTAGTTCATTAAGAAAATCCTGAATATTTTTGGAATAAAAATAGTGTCCCGCGCGCATTAAAACATATGAAATTCGCATTGCCGGCGACAGCTATGGTTTTTTTTAAATTAATTTTGATCTTTTTGTATGGCAAAATTATCAATTAGAATTTATTTTTGGAAGCCCCTAAAACATGTTTTCTCGAGTAAATTAAAGTATCAATAACTTTTTATCAAAAAAGCCAAACTGTACCGGTGAAAAGGCTTCTTCATAATCACTTCCAGCAGGGTTGAAAGGAGAATTCGGCACTGAAAATTCTTGCTCTTGATTGCCATTTGCAGACATGAAGGGTGTGAATTGGGGTATTTGCTGCTGATGGTTACTGTTTTGATGCTGCTCTGTCAATTGGGGTTGTTCATAAGGTGACGAAGCAGCAGGAATGTTGGAGTAGAAGCTGTTGGTATTGTTAGGACTGGTCATTGAAGCAGCAGCTGGGTTGTCCAGAGTGTTAGGAGCATTAATAAACACGGAGGGGTTAAGCTGGGACTGTTGGACCATAGTATCTGGGTGAAATGCGTAGCTTTGCTTAGGAGACAACTGCTCTAAGTCGTCTTTGTGCTCTTTGCCAGGTGGTCCAGGTTCTGTGTTGATGTTCATATGAGCTAGCTAAATTATAGATTTTATAATATTTTAAATTTTAATTGAAAATTCTGATCGATTGGTTTTTTATGCCTGTAATACCCTTTCCCAAACCCAAACCTGCAAATTAGCCTCCACCAGACTATCTCTCTTGCCCATAACAGCGGAAGGAGAACTCGGCACTGATGACATCTCAGTATTTTGCCGGCTCCTTATTGGTTGATTTTGATGGACTAAAGGTTGGTGGTTGAGGGCTGGAGCTTGGTTATAAAGCTGCTGCTGCTGATGCTTTTCATGTGAGGAAGATGTCATGATTGGAACAGGAGAACTACAAGCTGTAGGTTTGGCAATAAAGTAGTTGGACATAGAGCTGTTCAAGACTCTAGTGTTCTCGTTTGCAGCTGGTTTCACGGGACTTGGAGGGATGGTTTGAGCCACAGTTGTGGATGCAGGCTGGTAAACATTCTGACTGCACATGCCTGTAAGGGTGGGGATCCAGGAAAGGTCGTCCGAATGCCGGTTGGATATGTGTTGAAATCTGAAAGTAAGGTCTATTTCAAAAGTCAGTTACGAGTTGTGGATTTGTGGCCAAATATGTGAGTGCTCTGATTGCTGACCCACTTTTGTAGATTGCTGTTTTGTAGCTTATTTCACTGACAAGGTGTAACTTGCTTAAGGCCTCAAACACAATAAGGAGTCTGTTTGCGGATGCTAAATCAGATTTGTAAGTCGGGAAGGGCCACAACTTTTTTCAATTTTTCAAAAAAATTTCTGTTATCACGATCTTGTAGCTAAGATTCAGGTCTACAAGATGAGCATTTTAGATAATAGATGTCTTTCAAAAAATTGAGATAAAAATGTAAGACTCCGCCAAGACTCCTGACTAGAATTTGAGTCAGGAGTCTTGGGCGGAGTCTTACATTTTTATCTCAATTTTTTGAAAGACATCTATTATATAAAATGCTCATCTTGTAGACCTGAATCTTAGCTACAAGATCGTGGTAACAGAAATTTTTTTGAAAAATTGAAAAAAAGTTGTGGCCTTTCCCAACTTACAAATCTGCTTTAGCATCCGCAAACAGACTCCTCATTGTGTTTGAGGCCTAAGAGCACTCGTTATAAATCTGCTCAAAAACAAAACCCGTAGAACACGACTTTGAACAACAGAGGACGTTAATTAGAAGATTTATTGTTTTTGGTATTTTAGAGGAGGTCTATGGGATCTAACTGAAATAGAGAAAGTTATCAAATACCTCTCAGCTAAATTGCAAAGTTCATCTACAAAAGCCTTGTCCACTTCACTAGCATAGTCCCAAATAGACCGGGCTACTTCAGTACAATACTGAGACACATTGGAGTTGAAGCCACCATACTCCCCTAGTAGTTCGGCATACTCCAGACGACATTTCTGGAACTCAAAGGAACGACTAAGAGCAGAAAGAGGTGCTTGCGGTAAATTAGCAGTAGCTAGTTTTTGGGCATACTCAAATATTTCTGTGGCTTGGAAGTCCAAAATTGACCACCTTAAGATATTTATTTTGAGTGTAATTTAAAAAAAAGGTTTTCATATGAAAATTTACCCGAATCTAGTGTTTGTAGAATTAAGCTCATCATCAGGAAGACTAGCACTTATAAGGCGGATATGCCGGCGATGTTTGGCTTCCTCTGAGCCACTAAAATAAATAGATTTTCGCTAGTCTTTTGTTCTGATTAAAGGAGTATAAAAAACTATAACCTATCAATAGGCTCTCTAAAGCAATCACAACCAGTCAATAAATTCACAACCAAAAACAAAAGTCAGCAGCCGAGTTGAACTCTTTACGAGCCAAGGCCAAGCCCAGCTGGTATACTGTGTCAATAGCTGTGGGTGTTTGAAGATTGGCTAGTACTATAGCTATGTGAGCACGCCACCCACTTGCATCATCTGTGGTTATGTTGGTCTAAAATAGGGCTTTCAGATGTTTTTTAGAAAAAGGACATCTCGAAATTTTTAAACTGTTAAAGGAAAAAAGTCATTTTATATAGTGCTTATTGTAATTTTATAGCAAACAAAATTTTTGATTTTCAATGTTTTTGATTTTAATGTGAGACCTTAAAAATATGTCAAAAAGAAAAAATGTTGGCGCTAGTACAGAATTAGGAGTTTTTTAATCGTTTTCTATTAGATATAGATAGATAAATTCGAAAATAACAAGTCTAATTTATTCAGTTGGCGGAGAACAACTTTAATTTTTAACTGAACAAACTAAGCAAAAAGGAATCGAGCGAAAAAATCAAGGCTGTAGCAAAAAAACCGACAAAAATACAAAAAACGACAGGGGGATTTCGACAAGGCGAAAAACCGTGATTCTCTTCAGGGTCTTGATCTCTCACAAATTTCAGGGCCCGAATCTTTAAAAAAGATAGCGTAAAAGAGGCCCAATCTAATGTGAAACATAAATGAACACATCCCTAGCCAAAAGATAAAATCACCGTTCAGAAAACACTGAAAGGGACTCTTAGAGTTTTTCTAAGAAATTAACCAAAGTCCACCCTTTATCTAAAAAATAAATTCAAACAAAGTTACCAATAAAGGCACAGGTATTTCAGCTGCCACACTAATTAGTGTCATGGTAGGATGTTGGTTTTCTAGCCTTCTTTTGCTCAACAATTTAGCCTCAATTTCATCTAATTTTCGGCGATCATTCCGAAACATCCTGTGGGCTAGCAACAGAGCATCGAAAAAAAGACCGTCTTTCATTGCGCTTTCGATGGCTTCCTAAAATGCATGTGGAGTTCAATATTCTGTAACTGAGATGTTTGTGATGTAAAGTAATACCTCCACATGACCACCCAGTAAGAATCGGGTGAATCTGTCCATGGCCTGCGAATCAACATGCCTCTCATCCCTGGTTTCCATAAGCTCACTTCCATTAGCCTCAAAAACTTTGTCTGATTTTCCACGTATGAAGTTGGCGGCTGACAAGTTTTGGGAGGAATACGCATTCCCAGCTACTAAAAGCCGAGCCAGATCAGGTCCAGTCACTTTCTATAAATCAAATTTTTGCTTGTTAAAATTTAAATACCTATTAAAATACCAAAAAAATACCAAAAACACGATTTTTAATTAGAAATTTCACGGGTAAACTTTTTTTCGGCTTCATGCTACGTTTACAATGAATCCGCATCCGCATGCGGGTGATAACGCTTTAAATATTAGACGCACGCGAATGGTAACGCCGACTGAAGCGGCAAAAGATTCGGTAAGGATGCGGATGAAAAACAGATCATTGTGTGCGCGGCTTTAAAAAGCAGACTAGCGTATAACTCTTAATCGCCCACCTTCTAATAACCTCCTTTTTGTGACTAGGATTTCAGAGTTAAGGCCATTTTCGTTACGGTTTTAGAAAATATCAGGGTTGAAAATTAATCCCATGAAGGATTAGTAGAGGTTATACGGTAGCTTGGACATGCCGCTAGGCTAAATCAACCCGGTGAGTCTGTTGATTCTTTTTGTGAATATTTTACAATATAAATAACGAACTCCATGCTGATGCACAAGTACTTCTAGCAAGCGCCATATCAAAAGGCAGTCATTGGCATCCCCTGAAATATATGATTAATATAGGATAAAAAATTATGCCAAATTGTTCGCTAGTTTCTAACGGTTACTAAATCCACCCATTTTATAGGAGCATTACAAACTTAATAACATCAGTCACCCCATAAAGTAATAAATTGATGAAGAGTACAACATCCAAACCTGAATAGGGGTTGCCTCTGTAAACGTCTGAGTGCAGTATACGGTCAATTTGTCGCTCTATAAACAGACCCAGAGTGTGGGGCTGGGTTTCACCTAATAATAGCGGACCTAAAAAACTTGAAAATTAAATTAAAATACAATCAAATTAGAATTGCCTTTAAAGCTTTCCAATGCATCGATATTTCGTTGATTGACTCGATCCAGAAAAAAGTTTTTGGCATCTTCTATGCGAACGGTGTTTACAGAGGTCTCTGGATCCAAAATAATCACTCTGCCACCCACGGTAAAGTTGAAGACTGCATGGGGTATTCGATATAGCAATGGTTCTGAAAATTAAAAGTGTGTGTTTTAGTTGGTCCTTGTAATAAGAAAAACCTTTGGATGCTGAGTCTACACTATTGACTTCACTTTCTTGGTCACAGAAGCTGGGGCGATCACTGTTTCTAAAAATCACTTGTTTTAAAGGATTTATTCATTCAGATACAGTCAACCCTCGATATAACGGCCCTTGCGGCCGGTCCCAAGGGGACCGATATATCGAGGGTCGACTGTACCCCAGACGTCATTTTGTCATAAAATTTTGTCATTTGTTTCAAATAAATTTTCAAACGACGGTAGCTTCGAAATTTCGAAAAACGTTCTTAAAAATTTACAGCCATTTTAAAAATTTAATATTTCTTGACACACCCTGTACATGAATTTTTACTAATAGACGTACAAAACAAAGATCACATCAGATTAAGCAATGGACAACAAAAAAGTATTGGGCACTAAAATCTAAAAAAGGCAATTTTTTTAAAAATCGCCTTCATATCACTCACTCGGTAAAATCTCATTCACAACACTATATTCATGCTAAGCGTATCTAATTCTTTGTGTAACTGTTGTTGAAAATTAAAATTGACTGTCAATTTCAAATTCCTCGCGAGACAAGATTCAGTCGAACCTCGCTATAGTGGCACCCCCAAAAGTTCGTTCCCGCCTAGGGTCCGTCACTTTTTTAGCCCCATTTTTAAAAAAAAATTCCAGTTCTGCTTTGACAGTCTGATCCCAAATATCATAAGGATTCCGATTTTTACTCAATTTTTTTTTCAAATTTTTCAATTTTTTTGCCATTTTTTTTTCAAAAAGGGATGCCACTATATCGAGGTTTCACTTTTTTAACTTAAAATTTGTTTTCTTTTCAATAAACAATCGGCAAAATCGGAATCCTTACGATATTTGGAACGAGACTGTCAAAACACAACTAAAAATTTTTTTTAAAAATGGGGCTAAAAAAGTGTCGGACCCCAGGCGGGAACGAACTTTTGGGGGTGCCACTATAGCGAGGTTTGACTGTACATCCAAATCTTCAGCATCTTCAAGCACTTGAAGCGATTTTTTTGTAATTTTGGACCATATCCTGTTACCTCGATTTCTGACCCAGACTTTTTTATGCCTATCGTCTAGAGGAGGTTGTTTTATGCAGGGTTTGACAGATCAAGTGCCGGAAAGAGTCCAACTTTCAGAGATCACTGCTCGCTGGTAAAATCCAAACTTTTTATAAACACCTAATATAGAAAAGAAAATAGCACATTTATTCTTCAAACATGGATATGTGCTAAAGAATATACACTTGTTCCAGTCCGTCTTGTAAGGTTTAAATCGTGTTTTCTATCATAATATATAACAGTAGGCCATAGTGAATGTATCAAAAATGTTTAGCATAAAAGGCTGAGTCCATCCCACCAAAGTGTTGGAAGCTGTAAAAGTTCTTTTACATATTCTAAATAGGTCCGCCGAAAAATTGCGTACAAAAGCTGCACTATACAGCTTGCTTTACAGGATTGATTCAATAGAACAACATGCATTGCAATCTATTTACGGATGGTCAATCAAAGGAAAGCTTTAAGTGCTCAGTCTATGAACTAAATTTATGATGTCCTAGCTTGCAGCAACCCTTTAAAAGGCATAGACAGTGGATATTGCCAGTCATTTTAGTCGGTAAAAAGTTCGGTTATTAAAATGCAAGCTTCCAAATTTGGAAATCTATCTTATTTTTTGAGTCTATTTGCATTTATTGCAGTAGACATGACAATGGTTAGTATTTTAGATATTAACTTCGTGGTGACAAAAATTATATCAACATAATTAATTTATTTAATTTACAGGGCTGTCAACCAACAGCTACAGTGCCAGTTCAAACTCAGCCTATTCCCCAACCCTACTATGCTCAGCCTAATCCTCAACCTTACTACGCTCCAGTAGTCGCCCCTACTCTTGCTCCAATAATGCCCACTCCAGCACCATTACCGTTAGTATTTTTTAGACTTTTTAAAAATACAAAAAAAAATTAAATTGACAAACAATTATAAAGTTTCACATATTATCCAGGATTGCAAACTCAAAAAAGTACATTTGGCCAAAAAAAAAGTACAAATTAGTCATTGTTGGTCAAAAAGTGCCATTTTATCAATGCTTATTGATTTTCGAACTTAATCCTTTAATTCGCTAATTTTTTAATTTCGATACCCTGGTAGTATAGTATTTTCTCTAATTTAAGCCACCCTCCTGATTCAAAATAGTGTTCTTGGCATTGTGTCTTTGAGCTTCTTTTTGAAGACTTCTCTCAAGCAAATAACCATTTTTTGCAGCCAGTGAGATGAGCCACAAAATAGTTTGTAAATTACTTGAGAGAAGTCTAAGAAAACACTATGGCAAAAACACGATTTTGAATTAAGGGAGATTGAATTAGAGAAAAAAGTATATGTTAGGCTAACAGATAAATTTTTTATATATTAGCGCAACTACTGTTCTTGGTGGTCGGTACTTTCCCAACCACATTTTTGATGAGCGCTATCGGCGATCTATCCAAATAAATAACCTAAGCAAGAACTGGTACAAGCTTAGCAAAGTCAAGATTCAAGTTAAAGTAGCTATGGATTATGAACTCTCTACTGACCAAATGATGACCCAAGTAACAACACTCAAGACTGATCTTATCAAAATGGCATGTTTTTACTAGATTTTCTGCTTAATCGTCAGAAGTTTAGACAACTGAGAACCTGGAGCACAAACATGCTATAATGGCTTGCAACCTTGTGTCCCACATAAATATACTAGCTCAACCAGAAAACTTTGAGCATCTTGAGAACAAAAATGACAAATTTCTTGCTGAGATCTTGCTCAGCTTTGATATTTTAAGCGAAAAATTCGAGAATGTGCAGCATAGAAAAGACGCATTCGGCAAACTTCTAAGCAAAAACGAGCACAAAGTCTGTGAAGACATTGAAAAATTGCTGCAAAGTGCGGATGAGCATTTTGAAACTGTTAGTGAAAAATTTTGAAAGTTAAAAATCTTAAACAATTTCAGGTAATTTCTGCTACTGTTGAATGCACTGCTGATGCTAAAGTTGCTGAGTTAACAGACTTCTGATATTTGCTTATTCACTAAATATTTTACTATTTGAGATTATAGTTTATATATTGTAAAATAAAGAATCTGTTATCTTAAATAAATAATAGCCCTTTTGAGAACAAAAGCTGTTTTGTCCCGTAATGAAACGGTCGACATCAAAAATCCTTTTTTGCAGAGTTGTTCAGAATGAAATTCTCTACCGGAAGATATATTTATCACATACTGCCTTCCGAGTGTTAAGTAAATCGACCATGCTGAACACAAATCTGATTTCAGAATAAAGATTTTGCGAAAGTTTCACATCAAAATTTTTTAGAACACTTTTTGGCTTATCTTTAAATTTTGCTTAGCAGTCCGAAGTCGTTCTTGTTAAACTTTTAAGCACCCTTAGGTGTCATTTTTTCATGCTGATTTTAAATCTAAAGTCCATGTTGCGGCTACATTTCTTTGGGCGCATTTTTCACTTAGTTAAAAATCATGTTTAAATGACTCCTAAGTAACTTTTATGTGCTTAAAACGATAAGAAAGTTATTTTTGTGACACTTTGCAACATAAAAAATTGATTTTTGAAAAAAAAAATTTTTGACCAAAATATGACTTTTTGCCTTGGGGGATCAAGGTAAATCATCTTGTATTAAGGTATTCTACCCCATTTTGGTCACTGGAGCTGGGCAAAAACAGCCTCTAAATGCATTTTTGATCAAGAGTCTTACTCGGAAATATGTCAAAGGTAAGTGAGTGCGCGCATCTCCAACCTACCAAGCCCAGGCTTCCTCTTCGGGGGCGCAGGGGGCTTGGTTGCTTGGGGTCGAGATGCGCACACCCACATACCTTAGACGCAAATCACTCGAAAGTGACTCTGGAGGGATAAAAATGTATGCATACCAGAGTTTCTTTATGCGGTAGGCCCCAGCTAACAAAACTATGTTTAAATTACATTTTTTTAGTGACTCAGGGGGTATTCAAGTACCCTTTTCTGGTGGCTTATCTTGGTTCCCCAAGTCAAAAAACCAGATTTTGGTCAATTTTTTTTTCAAAAATCGATTTTTTATGTTGCAAAGTGTCACAAAATGACTTTCTTATCGTTTAAACACATAATAGTTACTTTAAGAATCATTTAAACATGATTTTCCAATAAGTGAAAAATGCAAAAGGCAAAAAACTCCCCCATTAAGGGATAGAGCCAAAAAAATTGAGCAGTTTGATCCAAAATCCACCATACACATATTCTTAAAACTTCACTTTACCTGCTATCTGGAGTTTCTCGTTCATCACTAAACAAGTGCTTTTGTGTCAGCTTGTAGGCTTCCTGATTTCTCTTGATCACTTTTTGTTTGTACTCTTCTTGGGTGTGTTTGCAGATCTTAAACAAAGAATATATTTTAATTTTTTAAATTGTTTGGTACCCACTTTCCATAGCGCTACATCTTCAGTGCACCCTTCACATGTGTATTTGTAAAATTCTCGGTTGAAAACATTGCGAAAAGTTTTTACTGGAGTTATATACTTGCGATAGAGGGTGTAGTAGTACAAGTAAGCTGTTCTTTCAATGGGATTCAGTATACGGTACTCAGTTGGAGGAGGGTTGGAAGAGAGTATGACTCTCGCCTTTTCCTGAATATAATTAAGTAAATAACTGTAATAAAATTAAGGGCGTGTTTTTTAGCTGCTAATTGATACGGTCTAGTATGTTTTCAATATTTTTTCTGACTTTAATATCGGTATATACGCTATATAAGAAATCTGTATGTAAGAACTGATGACCACTTTTAAATATATCCCTAAATCTCAGCTACATTTTAAGCGGTCATGGGCCTGTAAGTCGAAAAGACTGACACAGTACCTCATTGACAAACTAACCACAGTTAACACAGTAACCCTCAGTGTCCATACTAAGATTTGGTAGAGAACTGTGTAGTTAGCTACGGTGTTTTCGAAGACTGTTTTGTGTTTTTTGAATAAAGCTACCCATTCATGCATGAATGTTTTTTCTGCAGTTTCTCAGTAACTCAAATTTTTTTCAGAAATTAGAGTTAAATAATAAAAACTTAAGAAAACGCTCAGCTGCTAAGATTTGGCGAAAGTTGAATTACTGAGCTTTCGAATGACATTTATTTACTATACGTGATGTCTCGGTAGCAAACAAGTTTTAAAAATATGTTAAATTATTCCGATTTCTCAAAATTTCGGCTACTAACCGACTACTAACAGACATCGGACACAAAATTACACGTTTATGGTTAATTTTATTACAAAATGGCGTTAGGGGCAAATACCCCCCCTCTAAAAATCTGACACCCGTAAAATTTTTGGAACTACCCTTGAAACAAATATTTTAGACTCTGGTCTTAGGCTCAGGGGTAGACCAGCGCATGGAAGTTGTGACTAAAAATGTTTTACGCATTTTTTCTGGAGCCTGGGATATATATTTCATTATTTTTTCATGTGTTTTTTATAAGAAAAAGTTTTTAGTGGGGATATTTGCTGCTAGAGTTTACAAAACTTTAACAAAACTGTGACTAACTAGCCCTACACCAACTATTTTTTCATTGTAATTGTACTATCTAGTGAAAATAAAACTCTCCTATAGAGACTATTGACTTTTAAAAGTGTAGCCCTGAATATCAGCTAGATTTTATGTGGCCATAAGCTTAGAACTTGACACAATAAAAAATATTTACCGGTGATAGCTGAACCACTCCAAAATAGTAGACTTCTCTATCATCAAAGTCCATCAAAAGCTTTCTGCCATTACCATTACTTGGAGCTGCTCTAGCATAGCTGCTATTTAACTTGCCAGCTACTGAGGATTGTTGCTGTTGGTAGTAGCTAGCATTATTGGACTGGCGTTGCTCTCTGACCACAGGTTGAATTGGTCTGAAGTTGTAGCTAGACATCTCGTCTCGACTGTCCTCTTCCTCGTCTTCTTCAGCAAATGGGTCACTGTTAGCCTCCTCTTCCTCACTGCTTATCATTTGGTTACTGCGCTGAGCTGTATTGGTGTTCGGCAGTCTGCGCTGCACTTCCAGCCAGTCATCTGCTCGGTGTTTGACGTATCTGCAAGTCTTGGGCTTATTTTGGTAAATTAAAAATGGACTGCAGAAAAAGTGATATTTAAAAACGTCGATGGAGGGGGCGTTCCTCAATTTTGAATCAAAGATTCATGAAATATTGTGATGAATCGACCATTTCAAAAATTGAATTGAAATAAACAATAAATTTTATAACCTCTAGCTATGACCATCCCAAACGTGATTGGGCACTTTTGTGACCATACCCCGACCCCGGGATCAAAATCGTATTTTCGGCACTTTGTTTTCGACTCTCTTTTTGTAGATTAATGTAAGAGAAAGGAATCCTCAATTTTGTAGCTTGTTTTACTGGCTACAAACCGAGAATTTACGTGCTTCAAAAGTAGTCTTGGAAAAGTAAGTCAAAAACACAATGCCAAAAACATGGTTTTAAATGAGGAAGTGATTATAGGTTTTCTAAAATAAAATTGGACTAAAGACTGACAACCTCGCAGCCGCAGGATGACCTCCACTTGATGAAGCTGGCTCAAAGGAGGATCTTGGTCTTGCGTAACTGGGTACTTCGCTGTGGAAAGACGAATTATTAGCATTCCTATAAAAACTCTGGCGATAGTCCTTGTTTCTGCTGGAAATTCAAAGACATTAAACACCTCCAAAAATATCCAAAAAAGCAAACCCATTGCCATAGGACATAACCTCGGCTACTTCCGACTTGGCCCTGTTTGGCTGGAGAGATTTGCGGTAGCGATACTGCCGCTCTTTTTCCACAAAACTCTCACCAGGGTCCAGAATGCCACCTCGGCGTGACATTTTGGCTCAGGACTGGTTACTGAAATTTGATGGATTTTGATTGACTGATCAAATAATAAGTAGTTAAAAACAAAAAAGTTTCAGTTTATATAACAAATATGCAGGAATACACAATAAATCCCTCTGTCTCCCCACATTTCCACGTGTCGAAGAAAATGCACAGAGAGATGGGAAAAATTAAATGACACACTTTGCCAAACAAATATTTTAACGCCTATTATATGAAGTAGAATTAATTTTTGACAAAAAAATTGTATGTGATAAGAAGGACTGTCTTTTTATATCAAATGATGGAAACACTTTTTTCATCATTTTTAAAAGATAAAATCTTAATTTAGTATTTTCATCTTTACTCAAAAAGCCCTGTTTTATTAACACTTGGACGGTCGAAGAGCTATTTATATTGACCTTATCACGCTTTCTCTGCATATTTAATTATCAACAACTTTTCGAAGAACTCCACGATTCTTTCTTTAAACTGAAACTTGTGCATATAATTATCGCGAACACCTGTATGATATCTTATTAGAAAGCTATGCGCTTTCTTCGGAGCTAAAGACCGCTCAGATAAAAAATTTAATTTGATGAGAACTGCCCTTTCGCGAAAATCTCCACTTGGCTGGTTCTTAAAAGACCATGGTTTTTGCGCGCAGTGGCGTGTGCAAAATTTGAATTGGCGGGGAACACTTTTGTTTCGTCTCAAACTCTACTCTTTGGACTTATTTCGAACGACTCAAAAGAGTACAGTTTGAGACGAAAGAGAAGTGTCCCCCCACCCCCCCCCCCCCCAATTTTGCACTTGCCACTGCACGCAAAAACCATGGTCCTTTAAAAAAACCCTGTCTCTTCCTTGTCATGGCAGCTTGAAAGTTTGAATGCGCGCGAGACCACACACATTTTGTCAATAATAATTTCGAATTGTTTTTTGTTTGCACTTATTGTTTAGAAAATAAATTTGGGAATTTGTTCAAAATTTAGAAACATTCACGAGTTGAGCCCAACGTTGCTTGATATTGCCAGAGCAGACAAATTACCCGACTTTCACTGCTTCACAACCTTCACCTTCGCAAGGTGACGTATATTGAATAGAACATAACGTTTAAAATTCAAAATTCAAACAAGAAATAATTCAAAAACACTATTGACAAAATCTAGGTGGTTCTGCGCGCATTCAAACCTTTAAAATTGCCAAGATAAAAAAGAGACAGGGTCCTTTAAAAGCAGCTGATCTGCAATGACAAACTTTTTTTTAACAAACTTTTCACTGTCGTGGTCAGTATGAAATTCTGAGTCCAACGAATACCAACGAAATCTCGATCGTCTGAGTGATAAGGAGTACAGTCGACTCTTATAAATGGAAAGGCCTTGAATTTTTTTCCTTATTGGAGTCCGATACTTTTTAAGCTCGATTTGTGAAATTTTTGCCGTCCGTCAAGTTTCAAAAGTTGCAACTAATAGGCGCGGGTTTTTTTTGGCAAAACTGCAAGATTTAAAAAAATGACTATTAAAATCGTAATTGTTGCGATTATCAGAACTAGATGGACGGCTCAGGTTCCGTTTCAAACATTGGGCTAAAAAAGTGCCGGACTATAGGCAAGAAATAACTGGAGGAGATATCCATACAGTCGACGCTCTCTATAACGAGGCTCTTTATAACGACATGCTCCCTATAACGACCCGGAAAAAAACAGCTATTTGGTCACGAATGACCTCATTTACGTTAAAACGACGCTCTTTATAACGACGCTTTCTATAACGACTCGGTCGAGCCGGTCCCTTGAGAGTCGTTATAGAGAGCGTCGACTGTACTTTTTCTGCCGCAAATACTCTTATGAGAGAGAGAGAAAAAATACCAGGGTTACTTAACAGGTGAATACGTGGAAACTTCACAGATAAATACATGGGCAAAATCTAGATTTTACAAGGCCTTACAAATACGGTAAAATTTTTTTGGCTCTAGTAAAGAATCGGGTGCGTTTTTTTTGCCTTGGTCTCTCCTATGGTTTTTTTCAAAACTTATTTATTCAATCGACAACCATAACATCAGTCATATATCTTTGCCATTTGTTGATTGGCTCTAGTAAATTGACTCTAGTAAGCAGTTGGTACATTGCATTCGATTTTTGAGTAGTTTGTTATTGGCTAAAAAGTTTATGGCATCTTCCACCGGAAGCGCAAACAGATGTTTTAACCGAGTAACATCCAAATCAGGGCGTTGAATAATATCCACTAGTGATTTTCGCATAGTTCAACTAAAAAGTACAGAGAAAAGATCAACAAAAAAACTGGATAAAAAATAAGAAACAAAAAAGAAGAAAACATCATCGTAAAAATGGAATATAATTTTCGAAAAAAACAACCATAGGGGTACCGAGGCGAAAAACGCGCCCGATTCTTTACCAGAGCCAAAATTTCGAACACTTTTGATTTTTTTGCAATACAAGCATATAACACACATCGATTTAAACTTTTTTTCTGAATTTAAGGGATGTAGGTGGTATTTTGTACAGTTGACTGTTTTGGGTCATTTCGACTTATATATACATGTGTTTATCCGGAGTCAGGGTGATGTGGAATTAACTGTAGAGTTTCTCGTATATTACTCGGTCTTGTGTCTGTCATGTGTAAAAAAATTGTTTCTTATTAATTATGTTTTATTTGTGAGCATTTAACATCAAACGAAAATAATATGTTTAACACAAGAAGCCCTGACTGTAAGACCGGCACATTCTGGTGCAGAATTTTACGGAGAACCCCAATTTGCAAACCGTTTTTCAAAAACGGCGACTCAGCTCAAGATTTCGATCAATTTCTTAATTACATCAAATAGAACTTAGGTATGATCAAAAAATCAGCTGGTACTCAAATAATTTATGTACACATGCATGACTTCTAGGGCTTGTAAGAAAAAGCAAAGTCTCACATTTTTAATGACATATTCTCGAAGAATTTATAATAACTAAATGTAAATTTTTGGACTAAAGAAACAATGGTGACATTTTTTCAAAAAAAAGGTTTTTTAGGTTAAATGTGCGAAATTACGTGGGATACAGATGTGTGGTCAGCAAACCCTACATTGAAAACCCTAACGCCTACAACTTTACAACAACTAAAACTGCACCACAAAATGCTTCAAAGTATAACAAAACAGAGTTGTCAAGGAATCAAGCGAAAGTTTCAAAAAAATTAACAAATACTTGAAAACAACATTTCGACGGAAAATTTCTTTATCGCTAAACCCATCTGAGATTTAGACGCCAGATTCATATTAAGCATGGTCGATTTGCTTAAAAAACTGCTCTTGAAATTCGAAAGTCCTCGTCAAAATTCAAATTCCTCTCGAGACAACAATAATTTAAACTTAGGAGAAAATCGATATTCGAAGAATTATTATCTCGAGAGAAATTCAAATTTTGACAATTATTTTTATTTTCAAAATTAGTTTATAAGTGAATCGAATATGCTAAACATGTATCCATTGTCAGAATCCCCGGATAGTGCAGTGAGGAAAAAGTTAATGCTTTTTCAAATATTTATTAATTTTTTGAAAACGCTCGCTTAACCCTGTAAAGAGTTAGTTTTGTTTTACTTCGAAGCTTTTTTTCGGTGCAATTTTGGTTGCTTTTTCAGATGGTATGTAGGGTTCACCACACATCATCATCCCACATAATTTTTCACATTCAATTCAAAAAGACCGTTTTGGAAAAATGACACAATTGTTTCTTCGAGCCAAACATCTTACATTTATTTCTCCTTCACAATGTGTCGTTTGGAAGCTGATTTCTTGCGCTTTTTCTTACGAGGTATAGAAGTTATGCATATGTACATAAAATATTTGAGTATCATGTGATTTTTCGAAAAAATTAAGTCTCATTTGACGCCATCCATAAATCAGGCTTTTTTGGAAAACCGTTTGCAGATTTAGATTTTCCGTGAAATTTCGCACCAGAATGTGCCGGTCTTAGAGTCAGGCCGGAGCGTGTTAAACAAAGTTCGAAACTTCAGTTTTTCCATTGACTGTAGTAAGTTTGAGTAAAGATCCAGTTTTCGGTCTTGTTTCTTTGCTACCAAAAGCCCATTCGTACAAATGTTCTGCTATAAAACTCAGAGGTGTCCACCTAGAAATGGGATTTTGATAATTGCTCGGTTTTTGAAAGTCTAGCATTACGTAGAAAAGTCGGCTTTAGGCATCCACTTGCGGTTCATGGTAGTGTCCAGGGTCACCGGCAGTATAGCAATGGCAGTGCAGTCTTCTGGAATACCTGATTCTGAAGGCTTAGCTCCAAGACTTTTGACCATCTGGTGCACTGCGGCTTTAGCAAATCCGTAGCCAATCATGCCTGGAGTTCCTTCAACGGCCTTAAAAAATTTACTTTTTTTAAGAAAAAATTTACCTTAAATATTTCATATTATACTTTTAAACTTTTTGTGTCGCAAAACTTTCTTTATGACTCTTTATGACAAAACTTTCTTTATGAAAATAACTACTTGCGCTCACTTTATGCAGTTAGCCACAAGGCAAGCGAAGACTGCCATTTGTGCTTTTCAGAATAAAAATTAAAAACATATATGTTTGACTTTTGGTATACAGCTGACCCTCTGTAAACGACCCCTCAAGGGACCGAACCAGTTTTTTGTACGCTTCTGGTACTCATGTTGACAAATTTCTCCCGTCGTCGCTTATAGTCTTTATGGTTCTGTCAATAATCGCTTTAAAAAATTGTTGAACATCATTCAAATTGTACCCCCAAATTCTTTGCAAGTTTGATGACTTTATTTAGCGATGAACTTGATCATTGACATATTTCCATATAAATAACATCAAGCGATGTAAAGACTGATGTGTGCAAACATTAAAGAAGCCGGCTTACTCATAGAGCTCCCTTCAATCCATCAAAATGGTAGCTAAATTCCGCTAAACAGTGTTTGGGAATTAGACCTTCACACACTCAATTATTTCCTAAGCCTTGCGCTGTTAATTTCACAACATACCGTATTTTCTCTAATTATAGACCCCCTAAGCCGTTTCACCTAACTTCCCATATTTCACTCGGAAAATGTGATAAAAATGCCTTTTTAGCATTTTTCTCCAATTATAGACCCGTTTCTAATTCTGGACCGCCTCGATGGGTGGTTGAAAATTATAGACCCGGTTATATAATTAGAGAAAATACGGTGAGCTAAAAAACGTGTGGAAGCATAAGAGGAATAACGCAGTTAATAAAAATAAAGACGGGCCACTACGGCTCGGAGCCTTGAGAGGCCAGTTTACGGAAGATTGACTGTAGCGGCATGTAGACATGTATCCTGTTTAAAACCCCGGAAAAATTGTTAGAATGAAAATGTCAATTATGGGCCGAATTGAGAAGCTTAAAATGATAAGAGGAATCGAAGCCCGACTTTATCGTTCTCCAGAAACTACAAATTTCCTAAAACAAGTGTTCTATGAAAAAAATACCACCCAATCGAAAATCGCTTGTAACGATTTTCACAATATTACGATAAAAATTTTAGCTTGTTTTTAACGAATTTTTGTGTTTTTTAAAACCAACCGCAGCAGCTCCTGTTAACTGGAGCAAACCTCCTGGCTTTAGAAACTCAGATGCAGCCCGAGCAGATATAGCTGAGCTCCAGACACTCTGTTTCCATACTAGATCAGCGTTTTTGATGAAATCTTTGCTAGCGGCATTGCCCCTGCCCAACCTCCTGCAGAAAACAATTTCTCCCTGTATTTCTAAGAACTCTCGACATAAAATACCTGCCACACAGAGCACGGCATCCAGCTTGTCTGCTCCAAGAATTTGCTCTACTCTGAAAGTTTAAAACTAAATTGAGTATAATAGTTGAGTATGACTAACCTTTCAAAACCCTGGTTTCCTGTTCAATCCAGCAATCCAGTGGATCCACTAATACGTTAGCATCAGCAGAGTCACTTTTGTCTAGGTCGACGTTGAGAACCCACTAAATTTAAAATTTTAGTGGTTAAATTCATTATTTAGACTAGTTTTCGGTACTTTTAGTTTTAGAAATTATGTAAATACGTTACCGGCTCATAATAATCACCACCTATCCTTCTAGCCAGAATCGACTTTTTTAATGCACTAAAACCATTTTTACTAATAAGAGGCTTAAAGCAAATTTTAATGTAAAACTTAAAGCTGTACCGGGATAAAACGAAATAATAGAGAAAAATATTCATATCAAAATGCCGTCAAAAATTAGTTGTGATAGTTTAAATCTCGTAAATTTTTAAAATTTTCTAAAATTCTTTTTTTCCAGTTGTTAACTATTCATAACTTTTTCGACCTACTCTTATTGCAAGATATCTGAGTGAATTTCCACTCAAATTGTGGTTTTTTTTCTCAGCTGCCTTTTAAAAACAAACTTTTCTGACAATAGTTGGGAAAAATGAGTGAAAATATTGGGTATTAACATAAGTTTCAGGAACGCTCATGTGATATTTTTTTAGCAAACTTCATAGTATCTGATCATTATGTCTAATAACATTTTGTTTATCAATTGAAGTTTCCCATCATCAGAATGAAGATAATCAATACAAAAAATTTGATTTTTTTCGCGCTGGTCCCTAAAGTTGGTGATCGACCAAAAATCTAGGAAAAATTCATGTTTTTCTCGAATTTTATAAAAAAATTAAAAAATTTTGCGGTTTTTTTAAAAAAGCTCTCTGTTACGTTGTCCTTCGTGATCTTGCTTTTTTTAAGCCCCTTGCGGTCATTTATCGAAAAAGGCAATACGTGATAATTCGGATGTTTTTTGTCTCATATGGTATTTAAAATATAAGATTGAATTTCAGCGTTTATGACTAGTTTTATAAGAAAATCGGGTACGCTGATCAAGAATCGGTGTCTGATTTCTGGAATTGCTGTTTCTGATTTAAAAATGACTACAGGGAGAACGGGGAGGTTCTACGATTTGGATAATGAGAAACATCAATTCATGAACAAAATATTATTAGACATCTAGATCATATTCTAAAATTTTCACCGAAAAAGGTCACACGAACGTTCCTATGTTAATACCCAATACCATGCTGAAAAGACGATTTTCTTCGAGGCTTCTTGATTTATTTCTAAGAAAGACCCAGTATTCAAAATATTTATTTTAAAACAGATTAGCCAATAAGCTTCTGCAAACGAAGCCGAAAAAGTGATTTTACAAGTGTCGGCCCCAGCTGAGGTAGAATTGGTGGAGCGTTTTTATTTCAAGACTCATAAACCGATTCCCAAAAACTTACAATATTTTTGTTTTAAAGTAGTCGACAATAGCAGCTCCTAATGCACCCTTGCCACCATACACTAAAACTTTACCGTTGCTCACTGATGCTGCCATAATAAGTGAAATAATAGAGATTTTAAGTGAAAGTTATGCCTAAATTTGTTAAATAAGCCAGAATAACAAAAACACAAATTGCGTGTTTGCTTTTGATTGAAAAATACATTAATGCGTATCAATATTGCTTTTATTTGTTCGGCTTACACAAAGTTACCACGGCAATATTACTGTTGAAAAGGTTTAATATGAACAGAAAAAGCTTGTCACCAGATGAAAGATTAATGACCACGTTTCAAGAATTCGCAAAAAAGTTGAGCCAAAAAATAATACCAAAACTTTTTTAACTTGATCCGAAAAAAAAAATTTTGAGACATAAAAGTAGATAAATTTTTTGCTCTGGAGAGCAAAATACGTGGACAAATAAAAAATGAAAAAAAAGTCAAAAACAAAGACGTAAATAGGCATGCTGCAAGTGTATTAGGTAAACAAAAATTACTTATTTTTATTTAAACCAAGAACACATTTGCCAGACATTTGAGCACATAACGTGTAACAATAATACATCTACACACACAAGTGTTTAAGTGCACACACACCACTTATTTGTGACAATAAGAGAATGGGATAGATGGACAACCACGCAAGCAAACCCAATACACCACACCCCAATTATTCCCACACAGTTTGTTTGCAGCAAGAAAGGATCCAGGCATTTTGATAGTATATTATGAACTTTGTTGGAAATGACGAAAAGTTGAAATTTTAAGTTTGAAAATAGAGGTTTGGTGTCTATGTCTAAAATATTATTTACATGCTGAAAATGCATGATTTGAACAACAAAAAACATGCTTGGCACATAAATTTGTTTGGCGAGATGTATTTTTTGCATAAATAATACACAGAAAATAAAGAAGAGAGATGTATAAATAGAAATGTTAGAAGAAATCATACCTATGAATATCTCTGGAATATCTTTATGCATGCCACATTTGGCACTTGTTCACTTAAGGGGGAAGGAATTTTATAATATATTGTAAATCATGTTTACAGGATTCCTAAGTATTTTTTTTACTCTAAAAACAATATAAAATTCGTTTTCTGATAATTTCCTACATGAAAATCAATTTTCGAAGAATTTTTTTTAAAACAAAATTTGCTTTTTTGCCTCGGGGGGGGGGGGGGGGGGGCAAGGCAAACTAACTTTTCGGTCAATGTAGCTCAAAATTTTAATTTTTCACAAAACCAAAAGAAAAAGTGTCAGAAAACAACTTTTTTATCGTTAAAAGAGTATAAAATTTACTTAGGAGTCGTTTAAATATTATTTACAATGAATTATAAAATGCGTCCCTAAGTGAAAAAGTAACCCGCCTTTTTATTTATAGTACTCCATAAGAAATTATTTTTCATCAGTTCAAAAATATTTAAAATTGGTGGTCGATTTCGGGTTCTGAACCAAAATCGAAAAAGTGGAATCGCAAAAGTCAAAAGTAGCATGTAACACAAGTTTTAATGTTACAACAAGAACCATCAAAAGAACACAATAATGAGTCTATACAAGGTGTCCAAAATCACGCGCATCAAGAATCAAGAGCAGGGTGAAACGATTTTCCGTGAAACAGTTCGAATTTGGTTCACAAGGAATGTGCCGAATCATCGTCCGTGGGTGTTGCAACAGGTTTTCATTTATCATCCATTGATACTTTTTTCTTGCTGTTGAATATTATTTATCGTTGAATAAATAAAGATACATCGGAATACCGTGTTGGTCCTTATTTATTCATGACAGTACCATTCCTTGAGAACAGATTGAGCTGCGGGTCTACTTTCAGTAAAGCTATAAAGCTTTGCAAGCAAGGTTTTTTACATTCTTGAAAAAAGTTGGATTTATTGGAAGTCAACGAGTTTTTTTCTATTGTCAGAAAACAAGGAATGACAGTATGAATACGACAGTTTTTTATGTGGTTAAAATGGTCTTCGATTTATCAAAACATTTATATTTTTGAAATTAATTATCTCGTATTTTCTGGAATTATTTTTCATCAATTTTTTTTAGTTTTCAATATTTTAGTTTCAATTTAATAGAATAAAAAGTACATCTTTAAATTTCTGATTTTTATCTTATTATTACCTAGTGTTTTAGTCTGAAGCTAATGCAATATTGTGGTTGCCTCCACTAAAAAAAAGCCTAGCTTTTTTCCAGCCTATGGTTTTGTTTTCGCAAGAACATTGAGCGAGCATCATTTTTGCCACGAGATTCTTCAGAAAAAAAGATGGAAAGCATGAGCCTCGACTACTACATGTGCCAACGTGCTTTTTGGCTAGTTGTCGAGCAATTGCATTGATTTCCTATATAGAAAAAAGAGTGGGTGTTTTTATGATTTTCCTGTCATGGCCCATGCCGTTTGGCAGAGGTGCTTCCCGAACGATGCAATAGATGTTGTTATGCAAATGAATTTTCCAGCCAAACATCGCCCATTTTTCTTATAATAGCAGCTATGGCAGCGTGCTCTGCATTTTATTCGCCTGTCAAATTTGTTTGTATTTTCTATGAATTAACTTTCAAGTTATTTGTTTATAAAACCTTACTTTTGATTGAAATTTCATTTTTAGAAATGATAAATTTTATTCGAATAAAATCTGTGCTCATCATAAGCTCTTATTTTTATCTATTGTTTTCTGATTATGCTCTAAGTATCTTTCTCACTACAAAAGTACTGACCATTCTAATAATCCTGTTATTTTAAAAAACTTTTCAGATGACTTGTATTTGAGAAGTGAAAAATTTCCAAGTAAGTTTAAAAATAAATATTTCAAAAAAAAATTAATGTTAAAACACATGGCAAATACAGTCGACTCTCCCAATAACGAACCCCCTGGGACCGGCTCTAGGTGTTCGTTATTGAGAGAGTTCGTTATTCAGGGGTTCGTTATTGGAGAGTCGACTGTAGTCAGAAAGTTCTTTGAATTTTATGACCACGTCATAAAATTTGATCCCCATTTCGCAGCAAAGTATCTTATCTATAAAAAAGACGTGAATTCTGAAAAATGGTCAAACATATATAGAGAAAACACAAGGCCACAAAAATTTCTTAAAAAATGCACGAACTTTTTGGGTGACCTAATGATTTGGACTAGATCTTAAAGGACCATGCTCGTGCAAGGCGCAGCAATTGTTGAAATTTGAATTGGCGGAGTGTCGTGGGTGCAGCGTAAAGCATGAGTACTCAACTGAACCCATGTCATTCAGCCGGGTTAAATCCCGAGGTTGAAAATGAGCTAGACTTTTCGGAGTGTCGTGTGTTCTGAGCTTTGGATTAGCCGAGCCTCAGGTTCGGTTGTCGCTTCCGGTAACTGGTTCAAATCGGTACCCGAAAATTTCGGTTCGGGTTTTGCTACTGCCAAGTTTTGAATTTGCCGAGCCTTCGCTCTTCATTCTGCAGGTGGCTGCTCAGTCTGTGAACGAAGATGCCAGAACAAGTAAAACCCGACTGTTCATACCGACTCTTCTCGAATTTCTTTTTTCTGTGAATGTAGGCAAACGACGAATTTCTTTACTCTTTCATAGGGTTGTCGGGAAACGAAATTTCCGGTTACCCGAAGCGAAATTTTCGGGTACCGACCTGAACCAGTTACCCGAAGCGACAACCGAACATGAGGCTCGACAAATCCAAAACTCACAACACACGACACTCCGAAAAGGTATAGCTCATTTTCAGCCTCGGGATCCAACCCGGCTGAATAACATGGGATTAGTTGAGTACTTATGCTTTACGCTGCACCTACAATTGCTGGGTTTGACGGAATTAAAAATTGAAGCGACAAAAATGTTTCAAATAAAATGTCCCGCAGCGAAAAATGTTTTTGGGTCCCCGCTAATTCAAATTTCAACAATTGTTGGGCCTTGCACGAGCATGGTCCTTTAAATCTGTTTATATATTAGGTTGGTGCATAAGTTTTAAACCATACAAATATTTAAATAAAAATTCATTTTCTTATCCAAAAATTTCTCTTATAACAAAATCCAAACAATAGGTTTTGTAGCCCTGACTCTCTTCTTTAAAATAGCATATTGCTTTCAGCTTGATTATTTTAGATAAGTCACCATTTGGCTCCAAACACTTGTCCAGTCATTTTGTGAAGTAGACCAGCGTTTTCATCACTTTCACTGGTCAAATGTTTTATTGAATTTTAATCGTCATAACAATATGTTATCACCATGTTTTAGCGCAGCTCAAGAGCTACAAAATGCACTTTACAGAATGATTTTTTGAAATCTGAGTGTTGATATATGGCCTTTTAGAAAAAATAGATTTTCTAAAAAAATGGCCAAAATTTGAAAAAATTGGAAAAACTTGGATTTTGGCCATTTTTCAGAAAATCTATTTTTTCTAAAAGGCCATATATCAACACTCAGATTTCAAAAAATCATTCTGTAAAGTGCATTTTGTAGCTCTTGAGCTGCGCTAAAACATGGTGATAACATATTGTTATGACGATTAAAATTCAATAAAACATTTGACCAGTGAAAGTGATGAAAACGCTGGTCAACTTCACAAAATGACTGGACAAGTGTTTGGAGCCAAATGGTGACTTATCTAAAATAATCAAGCTAAAAGCAATATGCTATTTTAAAGAAGAGAGTCAGGGCTACAAAACCTATTGTTTGTATTTTGTTATAAGAGAAATTTTTGGATAAGAAAATGAATTTTTATTTAAATATTTGTATGGTTTAAAACTTATGCACCAACCTAATATAAACATTTAAAATTTTTTTATTAACATTTTTTTAAATTTGGGCACTTGAACCTGAGCACATCCACCATTCCCTCTCCCCTAGTCATCTTACCATGCTTTGAGCCTTTCGACCCCCCTCCCCGCCCTAGTCAAATTTGGTCAATTCTTTACAAATAAAATTCTGTGAGCTAATTCTGCATGCAAAGCAAAAAAAGTCACCTAAAAACGGAAAGTCGGTATTTTTATGTTATTGAGGGACTGTGGCAAATAACAGGGGAAGCTGAGTATGTTGGCTCAGCTTCAGCTTATCCACAATTTTTAACATTAATAATTCTTTCATAAAAATACTAATGTGTAAATGCTTAAGTTCCCCATCATGAAACTACCTTCCATGAAACACTTGACGCTAGCAACTCAGACTGGATAACAACTTACAGAGAGATTTTAGAAGACATAAAAAAGTTTTCCAGAAAACACACTCTAGACTCTAAAAACTTGTTAGTAGAATCACAAAATATTTTGGAAAAGTTCAAAAAGGTTTACGACCAATTAAAGGAGCACTATTTTCAACACTTAGACATCTTTCATGGAGTATCAGGTATTTTATTGATAAAATACTTTACTTCTTTATTTTAAAACTTTAGTCCAAACCTCAGAAAAAAGACTAACACCTTTGACAAGCATCAAAACAGCGTCTGACAAAATTTCTGAGTTAATGAGAAAAGTGATCACAAGTTTGGCTACCGGACATCTCCGATTGGACATGAAAGATGGAAGAAGCATTGAAAATAATATCCAAACACAAAAAGAGATTCAATATCTTGTAAATAACTGCAAAGAGCTACAAGAAAAAGTCGAATGGCTTGAAACTTTGATTGCTGCACGTGAAAATAGACGAAGATTAGTTGAAGAAAGAAAGAAAAAAGAAGCTGGAAAGAATTCACCTAGTCCAGAACATAAATTGGAATTATTAAAAAAAGATCAAGAAAAAGTTAGGGGTAAATTGCTAGATGAAAATATCAAATCGGTGCCTGTTTTCAATAAGGAAGAAAAAAGTCCAAAAATTTTGGGCGCAAGTAAAGAAACTAATCCTGAAGCACATGCGTTTCTAAAATAGAATCTATTGAAAAAGAAGTGGTCGATTTGGAGAAAGAACTAAAACAAGGCGAAGAAAAATTGAAAAAAGTAAAAGACGACCATACGAGTGAGTTTTTTCAATTTCAAAGTTTTTTTATTTGAAAGGTCGTCTTAAAAAAATACAGTTTTTAAAAAATCTGAATAGATTTTAAATGATCCAGAACTCAACAAAAAATAGCAGATCATAGAAGTGAAAAAAAGTGGGTACTTTTCTGTTATCTGGGTATTCACGTACTTCGAGTTTGAAATGGAACTTGAAAGTATTCATGTATACAACTTGGATCACTTAGAATCCCATCCCGGTTCTTTTTAGGGGTTTACTAAAAAAAGGGTACAAGTAATGAACATCTTCAGTTTCGACCTCAACTTGAACTAGAAGTGTGTGAATGAGTCATAAGCAAATTATCAGCTTATTTCTAATTATTGGGAGATTTTTTTTATTCGATCGCAATTCTATATCCACTAAAAATTACAATCGAATGATTTTTTTGTTGATATGTTACCACTTGTTACCAAATAAATTAGAAAATAAGCTGATAATTTGCTTATTAAAATGTCACCCGATAACCGAAAACTGTAGTAAAGAAATGAAGGTCGACCTCGAAATTTTCGGGTGAAAATCCAAAATCGAAAAAGCGAAATCGGCGGAGCTCATGGGAGTTAAGAAAACGCAAAAAAAAAACAGATTTGCACGTTAGGCTGAGATATAGGTCCTCAAAGTCGAGGGTGTCCGCTTATTAAAGCATGTCCTCCTATTAGAGGAAATACGGTAAGTATTAGATCGTGTCAAAAGTCTTTTTTCAATAGAAATTTTCGAGACTTTTCACTATTTTTATCAGTACAAATGCCATATAGGATTTTCGGAAATTTTATGTCAAAAGGTGATGAGGATGGTCTTTAAACAAACATTCAAAAAATAAAAAATAGGTCTATCAGTTTCAGTTTTAATAAAGTTCGCTTTTTCAGGAAGTATTAACAATCTTTCGACTCTGATTGATCTTTTCGAAAAATTGAACAAAAAGGCAATCCAAACACAGACAAGACTTAAAAGTTTTGCAACTAGTATCTCTACTAAAATACTAACAAAGCTAACAGATATAATAACCACTAAAAAAGATGAAGCTGAATTTGTAGATTTATCTGCAAAAAAGAATATCAAACAAGACCAGGTAAAAGCTGAACCTTTAGCAAATGTTACTAGTGAGCCAACTGAAAAATTAGAAGCACTGAAAGAACTAAATTCCTTAAAGCCTTCCAGTTTTCAAGTCATGGACCCAAAAAATTTCGAAAATTCGTATCAAAACAGCAAACCCGTAGTTTTTGAAGCTGCCGAACCGCCGAGTGCCGATCCAAGTCAGCAAGAAAAAGTTGAAACAGATTTTAAATTGCACAGTAAGCCGACTGAGAAGGTCAAGCCCCAAAACAAGACTTTTAAACCAGATCTTTCAACAAAGTCATTAATTCATAAGACCGAGAAAGCGAAAGATGAAACCATCAATTTAAAAGACGCTAAACAACAAATCAAAAATCCTGGACAACTAAACCAGCCCATAGTTTCTGATGTGATGATAAAACCAGTTGATCAGAAGATTGAACTGCGTAAACAGGAAAAAGACTCTACAGTATTAGTTAATCCAAAAAAGATTGACCAGCATTCTAAGAATGTTGATAACCCTGAAAAGACTACCTTAGACAATACCTTAGATTCTCAAGCATCGGAAATGCCTCAAATAAGCTAGCTAGCCAGAGTACTACTACTGGTCAAGAACAAAAGGACTCTGTAGCCTTGGATGGTACAGAAAAAGTGAACTCACTAGAAAAGCATGATGCTTCGAAAACTTCTTTAGAGAATAAACCGTCTGTTTTTAGCCGCACTTTCAAGTCTGTTACAGAAAGAGCATGTTCAGTGAAAAATTACGTCAGAGGGCTGTGCCGCATATGATTTATACTTTTTTTCAATTAAATATCTTATTTGCTCTAATAGGCCGCCCCTTTCTTATTAGCAGATCCTCTCTACTTCAAAAATGTTAAGAAAAACTATTTTACATCAGTGTCTCTTGCGTTTTTTAATTCTCATGAGCTCTGCTGATTGCGCTCTTTAAATTTTGGTCCACTCAAAAATTGAATATCGAGCCGTGTTGTGTTTCTTATCTCTTAGTTGCTCCGCAAGATTTGTCCAGAAGTGGAGGCGTAGTCTAATGGCAGCACGTTGGTCCGGTAATCCGAAAGAGAACCTTTGAAATTTTAGACGACTTTACGGTCGGTTTATTAGAGCAAAAACGGTATTATTTTGACATGTTGATACTGTTAAACCTTAAATATATGATTTTTAGACACTTAAACTATGTGAGCTATTTTTTCAACATAATCTGACAAGAAAACTCACTATATACAAGATCGAAAACAGAGTTGTCTTAGATTTATAGCCACAAGACTATTTAAACATTACTAGCTATAAACAAAACAAAATTTTAAAGGTTCAACAGTACGCTTATCACTTTAAAAAATGTCATATAACCTCAGTTAGTTCAATATACCTTCATTACTACATTTTTTGACCGAGTAAAACATTTGTGTATTGTGTGTGTTAGCTTTTGTAATGTTTAAAAAAATTACATTTTAATTATATTTCGACTTTTAACCCTCACACTACTGAGCGGGTCTTTTCGAGCCATGTGAACTTTTCATTTTTTAGGCGGTACCGCATTCTACAAAAATACACTTCCACAAAACATCAAATACACAAAACTGCCATTTCATAAACTTTACTTTTCAACAAACATTTCAAAAATCTGCCAATTCAAAAACTCGCCATTTCATTTCTTTCGATGATAACTTTTTCCCTGACAAAAAGAAGTCTTTTAGTGACATGAATAAGTTTCATGCAAAATAAACTAGGACATCATACAAATATTTTTCGTATTTTTTTAAAATAATTTAGTTAATGAGGCTTGTTCATATAATCGAAAATCCTTTATTTTATGTTAGTAAAAACCAATAAATATTAAAAAAAAAAGTTATAACTAAACCCAATAAATTAATTTGGTCACATCACATTCAGACATCCAAAATACAGGTGAAAAATAGGCCACATGCTGGATGGTAAGGCACACACTTTTTAGAAGGTGTAGAATATGTTGGTGGTGGAAATCCATAAGCGCAAATTCCAGGACTGGTGCCCTCCGCAAAGGTGTAGTAAGGCTCAGATAGAGGTGGCGGTCTAGTAGGCACTGGTGGAGGGGCCATTTGAGCTGCTCCAAACCAGCCGTTAGTTGGTAAAGGAGCAACTGGTATACCTCCTACAGGCGCAGGTTGTTGAGCTGCTGCTACTGCTGCGGTGGGCTGCTGGACACTCTGTGCGGACACGCTATTGCTAAAATAAGCCATTTCCTAGTTTTAATTTTCTGACTTATATACCTAAGCACTTGTGGTTGAGGTTGCAATTGGGGCTGCGCTTCCACCTGAGAAGCTACATCATATTGTTGAGGAATGGGCACAAACTGCTGCTGCTGTTGTTGACCCTCTGATATAGCACCACTGTATTGAGAATTCTGAGCTACTTGTTGTTGCTGGCCGTATCCAGGCTGAGAACTTAATCTATATTGAGGCTGTACCTGCAGAGGCTGTTGACCATCTGGAGCAAATTGCCCATACTGAGGTTGGACCTGCTGAACTCCTGGACCAGATACTCCATATTGGGTATTTTGCTGCTGTAAAATGGGTCCATACTGAGCCTGCTGCTGAGCAGATGGTCCATAAGCAGTTTGCTGGCCAGGTGCCTGAGGACCACTTACTTGACCAGGACTACTACCTCCAAATCGGTGGTCATATGGAGGTGAGGCATGGATTCTGGACACAAATATTGCCAAAATTAGAGTTAAAGCACTAGAAATACCCAGGTATGACGACATTTGAAAAGAGAATGACTAAGCCGGACTCGCTTGCTTACCACTAATTGTCTTATATTGCGCGAAAGGGATAGTTGAGCTGCCTTTCTATTTCTCCCATCCCTGTTGTTTATTGTTACATACAGGATAATTGAAGCGGAGTTTTTTTGCAGTGTCTGTGTAAGTGTATCCTGTGTGCGCATGCCTCAGTAATCGCTGCAAGCATTTTTTGTTCTGCTACGGAAAGAAAAATCTGGATTGGTGTCAGAAATTAGTCTTATATCAGTGAAATTGATTTATTTTATTTTGTTTGACTAGAGGAAAGGATGTGAGAATGTTAATTTGCTGGATTTCGGGTGAGAAGAAATAAATTCATGTGAAAGAATTTGACATTTACATGACTCGTTTTAGTCGAAATTTTCCAAACAAAATGTTCACCTTGCTCCCCCGGTCGTGCAAGAAAATTCGCGATTTCTACCTTTTCGGAGAACAGTAAAAATAGTGCAAATTTGTGTGTTGTGCCACATAAATTAGAACTAAGTTGATGAAATAAGCTGAGTTCATCTGTGACAACAGTTAAAAAAATAAACTAACAAGTGTAAGAAAAATTTATGCCGGTTAGAAAGTGTTAGAGAAATTGGGCATACTTTGTGCTTCATCAATCATATACCCTGTAACTCAACGATATTTCTATAAATTTATTAGATATATGTCTAACAAGCGAACCGCTCGCACTATAAAATATCAACCCTTAAAATTTTTCATTTTGTTTTTAGAATTATTCCATGTCTTCCGATGCGCTAAATATGAAAATCATGGGTATAGCCATCCCTGGAATCGAACACAAAAATTTCAATTTTCGCATACTTTAGTCCTCCACGCTGATTTTTTCAGATTCTAAATAACCGAACATTTGAAGAACTACGACATTAGAAAATCAAAATTTTTGTGGTTGACCCCAGCAATAAAGATACGCATGATTTTCCTATTCGGCGCACGGGAAAACATGGATAAATGATAAAAAAATTAAAGGCTAATATTTCACATTTCCTTGTAAGTTTTTTGTACACAATAAATTAGTTTAGTCAGCATCATTGAAGCAATTCTCTTGCATGAATCTTTTCTGTTCAGCATCCAAATGCCAATACTTTTGTCCACCGATTCCGTGTTTTTGATTTGCGTAGACCAGTTGAGTGAAATGAATGCCTTTGTCTTGTAGCATGCCGGCTAGGAGAGCGGCATTCTGGTAATGCACATTGTCGTCTGCTTCGCCGTGAGCCAGCAATAACTTCACTTTTTCAAATGCGTCCATTCTTGTCTCATTCAACAAAGAGGCGAATTGATAGCCTTTCAAGTTTTCTTGGGGCAATCCCATGTATCTCTCGGTGTAGGCAGTGTCTATAATTCAATGTTCGAAATTTTGAAAAATCTCGAACGAAGCAGATTTTCAGAAGTATAAGAAATTTGTAGAGCCAATAATTGCGAACAAGAGCTACCATATGAACGATTCAGAATCTTGTTTTTATGAGCAAAAAACAGGATTTTGAATGACCAGAAGAAAAAAATAACTTTTAAAAAAATAACTTTAATATTTTTTAATTTTAGTTTTACCAAAACTTGGGAAATGTCAATTGCAAAAAATCTCTTAAAGCGCTGTTTTAAAAACAATCAAATTTACCATAAAAGCGGAAATCAGCAACTGTGCCTCCAGCTAGACCACATCTGAATGTTTCACCCCCATCTCTTGCTGTTATTTGCACAGTGGCAAATCCTCCATAAGACTAAATAAAGCAGAATTAATAATATTTTGCTTCATTTAAAAAATTACCCATCCTGAGACTACCACTTTTTTGGCATCCATGAAGCTGTTTTTGGCAATCAAGTACCTAGAATTGTTTTATAACTATATTATTGACATAATTGCTTGACTAACCTCATAACTTCAATTTGGTCATCAATTTCAGGCCCTCCAAAGTGCTTATACATTGGGGCCTTAAGTTTCCATCCTCGGTTAGATGAACCGCGGCCATCTATGACTACAGTGACGTGGTGGTCATCTTTATTGTACAGGTTTGCAGCGATTTGTGCTGTGTTGGGACCTCCGTATACATACAAGAAAACTGGGTACTTTTTGGCAGGGTCAAAGTTTATGGGAAGGAACATTTTGAATTGGGCTTCTAGAATGTTTTCAATGCATTTTCAAGCTTAATTTTTTGACATTATTTTCTCTTGTTTAAAACCCCTAGGTGTGATTTACTGTCGACAAACTTTAACAACTTGCAAGGTTAAAAATAAACCACTGGCTTTTAGTTGTACTTCTCGAACTAAAAAAAATTTTGAGAATTTTTTTGATTTCGACCTAACATACGCCAGCCAATCCCTGCATAAGCTTAAAAAACTAGGCTCGATCTTTAGGGGCTCGGCGGCATTCACAACCTGGATTTTAAAAAATTTGGTATTGCTGATTCGCGTCTGAAAAACAGGACTTCGTCTAGGTTCTGAATTTTTTTATCATGGCAGTAACGACGACCGACAATTGTTAAATTTTATATCTTATACGAAAAACCTTACGGTTATCAACCAACAGTTGGATTTAATGGTATTTTTATATTAATAGTCGATAACTGTAGAATTTTTCGAATATTGTAAGAGAAATTTTATATTTATCAAATTACGGTTAAATCAAATATAATTTTTTACCAAGCTTTCCTCTGCTCGTAGGTCTAAAAGTGTGCAAAAACCGCGGATTACCGACGGGTGCGCTTTTAGCCTGAAGTATACATTTTCGGGATTATTCAAATGTGATTCAAGATTTCAAAAAAAAGTCGGCCAGATTCGGGATCATGATATCTAAAATTTTCAGGATTCCAAAATCAGGAATCCCACAAGATTTTTGTACCGAGATTAAGCCTATTTAAAACCACATAAAGAAAAACACCCTTTGTCCGTAGGACCGAAAAAACTTACCATAGCCTAGAGAAGTGTTGACAGTGCCGACAACAATTTTTGAATCTTCTGGAGCATCCTGTTCAGAAGCTATTTGCTTTTTGTTATCATCTCTGATTAGCACATCTAAATATATGTTAAAAAGCGAAATATAATCATGCTATATATTACACATACTCTGCAAAATATTTTCTGTATTCTTTAAATAAGCAACTGGATGACTGAATGGTTTATAGCAGAATAGCACAAACTGAGAGCCATCCGCAGAAAATTTGGCTGAAGATTGCTTGCAGTCACTCATGGCACATGTGATGCACTGAGGATCTACATTATCAGCGCCGCTGGCTGTGGGAACTCGGAATTTGTGCTCTTCAGCAATTATGTAACCACTGGTGGTGAAAAAGCTAAAAGTTTTTTTGGTGAAATATATTTTCTGTTTTTTAATATTACAGTTCATCTCTTTGACGGTCGTATCCAGTGATCTGTGAAACGTCATAAGCTCCCCCATGCTGACCAGTAATAACTGAGTGCACATGACCATCTGCGTCCTATACAGAAAAACTTGGTGAGGATATTTCTAGTAGGCTCGTTAAAAATAAAAGAAAGCCGATTTGCATGCAAATCCATTAGCAAAACCAGTTGAATAATTTTACAATTTTTTCGAATCTGCCTTCAATTTTGTCAAATTTACAGGTGAATTCACCAGCCTAACCGAAAATCGGCCAATCCTCTTTTACAAATTTTTGCTTTCCCATTTTAACTTCTGCTCTTTTTCAACTGTCTCATTTCCAAAAATGTCGTACGTCTGTGATGCTTTCCCCCGAAAAAATTTCCGCTGTCTCACTGCTTGTAGTAAAGGTATTAAGATTTAAGAATAATGAAGTCAGCCTATAAGGCAGTCACAGACCAGTTAGCTAAATAGTATATAGTTATACTTAAAACATAACCTCAGTGATTTTGATATGTGCCACCCAGTTGTACACATCACCATTATTGTGCGCATGTGGCAAAATGACAAAGAAGCCAGTGTCTGAGTGATAATTGATTTGAAAGTCTGTTGGTTCAGACCACATTTCCATGCCGTTCATTACAAAGTCAATCACAATGTCCTAAAATAAAGATATGTTATCAAATAAAATTATCATAAAACATATTCCAATTCTTACTGTATAACAAGAAAGCTTGTTTTGACAAATCGAAATGGCGACTTTGTTCTGGACTCTGTTAGCCCAAACCACTATTAAATATTCTTTTGATGATTCAAATTCTTTGTGCAAGGTTATCCAGTTAGCCCAGTAGAATACGTAGGATCTTAAACTCTGTTGTTGCATGGAGTCAAAATTAGTCTAAATATTTTTTAAATTACCCATCCGGTTTTCGTCCACTAAACAATTCTTCTGGTGGAAGTATTAGCTGAGTGGTTTTGTGTTCCTTGCTCCAGATCCAGACAAAAACACCTGGGGGATTGTCAGTTCCCGCTTTGGGATAGGCCTGGTCTTCATAACTTTAAACAATTGTGTAAATTTTTAAGCAAAAAATGGAGATTAATGAGTGTAAAGTTTACATAGGGTACTGTTTGTCTTTGTTGTAGTTGGGAATATGCATTTTAGTAACGTTTTGGTCGTCGAAAACGACGTAGGCCAGGTATTTGCCGGACTCCGACCACCAAAGAGCTTTAGGGTTGTATCTGCCAAGTATTTCTTCTAAATAATGTTTGATTATGGTTGAGAGGTACAGTTGGAAAAGTTTCATAAATTTTAAAAGTAAATTTTTGTGGAAATTTTGGGCTATTACATTAATAAATGTATTAGGCTAAAAAAGAGGTGGAACTCTTTAGTGAAAATTCCCCTTACTCTTTTACATTCATATTACTCTACTGCCAGATCAATAGGCCGGATTTTTTCAAAAAAATGAAAAAAAACTAACCTTCATAAAGCCAATCAGCGATTCCATATCGCCTATACTCATGTCCTCCAATTGTGATTGGCAGTGGACTCGCAGACTGGGTTGGGTCTATGTAAAAAATGTTGTAGTTGCAGACAAAGACCTAAACCCCTTTTTATAAGTTAACACCTCAATACTTAAACACATACATAATCACGTGAGCCGGAAGCTGGGTTAAATTCGACTATAGAAACAGGTTGGTCACAGGGCGTTACTGGTTTGCTTAGCTCAAACAGTCTTAAAAAATATATGTTACATTGATTGAGATAGTGAGAATAAACTCACCCTTTTTTGTCTTTCAGTTCAAAGATTTTGTAGGCAGTTTTTTTGTTCGACTGCTAAAATTTTGACATTCAAAAAAATATATCTTTATAGTTAAGTTACCTTAAATGGCACAGCCAAGGAAGAAAATTGTGAGTCAAAAAGTATTTCGTGACCATGTTCTAGATCCCAGCTTTCTTGGGTATTGGCTAGGAAAACAGGTGATGGAGCGTCACTTTGATGACCATTTGAGTTTACTTTCTGAAATATTATGAATTTTTAAAATACAGTCAATCCTGGGTTTTTGAAGACCAAAATTATCTGACATTTTAGACTACTTATAAACAAAATCCTCATTTTCATACTATATTTTTTATTCAAATCCTAAGGCTGTCGGGTATCTTAGGGTTGACTTTAGAACAAAAAATACAGTTAACTCTCGATTTAATAAACCTACTGGCGAAAAATATTCGTTAAATCAATAGTTTTGTCAAAGCGTTGGTAGAGTATTTCGCCAAATATGCATAAAACATTTAATCGACATTACAGATTTTGCTCAAACTAACATTTTAGTAAGGTGAAGTGCGGAGACATTAAAAAGGTTGAAAACCCAAAACCTACAACTAAATTATCCTGGTCATCTTTCATCAAGAGTGTGCCATCCTGAAGCCACTGCACATAATACTCTTCTTTGGGGTTCTTTATATTGCCAGTGCTGATTTGTTTAAGACTTAAAAGCATGTTGTAATGCTTTTCAACATTTTTAGAAAGTGTAGGTGAGCTGATTGATTTTATTGGAGGTAGTTTGCTTAAGAGCTTCTTAAGATTTGCTTCTTTTATTGGCGGTCGAAACTCATCATTGGTTTGAATGTCTAAAATTTAAATTTTTGAATATTTTTAGTCTTTATTGTATTACAAAATATTGGTTTACTGTTTCTGGCAAAATAAAAGGCGAAGGCACTGGTTCCGGAGAATACAAGCAAAATAGTAAGGAAAGTTAGCAGCCCAAGGACTACACGCACACGAAACATCCTTCGATGTTCAGACTAAACAATTTATATTGCATTTTTATAAAGTTCAGCATATTAGAAAATTAGCTAATATCCATCGTAGCCTGATAGGCTATTTCAGATAAGATATAATAGTTTATTTTAAAAAATTGTCCGAAAATTTTTGGTGCTAGAGGTCTTGCTAGACTAAAACTTGACTTTAACAAACTGTTTAATGGAAATTACTATCAATAATATTATAGCACACCTTACAAAACTAACGTCCAGTAAAGGGGCATTCTCGAGCTGCATAGCGGAAATAAAGACTAGCAATATATTTTACACTTAAATTTTTTTTAGAATTGTTTTGTACTTATTTCTGAAAATTCACTATATCAGTTTTTGTAAAACTAGTAAACAAAAGAATGATTGAAAAAAGCAATGCTGGTCATTGCCTTTTTATAGTGTGCATGCTTATCTAACAACAGTGCAAGACAGTCAAAATAGTCTAAAGAAGACAGTACTGTCAAAATAAACAAAAAATCGTTATACGTAACTGGGTCAACCAAATTAGTATACCTTTTGATTTTAGAATGAGTGTGTGAATTAGCTGTTGTACAATCGACTCTCGATGTAACCAGACTCTCTATTTAACAAAGCCGGGCCTAACTTGGTTAGTTTTGACCTAAAAAAGCTATAGCTAACCATGCTTGATAAAACAAGCTATAGATTTCTAAAGTCGAAGACTGTGCTGCCAAGTGTTTGAAAGAAAAGTCTTGGACTAGGTTAGCAATCTTTTTGAGAGTTTGCATCTAGAACCCCTGACTGGAGACTAATGTGAGTGTGTGGGTTGAGGGCCTCTGATAGTGGAAGCGACTGCAGCTGATGACCGAGATTGGTGCTGGTGAGATCGAACCCAACCGAGTCAAGTTAATGTATGGTGAAGTTGGAGAGTGAATCCATTAAAAGCTAGATGTGACCTATACAAACTGGATCATGAATCCCGCTGTGTAATGAATGCCAAGAAGAAGAAAGCTATGCGTGCCGAAGTCAAACTTAGCGGTGCTTCTTCCGACTTGCTTTTCAGTGCGGGTGACTGAGTCCTCGCAACTCATGCAGTAGGCGAAACAACCCCTGGTGCTCAGCATGGTAGTGGCCGTTCCATACAAGCGAGAAGAAAGAGGGGGAAGAAACAGAAGTAGCGTCTAATTGCATGTATTGTTGTGATTGTGGTAATAGACTGTTAATGAAGGCTTGTGTAGACGGTAACGGTGCGAGTAATGTTTTCTTCACTAAGTTCAAAAAATGAATGAGCTCATCTCTGATTCTCAAGCTAGAAGACATAAGATGATTTACCATCTCAATGGCATAGCTTAGACACAAATCACTGGAAAGTGACTCTAAGTGTATGAAAAGCATGCATACCAGAGTTTATGCATACGCAGTAGGTCGTATTCTAAAGTATGTTCGAATTTCGTATTTTTTGGGGACCTTTAGTTTTGGACAGCACTAAGCGCCCAGAGATGATTGATATAATTAATAAGAGTGAAATAAAGTCATTTTACAGAAAATTTAAATCATTTTATATATTTTCATTTATTTGAAGAAGGGAAAAGTTAAGGAATACAAACAGATTGAACAATTGTGGTGGAATGAAATGAGCAATAATATATTTGCTTGCGGCCTTCTTCTATGTACTTTCATGAGTGATGATAGCATCACAATAGCTGGCAGCAGTCAGCACAAAATTCTTCTGCTTTTGTGTGGAGATACATAAAATTGTGCATTAAATTGTTTTTCCACAAACACGCAAATAAGTTTACTTCGCCTTACTATACAGTCTTGAGTAGAAAATTTTAGAAGAGTGGCACTAATGCTGCAGTTTCTTAGGTGGGTGCTTGTCTAGGCCACTTTCACCACCTACACTTAACAGAATTCAGCCCCCGATAGCTATTAGAGTCTTCAAGTTTTCATCGTTTCAAGACTACATGAATGACTTTCCATCAAAAAAGTTGCCCAAATTTGGGGTTAAAGTCAAAAAAATTGCTCGCGTTCCGACACAATATAGCGAGTCAGTAAATGGTAATGCTCTAGCATAGCAAAGAGGATTTAAAAAATGAGTAAAATTCATTTTTTTGCTAGGAGTGATTGAAGAAAGAAAAACTTTGGCTAAAAACATAAATTCCTAATCTTATCACATAAACGCGAAATCGCTCACGTCCAAATGGCTTGTCCTACATTTAAACAATGAGACTTCTCTACGTAAAGATTTTATCAGCTATGATAAAACTTTTTTTGGTTAAATTGTTTCCAAAAGTGTAGCTTTGTAGAGAAGCTGATTTTTACGGGCTACTTGCTCGCAAAGACTTTTTGTGGTTAATAAAAGCGAAATGCTGCAAATGGATACTCTCTTAAGGTAGAAAATAAAAATTTGCGGCTTAGAGCAGTCTAGGGAATGCTTGTCAAATCTTGACAGGTGCAGCAGGATAATGTTTGGATCATGGATTCCAACTAGTGCAAAAAGATGTAGTTACGCTCTTAGACTCTATATCGGCTAAGTATTTAAGAAGTCACTTCTAATACATTTAGACAGAAAAATGTCAAACAACCATTACTGCCACTACTTGGATATGTTCTATTAATTTATTTTTCGCACCGAAATTTTATTTATTATTATTTTTTAATTTGGCCAAAAATGCAACCTTATTTGTTTTATTGATTTATCAGTTTCTGCTAAACCCACAGTTGTCTAGAACACATTACAACGTACTCAAATATTTTTTTCTAATTGTTTAAATATATTTAAAAAAATAGTTGGACATTTCTAAGAAAAATTTGTGATTTTAATACAGATTAAGAAACCAAGTCAATATACAGTGAAACCTTAATTCAACGGCCCCTTCACTGAACTATATTCGGTTGGGTTTGATTGAAAATGGCCAAAGCTAAACCTTCGATTCAACAGGCTTCAGGGGCGTTCTAAACGGGCGGTCGTGGATCAGTGAAACCGATATTTTCGTATTTACTTCAAAATATGCCATATATTGCCAATTTTTTTCGCATCAAAGTATGTTTATATGAACAGAAGTATTTTTTTTGTCTTCCATGTATTTATTCCATCAAAATTTTTGTTCGTTTTATTTATTAATCAGAATTACATACCCCTGAATCGAATTGGTCTTCCAGTTTGTGATGATTATTGTTGTAAGAGAATCTGCTGGCATCGTGAATCAATATAGGCGACGATAAAACAGGGCAAGTGTCACACATCAAAGCAATCAAATATATTTTCAACCAAATCAAATCCCCCGAAACAATACTTTAGCTAGCAATAAAAGTTTTATTGAGCTGATTTATTAAAGTGCGTGACTGTATCTAAATTACGTTTTTTGCAACAGGACATTTTGTTTGCTCAACAACAACATCCAAATAGAACACGAAATGTTTATTTGTGTAAGTGCGTTTGCTTTAGCTGACCCATATACAACTTTTATATCAATTAAGTTGCTTTAGCAATGATCCTTCTGATTGCAATTTCGGGTGAATAAAACTTTGTAAATTAATATTAATTTTTATTATTCTCTTAAATTTACTCTACAGGTCTAGCTCAAATTACACGGATCCTTTTTAAAATTTTTGTATACACATTGTATCTTGACGTACATTTTAATTTTAAATAATTACTTCGCTCACCCAAGTCTACAATGTTCATAACAACTGCTTTTAGATTGATGTGGTTTAGGCTTAAAGGGGCATGCCCACGCCAATAAGTTTCCTTTCAAATGTTTGAATTCCCGGGCACCAGTTTTTCAGATGAAGACAAAATAAATTTGAATTCGCTTTTCATTTCGACAAAATTTATGTTATCTTTTTAGTCGTCTCACTTTTTGCGATCCCTTTTTTCTGTAACAATTATCATCTTGCTTAGCAATGCCCAATTCTAGGGGCAAAACAAGTCTCGGTTGGTAATTTTCGGTTTCTCGTCTTGAAAATGTTGGATTTTACGTTTCTTGCACAGCTTTATCTCGGAGTTCAGCTGGTCGATAACTCGCTTCCTGTGTCAAGCGATTTTAGCGTCTCAGTTATTCGTCCAAAAGCCGATCCCCGACACCAATTGTAATTTTATAAAAGCATTAATTTTTCAACCAAACATAAACGGATCCAATTTGCCATAGGCTGGAACTGGTATCCTTATCATTCAACACCATTACCGTATTTCCTCTAATAGAACCCCTTTTTCAATTGACTTTTAATGTAAAAGGGTAAGGGTCGAGTAAATATTTTGCAAAGCGGTTTATTGCATTTTTTGACTCCTGTGAGCTCTAACAGTTCTGCTTTCTAGATTTTGAAGTTTCACACGGAAATCTCGAGATCGGCCTAAAATTTTCTCGATTTTCGGCGAGTTGTGAAATGAAATCCCCTAGTCCCTATAGAGGTAATACGGTATTTATCATCTGCACTTCTCAAATTTTGATAGTGTTATTATTTAGTATGTGAAGTTCATTTCGGAAAAAAGACCTTCTTTAATAATATCCCAACAAAAAAAACTTTTACATGTGTATAACCTTCAATTTGATGCGAAAGTCCGACAGAATTTCTCTGATTTGTCAGTCCAGCTGATTGAAAGATGTGCTGTTTGCTTTGGCGGAGGCACTCATTTTCACAGAGACATTTTGGTTGTTGGGATTACTACAGTCGAGTCTCGATTTAACGTACCCCCAATTTAACGTACCCTTCGATTTAACGTACCCCTAGGGCCGGTCCCTCCAATAATAAACTCCGTCAAATTTACCCCCGATATAACGTACCCCTAGGGCCGGTCCCCACGGGGTACGTTAAATCGAGACTCGACTGTACAAGCTAATTGGGAAGGTCTTGAAGAAACTGATATAGAAAAATCTTCAAATAAACTAGAATAACAATAAACCGAGATTTCAGTCATTCGAAAAGTCCTAAAAGGCGATAATCGAACAATGTCGTCATCCTGCCACCTAGCACAATCTTTCTCTGTTTGTCATGATTTTAGACCTCGACTTACCACAAATTCATTCCCCACGACATCAATCGAAATTCACAAAATCCAAACAACAACTTATTTTATAGCGCCAGAGAACACATACAGAACGAAAATCCGACAATAAGAAGACTTATTTTAACAACAGTCGAATCAAGTGTATTCTCTCTTCAGTACGGCTTCTTTCTGAACTTGCAACCTTCCACCAGGCGCGCTTTTCCTCCAGTAGGCTGACAGAGAACAGTTCCCCACCCAACGCAGGAAACAACGATAGAGGCATGGCTGAAGGTAGTCGTAATCTTGGTACAACCGGGACATTTCAAATCCTGAAATAATTTCGACTAAAACCAAAAAGCTTATAAAAAACTGAAAAAAAACTTACCATGAAGAACGAATTTGGATGCTGGACAAGTCGCTTCAGCTTGTGACGCTTGAGCTCATCTTCCTTGGTGCGTTGAAACAAATCTTTCCGAGTGGCATCTTGCTTTACGCTTGACGAAAGAGCTTCTAAAAGCAATGTATTTTATATCGCAAAAAATTAAATTCATGCATGGTTACTTGCAAAAAATAATAACAAACGTGAACAGCACAAGTTAATCTTTAGCTGCCTTACCATATCACACTCAGCTATGGTCACAAAAAAGAGTTTAACGGAAAAAAGGGATCGCAAAACGTGAGACGACTAAAAAGATAACATAAATTTTGTCGAAATGGAAAGTGAATTCAAATTTATTTTGTCTTCATCTGAAAAACTGGTGCCCGGGAATTCAAACATTTGAAATGAAACTTATTGGCGTGGGCATGCCCCTTTAACGCCTTCTACTGCTTTTACAATTTTTTCGATGTTAATAAAGACAGTATTCATAGGAATTCCAGTTTCTCTTATTCAATTTCAAGCCAATTTCAATTTTTCCATTGATTGCATATTCATCCTATGTTGTTATACTATAATCTATTCGTGAGATACTTTGATTACCGTGTTTCTTTTATTAACTTCCCATGGGGAGTTAATTTTTAACCCCTAAAAATCGGAACATATTGGAGGTCGACTTTGAAATTTTAGGGCGCTCATCAAAATCTGAAAAGCGTAATTAGGTAAACTCGTGGTGACTCAGAAAACGCAAAAAACAGATTTGCGAAATGTTTGCTCTAGGCTGAGATATAATGTATGTAGGGTGGGGAGTTATTAGAGCATTAATAGAGGAAATACGGTAATCAGTTTTTTATCCTTAGCGGCCGTTGAGCTTTTCACACATTCTAAATGATCACTCTTAGAATTAGTACTAAAATAGGTTATAGGGTATAATTTTTTGATAAAAGTTAGAAAAGCTGTAAGCTTAAGTTTTATAAAATCAAAAATCTTTCTCGCTGTTTTCCCAACATTCAAGATTTTTTTTTCAAAAACACACATTATTCAAATTATTCAAAATTGTTTATTTGCCGATGAAAACATCTTTTTTAACATTTATGTCTAACGCACTAATGACCACCTTCCAAAGAGCACTACAACTACTAGCTAAAGAAAGTAAACTGGTGTTTACGCATTCCGAATGCCTGCTCTGCTATACTGCGCACTCTAGCTGTCACAATAACACACACACTCCTCAGTTGTATATATGGATTTGACTTGTCTTTCTGTTGGGCTCAAGAGTATATTCTCTCTTACCGAAATTCTTTCTTAGATTCTCTAGTTAAGACTATATCTCTATGGATTTCTCTGTCTTGTTTATCGAGCGCTCTCGTTGTCGTAGTCTTTCAGCCAGTCTTTCTTTGTGCTATTTTATTTGTTGCTTGGGTCGTCGACTAAGTCTGCTAGTACTAGTGTTTCAGCAGAAAACTCTTTTAACGTTCACTTTGGCATTTATCTCTGAAATTTATACACTTTTAAATTACATAAATTTCAGTTTCTTTTAGTTGCTATTTCAATTAAATTAATTTAGGTGATTTTTACTAATAAAGATTGATGATGGGGTTTTTATGTGTTATATTATATCTTGTAAATAATCTTTAGAAATTTGTTTAGTTTTGATAAACCACAAAAATTTTTGATTTTAACGATTGCTTTTCTTGTTGTTAAGGGACATATAAAAGATTGAGATTCAATTTCGGGCTAGAGTGTATATATTTTAAATTCTTTCAATCTTTCAATTTTTTATAAACTCTTATCTATCTAAAACTTTAATATAAATGTTCGATCACAATTTTTCAAAAAATCAACTCTGAAAGTTGTTTATCTACTTTTTTGTTGGTATTGCAGTCAATGTAGAATTTTGATTGACATCATATCTACTACTAGGGAAATCACAGGCAGCATCTTTTTTGAAAGAGTTCATTAATTTTTCTGGAGATTCTTGTAGACCACCACGAATTTTTCGTCAATTTTTTCAGATCATTTAAAAAAGTTAAGCGGAATAGGGCCCCTGAAGTTGCCAAAAGACCATATAGAAATTTTATATCGAGAAGATAGTTAATTTACAATGTTTATGATGAAAAGAATCAAAAATTTATTCGTTTTTTTAATTTTCAAAATGGCGGCAGCACTTTGTTACATAATTTAAGGGAAAAATCTGAAAAGGATTTCAATGAGCTCTTTCAAAATGTTTTTTTATGTTGATTCCATTAATCCCTTTTACATTTTTAGACTAATACGAGTTCAAGTGTCTGAGTTTTTTCAAAATAAAAATCTAAATTTTTTTGAAAAAAAATTAAGGGACCAAGGTGAATAAAATCTTCTAGCAGGCATTCGAAAAAATGTCTAACTGCAATTTTTTAGTCCATCTACCAAAAAAATTTAAGATCCTTATTATCAAAACCATGGAGCCAGAAAATATACTAACCAAATTTTTTCATTTTAGATCATGCCTGACTCGACACACTCACAAGCAATTTTAAAAGGACTAAGAGCGCGCTGGGAAGACTTAACCAGTTTTGTCTCTGAAGCAGTCAAAGAAAAGTGGTGGGATATGATCTGTGACAAATACTCTGGTCGACCATTCTACAACCTAGATCATTTATCTGAGCAAATGAGCTTGTTTGACACCTTCAAAGACAAGCTAAAAGACAGATATGCACTCGCATTTGCCATTATTTTCAAGCAGTTAAGTCGCTCTCTGAGTTTTTTATAATAAAATTGCTTTTAGTTTAGAGTATGACCCCCAGTCTTCAGGTGATAATGATACAGCAGCTAAAAATGCTCAGTTGCTACGAGATTTTTGCCAGGAAACCACTTTCGATCAAGTAATTTTTCATAAATTAAAAAAAATTCGTATTATGGACACCGTCAGTAAAAAAGACTGAGAGCCAGTTTTTATACGGCTAGCCAAGCTTCAGCCCATACAAATCTTTTTTTAAAGTTTTTTAGAATAAAAATAGAAAACAAATTTAAAAAAGCAAATTCGAAATTTGAATTGCCCAAGTCCTGTTGAGAAAATCTTTTAGTAGCTTTACCCTCTTCTAAAAAAAAAGCAAATAACATGTTTTCTACTCCGAAACTAAAGTTTTTAGGAAAACTATGTAGCTAACTTATTGCTAGAAAGTGGAAACAACTGCACAGACGCTAACTTAACTCAGGGAGAGTATGGCGAAGAAGATGTTCACTTTTTAATTGACTTTGACATGGCCTGGCTAGGAGCATCCGAGCTGGAATATCAGAAACACAAAATTGCTATCAGAAAAGAGTACTCCCATTTAAGTGAATCTGAGTATGATGAACAGAGATTAAAGGTAAAGTTTTCGATAAGAATTAAGTTTTAATTGCAAATTCCGTTTTAGGTTCTTCAATTTTTCCTCCAAGTTCCTAACATTTATGCAACTCGTGAGTTACGCGATAAGTATGAAAAGAAGGCAAGAGAAAATATTCAGAAAGAGATTAATTGCTTATTAGAATTGAAAAAGACTAGCAAAAACACTGTAACCTTCAAAGCTAGTCCCCAAACTAATTTATTGCACGTTCTGTGAAGCTTTTCGCTGTTTTACATAGTTTCGATCAGTATTTGTTGTATTTCGCTTTTTGCTCGTGAAACGAATAAAGTAAATCTGAATTACTTAAGGTAGAACACTTTCGAACTTTTACAAAATTTTAGATATACAGGGTGATCAAACTTCTTTAGACACATTTGTTTTGGTCATATTCTTTTTTATTTACGCCCGAAAATCTTGATCGACCATTTATCTTTTGCTTAAAAAAAGGTTGGCTAGATTTTCCCGAACTGGGCAGAGATATTGATAATTTAATGAACGCCTGAATTTTGCGTTTTAGATGCCTTACACGATTCAGGAAAAAGCAAAATTAATTTGCCAAGGGTCACCGTGGGGCGGGCATTGGCCGTTATGGTGTGGTTGGGCCGTTTTTCTTTGATGGAACGTCAATGCTCAGCGATATTTGGCAATGCTCCAATAGAATGTGATTCCGGCCCTCCAGCATGGCCGAATCTCGACCAACTGGTGTTCATGCAAGATGGAGCTCCACCACATTGGGGACTGAATGTTCAAGCTCTGCTCAACCTTCATTTTCCGAATAGGTGGATTAGTCGGGATTGTGTTCCAATTGTGCTTTGAAGTGTTGAAAGAACATTTAAAAGATCATTGTTGCCGACTTATTGAATTTGTTCAATAAATTTGTTGATTTTAATGGCATAGTTAGGAAAGTGGTATCTCTGCCCAGTTCAGGCAAATCGAGCCAATCTTTTTTTTAACAAAATCCTAGACTCTGAGCTTTTGAATAAATGGTCGATCAAGAATTACGGGACTGAATAAAAGAGTTATGGCCAAAAGAAATGTGTCTAAAAAAGTTTGATCACCCTGTACGATACGTTTCAAGCCGAAAGACTTTGCCTCTTTCCAATAAAACTTGGCAAATTGTTAGACAAACTCTCAACTCCCTGGAAATTCAGCAAATTATACTGGCTATTGTATATCAGAAATCACCACGGACATGACCATTACACATTCCATTATCATCCCACAAACATGCTAATTTCCAGAGCTATTTTGAAAATAGTGCAGGCGTGAATGCAGGCGCAACTTTCTATTAGTTTGCGCCATTTATGCCTGATTTCAGCCCGACATAATAAACTCAGTTTTTACAAGTGAATTGTCGGAAATTTTTTAAATATTTTATTTATGATACACACAAAAGGTTAAAATGTAACACATTTATCACATGTAGGTGTGACTTTTTCCACTAGTCCATGATGCTCTATTTTTAAATAGTGTTAATCATGTTTTTTAATTTCCTCTTTGCTGATTTGATTCGAGCAACAAGATAGCAAAAATTTCTCCTTTTTATAGTTTTCCAAATGCTTTGCTTTTGTCCGAATCTAGCTGATAATTGTTCGCAAAAGTGATTATTTCTTTTGTCAGCTTAGGAAGCTTAAAAGAATTGAGATTTTGGCAGTTTTGTAAAACATTCGTTAAAGTACTATCACTTATTTGATGGCAATAAGGAAGCTCTAATATCTGTAAAAATAACAAATTAGTCCAAACTCAATCGCCGGGTAACCCCAGGTACCATGCTTTAAGGACCGGCTTGTCCACTAGCCATATAAAATATACCTTATATTCTCAATTAAATGGCCTATTTTTCAACCCCTGAAATCAGAAAAATTGCGGTTAATTTTGAGATATTTGGGTGCTGATCGAAAATCCAAAAAGTATAATTAAGAGAACTCGTGATAATTAAAAAATGCAAAAAACAGATTTGCAAACTATTCAATCTGGGCTGAGATATACACGGTGCTTCAAAAAATCTCTCTCATTTTTGAATGCAATTTAAACAAATTTAAATAATTTAACGATTTACAGAATTTAAATCAATTATAAAAAGCAATTTTTAAACGTAACTCTTATTTTATCAACTCCTCTGCAATGTTTTTCCTAGAAAATAACGTTTGTAGTGTGTTAAAGGGGCATGCTCGTCGCCGATGGGTATATTTTGAAAGGCGGGTACCAGTGAAATTCCAACGAGAATAAAAATATCGCATTTTAGTAAAAGTCAAGGAAAAACATTGCTTCCAACCGGAATCGATCCGACAACCGACGACTGACTTCTACCATACACCAACGCTTTACCACTGAGCCACCTATACTGTAACACGGTGTATGGCCAGTTCGCCACGCTTTTTTTTCACTTATTAGATTGCTATATTTTTGTCTCGATAAGTTTCCTGGTTACAGTCAACTCTCGATTTAACTAACCCTCGATTTAAAAAAACTCTTGATTTAACGAACATTTTTGCCGGTCCCCAGGGGTTCGTTAAATCGAGAGTTGAGTGTATTCAAAATTTTTTGGCATTCTATGAACCATTAGTAGTTAAGCTGGATGCTCCATGCAACAACATAGCCCAAGAGCTTTTTGTACATCTTCGCAGATATTTTTTGTAACTGGATACCCCAAAAAGATGGAATTTGAACATAGTTTTGTTAACTGGGGCCTACCGCATAAAGAAGCTCTGGTATGCATACATTTTTAGGCATCCAGAGTTACTTTCGAGTGATTTGTGTCTAAGGTATGTGGGTGTGCGCATCTCAACTCCAAGCCCCAAGCCCCCTGCGCCCCCGAAGGCGCGCACTCACTTACCTTAGACATGATTCCGAGCGAGCCTCTTAATCAAAAATGCATGAAGAGACTCTTTTTGCGCAGTTCTAGTGACCAAACGGGGTAGAATACCTTAATACAAGGTAATTTGCCTTGGTCCCCCTAGGCAAAAAGTCAAGCTTCGGTCAAAAAAATTTTTTATAGAAAAAGCCTGGCGAACTGGCCGTGGCGAACTGGCCACTTTGAAAAGCGTGGCGAACTGGCCTGTCTCCCTGTTACACAGATGAAGCATTTTTCATTATAAATTGCCGGAAGAGTACGGAAGAAATTTTTTTTCAAAATATTTCTTTTTTAAATTGACCTGGTACCCGCCTTTTGAAATATTTCTATCGGCGGCGAGCATGCCCCTTTAAGACCCAATATCACCTAATATGCGAAGATTTTCGAACAATTCGGAAATCGGCCGGGCAGGGGATAGGTGCACCATTTTTTTAATGGGGGAATTTTTTTGAAGCATTTTTAGATGCACGAGAGGATTGTTTTTTAAAAAGCATCCGTTTATTAGAAAGGCCGATTGATAAAAGATATATAGTTAGTTCTTTAATTGCTTTTAGTTTATAACTTGTAAAAGTTAGTTTATAACTTATCAACTGTAGAAAATCGCAATAAAAATTGCAATGAATTAAAAAGTGCTTCGGCTACCTTTTTACAATTCAAACCATTTTTTGGCGTGTTTATGCCGAAAAAATATCGGACTGCCAGGTTAGTTAATTTTGACAGCACATATTCATTTCGGGGTGTTAGGTCGTCAAAGGGTCAGGTTGCTTTGATGGCCAACCAAATTAAGTTCAAGGTGCTAAGTTATTGAAAGTACCCGGTTATCAAGGTTCGACTACAGCAAATAATATAAAAAATTTACCGCTAACGCTGGATTGCTGTCGATTATCACCTTAAGTGCTTCATCTGTAAGAGGCTTAAAATCACCTAGTGCTAGAGTCTCCAACTTAGTTAGCTTGCTTAATTGAATCAGATCTTTTTCGCTGAAGAATTATGAGATAAATGACTTCAATTGGCTAAACATACTTATAGATTGAAGAAACAAAGGAGTAACTAAAATCTCTATTTCTAAGTACATATAAAGTAGACTATTTAGAAAGGTAAGAGCAGATATCTCAAAAATATTCTCTTCTCCATTAAAAACTATTTGTTTGAGGCTAAAATCAGGCATTTAAATAATAATGTGGCGAAACTGGGGTGGGCTGAGCTTAATTTCTGATAAACCACTCAGATAGGGCTCAAAACTGATGAGATGGGCTGCTTAGAATTTTAGGATACTCGAACTGTCATCAAATTCTTTTGGTGCACTAAAAGAGTGTCAGCTTTTGAATAAGCTATAGCTGACCAAAAGGATACACATAATTTTTGTAAGAAAAAATATAAAAAATGAGAACACAAAGTCTCATGCTTGCAGCATACCAGGATGTTTTTTCGATGCATACCAAGATGTTTCCCAAAATTGACGGTATTCGGTAACACACGGTGGCGCATCACAAACTAGCCATCAAATTTCGGCCACAATTTTTTTTATTTTCTAAGATTTTGTCAAAACTTTTTTTTTATTTGAAAAGGAATAGATAAGAAATCGATTAATACTGAATTTGTAAAAGACATTTATTTGAACCCATCAAAACCTCAACAAACAGAAATAACGGCTGTACATGTGTTCGAGCAACCCCTGAAAAAAGTATGACTTGGTCCCCTGTTGTCAACACGAGAATTCCCGACTGTAACGTTTGACTACCTGGCAGTTTTCAGACCTGCTGAACAAGATCATCGCAAAACCGGGCCTCCTCGCTAGAGTACAATGCCCATAACTATGGCAATTCTCAGAGCGACTCTTCGAAAAATGGGTATTTTTTTCTTCAGGCTGGTGAGCAGTGAATTCATTTAGCTCAACATTTTATTTTATGCTCATTAATTTCTTAATTTTGCTTAGTGAATCATGTGGTTTTAATCTTGCATTGTGAGAAGATGCAGCGATAACCTCAGGCCGCGGATCTCGCAGTTCGAATCTCACAATCTCTTAAATTGAATTATAAGATCGTATGATCTCAAATCTTGTTGCTCAAGTCTTGCCACGCCAATTTTATTCACAGCTAAGACAAGTGGATTGATTTGAATGGTCAAACACAACACCTTATTTATTTTTTTCATCACCCTTTACAAATCCTGCAAAAAGCAACACCTAATTTTCATTATTTTTTCTATCGAATGCTTATATAAATTCTTATATAGAATAAATTTTTTTTATTTTTTATCGACTTTTTTATGGACCGTAGCGGATTCATTCTTAAAGCGCATTCAAAAATCAAGAGGTTTGTTTTTGTTTTAGTAAAACGGTTTTCTTCTCTTTATTTTATGAAGCTAACAAACTCCATTGCAGGCCTTTAGGTTCTGGTTCAAATGCCGAGATGTAGGGGTTTGAATGAAATTCACAGTTACTTCATTCAAACTACTCATGTCACCTAGCACCCGGTTGGTATGACGACTTCTTGACGGTGGCGCAGAGGATCTTCTGATTAAAGATGTGTTTATTTTTTAAAAAACCCCTTCAAACTTGATTTCTTTTTAGAGTGGCCGACAAAAGTGACTGCCCAGCATGTATTTTTCCTAGTTTTCATGTATATTTGCCAATAAAAAGTCGTGTCGTAAAAGTGAAATAACAGAAGATAACAAAGTGTTGGGCTACTTAAAAGCTACAGACTTACATATAAACACTTGAAATTGCTATTTAATTTCTTGGACTTTTACATAAACTTTCGAAAAAACTAAAGTTACATTTCCATAGAAAAAATCGTAATATTATTTCATAAACTTTCTCTTGTTATAATGTCTCATTAGAAAAATAGACGATTTTTTGATCAGGTCGTAACTATTGTCTGTCCTTATTTTCGGACTTTTTGTTTGAAAATCAACGCAAAAGTCAAAAAAATTAAGAATGTTCATGTTTGTTTTTGAAAACGAGAACGAAAACAGCATGCATATCAGAGTTTCTTCAAGTCCCAGTTAACTTAATTAAGGGCTGAAAATAATAAAGAAAAGAGAAGACACTAAAAATTTAATAGCAAAGACCAAAAACAGAACCACAATTTTCAAGAGAATTCTTAAAAGGAGAACAAAAACCAAATATACCGGAGGACGAATCACAAAGATAAAAGCATGACTAGAAATATAGCTAATATATTTTAGCAGTTTCAGTCTAAATGCACCTTTTATTAGCAAATATTTGTTGCGTGAACAGGAAAAAACGTGTCTGCCGGTAGCTTTTGTCGACCACTGTATTTTTTGTTATCTTTTTCTAGAATCTGAATATCTGGACATATTTATATCGTTCTTTATAAAGCATTGACTAACCTAATCATAGACACAGATCCCGCGTAGATGTTTTCCACAGCTTTTGAATGAAGTGGGAGTAGAGTGTCGGGCAGTTGTTTTGGAAATTTTCCAGCAAAGCTATCAGCCATCAGCATGGCAAACTATATTGTTGGATGTTGGTGTGAGGATTAAAAGATGGGGAAAACATACACTTAGATTGCGATCGATAATATAGTTGATTTCAAAATCGGACTCTCCTCCTCCTAAAGGGTTCAACATTTCTTCTCCTACTTTTATCCATGCCAAGTAGAAGAACACCTGAAAATTTATCAATATTTTCAAACTCCCTTTTCGGCTCTATATGCGTTCGCGCATCTAGAAAAAAAAACATGCCTTGGTCCCCCTGTTGATTTTTTTCGAAAATTTTTTTTTCCTAAAAGTCTCAAAAAGTGTTTATAAGCACTTTCAGATCATTTTCACGAAAATTTTTTTTTGCCTTGGTCCCCCAAGCTGATTTTTTCCGAACTTTTTTGTTAAATGGCAGGGGGTTTTAAACATGGTTTTGTTAGCTGGGGCCTACCGCATAAAGAAACTCTGGTATGCATACATTTTTCATGCATCCAGAGTCACTTTCGAGTGATTTGCGTCTAAGGTATGTGGGTGTGCGCATCTCAACCCCAAGCAACCAAGCCCCCTGCGCCCCCGAAGAGGAAGCCTGCGCTTGGTAGGTTGGATATGCGGGCACTCACTTACCTTAGACATATTTCCGAGCAAGACTCTTGATCAAAAATGCATTTAGAGGCTGTTTTTGCCCAGCTCCAGTGACCAAAACGGGGTAGAATACCACGTTCGAGAAGATTTTTTGATAAAGTTGTGGAATACTAAGGTAGGAGACCATGTTTGGGGTTTTTTAGAGTAAGATTGAGTGACTGTATTTAAGGGTATTCCGCATTGTTTTGGTCACTGGAGCTGAGCAAAAAGAATCTCTATATGCCTTTTTTGATCAAGAGTCTTGTTGGGAATTATGTCTAAGGTAAGTGAGTGCGCGCATCTCTAACCATCTAAGCTAACCATAGACGCAAATTACTCGAAAGTGACTCTGGATGCATAAAAAATGTATGCATACCAGAGTTTCTTTATGCGGTAGGCCCCAGTTGACAAAACCATGTTTAAAACCCCCTGCTATTTAACAAAAAAAAATCGGAAAAAATCAGCTTGGGGGAGCAAGGCAAAAAACATTTTTGAAAATTTTTTCACAAAAAAAATTTTTTTCGTGAAAATAATCTGAAAGTGCTTATTAACACTTTTTGAGACTTTTAGGACAAAAATTTTTTTTCGACAAAAATCAACAGAAGGGACCAAGGCATGTTTTTTTTCTAGATGCGCGAATGCATATAGAGCCACGTTTTCTATGTTGTCACCTGAAGAAGTGTCATGAATGGTACTACCAAATCGATCTTAATAGAGTTTTTTGTAATTTATAGAAAACCATTTTATGACAATTACTTTATCATCGTCAGTTTTTTGATGTTCTTCATCATTCTGCAACACCAAACCAAAATTCAGTCCTTTATGTTGCAGCAAAGATTGACGAGCAAACAAGCACATGCACATTGAAATTCGCACCAAAACAAATACAGCTTGGGTATATGACAATGGAATTGGTAGCTGTAAAAGGTTCACATAAAAAATGAGAGAACTTTTTGTGATTTTGGATTGTTCCAATCGTTTTTTGTAATTTTGGCATCTTATTCGTGATCCACCTTTTTTCACTGCTCTCAGACATGTTAACCTTCAATTTGTAGTTTATCTACTCAGTTAACAATTTTAAGGTAAACACACCTGTACGCTTGTGTCCAGAAGAAAATGGCGGTGATTGGAATTAAATACCTTTTTTTGGTTTATCGGTCGACCTCTGGACAAACCCTGTGGAGTGACTAAGACAAAAGTGAAATAACAACACTGAAAAACCACCGAACCATGCGCTAGGCTTCCTAAAATTTTCACCGCCAGGTTATCTCCTAGTTTTGAAATTTTGATGAGGTTAACTTATCTGAGAATGTTCATACAAAAAAATTGATAACCGTTGACTGCAAAAGATAGGTCAAACCCATGTTTAACCCTAGAGCGGTCACGTTGGGACGATTTGTATCATTTTATTTTAAGGCACTGTTTTGAGAGTGCTCGTTTGTTCAAGATACAGTCAACCCTCGATATAACGGCCCCAGCTCAAGTTCGTTCCCGTTTCTTTACCCTCATTTTTGAATTGTTTTGCGACTTGTCTTTGGCTAGTCCAGTCCTAAATATCGTAAGAATTTTAATCTTGCCGATCGTTATTCAAATAAAAAATAGTTTTATCGAAAAGATTTTGATATAACGACCCTCTAGTTTTGAAATAGGGCGCCGTTATATCGAGTACCCACGGATCTTTTCGGTTTTTTTATTTGAAAAACAATGCAACATCGAAATCCTCACTATATTTAGGACTGTACTAGCCAAAGAAAACTCACAAAACAATTAAAAAAATCAGAGTAAAAAAAGTGTCTGACCCTAGGCGGGAACGAACTTGAGGTGGGGCCGTTATATCGAGGGTTGACTGTATCACTAAGAAGCTCTGAGTCAGAACTTCTGACTCTTAGCTTTAAAAGGAAATATCATGCAGCCAGACCTGATTAGGCTTTGATGGAAACATTGTGATTCAAATTCACGGCCCAGAAGTGACATTTTTAAGTGACCGTCTTAGGGTTAAGTGAGAAAACGAAAGGATGAAACTAATAAATACATTTTTTACAAGGAAGCGTGTTTGTTTTTAATTTTGGCTTACCCAATCATAGCTTAGCAGTGTTCTGAGATTTGTTTGGAATTCGCTTATTGACTAAATTAACGTTTTTGTATTTATCATCTTATTTTATGATATTTCTCACCTTCGACAAGAACAACACAAATGTTTGACTAGCAATTCTTTGTTCGGCCGACAATTTCATTATCAATTGGTTGGCCCAAATTAATGGCAGCCAATATTTTTGTCGAAGCCTTGACTATTTCGCATCAATATATCCAATTCTTCATTTTGCAAATAACCTGCAAAACAATAATTAGCCGTTTTTCTCACGGCTGACAGAATTGTGTCAAACAACCAGCGTCTTCCACTGCAGCCATGTTGGGAAATCTCAACTTCACGCTCACACTCACATCCCTCAACACCAGCACTTGACTTAAACAGATGTAGCGCAATATATTTCTGCGGAGAATGATGATCTTGGGATCATCTCCCGGAATGTAAGCAGACACATTCAAGGCACAGCTGCAAGCGCACCATTACTTTTGTTTGAAAAAAAGCTTCAACTGACTTGTCAATAAATCCTATGTTATTGAAAATGCCTTCCCACCGCTTGAACACAATTATCACAAAGAACCCTAGAATGAAGTCTACTGGAAAAAACACCAAACGGGTGTCTAAGTAAGGGGCTAATTTTTCAAGGTACCTAAAAGGTGATATTAATTAGTTTTTTATTTTCAACTTTAGCAGGTTATAATCACAAAATGTAGGTTTCAGAAAAACTACCGTATATTTATTAGCAAAAACACCCGTTTCATTCGAAACCGTGTTCTCAAAGAATTGTGTTTTTGACCAATTTTTTGAGACGCCTCTAACAAGGGAACCGATCGAAATGTAATATTTAACCCTTTCATATTTTTATTTGCTCTTAGCATTTTTCGACGTTTTTTGATTTGTTCTGAGGTGATTTTGAGTGGATATAGTGTGTTTGAAAACACTTTTAAAAAATGGATTGGGGATAGGTATATCCAAGTAGCGCCAGATTTTCAGAAAAAACGGTTAAGAACACAATCCACCGTATATCCTCTAATTGCCGCCCCGGGTAGCAATTAGTAGCATGCAATTTTTCAAACTTCAAGTTTACTGTTTGAGCTGTGTAAAAAGTGCCTCTTAGATTTTTGAAATCCCTCGCAAGCACTTTTTAGATAGCTCGAACAGTAAATAAAAACAGGATTTTCAGACCACTTGAAGTTAGGGGGGGGGGGAATTAGAGGGGCGGCAATTAGAGGAAATACGGTAAATTAAAGTGGGTGTGAGCTCGTTTATTATAGAATATACGGTATGCTCATATGTTGGAGTGTAAAGCCAAAATTTCTAGCAAAAGAAAATATTTTTATAGATTGTTTTAAACACTAACATTTGGCCTCTGTCGAATAGGACTAAGCGATATAACACAGAAATTAGAGAATACACAGCTACCCATGTGATCATGTCCACTAATGTTCGCTTCCAAATGGATGCTTTCCATCTAAACAATACTTTAAAGAAGGCAAACGGACCAGTAGTAGCTATATCCAGGTGATAGGAAACAGTCATTTTTTAGACTAGCCAGTACAAACTTTCTTTCTTGCTCTAAACATCAATGTTTGAGCAAAAGGAAAGATTTTACCGAATAGTCTATAAAATAATTTGTAATTGGCGCACAGCCATAAAAGAAAATTGAAACTCAAACACTCAAAGATATTTATAGTATAAACTCTTGGAAGTATGTTTCTATTGCACTTAAGAAGAAAAAAAGATGCTGGTAATATTGTCTAAAATTTCTTACACTGCCCTTCAACTGAAAAAACAAGAGGGAAAGGTCTTCGATGACGTGGATGAACTGCTCGACGTCTTGATAGCAGTATCCAGGGTAAGCCTAATGGCTCATTCATAAACGTTGTCGTTGTCATTGTCGTCGTTGTCGTTGGAATATTTTGTTTTATAAAACCCTTTTTTGACAACGACGACCTATTTATGAAAAATCCAACGCCAGCGACAGCGATGACGCCAAAAACAACGAATTTTTTCATTCCAAATTGGACAAATTTCTCATTTTCAGTAGAGATTTCGAGGGAAACGTATGAAAAATTTAGTTAATCCTCAAAATTCTGACTTAAAATGCAAAATTTGTCCGATTTGGAAGAAAAAAAATTCGTTGTCGTTGTCGTCGTCGTTGGCGTTGTCGTTGTTGTTGGCGTAAAAGCGCCTTTATAAAACCTTTTTTCAACGACAACGACGACGACGACAACGTTTATAAATGAGCCATAAGCCCCCTGAATGTTTTTGGTAGAAAAATAAGATGAAAACATGTCCAGGTCGAAAACGGTTTATGTAAATTGACCTCAAGAGAAACTTTAGCCCTCAAAAAATTGTAATACGTTTCTAGACGTCCTGAAAGAGTTGATCACTTACAGGATGCAGAGTACGGCTTGTACCATATTCTCTCTTATTCTAGACCCCCCTCGAATTTGCGGGTCTATATATCGTAGTGTAGTGAATATTTTGCAAATCTGTTTATTGCGTTTTCTTAGCTCTTACGAGCTATACCGATTCCATTTTTTAGATCTTGGTGGAGCACCCGAAAATCTCGAAATCAAATTCAAAATTTTCCGATTTCGGGAGGTTGAAAAATTATAGAACCGGGTTTATAGTTAGAGAGAATACGGTAGGCTTATTCAAGGATGTTGCATAAATAAAGTTTTTCATTTATTCAAACAAATTCATAATTAGCAAAAAAATATTTAAAAATACAAAACAGTGTGACTATCTACTCCTTTTTCTCTGCTTCTTTGGATTCCACAGACTCTGCGCTTTCCTTGGACTCTGGCTTAGATGCGGACTCCTCCGACTTCTTCTCGGGTGTGGCCTCCTCTTTCTTCTCAGCAGCTGGGGCATCAGCAGCTGGCTTCTCAGCGGAAGCTGGGGCATCAGCGGCAGGCTTGTCAGCAGCTGGAGCATCGGCAGCTGGGGCGGCAGCAGGGTTTCCTCCTTCTTCTCGGCAGCTGTGGCAGCAGCGGCATCGGCAGCTGGAGCTTCAGCTGGCTTTTCAGCAGCGGTGGCTGGGACATCTTCCTTCTTTTCCTGCAATATTTCTTTTTATTAAAAAGGACACATAAATCAAATAAAAAGTATGCTCACCTCAGCGGCCTTCTCTGGTGCAGCGGCGGCGTTCTCCTCTTTCTTTGGCTGCAATAAAAAAAAGATAAGTTTTGTTCTGCAAAAATCTTGTTTAGTAATCTTTGGTCACCCAAAAGACCCAATTATTTTGAAAATATTCATAATTATAAACAAACCTCAGCAGCAGGGGCATCAGCAGCCTTCTCAGCCTCTACTTTCTTCTCGCCTCCTTCAACTCCAGCAATTGGGGCAGCATCGGCAGCGGCGGGGCATCCTTTTGCTTGATCTCAGCGGCTGGGGCAGCGGCTTCCTCTTTTTTCTCGGCAGCTGGGGCAGCGGCTTCCTCTTTCTTCTCGGCGGCCGGGGCAGCAGCGGCATCAGCAGCGGGGGTATCCTCCTTCTTCTCAGCAGCTGGAGCATCAGCTGCCTTCTCGGTGGCTGGGGCAGCGGCCGCATCAGCAGACTTCTCAGCAGCGGGGGCAGCGGCTTCCTCTTTCTTCTCGGAAGCCTCAGCGGGCTTTTCAGCAGCTGGAGCTGCGGCATCAGCAGCTGGCTTATCGGCAGCAGGGGTCTCTTCTTTTTTCTCAGCAGCTGGAGCATCGGCAGCTTTTTCAGCGGCTGGAGCTGCAGCATCAGCTGGCTTTTCTGCAGCAGGAGCATCGGCAGCGGGCTTGTCGGCAGCTGGAGCTGCTGCAGCATCTGCGGCTGGGGCGTTAGCTGGGGTTTCCTCTTTCTTTTCAGTGGCTGGGGCATCAGCTAGCTTTTCGGCGGGGGTTTCTGCTTTTGCTGCTGCTTCTTCTGGGACTGGCGCTGAGAAGGCGACGGCGGCTAAAGCCAGAAGGCATACCAAAGCAAATTTCATAGTTAATGGATTCTGCAAAAAAATCAATTAGGTAAAAGTAATTGCAAAACATTTCACATAAAATATAAAGAAAATTACAGCAAAAATTACAGTATTCAAAGCTATAGTTACTAAACTAAAATTTCAAGAAAGGGCAGACTAAAAAAGGTTAAATGAATTCTCTAAAGATATTTCAATATGACTGCCCTGGTTGTGGACTGCAAGAATCTGAGTAGCGATCCCCAAAAATAGGTTAGAATAGCCACTCCCCCTGAAAACACTCAAGACCTTTTATATAGACTGATTGGATAAATAGTATGACGGGTCTGCCACCAAGGACAGGCACGCCCCTATTGAAACAGAGAAGACTGCTTTCTTCTAGTGTTCTCCTCCCCCTTTCTCATCGCTGTTTTAACTTGATTTTTAGCTTAGAAAAAAGAGAAAAGGTCTATGCTTTTTAATGGGATTTCAGAGCTAAGTATAGACGTAAAAATCTTCTTTTGCTGTGTGTCTGAAAAATGTCTGAAAGAGTGAAAAATGACTGCTATTGGCATCGATTTTGTGTTGTGTTTTGTTCTTTTTTATCGGTTGGTTGGCAAGGATACTTTAGTGAGCCAAAAAGTAAGATACGGGCCATAAAACAGGTCTATAAGATTTAGACAGAAAAGACACTATTAAAAATTTTAATCAGAGAGCCAATGCTACTTTTTTTTAAAAAATTTTTTTTTCGTGGTTATGGAATTCAAATTAAGTTTTTTCACCGTATATGCTTTCTTAATTTCTCACAAAAAGTTATCCTTTAACCGCTTAAAGGAGCGATGGGAATATTTAGAAAGGCGGGTACCATTGAAATTGAGACGTGAATTTTAGTAAAATTCAAGGAGAAACATTGCTTTCAGTCAGAATCAAACTGACGACCGACTTTCGTAGTCCACCGCTGCTTGATTTTTAGCTTAGAAAACTCACTATTGAGCCTCCGATTGTTATGTTACACAGCTAAAGTGTTTTCAATACCTATTTATCCAATCACAAACTAGAATTTAAATAACTTTTTTTGAATTCACATGGTACCCGCCCATTTAAAAATTTCCATGAGCGACGAACATGCTACTTGAAAATAAGATAAAATTATTCAATAAAATTATTAATTATTATGAAATTATGGCACCACTGGAATATAACCCTCCCAATAATTTAGGCTTAGGCTTGGGCTTAGGCTCAGGGCCTATTTATTACTATCAAGGGCTTTTGTACAGATGTTTTTTTAATGATGATTTTAAGTACATTCCGAAAATCTCAATTTCGAACCAGCTTGCCAAACCCTCGTACTTTTTTTTTTGTAAAATCCTTTCTTAGAAAAAACATCCAAAGTTTTAACTAAAAGCACCTATTTCGAGCCAGAAATTTGAGAGATAAAAGAATTTATGTTTTTCAAAAGAGAGCTTTATTTGAAAAAACCCTGAACAATGCTCTCAAAAACTTAGTGTTCTCACAAAAAATTTATTCCTTCTTTAAAAAGCTGAAAAAAATTTCTGCGCCAAAATCTAATTTTTTTCCTTTCTTGAATGAATGAAAAAATGCAAATCACTTTGACAAAAACCATTTATCATTTATTTCTTTGCAAAATAGGTTATCGACCTTTACACACAGATGGGAAAGTTGATGGCGGCTTCGAAAGCACAAAACAGGGTAAGTTATGAATAATGTCTGCAAAACTCAACTAAAGGGCTGGGAAATTTGACCTTCACGCTTGCTATTCTCTAAGACCTTGTGGTGAAATATGAAAGACAGGTGGACACAGCTGTCAACCAGATAATAATGACACACACTCCCTATTACCTCAAGATTTGCCCTGATTGAACAATTGCTGAGTGGTTGACTGATTTCTATGACCTAACTTATTGCTCATTTACTCTGCAAATGTCCAAAGTTTAAAAGATGAAAATAAATAAAGCAGGCACCTGTTTTAAGATTTATAATAGCTAGACTAAGGTTTATGATCAAAACCGCAAAAATAATAAAACATAAAAGATCTGGTTGATTTGGTGAAAGAGAAAAATAAAAAGGTTTCCCAAGTTTTTTTCTTGGTGTTTTTTATTTTTTTAGATCTTGTGATGGTAGATGCATCGTGATTTAGTCCTTACACAAAGCTTTCAACATATATTTGTTGCTATAATCCACATGTCTTTTGGCAACAGAAAATGTTTAATTGAGTAAAGAGAAAAGACTTTCCTATTTTGCCCAAGGGTTTTTGGTAGTTGATGAGCTATCACTCAATTTTTGGTTCTACTTTCTGAATTTCTTCTTTGCGAAAAAAAAAATTGTGGAGAATATTGACCTTTATATTATTTACAATAATATTTAGACACAAAAATTAGTTAGAATCTAAGTTTTCATGCCATTTTTTATAGCCTAACAAAAAATAGGTTATTTAGGAGTAATAAAATAGGTTTTAGATAAATAAGGAATGAGGTGTTCACCAAGGAGGATTTGAACTGTCTACCTAGTGCGACGCGCATATGAAAGTTCCCTCACCCTTTATCAAATGCCTTGGTCACCTTAGCTCATTTTTCGGCACTTGTTTACTTCGAGGAGGGGGAGGTTTGAAGGGCCCTATGTATAACCAACTTTCTCGCTTAGGCTGGGGCGAAGGATAGGCCAGCGCATATGAGTGAAAAAATCAGACGTTTGTGTCAAAATGTACGTCTTTCTAGTCTTTTGTAGGTACCCAAGTAGTCAGTTACTTTGGTAAAAACGTGTTTTCAAAGCAGGGCCCCAACCACCCCCACCCCTAAAATAAACAAGTGCCCATTTTGCTACAATTATAAATTGTAAAAAAATCAGGGGATCTAGACATCCAGAAATAAAATTTGCGGTTAAACCAAGGGTGGTTATACCCTGTTATACGTCTCAGTGCATCGAATAACATGGAAAAATATTGAGAGCGACCCAAACTATGGAGGGTTTGCAAGGCATAGCTCGGAAATTATATTTTTTAGATAAGTTCGTGCGTTTCAACAATTTAAGTGTTTTGGCTTGGAGTCTTAGGGTTTAACTAAAGGGTCAAGACAATAATCTGGATGACAACTTTAGAAGCTAACTACTAACCCAAAGCATTCTTACAATCAAACTAAAATTTACTAATTTGAAAAAATCAAACGAAGCAATTGTTAATATGCAATCTGGTGCCAGGCTTATATACTCTCAGTGTTACACCTTTTGGCTGCAATGAACTTATGAAACAATAACACAAGGATCATCTAAAAAAGTGCTCCCAGTGCTAGACCTGTGTGAAACTGAGACGAGATACTATTATTACACAAATACCAGAACTATAGGCAGTTTTTGTCAGTATATTGCACAATTGTGTAATAATTTCTTTTAATCACTCTCTTTTTATTATTCTTTTGTTTCTTAAGGTGAGCTGTTTTAGTCCACACCAGTTTTGGGACTAACTGTTTAACGCCTACACGGACTTAAATTACTAAAAAACTGATGTTGAGTAGTTTTTTTTGTATTCTCACTTTTAAAAGACTTTTGCGGTGGTTGTAAATGTGTGGCGCATAATTTCATGGTATATCAATGCTAAATGCATTCCAATGAAAAGAACAAAGCCTAAAAGAACGAAAGGGTGTTCCACTCAAAAAGTCTCTTTGTTGTCAATAGTTTTATTAATAAAGGAAGCAAAACTGAATGAAAAAAAGGTTTCTGAAAGATCCTGCTGATTATTTCACAGAGAACAGGAAATAGGTTGTTCACCAGAGATTTATATCTTTTGGGTTTTGTCATAGATTTTAGTGATGCGTGTGGTAAAAGATAGTTTTTGTGCTAGACTCTCAAACGTGCTTTTTTTTGAGATTTACACTTACAGCCGAGTCTGCGGCGATTTTTTTTACGAGAAGTAACTTTTTAAGGTGACCTCACTGCAAAGATATATAAGTCATTGAAAATCATAAAAAGAATATTAAAATTTTAAAAATGTTGCCGATTCACTTAAGGCGAAAACACATAGAGGAGGCTGTTTGCAAATGCTAAATCAGATTTAAGCCATAACCTTTTTTTAGATTTTCAAAAAGTTTCTCTTGGTGTCATTCTGTAGCTAAGATTCAGGGCTACCAGATGAGCTATTAATAAAGTAGATGTTGTTGAAAAAATTAGGAACTGGCCGTAAGATGACGTCTATTCGAAGATTGACTTTATGCAGACGACTTAATTTAAAAGACCAGCCTAAGTTTGTTCTCTTCCGTCTAATACTTTTTCGATCCAATATTTGAAGTCTTTCGCCAGTTGTCTTTGATTAGTCTTATGCGAAAAATAGCAAGAATTTTGTTAAGAAAAAAACGGTTTTCTAAATCACAACCGACTAAACATTTATATATCTGGATCAAAAAAGTCTCGGACTGTGGGCAAGTATGAACTTCTGGGGGTTCTTAAAATCAAAAATCGACTTACAAGAATATGTATTAACTTTATAATCAACTGAGTAAATTTATTTAGAATTTAATAAATTTGTACCTTCAGCTATAGGCTTGGACTATATAATCGCTACAACATAAATCCAAAAAGTTTGTTCCCCACATTTTTTTAAATTTTCGAAATCTCTTGTTAATTCTGATTTGTCAGTCTAATCCCTAATATCGAAAGGACTCCGATTTCACCGATCGTTTCTAAGAACCTCATTTTTGACCACTAAAACCCGCAACGCCTTATATAACATGACGTTAATCCTAAAAGGCAAATGCTATAGCCAGCGCTGTCACTACAGTCTAAATGACAAAATCAAGGTGTTTTCAAAAAAAAATCCAAAAAAATTGGAGTCCTTGCAACATAAAACTTCGAAAATTCGGTTAAAAAAGTGTCGTTCCTTGGGCAGGAACAAACTCTTGGGCCTATGTTGTGGGGATTGTAATCTGTATGCGTTTAAAGCTACACCTAAGTTACAAAAAGATTATTGTTTTAGGTATTATTTAAATTTGTGAAAAATGCCATCTGATGATCCGTAAGCACTAAAGTTTTTTGTTTTCACAGAATCTACTATCAAAAATAAAAACAAAGAAAAGAAAGATAAACTAGATTTCATATCTCCTAATCTACAAACGTGATTTAAAGTGAGACAAGCACAAGAAAACGTAGCAAATCAGTCTGAGCACAGCAACCAGACATTTTTAAACAAAATTAGCAAGTGAATCAGTGTTCCGGGTTGGATGAAAAGCATTAGATTTAATCTCTGATGCAGATGGTTTTGCTGGTCATCACTGGCTTAGTCATTCCTATCCAGGGAAATCCCTAAAACTTGATTTTTTAAATGGACAGAAAGATAAAATCTCCACCAAATTCCATGTATTTCATCCTGTGAAAAAAATTGAAATATTTTTTAAACTAATAGTAAGCTTAAAGTATGTTGTGCTTTGTTCTTTTTATTAGCCTTTTTATTGATTGCATCACACAAAAGACAAACTGATGACTAACCCAAATAATTCAGACAAAAAGAGCTAGCTATAGCAAGATAAATTGCTTTTTTCCCGAAACAAAAAATGCAATCAAGTTTTTTTCACACTTACATAAGTAAATGGGAGCACATTTTTAAACTAAACTCAACCAAAAATAAACGAAAAGGATGACCTGGTGGAGAAACAGTAGTAATTAATTACACACATAATACGAAGAAAGAGATGGCTAAACCACTATATCTACCTGAAAGGTTTATCTTTCTAAAGAAAACATTTAACAAAAAGATGTAAATTTAGGTCACTTAAGATTTTGAGAACACACTGTTTTAGAAATCATAATGCAAAATTTGTAGCTTATAAAATATGCTGCAAAATAATGGGGAGTTTTAAATTTTTAAAAAGCGGGTTAAAGATACAATGCTAAAAACAAGACTTTAAATTAGGCGAAGGTAAGGAAAGTAGGTGTTAGTAAAGGAAAGACGGACTCTCTATATAGTATTTGGACTGTGTTTGCGCGTCCATCACGTTTTCCATTCATTTGATTTTTTCGGCATTTTCTATAGGAAAGCCCAAGAAAGCTATGTGGTTCGTTGTAGCCCAGAATGTTGGCTATCATCTAAAAACAAAAATATTAGAAACTAAGCCACAGTTCTTTTCAAAAAAAATTAATACTTTTTCATATAAGAACCGGCACTTATTTACTTCTGGGGAAGTTATTATTTACTTCCCTTTCTATGATATAAAATTTATTTGTTTAGACAATTTGTCGCAGCAAAGTCCAGGAGTCATTGTTTTGTGCATAAAAATATGCGTCTTTTTGGTCTTTTTTATATCCTTGGCAAAAATGTGCTTTTCGAGCAGGAATCCAAACTTCAAAATTTTCAAAAAGCTATAGTTCAACACCTAAACTTTTTAAAATTATTCTGTGAAAATGATTTTGTAGCTATTGAACTGCGACATAACAAAGTGCTAAAATGTTTTTGTAACGCTAGATACCCTATCAACCTTATACAGTCGAACTCCGATGTAACAACACCCCTGGGACCGCTGGTTGGTGGCGTTATGAAGGGGTGGCGTTAAATCGGGGGATTGGGGCTTCATTTGACTAAATTTTAGTCAAAGCTGACCAAATCGGTCCATTTTTGGCTGGCGTTATATCGGAGCTCGACTGTAATCACTTAAAGTGGTGAGTCCAGAGTCACTTTCAAGTGATTTGTATACAAGATGCAGGACCACAAAGCCTAAGTTTTGAAATTTTCTTTTAACAATATTTTACCTTTAATAATAAGCTCAAAAGTACACTGGGAACCTTTGACCAAGATAATTTTGTACACATTTTGAAACTTTCACGAGCATCCAGATTTTATTTTTACTTCTCTGATCGGATATCCGAAATTTTCAGATATCCGATCCAATATCCAGAAAACTTTCAGATTACCGGATTTTATCCGGAATCCGATATTCGTTTCAACAACCCTATTTGTGGACACACTTCCTTGCTTTGCGGATTCTCGGTGATTTCGTTATTCATTGACACTTGAGGCACCTGTTAGACTAACGGGTCTTAGAATCAGCCACGTGTTAAACAGAAATTCTTTTGAATTTCGCCTACCATTAGTAGTTTAAAAACAAAAAGAACAACATACTATAAATAGGCTCAATGTTTGTTTGTTATTTTGAAAGTTAATACGCTATATCTCTTTGTTACTATATATATTTTTTTGTTTAATCAGCATGCAATTTTTCGATTCACATAAAAATTTTTGGATTTGAAAAAGTATTACACGATTATTTGGCTAACACTGGCTATGATAAGGCACTTTAAAATACTTTATTTTTTTCTTTCTACAATATATATATTGGTAGATATTGTATCTACTACTTCAAAATACACGCCAGAAGAGCTAGGTATATTAACGGCCATTTTTTAAAACACATGGCTAAAAAATTGTATAGAAGGCTACCACAAGTTGTGTGAAAAAGTAACTGGAGTTTATTGTGCACATTGTCAAGCTAGTTCTTTTTTTTTCAATATTCCCTAAAAATTTAAAAAATCACATTTACAGCACGCCAGTGTGGAAGAATTGTGTCCAGGCCAATGTCAACAGTGCTCGGTTCAGGGCACTGGAGTTCCAAGCATAGAAGGCACATCCATAGGTATTTTAAGAGAAAAAATCTTGTTTGCTACTTATGTTTGATTAAGAAAGGCTGAAACGTCAGTGTCCTCAGTTGACTGGCAACTTTTGTATTGTTTGTTCGGTAAAATAAAAAATGTAAATAGTTTTAATGTCCGTATTATTTAGACTGCGAATGTAGCTGAGATTTGTGTCAATGAATGTAGCCTATGTGTTGCCGGGACAGCTGCATCTAATACCAATACTGGAGGCATAAAACATGGACAAAACTTACTAGACCTTGTTCCAGAAGCCTATAAGGGGGTCGATAGAAATGATTTCACAGGCAATGCGGCTGTAGATACAGGTGCTTACTGGAATGGTGATAACATCGGCTTGCAACAGTATGATGATTTAGCTGCAGGTTATTATATTTATGCCAATTTGGTAGTTCTGCTGTTATGTGTGCCACCGTAAGATTGCCTTGCTCTCCTGTCGTTTTTAGTTTGTGCTTAGTCGCAAGATATAACAGACTCAAAATGTTTAAAAAAGTAAAAGGGTATAACACAGGTCTCCTTTGCGTCTAAGAAATTTAAAATGACATTTTGGCTTTTACGAGAAGTATTATTATCTACATATAGTATTTTGATAGGGCTCTTCGTAACGCTTTTTGGTGTCACACTTTTTAACCCACTTTTTGTTAATGCAACCCTTCATTCTCATAGTTTCTAAGGCTGAACCGAGTATGCTGAGCACGCTAATGCTATCAGAATTGACATGTGATCTACTATTTTTTAAGTTTTGCCATAAAAGTTAGAAAAATGGTTATGCTCAAGGGGGTCATCGAACCCGAGAGCCCGGAAATTATTTGAAAGGCAAAATATTTGATTCCCAGTAAGTGTATATACATTTTGAAATATCTCTGACTGGATTAGTGAGAGGCGCTACGCGCCTCTCACTAATTCTCGCCCAACTAAGTCTTATCTAATGATTTGTAGCGCTAAATGTCCGTCTAACTTTTAACCCACTTCCCATTTACAAATCTCTTAATTCTTAAGTTTCTATGGATAATCTGGGTTTTAGAGTTCAGAAAACTCATCAGAAGTGACATGTGGTGCTTAAAGTTTTGAGTTTTGCCAGAAAAGTGCGAAAAACCAGGTATGCGGGGGTCCTGGGGCCTTCAAACCTGAAACCCCAAAAATTGTTCGTCACGCTTTTAAACCCATTTAAGATTAACTATTTCGGCTAATTTTTTTTGAAATCGACTCAGTTTTTCGGGTAGTAGTAGCTAATAAAAATTCAGCCTGAGCGGTCAGCGGTTTCCTGAGCGGTTTATAAGGCAAATTTTGGACGGTTGTCGAACCATTCCTTATTTAAAATCTTTGAAAACGCTTTGAGAAAATTAATTGCGAATGTGTGCATGTTTATGATGGCGCCTGTATAGGCGCTTGTTTGGCTTGTAATTTTATAATTGTCTACAAAAATTTATGAAAAATTACCATGAAATTAATTAAGGCAATTCTCCTGTGGAAACGGTGCTTGTGATTGGAAATCAAGAAAATGGCAATAGCCAAGTACAAGAACAATTGCCTTCAGAAGATTTTAACTACTTACAAGCTTTTCAACAGCAGCAGTCACCTGACTTGCCTGACGATCAAACTGATCAACCAACAGATCCTGCCAATTTAGCATATTTTGGCATACTAACTGATTTGGTAAATTCAGAAGAAGATCAAAATGTTAGCAATCAAATCTTTTAGTAGACCATTGAAAAGGTGTATTTTTTAAAAAATTTAATAAAGAGCAATGTCTGTACCAAAACACTCACAATCTGAACTCGTGCTTTCCAAGCTCCCTACGTGATTTTGCAGAGGTGAAAATACTATTCTAGATAAATATAATTCGAGACGGTCGATTCCAAATACTTTTTTGCCAAACCTTTTTATTAAAAAATCTACAATTTTTAGAATTTTTTGTTTTGGAAATTTGATCTCAATACAAAAATATTTTTCTGAATGCAAATCCGTCGAGATCATTCAAAAAAGAAAAAGGAAGCAGTTGAGATGGAGCCAACCAAAATTAAAAACAAGAAATCCATGTTTTTATTAGCCCTGAATATTTTTCTGAAAAAGGTTGACTCTAAAACATGTTTCAGATAAAACCCGTGATGTTTCAACACTCTATAACACTCTAAAAATATTTCATAGGCGGCATGTGAGCTTATACGAGCATGTGGGTTTATATTTCAACCAACATTTCGGCAAAACGTATTACATATAGCAAGTTCTGTATCAGGGCTTACACATTACATGAACTAGGCCCTATCTCAGGACTAACACATTGAATTGCTTAAATTCTACTTGAGGACTTCAGAGAAACATGTTTTTTTTAATAAGACGTGGGCTTATTTTTGATTGCCATTCTGCATGTGGGCTTAGTAGAGCATGTGGATTTAATGGAACATGTGGGCCTATTAGAGGATGTACGGTAGATGCTTCCACGGCCCTTTCGCCACGGCCTCTGTTAAAAAAACAGAGTTAAACGGCCTAAAATGGTTTTATTGTCCTCTTTCTGTTTATAACCTGGCTGCTTCGATTTTTCGGGAGATGTTTGTTAATAGTAGTAGTAGCTTTTGAGGAGGAAGAGGTTAGGAAAAGTTTAAAAACAGTAGCGTCAGAACTGATAAATTTAAATATTTGTCGTATAACTTATCAGGGTTTTAGCGTGTTTCATCTTTATTTACATGTGGCTTATAAAAAAACAGATGTGCACTTTAAATGACTAAAATGTGGGTTAGAAGAAACGCGTAGTCTTAACTTATCTATTTTAAGCTAAAATTGTTTATTTACGCTTATAAATTATTGATTCTACTGGGTGTTCTTCAAATATCGTGCTATCTTAAAAATGTTTTCATGCTAAGGCCAGCTGCCAACAAATATTCAGTCAAATTTGAAAAGGGACGCCCACATTAGTATAGATACATAGGGACATGTCCCGAGGGCTTTCGACTTCTTCACTTTTTATGGAGGCATTTCTTTGAAAGAGGCCAGCCAAGATGACTTCCACTGCCATAAAAAACGCTTTTGCCGAAATCAAAGGCCAGACAACTTGTTTATTTGCAATTCTTAATAAAGTAATATTTTTGAAATATTTTAAATAACATAATATAAAAATGGCATTTTATTTTGCTTTATTTAATGTGGCTAATGCTAATCAAGAAATCCGAGATCATCATCAATACAGAAGGCAGTCTAATGCTCAGCATGCAGGAGAAAATCAAAGTAGGGATAGAAGAAGGCATAGTGTATCATCTTCAAGTTCGAACAGAAGTTTTTTCTCTGATTTCAGACTACTTCCTAAGTAAGTTTTTACTTTTTTTAATCAACATGAGGGGGATTTTGAACAAGTCTTCCACAAGTATAAAAAGGTTCTTACTTTCCCGAAATTCAAACAAAATCAAAAATGTATTTTTACACGAGAATATTTTAACTTTTTTGCTCCTCTGCTTTTTCTTCGGTTTGTGCTTAGATTTGGTGTGCATATCTTATGTCATATTTACCGTATTTGTCTAATAGGCAAGTCCCATACTAGGGAAGAGGAAGGTTTGGGAAATGGACGGGTCTTGTCTGTTATAAAGGTTCTCTTTAATAGACGGGTCAGCTGTAAGCATTAAGCTCCCACATTTTTCACGGTCATGCCCACGAGTCGAGCCTTGTAATTATGGGCCGGCCCGAATTTTTTAACCTTTCAAAAATCGGAAATTTTACGGTTGATTTCGAGATTTTCAGGTGCTCAACTTAAATTGCAAAACTGAAACAACTAAAGCTCTGGGAGTTAAGAAACCGCAATAAACAGATTTGCGAAATCTTTATTTCGGTATGAGGTATAGGCTCCTCAAGTCGAGGAGAGCCATTAAGCGCAGTTACATTAGTCATGTGAATTTAAAAAAAACCTTGAAAAATTAGTCTTTTTTTATTTTGAGTGTCCCAAAATGCGTTTTTTAAAACTTTTGAGTAGCATTTTGTTATGTTTACATAAATTGTATGACTTTTTTAGACCAAAGATAATGAGTTCATCTGTTAATCAAAAAGCGGCTACAAATGACCTCTACTCTTCTGCAGACCCATCTCACCACAGCAAACCTGAACCCCACTCAACAGACGATTGTCTTCTCCTACTCCTACCTCTTCTCCCTGGGCACATCTTTGCCTAGCAGTAGTACGGCAGCAATGACCATGTCTGCATCAGCCAAGTTTCACCACAACACAGAAGAAAGTCCCTCTCAAACACCTTGTTGTTCACCTACACCACAAGACATCCAAAAATAAAAGAAGCTCAAAGACCAAGTACTCTTCAACAGACTGCTCCTGTTTCCGTCAAAGTAAATCATTCGGTTGAGCACAAAACTGTGTCTACGCCAATTTCAAATAAATCTCATAATGCTACTTCTACTCCAACCTCTAAGAAAGTTACTTTTATGTCAGTCAGTGAATCCAATGATTACTTTGAAAAAGCGAAAAAAGAAAGACAAAGAAAGCTGTCCGCAGACAACATCGGCAATTTTTTAGGTTGGTAATACTTTGTTGTTCTGACATATTTATTATTGACTCTGGCTATTTCACATACAGTCGGAGCTCGGTATAAGATATAACTAGGTGCAGTATGTGGTTGTACATATCGAGTGCCGGTGGTGCGTATCTAAGTGAAGAGGCTTAAAAAGGCTTTCACTGAATTAAAGGGGGGAGCTACTTAGGGTTGGAAAAGTGGCTTCCATGGGGGTAATTTTCATAGGGGTTATTTGGGTCGCTGATACCGAATCTGGCGTCAAAAAAGTCTGATTACTTCTGAAACTGGTCAAAAAAGCCAAATTAAATAGTGCGTCACCACGTGGGATCGAACCCAAAACATTATTTTGGGCCAAAAAACGCAAACTCTTAGGCCTCTCCCACAATGCATCCTCAATCCTCAACCTTGGCGAAATGTTTTTTGCATTTTTCAGCAAAATAGCTGCGAGATTTTTTTTGCAAGTTATTGTTTAACACCAAACTTGCCGAACGTGAAGATGAAAATCGTAAATAAAAGTGCGTTCATCCTCAACATGATCCTTAACTTTGAGGGTTCAGGATCATGTTGAGGATTATATTGAAGATTACTAACTTTTATCCACAATTTTTATTTTCCTCCTCTGCAAGTTTGGTGTCAAAAGATAGCCCGGGATCTCAGCTTCAATATGACACCAAAGTTGTCAATAAAAATCGAAGTTATCTTGCTGAACAAGGTTAAAAACACTTCGCCAAGGTTGAAGATTGGATTCGCATTGTGGGTGAGGCCTTACGCACTGCGCCATGGAAGCCACCTTTTTTCCCCTTTATCAAAAGTGAAGTTTACAGCAAACAGCTTGTATTCGATTTATTGTTATTTAGATTTGGGAGACTTGGCCGCTTGGAATATGAAGGCAGTGATTGTTCCGCGGCGCAAGCCTCATCGACACAACGCCGATCCTCCTACGCACAAAGATCCTTTCATAGAAATTCCATCCAACAAGGCTGTCAAGAATCTATCTCAACCACAAAGATACTTGCTAAGAAGAGGATCAGCGGCAGCCGAAATCAGTAAGTGCAGTCAGCAAGCAAAATAAACATACAAAATAAACAAATTTAGGACTGCCAGACCGACAACAACGCCGTGTATCAGCTCAGCCGGAGCAATATTGCGGTGCCGGCAGTGTGGCAGCCAGGACTTTGACATCATCCAACAACAATCATCTTCAGCATTCTCCACGGGTGGCCAAAGTACAGAGGTCGAAGAGCTCCAGAACGGCGGATGCAGTAGAGCTGGCTACAATCAAAGCTTGGAGAGTGCTGCGCCGACAGAGAAGAAACTCAGCCGAAGAAAACTTCTGGAAAAGGAAAGAAGAACATTTGGAAACGACTCAAAGCTTATCTGTCGTTCTCCCAGCCAAAAACAGCTACAGGAAGAGCTAAGAGGTCACACAACTCACTGGCAAGATCAGGGACGGATTCAAGGTAGTTGTGTTGTCCATTTGTCGGCCATCAATTATGAGGACCAGATATTTACTTTTCCATTTGACTTTAAAAAAATTCCATTAAGTTTGTTCACAACACCCTTCATCACTTGTCGTAAAGTATAGGGCATGCTTTTTATCTAATTTGATTAAATACCCTTTTTCCATGATAATTTTTTTTATGCAAAAAAACACTAAAATCATGTTAGTTTTGGCCTCAGGATTTTCAGATGTTTAACTTTTAGCAACGCTCAAATTCCCTTGACTTCGCAGAAGTGTTTAATTTTGAATAATTATTGTCAAAACAAAAGATAAAAGCGAAACAAGTAATTAAGCTTCGTTGAGGTAAAAATTACATGATTTTTAGCATTAAAATTGGCTTAGGATTTTGCTTAGTTTAGGGTATTTTAAAACATATATTTGGTAGGGCGACCATGGGAGCTTAAAAATCATGATAACCATGATAAAATCATGATAATCACTCCCTCCCCATCCGGTGAAAATAATTCAAATTAGATATAAATTTTGCTCAACAGAAGTCTAGGCCACGAAAAATAGGTCCTGCTCCCAAGCCTGGGGTTAGAAATTTTGGGAGATGTGCTTAACCGTGTCAAAGGGGCGTTTCAAAACGTGTTTTATCTACTCTTATTAACGTTTTTATTATGGCTTTAAATGCATAGATGCATAAACTTTTGGTGAAAGCCAAGATACCCATGAAAAGATGACGGTAAACATATTTTCGCTAACTAACTCGATAGTTTTCATGTTTTCTATCCATTTAATGCTAAAAAACGTAAATAAGAGTCGATAACACACGTTTTTGGGCAGGGAGTGAAAAGAATTGCTGTATATTTTTTAGAGAAAATCGTCGGCAGAAATCTATAATTCGTCGAAGAAGCACTAGTGATCACCATTCTATAACAGAAGGACAACGGCGAAACAGTGAAGAAGTTCAGTGGAAAATCCTTAATAACTATATTCAGAGAATGCCTGCAAAGAAAACAAGCAGTGTACTTCTACAATAAAACATGTAATGGGGGAAAAGGGTGTTGTGAAGTGTGTGGTGATGAGCTGGATCAGGCTAATGGCAATCACAACTTAAGTCAAGTAGCGCAGCAGATAAGTATAATACCGCGACAAGCTATTTCCATTACTGCACCAGAAGCTATGCCTTTGATGCCAAACAATGAATTAAACAACAGGAGAAGAGCAGAAAGTCACTCTTCAGAAATGTTTAAATCTAATATATTTTAGCCAGAAAATTTGTTTGTATTTTATTTTTTGCGTTTTACAGCTTACTTTTTGACCATTCTAAGAAAAGATTTACAAATATTTCACATACAATTGACATGCAACACACAAGCATAGAAAAAGTGCCTCGATTTTTTAATTTTGTTCAATTTTGTTGATGTCTCTATCTCGAGTTCATCAAAAGATTTATGAAAAGTCAAGTACCATTTTAAAGGTCTACTTCTCCTCTTTTGAATGGTTTATAACATTTATGGCTTGAGTTCAGAATCCCCCCCCCACCACGGGACTGATCAGGTGGAGGAGATAACTTCATATTCTTGTTTCTCGACCCCGATTCCATGAGAAAGCCGCGCGTTTTTTTTGGTTCTAAGAAAAAAAAATTTTCGAACCACAGGGGGGTATCATGGTTTTTAGTCAAAATTTGAAAAATTTAAATTGGCGCCTTTTGAATTGAAAAGGGATTAAGGGCTGTATAGGAAGGGAAGGGAATAAAAGGGGGCCACCAGTCATAGAGGGCGCACTAACAAGAAGATGTTGAACATAGTTTTGTTGACTGGGGCTACCGCATAAATAAACTCTGGTATGCATGCTTTTTCATGCATCCAGAGTCACTTTCGAGTGATTTGTGTCTAAGGTATGTGGGTGTGCGCATCTCAACTCCAAGCCCCTAAGCCCCCTGCGCCCCCGAAGTGGGCGCAGGGGCTTAAGAGTTAGAGATGCGCGCACACACTTACCTTAGACATGATTCCGAGAAGTACTCTTGACCATAAAATGCATATAGAGTCGTTTTTGCCACGGCCCAGTTGAAAAACATGGTGAGGCAGGCGAAGAATACAAAAATTTTGAATTTTTAACGTTCTGCCATAAAAGTGGCCCCCTTTTATTCTCTTCCCCTCCCTATACAGCCCTTAATCCCTTTAAAATTCAAAAGGCGCCAATTTAAATTTTTCAAATTTTGGACTAAAAAACCATGATACCCCCCTGTGGTTCGAAAAACTTTTTTTTCTCAGAATCAAAAAAACGCGCGGCTTTCTCATGAAATCGGGGTCGAGAAACATGAATATGAAGTTATCTCCTCCACCTGATCAGTCCCCGTGGGGGGATTCGTCACCGCAACCACATTTATCTCTATATAGTATTTGGACAATGTTTGTCATTCTGTCTGTCACGTTTTTGGTTTTTGTATTTTTTTCGCGTTTTCTGATAAGAACTCGGGAAAAGCTCAACGTTACGTTGTAGCCCGAATCCTTGGCCACATTTTAAGCTATCGCACGGCTCATTTGGCCGACACCCTGAGACGTCACTTAATTTTAAGGTTCGTCGTGCACGGGTTTTTGACCCTTTTGGGCATTTTTTTGAATAGTAAGGGTTTTTTTTCGGGGATTTTTGTACCGAAGTCGGGAAAAGCTCAACGTTACGTTGTAGCGCTAATTCTGAGCTACATTTTGAGTTATCGCACGGCTCATTTGGCCGACACCCCTGAGACGTCACTTAATTTTTAGGTTCGTCGTGCAGGGTATTTTAGGGGGTTTTTGATACTTATGGCAAATACCTTTTGAAAGTGTTTTTTAAAAGTGCGCAACCACGGATGAGTCAAGCACGTAGCGGGGGCGTGTTGTCCTTATTGTTATCTTCGCTGTGCAGGGGCGCTATCGTTATTTTTGTTGTGCGGGGGCGTTGTTGCCGTTATCTTTACATAATAAAGTTGTTACAAAGTTTTGCGCCCAGCGTTTTTCCTAATGATCCGCTTCCTAAAATAATTTTTGTGTGTTAATATTGCTGTTATATGCCCAATGTTTTAATAGAGTATATTTTGTCAAATCCATTTTCGGCGGTAAATACAAAAATGTTTTGTTATTAGGCGCCTGTAAGGCGCCAGTCCACCTAGTATATACTATTTTAGAAAGGTCACCATCTGGCTCTTAACAGTGGTTAGGTAATTTACAGAATTCGACAAGCCTTTTCACCAGTTTGGGAAATAAAAAATCAAATTGAATATTTAACATTACAGCAATAACTCATTATTATGTTGTAGCGCAGTTCAAGAGCTTCAAAACTTTAATTACAAAGATTTAATTAAAAAATCGGAGTGATGAGATATGACTTTTTGGAAAAAATCAATTTCTTAAAAAAATGACCAAAATCCGAGTTTTTCTAATTTGTTGGATTTTCGGTCTTTTCTAAGAAAATTTGTTCTTTTCTAAAAACCATATCTTAACACTCAAATTTTCGAAAATTGTTCTGCGAAATAGGTCTAGTAGCTCTTGAGCTGTGCTACAACATGGCAGCAAGATGATGTTGTAATGAAACAATTATAATTAAAATGCTTGTCAACTTCTCTAAATGACCTCACGATTATTTAGAGCCAGAAGCAGACCTTTTTAAAAGAATACAGGAAAGTGTTTAATACCATATGAAAGAAGAGCAGGAGGCTTTTAAAATGGTGCTTGACTTTAAAAAAATATGACGATAAAATCGACACTATAATAGGCTTTCAAAATCCATTCCGAGCTTATTAGACACTCGTTACTTCTTTAGATACCTTATTCTCTCTAAAAATACCACTGTGGGATTATTTTTCAACCTCCGAAAAATCTCAAAATTGTCAATGAAAAATGGCCCTAACTCTGAAATCCTAGTAGCAAAAACGGGGGGTGTGGGATTATTAGAGAGAATACGGTATACTCTATTTCGATAAAATCTTTTGAAATTTCTATTGAAATTTCTGATCCCCTGCTGATCCAAAGAAAGTATGAACGGAAAATGTTCTCTACCTCTTAAATTTTATTTCACGAGCAATCGGCTAACCTATAATTTTAGAAGCTTAAAGCTAATTTAAACACTTTTTAAAAATTAAACATAAATTCAATTTTTTAAAAGATCATGGTAACAAACTCTTAAGTCGATTGTTTTTATTTCGTTTGTGTTATGAGCACTGCTAATTTTATCCTTTTCGCTCTTACTTACTTCAGATTTTTGCAATTCGAAGGAGATCTTGGACTCAAACACATTTTTCCTACTATTTCATACTGAAAAACACCAAAACAATCTAATTACAGCCAACTCTCGATTTAACGACATTCTCGCTTTGACGACACCTAAAAAGGATCAATTTGGTTGGCTTTAACTGAAATTTAGTCAAAGTGAGCGCCGATTTAACGACATCCTCGATCTGGCGATACCCTCAGTCGGTCCCAGGGGTGTCGTTAAATCGAGGGTTTACTGTATTAAAATAGAAAATGATTTTTAAATTTGCACTCATTTGAGTACAGCCAAACTTATATATAAGAGTGCTTTCAAAAATTGGCTGACCAGCAAAAGTTGCACGAAGCTCACCCTGGATATAAGAAAATCCCAGCTAAGTCCCGAATCATTAAAATTCAAGAGAGTTGTGAAAAAAATCCAGATTTGGTTCTGGTTACTCAGAGATGGGCTGAACTAGAACTGTAAATTTTTATAGTTTCATTATGCACTGTAGACTATAGCGCATTTTAGGCAAAACTCAAGTGTTTTTCAAACCTTATACATTAAAAAATCTCTTTACAAACATGTGGTCATTCGATCTATTTCACATCTGCTTTATAAAATCCATTCAGACGAAAATTTTGCTGCAGCACACAAAGGTGATCGAATCAAAGACAAAAAGAGCAGGAGAAAAATAAAAGGGAGCAAATGAACATGCTAGTTTTAAACAAACACACAAAGCCAGTCAACAGATACACAAAATGCAGCTGCTGGATAAAAGAGGAATCAATTGATCCATCCACTCTCTACTCTATTCCATTTTTAGGTGGTTCTAATCCACGAGCAGCCCTTCCATTACACTTCTCTAACTAGGTGCATCCATTAGATACAGGGTAAATAAACAAATCACTTAGAAACTTTCCCGCTATATACCTATAATCGGATGCCTTTTTTAGCTTAATTCCCCTTATTGTTTTTTGTGATTGTTAAATTTTGGGCTCAGGCAAGGGTGGGCCAGCGTAGGTTAGGATGAACTCAAACATAGGTCTAAGATATGTTTGACTCCAAGACGTTCCCTTCATCCTTGCCTAATCCTAAAAAGCCTTACAGAGAGGAGGTGGGACAAAAATAAAAAATATATAACAAAAATCAGGATGCTCACATTGGTTGCCTTTGTCAGTGTTTCAAATAATCGACTGAAATAATTGATCGGTCAGCCGAAAAGCACGCTTATAAAACAAACAATATATATAACTAAAAAATTTACTCTTTGCATTTAAACTTAACTAGATCAGTTACAGTGACATAAGTCTAAAATCGAAAGCTGACAAAAGTTTGCTCGGAAGACCTTTTTTAAAAGACAAGCAAAAATACTAAAGGTTAGCTTTCAGCACAACACCAGTAACTGCTTTAGTTAAATTTTTTAGAAGACTTTATCGGGGCTTCCAACTCAAAATTTTAAAACAAAGGACATTTTTATGAAATAAAGGACATTTGGTCAAAAAGTGCCATTTTATGTAGTGCTGATTGGGTTTTGAGTACCGAAAATGAAAATTTTGACGTGAGATCTCAAAATTTCTAAAGATTTCAGGTCCAAATAAAGGACAAATCTTTTAACAAAAGACATTTGGAAGCCCTGACATTATACTTTATTCTGGTTGACTGGTATTAGGTCTATGGTACCCTAAAAATTATTGGTAAAATTTAAATTTTTTTTCGCGGTGGCAATTAAAAAAGAAACTAGGGCTGAAATAAGACCGGTACGAATCTTTTTCGGGAATTTATCTCCAAATAACCGAATTTACTTAAAAAAAACATTACAAATCAATAAAAATCGTTAAAGAACACTTCAAAATCTTCCTCAAAATAGAATACCATTACATACGATGGATATATATTTTAGGATATCTGGACACCCTTTCAAGTTGGTCTATCTTGGCCCCAAAGGCAAAAAGTTAATTTATAGTAAAAAAAATTATCAAAAAACTGTCGACCTAAAACATGTTTTAAGCATGAATAAGCGATTTTGGGTAAAGTAGGTATTCTGTACTCCAGCAAAAATTTTTATTTCTGAAAAGATTCTGACCGATTTTTCATTGTCAGTCCGAACTTAAGATTCGGACCGGGAATAACTTGAGAATATTCGCGGACCCAACCCTAAAAGAAACCAATATCCAAATTTATGCGGGAATGTTTTCCGCTTTTAGAAAATAAACATTGATAAAAAGGGCCTATTTTACAATGGAGGTGTTTCGCCTTGGTCCACCGTGTTGTTTTTTATTGAGCCCGCTCATATTTCTTGAAATTGAAATTGCCTTTTGTTTTTTTTCGCTTGCTTTGCTTATATCTCGGCGTTGCGTATGTAACTCATTTATTACGATAAAAGAAAGTTTGAATATGCGTTGTATTCTTCCAAGACAGGGCTTTATTTTGATACCAAATACTATCGGGAGCGATTTAAAATCACAGGAGATGTAATCAAAATTAGGCCTAAAATAGCCGAAAAAATAGTGCATTTCAATTTCAATAAGTATGAGCGGGGCCATTATGATTTTGTAGACTGAGGCTTGGGCGAGGGTTGGCCTGCTTATGTTGGAATGGTCTTAAACAAGAGCCTAATATATGTTTGAGCCAGTCCAAAGATACGCTAGCCTACGTTTGCCTAGGCCTAAAAATCACAAAATACAAAAGAGGTTGGTCTATGGAAGCCCCATCCTCAGTGGAATAGAGCCGATTTAAAACACTACGAATTCATACTTTTCAACTTTGTTGAACACCAATCACCCTGTATCAATCATAGTCCATCTTCTCTTGTTTAGTAGTGCACTCTGCAGGCAGTCAGACAGTCCACTTGCAACCAAAAGAAGTTTCTCTGGATATTCTATAGCTGCTCTTATCCCTCGTCTTTATCTCTCTTTTCTCAATCCCCCCTGCTCGTTACTAAAACGTATGTATTGATCAAAGGCTTGGAGAATAAGAAGATGAAAGGCGAACATCGTCATTTCCCTCCAACCAGAACAAATCTCGCTTTTCCGCCGTCAACCTGCCATTATAATATAATCTCATACTAATTTGCCTGTGTGTTGCATCCCTCCATTTCCGCTCTCTACCCATAATCTGCCCATGGACTTTTATTCGCAACTGACCTTGCTGGTTCTGTTGATATTCCCGATAGTATTATCATTTCCCCCCACTCATGTATTATTTATTCCTTTGGCCTTGCCTAGGCAACTGGTTTGCCGATTCGGTTTTGACTGCTGTTGTTGTGAATGATAACTCTATCTAAATGTCTGTTTTCTTGATCTTGTTGCACTACTACTGCTATTGATTATGCTACTGTTATTGGATCTGTGTGTATATGTGTAACTAAAATTATTGGAGGAAATTTTAGTTAATTTCAATGCAAACTTGGGCTTTTGATCTTTTTGCACATTTTTCTTTTGATTGAATTACATTTTTATTGGTTATAATCCGGTGCTCGGAAATCAAAATTGTGAAATAAATAACAATTAATCAAAAACTGCGGTACTAATTCGGTTTACACCCCACCCCATTTTTTATTTTTTTTTTGCATTTGCTATTTTTGGTCGTGTTCTTGTTTTTGTCAATCACTCAGTCAATTTCGTCAATCCGAAGACTGGAGCGCACACTCAGACGATCGAATCAACATGGCAGAAGTTCAAGAGAAGGCACAAGCTAGAATATGGCACACATCGTTCTGTTTTTAAAAGTTATGTCTCAGATTTTGTTTGGCGTCGAAAGTTCAGTGGAAATGATAGTATGTTTTATTTATGGTCTCAGATTGTTGAACTGTATGTATGTGAATAAATAAAATATGTTTGTCGCAACATAGAAACCGATAAACCCAAAAACTGGGGGTGGGGTGTAAACCGAATTAGTACCAAAACTGCTATTTTAGCTAGTGCGTATTTGATTTTACGAACCAAAAACAAAGACTTTGACTTAAAATTTCGAAAACTCTAAAGATTGCTGGTTTCAAATATAGGACATATACATAAAAGGCGCTTTCGAGCCTTTATCAATGTTCTTAATAGCTCCCTAATTATGACTTGTAACAAGTTTTGTTCCAATCTACCATATTTTTCTGATAGGGTGACAGCCTCTAACAACTCGACCACCCCTATTTTGAGGGTCTGTATCTAAGTGAAAGTAGATATGAAAAGAAACAAAGCTGTTTTTTGCATTTTCTTAATTCCCACGAGCTCTACTCATTCTGCTTTTGGGCTTTTTGATTTTCACCAAGAAACTTGAGATGGACCCTAAATTTTTCAGAGTTTCCGGCGATTGAAAAATAACCCGACATGTCGGCCTATTAGACAAATACGGTAGGTTCGAACATTTCTCCAACCTTTCTTTTGAGAATTTTTTGTTAGTTCGGACTTGACATTTTGGTTTAAAATGGTCTAAATTCGCGTATAGTTTTAAAAAACCTAATAGCTTTGTAACTTAGATCCCCAACCTAATGTTTCTATTAAGTTTAGTGTATTTAGAATTTCGGCAGGCAATAATTATTTTCAGTTTTTACACCTTGTATTACTGATCGAAAAAGTTTTTAGCTGCTTTTTCTTTTTTCTATTACAAAAACACGCCTTGCTAATGATTGTTCAAAATTTTAACTTTTTCTACACCGGTTCCCTTCAAGTCACAACAGTATCAAAAAAACAACTTTAGTTCAAATTAGCGCTCAAAAACACACTCTTTGGCGACTGATGTTGTATTCAGAACAATAGCTAGCTTTAGATCTCAGGATTTTCTGATGCTTTTTTGTTTTTTGAACACACTATGCTATCGATTTCTTATTCTTTGCTATTGACATGTTTTAACTTCTACCTTTTTTCGTGCTAAAAATGTATCTTTTATTTATCTATTTATAAACTTTTTATTTCTTCATGCAAACTTCTGTATCACATTCAATTGTATAGTTCTTAATTTCTAAATGAAACTTTTTTTTACTACAATCCTTTACATTCAAGCTTCTTAATAAAGTCAGCCAAAAAGCTTGTTTACCAGCTGGGCTTGACGATTTTTGACCCAATTTTTTATAAATATTCTACTAGCCTATTTTGGACAGTCTAGTTCAAGAAATTTCGAGCTTTTCTATCTTGCAAATTTTTTTAAAGAAAAGACAACAGTTTTAGTTTGTATAAGTCAAAAAATTTTAATTATAGAACACCTAGCACATTGATAAATCACTGTTTTGCGAGTGTAAACATTAATGTGAAGATCCGAGCAAATTACAAAAACAACTATCCCTATCTAACACTCGATAAGTAAACATAGTCTGTAATGAATATAAAATACAATGAGACAGCGTTTTGCAGCATGGCAAAAAATTTGTCAGTAAACTTAGTTCGAACATTTTGTCCATTATGCAAAAAAATTTCAAGTCATAATTTTCTTCGCCAAGATTTGCCATTTTAAGAAATTTGCTGTGTGTCTCAATATTAACTTTTCTACAGTTTCCCTGATTTTCTCATAAGTCATATTGTTATAAAAGCTTGAGTTTACAGGAGCAAAACATCTTATAATAGCAGTGCTGGAGGTGCTATTTTACTAAAGCAATGGATCAAAAAGTTGCATAAGAAAAAAGTGGATTTGCATTTATATATAAACAATTTTATTTGTGAATCAAGTGTCTTTCACTCCTTGCTCTTTCACCAAATTACAACTAATTAGAGCTGGTGTAACGTCAAATCCTATTTCTACTGGTGCTCAACTAAGTTTTTTCGACTGCTAAAATGGTGCTAGAGGATGAGTATGAGCTGGAACACCATGCTATGCTCCAAAACAAAGCTAGCATACAACACAATGTGCTAGCTAAACGCAAGGTTAGTTAAAGTTCTTGATATTTGGGTCTGCTCGAATAATTTACCTCTAAAAAGTTAAAAATTGTATCAAACAAAGTTATTTAAAAAAGTTATACTTTAAAGTTTGAATTTCACTGTAGTCTGAATTGCATTTTTTCGCTTATATGCCGAAGTTTTTTGTTTCTCCTCAATGCCTAACTGCACGTTTTGACTTTTCCGACTTGTTAATTTTTCTAAGTCTGCAGTATTCATAGGCATATCTGCACGCTCGAAAAAATTGGCTCCGGGCGCCGAACCGGGCGCCGGGCCTACCTAAAATCGGCGCCGGCGCCCTTTGAAAATCACCGCTGGCGCCTGAAAAGTAGCGGCGCCGGGGTGAATACTATGTATTTGACGCTAAAATTTTTCTTGTTGCTGCCAGGATCTAAGTCGGATAAGTCTAACACCAAAAAACATACTGTTAAAACTTTAAAATGTCATAAATATTAAAGAAATTCAGTACTCCAGCTAGTACTTGGCGCCAGCGCCGATAGAATAGAGCGCCGGGCGCCTCCGCCGGCACCCTAAAGTGGTAAAATTTTGCCTGGCGCCCGTGCAGGTATGTTCATAGGGATTCCGATTTATTCTATTATCTTTCAAGCAATATGATGCATACGTTTGACCAATTATCGCGTTGTGATTAAGGTTATAGATTCGGCTACTAGTTTTATATGGTTCAACTTGAAAGCCCCTAAGCTTTGGATTTATGATGCGAGTATCCAACTAGAAAACTTTGAACCTTTTATATGAATCGACCCTGCCCGATTTTTCTTTACAAAATCATAGTGAAAAGTACCCAAATATTAATCCAAGACCCGAAAAGGTGGTATGCGGGTCAGTTAACGATTCAAAGAGGGGTCTACTTTGGATGGTGGGGCGGTTGTATTCTAACTTTTCTAGTCCTACGCGAAATAAGGTTACACGACAAGAAAATTCCGAGTACTACCTGAAATTCAGGTACAAAACTTGAAATTTCAGGTATTCGACAACCTTTTTTCCTTTTTTCGTACTTTCTTGATTGCAACCTTTTGTAAGCTAAAAAAGCCCAGCTTTGAAGTCCTCGATTATGGGCCTGAATCAGAAGATATATTTTCTTAAAGAGTTTGAATTTATTTTTCTGCAAATCAAAGTTTAGGTCGACTCTAAATTTTTAATATTTTTAGGGGTTAAAAAATGAATCGGCCGTCCGGTTTATTAGAGGAAACACGGTGGCTCTGTAATACAACTTCTATGAAAATTTGAAAAGTATTTAAACGTGGAAACACAATTAGAATAATATTTTGAAAATGAATCACTCAAGTATAAATTAAATCAAAAAGTATTTATCTGAAGCCTAAAATAAAGGAAATTAAAAATGTCAAATCTAAATAACAAGTTTAAAAACTGACTATTAAATGCTTGTTAACGAACAGCCTTAGTTTCGCACCATTTGCTGCTTGCCTCTGAATGCTGCTCATCAATGAGTCAATACAGAGCAGCACAAGAGCAATGCTGCTGCTAGTGCTATAACATCGTTTCTCACACATACACACACCCAACAATGTCTGTGAGACCATTGAAAATCGAAGAATTTGCTTGCGTTTGTCTTACCACCGATTTTAATTTGCTTATTCAACATTTTAAGGAGCTTGGCGCGCTCGATACTTTTACTGGCTTTGATCGCTTTTAACTTTACCCGCATATTAAAAAAGTTTGACGCCAAATTTTCAAAGCTTTTAAGATCATCTCTGGTTAGGCTCACTAGTTGATACTTGTGTAATTAACGGGTGGTATTTAATTTTGCTGCCAAAAATTTGAATTATGCTGCCAAAATCTTTAATTCTGCTGCCAAATCAAATCTGCTGCCAAAAATTTGAATTTTGCTGCCAAAAATTTGAATTTTGCTGCCAAAAATTTGAATTTTGCTGCCAAAAATTTGAATTTGCTGCCAAATCAAATCTGCTGCCAAAAATTTCAATTTCGCTGCCAAAAATTTGAATTTCGCTGCCAAAAATCTGAGTTTTGCTGCCAAAAATTTGAATTTTGCTGCCAAAAATTTGAAATTTGCTGCCAATTTATCCCTATTCAGTTTTTAGTCGCCGATCTGTATTTTTTCCATCTTCGTTCACCTCTTAATCATTTTATTATCTGTTTCAGATGCGTATCGAACAAGTCATTTATCCAAAAAAGTGTACTGCGGAATTTATCTACGCCGTGATCCAAAACTTTGAAGATTCAGATGCAGATGACGAGTTGGAAGATTGAAAAAAGCTCTTTGACAATCCTTGGTCAAGCAATGAATGGAGACTGTAAGTTTTTTGTTATCTGTGTTACTCAGTATTTATTGAAATATGTTGGGGCTAGTGCTTATCGTTGCCTATCGTTGGATATAAGCACACTGTCGAAACCTATCAATGCAGCTACAAAGGAAGAAAATTTTTAGTTGTCCTGCTGTGCTAAGAATTCGTCGCCCGACCATGCCAATAAAGTCTTTCGTCTAATTTCCCTTGCACTATCAATTGAGACAAAATGGTGCTACAAGCAGTTTTTGCTGGCAATCAAAGCTGAAGTAAAAAAGAAAGAATTTAAAGTGCCCAAGTGACTGAGAATGAAATTTTTAGCTGAGATCGATTTCCTTCAATCGGCTGCTTTTCCATAAGAATTCCGCCAAGGTATGTCAGATCGTGAAATGATGAGTGATTTTTCAAGCGAAAATTTTCTTTAGCTAGCATTGCATTGTCTGCTCATTGGAATCTCGAATTTGTTAGAAACAATGCCTGCGCAGCTCCGACCGTCACAAGCTTAGTGAATTTTCGGTGTTTGAATTTATGCATTTGTTAAGATATGTAGTGATTTGTTGTTGTCGTTACGAACGTCTCTTGCATTGTCATTATTTCTAATAAAATCAGAAAGAAAACTCGTCTTTACAATTTATTCGTAGGTAGAATCTAAATTCACACAGTAGTTTAAAAATATAGCATTTGGTGCAACTATCTCAAGTAAAATCATAAATGATAGACATGGAACTAAGATCAGGCTGTGGAAATAGGTCGAGAAATTTCGGCAGCAAATTACAAATTTTCGGCAGCAAAATTCAAATTTTTGGCAGCGAAATTCAAATTTTTGGCAGAAAAATGGATTTGGCAGCAAAATTCAAATTTTTGGCAGCGAAATTCAAATTTTTGGCAGAAAAATGGATTTGGCAGCAAAATTCAAATTTTTGGCAGCAAAATTCAAATTTTGGCAGCAAAATTCAAATTTTTGGCAGCATAATTCAAATTTTTGGCAGCAGATTTAAATATTAGCCGTAATTAACCCGTTCAATACCAAATTCACTTGATTCTAGTTATTGATTAGATTCGGTCCCAGGGTAGGCCAGCTTAGGTTTAAATGGGCTAAGAAATACTTTTCAAATCACAAAAGTTAGAAAAGCATGATTGAGTCTGTGTATAACTTCACTTGTTTAACTTTCTCAACTCAAACTGAAACACCCATTTTTATCGAATTTAATTTAAGAAAAATTTACGCGGTTCAGAAAATTATGTGTTTTCGCTTATTTCTTCAACATTTTCCCTGTTTACTAATTTTGGAAAGACTAGAAATAATTGCTTCCGCTCACTGGAAGTGTACTTTTCTTGAGCTTGGACTCACAAATAAGATTTTTGTTGTTTATTTTTTTCACAAAAATTTGATACCTTGTTTAAGCTTACTCAAAGTTACTGAAGTCAGTTTACAAAAATTATTTTGTGAAACTTCTTGAAATTTTATCACCCAAAATAAAGATATAAATATTGTAGGAACAGCTAAAGAACTGGGAAGCTTCTGAAATGAGTAAGCTTGCCTCGTCTAGAAGGCCTGTACACCAGTCCAAAGTCAAGTTTCAGGTTAGGAGTTTGCTTTACCCAAAGATTAAGAAGTCATTTTTTCTGTTTTGAAGGACAGCGACATATTTCTGAGTGCTTGTGTAAGTGGAGATGAAGAAGAAGTAGAAGACTTGTTGGACAAAGGCGCTAACATAGACGTAGCAACCATTGACGGCGTCACTGCTTTACATCAGGTTTGTTGTTTAAAAAATTGTAACTGATTGGCGGTATCTGTACTTGTTGACTTCTCTGAGGGTCAAAATTGTAACAACTCCTCTGCTTTCTGTGTATAATGTATAATACCAGAGCTTCTATATGCGGTAGGTCCCAGCTAACAAAAAAACTGTGTTTAAATTCTATCTTTTGGGATATCTAACTTCACTTTGAGGTTGGTTTACCTTGCCCCCCCCCCCCCAAGGTAAAAAGTCAAATTTTATGTTTTCTATTATTTTTACGATGTAAAACACCATTGGAAAAAGTAAAAATCCATATTCGAGTACGTTTAGGGTTCCTAAATTTAGCACAAGCATAAATACAAAAGCTTTTATGATTTCAGGCAGTGATAGACGACAATCTTGACATTGTCAAGTTTTTGGTGGAGCACAAGGCAGACATAAATGCTCAAGACAACGAAGGATGGACCCCTTTGCATGCTGCAGTGTGTTGTGGAAGTCTGCCTATTGCTAAATACCTTTGTGACCAGGTAACTTCTTATTCAGAGCAAATGAATCATGGTGTGATTAATTGGATTGAATTCAGGGGGCCGATATGACCCTGACCAATTCTGACAAAGAACTGGCTTTAGATCTGGCTGAAGACGACGAGCTCAGGAACTACCTCCAGGAACAGATCCGCTCAAAGCAAGTGGACGTGGAAAAATGCAGGGAACGTGAATTTAACCTAATGATGCATGATTGTGCTGAGTGGATCAGATCTGGAAGGTATTTGGACCACCCACACCCTAGAACAGGCGCTACTGCTCTCCATGTGGCTGCCTCTAAAGGCTATAACCAACTTATTGGTAGATTTTTTTTTCAATGGTGTTACTCACATTTTATTGCAGGCATGCTAATAAGAGCAGGAGCAGATGTAAATATGCAAGACAAAGAGGGATGGACACCACTGCATGCAGCGGCACACTGGGCCGAGAAGGATGCTTGTAGGATATTGATGGAAAATGGCGCTGGCTTGACCGCAACCACACATTCGGTAACTAGACGAGCCACACATTCGGTAACTAGACTCGACTTTAAATAGTGTGATGTACCTTATTTTCTGCACAAAACAGATCCTTCCCTATAAACATGCCCCTTGACTATGAGAAGGTATATTACTATCACTAGCATACTAGGGTCAAAAAGCGCCTGTCGGCGCCTCTATCAGTTTTTTTATCCACTAACAGTAGTAAATCGATCACAAAATACATGTGACACCTACAAGTTAATAAAAAAAAACTGTCGACTCTCAGTGAGATTTTCACTCGGAGTGAGCTCAGCAAAACACTGCTATGAAAAACGCCGGGCTGAGCATGGAAGATCTAGCCGACTGTTTGGAGTAGGCCGAGTTTTTCAAACAGGGGTTCAAGCCAAGCTGAAAAAATCGAGTCTCGTGGCCAGCTTTGACCAAAAATCATAATAGGGCAGCAGTACACCGTACGGCGTAGCTCAAAAATGCCCAAAATCATCTTTTTATGACGTTTTAGATGCTAAAACATGCTTAAAACATGTTTTGGCGGTCGACACTTTCCAACAAAAAGTTTTTTGACCAAAATTTGACTTTTTGCCTTGGTCACTCAAGGAAATTCAACCTGAAAGGGTACCTGGACGGCCGGAAAAGGGTTTGTTTATTTATAGCATTCTACCCCGTTTTGGTCCCTGGAGCTGGGCAGAAAGAGCTCTTTTCCGGGACAATCTGATCCCAAATATTGCAAGGATTCCAATTTTGCCGATCATTTTTTGGAAATACAAAATTTTCTTCTCTAAAAAGCAAAGACTCGATTAAAAAACAGGATTTTTTTTTTGTTAAATCGAGTTACCGTATTTCCTCTAATTTCTCCCTCCCTCTAATTACTCCCCCCCCTAACTTCAAGTGGTCTGAAATTTCTGTTTTCATTTACTGTTTGAGCTGTGTAAAAAGTGCCTGAGAGGGATTTTAAAAATCTAACAGGCACTTTTTACACAGCTCAAACAGTAAATGAAAACAGAAATTTCAGGCCACCTAAAGTTTGAAAAAATTGCATGCCTCTAATTACTCCCCGGGGGAGAAATTAGAGGAAATACGGTATGTCAAATAGGGTTTTTGCTTTTTTAGACAATAAAAATTCAGTTTTATGAAAAATGGTCGGCAAAATCGGAATCCTCACGATATTTGGGACCAGACTGTAAAAACAGAACTGGCAAAAGACTTCGAAATTCAGCTTAAAATAAGTGTCGGACCCTAGGTGGGAACGAATTTTTGACCTTAAATTTATGTTATGTAGAGTTACCGTTTTTCCTCTAATTGCCGCCGCGGGGCGGCAATTAGAAGCATGCAATTTTTTCGAACTTCAAGTGGTTAAAAACTCGTGTTTTAATTTACTATTTGAGCTGTGTAAAAAGTGCCTGCTAGGTTTTTTAGATCCCTCGCAGGCACTTTATAGACAGCTCGAACAGTAAATGAAAACAGGATTTTCAGACAACTTGAAGTTAGGGGGGCGGCAATTAGAGGAAATACGGTATGTTATATAGAAAGTCGACTGTATCCAAGTACCCTCTTAGGTTAAATTGCCTTGGGGGACCAAGGCAAAAAGTTAAACTTTGGTCAAAAAAAATTCTGTCGGAAAGTGTCGACCGCCTCCTAAAACATGTTTTAAGCATGTTTTAGCATCTGAAACGTCATGAAAAGATGATTTTGGGCATTTTTGAGCTACGCCGTATAGTGTACTTTAGCCCATAATAGTTTTTGTCAATGCTTTTTTAAAATCTGGTTTTAAGGGTCAAAGTGTGTTGATGGTAGCTGACAAAAGCATCGTTGAGTACCTAGAAGACTTGCAGCAGGTATGTAAATTATGGCTTCAAACAATCCTAACCTCTGCTTTTTAAGAAACTGGATGAGCTCAGAAACGATGCAATAGAGCAACAGCAACAAAAGATTCAAGAACAAAGGTCAAGGGAGACATCAGCAAAACTCTTGGCGAAATCTTCGTCCAGTCGTTCTACTTCCTCCTCATCTTTAACCACTAATGCCACTATAAGCCAAAGCAACGGTCTGACCAAAGAAAAAGAGTCTTCGAACACTATTACGGGTACAACACTGGTTAGTTTTTGCACATTTACTAGGGAAAATAACTAGCAAAAAATCAACATTTAGTCGAAGTCTTTAATATGTTCCGCTCCCAAAAGCACATGTAAACATGCTTTTTTGTTTTTTTAGCACCTGAAACGTGTAAAAGCATTTTTAGGTAACAAAAATTTGGCCTATTTTTTATTTAGAATAAAAAACCAGTAAACACTTCATTAATTGAGCCAGCCTTACCGAAAATTAACTAAACCATTAATTCCAGATCTCAACTTCTACCAAATCTACTCCCCAAGCCGCCATCGCAGTCACTTCCACCGTCAAACTACCTATTCTGCCCAAAATATCTATGCCGCCTCCAGTTTCAACCACTGCTCACAGACTTGCTGCAAAAGCCCCTCCACTAGCTGAACCTGAGCTTAACGACACAATGTTGGATGAAGAGGAAGAAGAGGGAGAAGAGGATGAAGACGAAGAATACTCAGTAGAAACAGTGTCCTCGGCTTCTAAGTCTTCAAGCCTGTCCACAAGTGCAACAGTAAAGCAAGTGCAGGCAGTTAAACAACCAGATCTTAGAAGACCGTCCACAGCTTCAGTTGCTTCATCTAATTCTGAAGCGGAAACCAGTTGTTCGTGTGAGACATCTTCGGCTTCTAACACTGCATCTAATGTCAGCTCTATGAACAATTCAAGCCGGTCTGTAACTCCTAAAGAGGTGAGCTATTTGTCTTATTTATGGGATACTGCTCTCTAAAGATACTAATAAATACGCTTAAGTAGGTCAAGTGAGACATTATTTTGGTTGTAGCAAGCTCAGCTGTTTGGGGAAAGGGGTGGGAAAGGCGGTGAAAGCTGCTAAATGGATAGGCTCGACACGTAAGGTTTCAACCAAATGTTGTGTTTTTCAAATGTGGTTTTAGAGCCATTTTTTGTCGACAACCCAATGTTCCGATGCCATAAAAATTTGTGCAGAATAAAAAGTTGAATTAGCATTATCGACCCTAGTAGCGAATAACCCTCCCCCCCCCCAACGATTTTCACCTTTTTTACTTAAGTAAAAAGTACCCAAATTTATGTCCCAGACCCCGGAAAGTATGTGCGGCCTACCCCCAAGCCTAAGGGCTGAGCCTGAAGTTGTTGTTTGCAAGGGTAGTTACAGCATTTTTTAAAGGTCGGATTCTTGGAGGGGGGGGGGTTATTCGCTATTAGCGCCGCATTATCAACATCATAAATACAAAATTATTTCAAAAAATGCTCTTAACCCCGAAGTGGAGAAGTAGAAAAGACTGTCAAAAACAATTGAATTCTCTTATATTTTGTTTAAATTTTTAGGACACCGACGGTGTTGTGATAAAAGCAAGACGTGTGTAAAATTAAGAATTGGATTGTAAATGAATTGTAATTGTAAATGGCCTAAACTTTTACCTTTTTTCAAGGCTTCGCAGTTTGTGTCCTGTAACTCACAAGGGAGGGACCCTGACTGTGACCTGGCGTTCTTTCGATGAATTTTTTATGCGCGTATTCTTGTAGAGCATGCCTAAATGCTATGTGAATTTGGCTCCACGCCTCAGAAAACTAACAAAAAAATTAAGAATGACCCGTAACCCATGGGTCAGTTATGAAAAGCCATGATAGTGGTATCGACGTGTTTTTATAACTTTGAGTGACCCTTGTACCACGTTTTGTGTACCTTCCGAGCCGGGGAGCCAGATTTGTCAGGAACTTAGGAACTTTCTACAAAAATATGCCAAAAAAAATTTCTTTGAAGTTCTCCCAGGTCTCAGTCAGGTTCCCTACCTTGTAAGTAGATAATGGCAGCGCTATGAAACGAACTATAGATTGTTTGAAAATGTGGATAAATTACATTTGCAGTCGCAAGGCAGCTCAGGCAGCCGGGGAGTTAAGATTGGCTCGATTGAAAGCACTCAACGTAGATAAAACCTTCATAAATAAATTTGGGTATGGGAAATTTAAAATTTTAGTGGTTAAAATCAAAGTTGGGGTGTTGGCGGGAATTCATGAGCACTCACAACTATTAATAGGCACAAACACGCTGGTGTTCCCCTTGTTATTTGTAGGTCGGTCTCTGTGCTACAACATGACATCTACAATGCAAAGTTTAAAATATATTTAAAAGTTACGGTTTTTTCCGAGTGAGGGATAAAAAATAACGCGTCTATTGGAGCCGTAGCGTTACTGTCCTTATTGCAATTTTTGTGCAGCACAAAAACTCTAAAAGCTATTTTTGTCACAATTATCCGTGTGTTAATAAAAATTAGTTATTTCCGGAGAATGTGCATCCGGTTTAGGAAAAAAATGGTCAGAGAGGTCATTTGTAGTGTTTTTTTTTGCTTTCTCGTATTAAAAACAGAAAGACAGGAGCCAGTGGCAAACACAACTACGGTCGTAATCTCTGATCTCTCTACATTTCCGCAAATATTACTATGATACTTTTTCCCCTATACCCCTTTCTATTCAAGCTGGTCTGAGTCACTAGCAAGCAAAAAGGGACGGGCAACGCTGCTTTAATCATACAAATACACATTCTTTGTTTTCTTGAGATTCCTCTTCCACAAATATTTTCATAAAATAATAATAATTTTCCTACAGGAAAATCCAGCAAATTTTTGATACATCCCTTGTTAATTCTGTTAAATATTTTGTTGTTGCCTTTTTCTTATCTTTTCACACTAAAAAAGCAAAACTGTATAAAATCTGAGTTTAAACTTTAAATTTTTTCAATTTCAGGCCTCCTCAAGCCTTCACTCCAGCGATCAAAACGTAGAGTGCACCGTGAGAGTGCCTCCAAACCCATTTGATTTGCATTCCAAGGCACCTCCTCAAACCCCACCTAGGTCATTATCCTCGCCAAGAGGCTCCAACGCATCCACCACGGCCCCTCCCGGTCTCTACCAATCCAATTTCCAAAAGTCTAGGCAACAATTCACAGTCCCAACATCGCCATCACCTCAACAATCTCCTACTACACCAACAGGACACAGGATTGGTTTCTCAAATTCTTCAGCCCATTCTACACCTACTAGGAACGTGTTCATACCGGCCAGAAACAATTACAACGAGCTGTTGTTTGGCAAGGAAGAAAGCGGAAATAATAGCAGAAGTGGAGCTCCACTGGCTAGAATCACTTCACCTTCGGCTTCAGACTCCACATCAGTCAATTCTAGTTCGCAATCACCATCTCCGTCGCCTACTGTAATGGGACAAAGGAAAAAGTGGGTTTTGATTTTACCGTATCCCTCTAATAGAACGGCTCCTCTCCATTCAAAATCATGTTTTTGACATTTTGCTTTCGACCCATATTTTAACATCCTTAAAAACCACTCTTTCTCGATTTACTAGCCATTTTGTAGCCAGTGAAATGAGCTACAAAATGGATGGTAACTTTATAAATTAATGTCCAAAATAAGTCAAAAATACATTACCAAAACATGTTTTTTTAATCAGAAGAAGGGGCTGTAAGAAAGATGTTTCTTTGGAGTGACCTTTAAGTGAAAATTTTGTGAATTTTATGAAAGCTTTTTCATTTCTAGTTTTTTTGCATTTTTAGCAAATATTGTGCAGTGCTTTCTGTGAATTGCTCAAAACCATTTCCGCTTTTTATATTTTCTGTGCTTTTTCATAATCATAATGACCAAAAACCTGCTTGCCTATTTGCAGTTCATCAAACGATGCTGCGGTTCGCTCGACCTCTGCAATATCATCTACCTCCAGTGTTCCCTGGTTAGCTCAACTCAAATCTTCTTCTTCTACCACCTCTTCAAGCTCTACTACTACTTCTGCAAGCTCAGTAGTTGGTCGTAGTGTGCTCGCTCTGAACCAACAGCAAAATAGTAGCAGTCCACCTAAGTCAGCCGATGAAAGTGGCAATGGCAAACCCACTGAAGGATTCTTGAAAGCTACTATAGCTACATTAGCTAAAGTGTCAGCCAAACCATTCGACACAAGACTGGTGGTCAATGGTACTAAACAAGCTGGTCCAGCCATTAGTAGTGGTTATATTAACAGTACTGCTGCCACTACTTCTGTCACGCCGTCGGTGGTCAGAAGTACCATTTGTATGATCAACAGGTGTGTGCTTGCTAGCTAGTGTCGCTTATGTTATGTTTTGTTTTTTTTGCTATTTGGCTTCAGTTTTACCCTTTATGTGTTGTTTTGTGGTTTTCGAGCATAGTGATGTTTTATTGCTAAAACATATTGGAAGTTTGATTTTACTAAAATGCAAAAATATTTTTATACAGTCAAACCTCTATAAAACGCCCCCCCCCCCTAAAAGTTCGTTCCCACCTTGGGTCCGACACTTTTTTTAGCTCGATTTTCAAAGCTTTTTTTAAATTCTGTTTTGACAGTCTGGTCGCAAATATCGCAAGGATTCCGATTTTGCCGATCGTTTTTCAATATTTAAATAATTTTACTATTAAAAAATACAAAACCTCTATATAACGGCCCTCTAAAAAAAATTAGAGGGCCGTTATATAGAGGTTTTGTATTTTTTAATAGTAAAATTATTCAAATTTTGAAAAAACGATCGGCAAAATCGGAATCCTTGCGATATTTGCGACCAGACTGTCAAAACAGAATTTAAAAAAAGCTTTGAAAATCGAGCTAAAAAAAGTGTCGGACCCAAGGTGGGAACGAACTTTTAGGGGGGGGGGCGTTATATAGAGGTTTGACTGTACGTAAAATCTAGCTGCCATAGAGGTATTCAGGATAGGGCTAACCATGCTTCAAAAACCCTCTGATTTTTCTTAGAAAAATTGTAGATAAAAACACTGTTAAAGTTAAAAAAAAGTATAAGCAGGTAAAATGACCTTCAGAAGAGGCTTTAGGCTTCCCTGAAAAAAATTTCTGCCTACGCCTCTGCTAGTGGTCCTTGAGGTACTTTCCTGTTATTGAAACCTTACTCTAAATAAGTTCTTTAAATTCATTGTTTCTTGGTCGAACCATTGAGGTCACTTTCATAATGAGATGCTTCGGATAACCGATAAGAACCATTAAAACTAACAGTTTCTGGTGAGGTCCCGATAACAGGAAAAACCAAAATTTTTGCCTGCACCTCTGCTAGTGGTCCGAAAAAGATATCTTAGAGCAAAAACTTTATTGGCGTGTATTAAAAAAAAGTTTAGGAGTCCGAAAAAGAAAAAATATCGTGTTTTGACCGATTTTTTAAAGAAAATAGCTCTTATACGAGTTTCTACCAAAAATATAGCCAAAGAGATGCGCTCCAACCAGGATACTAATTTTGACTAATAAAGCCTTGAGCACTGGTCAAAAACATTATTACAAAAATACGATTTTATATTGGGGGGGGGGGGGGTCGGGTAGAGGCTGTACATCAATGTCAATAAAAGAATTACAAAATGTCTTCGAAAAGTACTTGAGCAGTAGAAACATAGGAAATCTCACATACATGGATTATCTCCTTTGAAAGTTCATCGGATATAATTTTGAAAAAAAGTACCATTTCTTAAATCAAGCAGGATTAAAAATAACGAAGTAAAGCCAAATTTAACAAATTTAGTTCTGCCCAAACTCCCCTACACAGCCCACCTCCCAGAAAGAGAGTGAGTCTGAGCGACGTCTCAACTCCAAAAAGGTACGAAGCTCCAGAAGATCCACCCAGGGCGTCACTTTGGAACAAGTAGGCGAGGCGGCTAGGCAAGCTTCTGCTTCAGCTTCATCCGCATCCTCATCAACCGAAGATTTTGGCAGATGGAAAAGCTCGGCTTTGACACAACACAGTCCCACTGGTGACGACCACAAACAGGTCGGATACATTTTCTACACATATTAACATGTGGCCTGGTCTAGTTCGAGTTAAGAAATTTAACAAGTTTGAATATTATTAAATTTATTCTGAACTATTTGTTGTGTTTGACTATCTTGGATGGGTACATGAATTCTACTCTTTTGTCTGCCACAAATATTTTTTATTTTAGAGGGAGTGGGCAACTAGTGGGGCTAGCGATTTCTTTAACTAATTATAAGCATTAGTAGTTATTGACCCACAATGGTACGAAATTTCGACCCTACTTATGGCATTTTAATTGTTTTGGCTTATTTGACCAATTTCTAGGGGTACTTTGGGTCGCAGATCTCAAGCAAAATAACTGCGTTGCAATAGTCTTGGTTGAACCTGCGCGCCATTTTCGGACAAAAGACACTAACACTTATCCACTGCGTTATGCATCAAGGAAATTTCCAGTTAAACGGATTGCGCGCTCCTTTTGAGCAAAACTGAATAGCTTTTTCATAAAAACATAAAATGCGGAGTGACGCAAATTATTTGATCATTTTAAAAAAGCAAGGTGTGGCAAAGTGAAGAAGTCCAGGATGAAAAAACCCCCTTTGACTTTAAATTTTTTGATTGGAGTGTGATCTTGAATATTGTTGCAAGCATAAACTCTCAAATTTAAATGACTAAAAAATTCTAGTCGGACTTGTCATTAGCTTTCAGTTCTTGAATAGCACACTGCTCATAAAGCCTTTTGTTGAAGGTTATGTTTGTCTAAAGTGACATTTATCATTTTACACCTTAACATGAGGGATATAGGACGGTCGGGACGGATCGTCTTGTCCGTCCCGGAGGATTGTTAGAGTTTTTCCCGTCCCGAATCCCGTCCCGGAAAATTTTTTGAGTCTGTCCCGTCCCGGTGTCCCGTCCCTGGTTTATTTTTCCATTCCCGGATTTATTGTCCCGTCTCGACTTTTGAGAATCTGTCCCGTCTTCTGAATTCATTAATTCTAGTCAAGTACAGCCTTGTTTTTATTATCATTTATGAATTCTTGCGATATTTTGAATGAATATTAGGATTGTAAAATGAAATATAGTCGGTTATACACTCGGGCAATATTCAATATTTTGTAATTGAGGTAAAACTGTGACAATTTTTTTTGCATATTTTTTTAAAAACTGATTGTTGTTGTCCAATTTCTTTTTTGCGTCCCGACCGGAAAAATTATTGTCCCGTCCCGGAATTTCACTTAGTCCCGGATTCCCGTACCGGATTTTTTTTCAAAATTTTCGCCCAGGCCATCTTGTATCCCTACTTAACATGGTATAAAATAATAATAAAAAGTTAGAGCTATTTAGAAATTATCTCTGCCCTGTTATATGGTATTTCTAACACTCATTTTTCAGTTGAATTCCAAGTATGTAGTAACTAAAAATTGATTAAGGAATACATCCTGGTTATATTTTTATGTAGAAAAATTACATTCTACAAAAAATTAATTAACTTCTCATCTTTTCAAGTTTCAATATCCAAACATTCCATTTTAGGAAAGTGATTGGAAAGTGCAAACAACACTTCCCAGTGAAATTATAAAAGCTACAACAGTAGCCTCAACACCAAAACACAAGGACATTGCCCAACCAGAGAGTAACTCAGCCACCAAGTGGAGGGCGATGGAGAATTTGGAACCCAAGGTGAAGTCATCCAGCAGCCCAACTGCCTACTACTTCAAACTGCCTCCCTCTTCTAATATGGGTAAGGAAGAAAGCTCTTTGGGTTCCTCTTCCTCAACCGCCGCCTCATCCACCTCGCTGTCCACCTCGACCGCCAGTCAACCAGCCACCTTTATGCTATTGCCTCCTGCTTCAGCAAGTGCACAGGCTACCTTGCCTTCAGCTACACCTTCAGCAGCCAAATTGAACAGGAGATCTCAGGTTAGTAATAGGCTTTAGTGCGATTTTGCAATTTAATGGGTATCTATGGAAACCTAGGGCTAACAAGAAACCTAATTTTAATTTCGTTTCAATTTTTTTAAACACAAAAGTTTCAGCGCTAATAGCGAATGTTACCTCTCCCCTCCCCAAATATCGGACTTTTTCAAAATCCCTGTAACTACACTTTGGAAGGATAAGTTCAGGCTCAGAACTTAGGGTCAAGAGTATGGAAGTTGTGCGTTTTTTTCTGGGTCTGAGACATATATTTTTAGTTAATAGGAAAATTTTTGGTCAAAGTTTCTTATAAATCTTACTGAAAAGAAGATCAAATAAAAAATATCATTTTATATTTTCCGAATATTTTTGGTTTCTTTATTTTGTTTTTCTTTTTGAAATCGACCTCTGAAGTACAATTTCTTACCCTCAACAACTTATTAATTTGCAGATCATCAGGACCAATCGTCGAGGCACAGGTCCTGTTGACATGGAAGCTATTACAGCTGCAGCTTCCACTCATTCAATCGAGTGTAGGGAAGAAGATAACAAGGAAATCACTGAAAATCGGCTTAGCAAACTGAGTGCACGTGTGCACTTGGACAATAACAACCATAATAAATCAAGCAAGGTAACTAAATTTTCCACTCCAAAAACAAATTTCTAAGAAACAAATACGCCAAAAATATTTACTGTTAAACCTTTGGAAAATTAAATCAACTTACACAAATTTACCATCAAAAATACACAAGAGCACCCTTCAAATTGTTGATAAGAGTATCTGTTAGCTTTTTTCTTTGATTTAGTGCAATGCGCGGCACTGTGTAGTGGTTAAATAAAAGCAGATCTTTTTTCATTTAGACCATCAGCAGTCGTCAATGATAACCCAATTTTTTTAGTAAAGTAGTTAGAAATCTTATCTTTTATTCCTAGTTGCCTCTAGCTGAATTGTTTGAATTTTGTATTGATTTTTCGACATGGAATTCAAGGCGGAAAATGATATCAACGAAATGGACTCACTGTGCCCTGATCCAACTAGATACCCTTCTTATTCAACCGACAGCTTGAAATCTCCCTCAGCTTTGACGCAACCCTGCAGTTCACCTTTAAGGGTATTTGGCAGTCGCAAGAATTACTCGATGAACATGGCTAATTTAGCAGTTAATCAAGCTTATGAAGACGAAAACGTTATTCCTTCTAGAAAATTATCTGTAACTTCGGTGGTTTGCAATACTTCGTTTGATGCTAATAGTCTAGGACTGACTTCTTGTCTAGAAACTGAGATGAAAAAGTTGAAATTGGCTCAAGATAAGGAAGAAGCAGAAATGCTTATAGCAGATGACAGTGAAGAAAACAGAAATGACAGTAAAGGCTTCGATGAATTGGTAAAAATTACAGTCAAGTCTCGATATAATTCTCGCTTGCGTTCTGACCACTTTTACCTCGATTTTCAAAAAATTTTCGACAAATGTGAATTATTAGTTTAGTACCGAAAATTCCTTTAATAGTTAGCTCTGCTTTAAAATCAAAAGAACGAACTTAAGATGAATTTTGTATATCGAGATTAGGTTGTAAAAACTGAAATAAATAAAAAATGAAAAATAAATGAAAAAATGTTTGCTTTTGATTTTAAAATAATAATAAACAATAGAAATTCATTTTCTTAAAATTTTTCAATTCCATCAAAAGAATTCTTGAAACAAATCACTAAGTTTCAGTTCAGTGCAGTTGACTCAGCTAACTATCAGAACAATGGTGTAGAGTCAACACCTCATCTAAAAACAAGCTCTTCATATGACAGAAAAGAAATAGCGGCTGAAAATCTACGCTACAAAACCTTGTATGACCGACAAAGGGAAGAAAATGACCGGTTGAACTCAGAAATTGACAAACTGAACGCTAAACTGGCCAAGCAAGAGGTTTTATTTATTCAAATTAGCATACTGCGCTGGCTTATACTTAATCCGGCTCTGAGCTTTTCGGTTTTTCCCTCTGACTCCAATTTTTTATCTGACCCTCACTTTGGCTCCGATTTTTTTGCTGCGAATATGGTTAAAAACTCCGGCCATAAAAATGACGCCAGAAACACAAATAAGAAAAAGTTTCTTTAGCTTCTTGTTTTTTAGCATTCTAATTTTTACTTACCTTTTTCACTTCGTAGCTTTATAATATGTTGCTTTGACTGCTGGTTTTAAAATTTTTTGCCCCAGAATTCACCAACCCTAAAACTTGATTTTATTTCCTGGTTTACAACAACTTTGGGTTATTTTAAAGAAAAATAACAATTTAGACAATGTCTAATGGCAGTGCAGGCTCTGGAAGGCGGGTAACTCCTATGTCCACTACTGCATCTATTCCTCTAGATGACCAGGAACGGCGCAACTACGAGCGCAGAATTTCGGCCTTGGAGTATGAACTTGAGGTATATAATTTGCTTTCAAAACATTTTCGTTCCAAAATTTGTAAAAAATGTTTACCAGGCTTCAAATCAGCTGGAAGCTGAGAATTCTCGTCTTAAGACTGAAAATGAAGCACTAATTCGTGTTCTTCCAAGATTAGTCGGCAGGATAGTTCACCTAGGTAGTAATGAAAATTAAGTGTGCTGTGTTTTGCTGTGTGCGTGTGAAAAAAAATCTTAAATAAAAATGCGTAAATAATATAGAAGAGCTGCTTTGAAAAATTTAAAAAGGACACAGCTTTTTTTTGCAGCTAAAAGACTTTTTTTGCATCTACAGTCGAACCCGATATAATGAACCTCCGGGGGGATGGAAAAAATTTTAAAGGCTCGTTATACCGAAGGGTCGTCATATTCAGGTATTTTAACCAAAACTAAATAAAGGGTTTGTCATATCGAGGTATTACTACATTCGCCTTACGATCTGCGAGTAAACATATGTCTTTCTATCACTAATGCAGTATTTCCTTTAATCCTTGCCCCTTGTATCGAGGGTTTTTTATATCAAGGGTATACTTGATTATCTTTTAGTCAAACCGAACCATATTGAGCCAAGGGGTTTGTTATATTAAGGGTTTCGTTATATCGAGGTTCTTCTTACTTTTTTGAATCTAAAAGACTTTATTTTGCACCCTGGACTTTACCTTTCTTTATTTACTACCTTACCGTTCCTTCATCGTTATCCTCAACCTTATGAAGTATTTATCGTTACCATCACTTTTTACTGTTACCTTTATCTGTATTAATTATCTTACTTTTAATTTTACTTTTACCGAGATTGACTGTTCACCTGTAGCTGAAGGTAAAGGTAAAAACCACAAGAATAAGGGGTATCAGGAAACTTTTACCCTGCACCCAAGCAGAATGAGATTTTTAAGACCTACTCAGATTTTGTCTCGTCGATAACTGTACGTACATTTGCCCGTCTTGTTAGGTACAAAAAGGTATATTTCAGCTGAAATCGAGCTTATTTCAGACACAATTTATACACATTCAAACAAATCAAGGTACTTTTCAGACAAAAACAAGGCAGATATATTATTTATACTAGAATTTCCGGTATAATATATGAGAAATTATACAGTGTACAATAGAGCAAAATCTGAAGTGGGTGTTATTATTGAGTCACAAAAAACCATTGGACAGAAAGTGCTAAACAAATCATTTTTTTGGCATAAAGTCACAAAAATAGCATGAAAATATCATATACAGCCAAACCTCTGTCGTTACATAGAGGCTCAGCAGTAGTTTTCTTTAAAAGCCGCCTTCGTTTAAGATCTTGTTTCAGAACTATTTTTCGTAGCAAAAAACCACTGGCAGACCACTTACTTCCCAACTTGTAACCAATCAAACCGGATAACCGAGGTTTGACTGTAATGGACAAAAACACAATTTTGTACATGCGCCTGTTTTAGAGAATATTTCAAAATAATATTTCATACCAAGCTAACTTCTAACTGCTTTAACCTATATAAAACCTTGTTTGCAGTTAAAATTTAAGTTTTTCAACCTGAGACCTATTGTTTTCAGAAGACTAAACAACTACAATCCGACAATGAAAAACTGAAAGACGAAAATATGGCTTTGATTCGAGTGCTCAAGAAACTGTCTAAATAAATGTTTTTTATGATATTTTAAATTTTATTTATTGTGTTTTCGTAGTAATTGTACAATTTTTATTGCCTATTCACCACTCACATGATTCGCTTGCTATATTAAACTAAATAAATAGACACATCTGCCTTTTAAACTTTTTTAAATGTGCTATTTTTATACAGTCGAGTGCCGATAACCCGAAACCCCTTGAGCTTGTTCCCACCTAAGTCCGACAATTTTTTTCCCCAAATTTTCGAAGGCTTCTGAAAGTTATGTTTTGGTAATATGGTGCCAAATATCGTAAGGATTATGATTTTACCGGTCGTTTTTAAAAACCCTCAAAATTTTGACACTTAAAATACAAAATACCGATAACCCGACATTAAAAAAAGGGTGTCATCGTTGTTCTTTAATTTGTTGTTTGTCAAAATTTTAATGGTTTTTCTTAAAAACGACCGGTAAAATCGGAATCCTCATGATATTTGGCACCAGACGGTCAAAATGTAATTTTCGACCCTACTATAGAATACCCCCCCCCCAAATCCGACCTTTTAAAACTTAAGTAAAAGTACCCAATTTATGTCCCAAACCCCGGAAAATGTGCGCAAACTCTTCATTAGTCACAACTTCCGTACGCTGGCCTACCCCCAAGCCTGAGGGCTAAGCCTAAACTTGTTGTTTGCAAGGGTAGTTACAGCATTTTTTAAAGGTCGGATTTTGGGGGGGGGGGGGTATTCTGTAGTAGCGCCTAATTTTCAAAAGCCTTCAAAAATTGAGGCGAAAAAATTGTCGGACCCTAGGTGGGAACGAACTCGAGAAGGTGTCGGGTTATCGGTACTCGACTGTACTTGTTCTCACTATAATTTTTTATTATTCAACTAGCTACCTATAACACTATTGAATTCTTTAAAATTCTTAAAAAATAATTTTTACACTTATTGTGAAATTGTGTATACACATAAATAAATAAGTAAAATGTTATTTCGACTTATTTTTACGACGAAAAACAAAAAAAGGCTTACAGACAGCTGATGTCTGGCCACCAGAGTTGTAACGGACCCCTGCCCGTCCTTCAATCGTCCTTCACAAAAATTTTTAATTTTCGTTCTTCCTTCATTCTTCACGTCATTAGGAAAAAAATTTTCGCCTTCATCTTCACGTCACCTTCACTAAAAAAATTTTCCCGCCCTTCCTTCAGCCTTCACGTCAGTGGAAAATTTTTTGTGCCCTTCCTTCAATCTTCACGTCAGTCAATAAATTTTTTACACCCTTCCGTCAGTTCTTCACGTCAGTGAAGAGTTCTTCAATTTTAAACAATGAACAATGAGGGACCTTCACCTGTTAGATCCACATTATGAATATCAACAAAACAGTAAGTTTATTCTCCCATCAACAAAAGACAATAAACAACAAGATGATCAAACAGATATTAGGACAATTTGATCAAACTAACCGCTAACTTCGCTAAGAGACCTTTGATTCCAGGGTAAACCAAGAAGATAGTTGGAGAATACCTTTTCTGAAGAACGGCCGTGAAGTGTTGAAAAGGCTTGAGAATCTCCAGCATTTGGCGCATAGATTGAAGTTAGAAGGCGCTGAAGGAGATCTTTCTAGTCCACGCTTTTGTTTTTGAGAAGTAGTAGTCGATTCCATAGTCAGTAGATGAAGGTCGATAAAGCTAGGAGAGAATATATATGGCTAAGAGATAGATTGGAACTTCAAAATATAGACAAAGAGGCTTTCGAAGAATTTCGGGAATTTCGGCTTAATTTTCTTCTTCTATCTTTTTCCTCATTCCTCCAGTTTTCCGTAATCTTCCCTTCCGTGCATTTTAAACTTTCAAACAATCTTCAAAATTCCTTCACTTGGTAAATGAAGAATTTTTTGCTTCACCTTCACCTTCATTGGGTTCATGACGTGAAGGCTTCACGTCATTGAAATTTTTTTTAAATATGAGCCCTTCCTTCATGCCGTCCTTCATGGCTATGAAGTGAAGGTGAAGTGAAGGGACGTTTGACGGACGTCATGACGTTTGATACAACTCTGTTTGCCACTTATGCAGAGCTAGTTTGACTTAAAAGATTCGACTTAAAAGACAATCGATTTTAAGAGATCCTAATAATTTTTTTGTGGGCTCACTTTCTTTTTTGCAATCGAGACATATCAAACGACTTTTTCTGTGTAAAATATTCACCACAAATGCTGAAGCACCCTAAATTCGAGCACAGCAGATGATATCTTCAAATTAAGTCTTAGCAGCAACTTCTTGAAAAATGGATGGGTTTTTCATCAAGCTGGTGAGCAGTGAATTAATTTAGCTCAGCATTTTTTTGATGCTGATAAGAAAACTGTTTGTCTGAGCTTTCTAATGGTGTGTTGAACTCCTGCATATGAAACCATTAAATGAAACCACGGATGAAACCACAAGAAAACCACCATTTTCTCACTTGCCAAATTTACGCTTAAAGCTGTTGAAAAGCATGTCATACTCATGTATAACTGGTCAATGCTTGGTCGATACTGGCAGAGAAATTGAAGAGCTACAAGATAGGCAAAAAAATCAGCACAAGTATTTAACAAAAGTAATTCCGAAATTACAGGTGAAGAGGTAGAACCAGCTGTTTTATTGGTATTGAAATTAGGAGCATACTCTGTTTGGCTTATTCCTGTCTGCTTTTCAATGAAAATTGTATACTAAAATTCTAAGCTTGAAAATGCAACATAACTAGTGTAAAGACTTACAAGACAGCAAGAAAATGGAGAGAAAATAAAAAGAAAATTCCAGCCAAAAATTTTGACCTCAGGATCAACAGGCAATCAAACCACCAATTTTTTTACAGCAATTCAGGTGGTTGCAATTTGGTTCTGTAATTTTTTCAAAATTTTATTGAGAAATTTTAGAAAATAAAATCATCAAGTTATAGAGCCAATAAAACTGCATGAGATACAAGTGTTAGATCACAAGTAAGACTGTGTTTTACCTCTTTTTAAGAGGGTTGAAGAAGTAGGCTGGCAGCCTGGTCATGGATAGACATTTTTGGTTGATTAGATATGGTTCGCGAAAAAGACTCGTAAACAAAATATACCAACTAATACTTGCTCTTGAAAGCTTTTCTTTTACAAGTCTGATGATCAGTCTGTGTTTAAAAGTCGTTTATCCACATAGCAGCAGTGATTCACATAGCTTATATATGATTATTCTAAAACATTAGCAGTTAATATAGTTGTGTAAATGTTTTTTGTCGGTGTTAGGACAATTTTACTGATATATTTCTCAAAACTGGTTTGTTTGGATTTTTTGAATTTAAGTTCTGAAAAGTGAGATTAGCATAGTCAGTTAATAGCATAGCTTTTTGAGTTGATGTTTAAAATTTTCAACTCACTTCTGCCCGAATTAATTTTTGGTCAAAAATCGATTTTTTCGTGCTAAAATAGTCATTTTTAGAGCTACAGTTGAACCTGGATATAGTGTTACCCCTGAGGACCAGCTATAAATTCCGTTATATCAGCGGTTCTGCCATATCGGGGTACTTTATTAGTCTTTGAAATTTTCGCTAATTTTTTCTAATTGTGTGCATTATTGTGTAGCTTTGAATCTCAGTTTTCTGTAGAACTTTAGAATAATTACAGATTAAAGTATAGAGTTTTAAACATGAACACGTGAAAAAAATAAAGTTGCTGCACGGACGTAGCCGGGAATTTATAGTGAGAAAAACATGAAAATATAAATCTTAAAAAATCTAGGATAAAAATTACGAGAATTATGAAGACCATGCTTTTTAACCTGTTTTTTATTCTTCTTTTTCCTATACAATCAAATACATGCCGTATGACGACAGATGGTCCAGTAACATCCTTTGATAACTGCCATGAAAAAGGTACCATTTTTTTAGTTTAGAAAATGACTAGCGTAAATGCTATACTGATTACTAACTCTAATAGTTACTCAACTTTTAAAGTTACTATCAGTGATCCCAGTTTTTTCAAATATAAAAATATATTTTCAAATATTAGGTTGGTGCATAAGTTTTAAACCATACAAAAGACTTTTTTTGCAAAACGAAAATTTCTCTTATAACAAAATCCAAACAATAGGTTTTGTAGCCCTGAATCTCCTTTTTCAAATGGCATATTTAACTTAGCTTGATTATTCTGGATAACTCACCATTTGGGTCCAAACACTTGTCTGGTCATTTTGAGAAGGTTACCCGTGTTTCATCACTTTAACTGGTCAAATGTTTTATTGAATTTTGAGCGTCACGACAAAATTTTATCACTATGTTGTAGCGCAGCTCAAGAGCTACAAAACCCATATTACAGAATGATTTTTGAAAATCTGAGTATTGAGATATGGCCTTTTGGAAAAAATCATTTTCTTGAAAAAATGACGAAAACGCAAGTTTTGCCAATTTTTCTGATTTTGGTCATTTTTTCAAGAAAATGATTTTTTCCAAAAGGCCATATCTCAATACTCAGATTTTCAAAAATCATTCTGTAATATGGGTTTTGTAGCTCTTGAGCTGCGCTACAACACGGTGATAAAATTTTGTCGTGACGCTCAAAATTCAATAAAACATTTGACCAGTTAAAGTGATGAAAACACGGGTAACCTTCTCAAAATGACCAGACAAGTGTTTGTACCCAAATGGTGAGTTATCCAGAATAATCAAGCTAAGTTAAATATGCCATTTGAAAAAGGAGATTCAGGGCTACAAACCTATTGTTTGGATTTTGTTATAAGAGAAATTTTCGTTTTGCAAAAAAAGTCTTTTGTATGGTTTAAAACTTATGCACCAACCTAATATATTCAAATATTTATGTAAATCAGACAACAAATTTTTTGTATAATTTAAAAAACCGAAAACATTTTTAACCAAACTGAGGCAATTCAAATCAAGTTTCTTGCTCCTTTATACAGTCGACTCTCGTTAAACTGGCACTCCAATAAACTGGCACCCTCGATTAACTGGCACATTGAAAAAGCCCTATTTGGCTGGCCGACAAAGAAATTAGGCAAAGTAACATCCCAATAAACTGGCACCCCAGACTGGTCCCCAGGGGTGCCAGTTTATCGAGAGTAGACTGTAGCGAAAAAATCAATTTTCGGTGAAAAGTACCTAAGATTATAATTGAAATACTACTAGCTACAAGTTTTTAATATTTAAAAAAATTCTTCAAAAAGACTTAAATACTTTTTTGAGACCTGTTGTATGACTGCTTCGACAGGAATGAACACTGCTTGATACGTAAGAAAAACTATTAATTCATTTTCGATGTGTTTCATTTAGAAATGAGAGATAGCCCTGGTTGCGGTCTTGATTCGACATGTTCTTCCCGTAAGCATACAATTTAACTAGCTAAATTACACTTTGCCGCTCAGCTCGAAAACGACCCAAATCATTTTTGAAACTAAAAACTTGAGAAAAAAAATGATTTAAGGCGTTTTTAACTTAGGTAGTATAGGGTTTTCTTACCGTTTAACTTTTTATTCTGATAACTACCGTATTTTGTCTATTAAATTCCCATGGGTTCAACCCTCGAAAAATCCAAAATTTGTCGATAAAAAATGGCCTTAACTCTGAACTCCTAGTCAAAAATAAAGGGTTGGGGTTTATCAAAGAGTGGGGGATTAATAGAGAAAATACGGTATCAATTTTGGACGACAGAATTTGTGAGCCCTCTATGAGATACAGTGGCGAGATTATGTTAGAATGCACTAAGAGTGAGTTTTTGTTGTAAATATTATTTGAAAATAAGAATAATTGGGAGTGCATGAAGTCATTCATTTGCTTTTTTGACATTTTTTTCTCAAAAATTTATACTAGTTTTGTGAATTTTCTAATTAGGGCCTTTTGAAAGGGCGCATCGCAGCAGTTGGTACTTATCCCGTTTACATAAGTACCAATAATAATGTTTGATCACGTAATACATATGTTTTATTCCTTTTTTGTAAGGATAAGCCAAAATGGCAGTTTAGTGACCGAGCTAAAGCTACTTCAGCTTTATAGTGAAATAATATTAAAATAATATACGAAAAAAATAAAGCCTGAAAAGGGAACTAAGAAGATGTTGATAAAAATGCGAAAGTTGTTTTTTAAACAAAACCGCTTTCTGCCTCGAAAAGATATTATTAAATATAATAGAGAGTAAATTTTTGTTTTTAGACTTAATGAAATGCTTTGAAAGGTTCTCGGGATGTGTAAGACATGGTATGTCAATTTCGATAGTTTTTAAAGTAAGACTAATTTTTGGTATTAGATGAGTTTACTTGTCGCGGAAATATCTCTGATTGTAAGGAAAGGTTGAAGCCTACCACTACAACAAGCACAACAACAACAACTACTACAACTAGCACTGAACCATCAATGAATTTTCATCCATTGGTAAACTTTCAATTAGTATAAATATTAGGTTGTGTAAAAAGTTTTGACAAAAAGTACGCGGTGAAAATTCAAAAAATATTTTTCCGAAATATGTCTTGAAACGACATTTCTAGGGGTAAAATGACACACTGAGCACGAATCTGTGCTCAGAAATGGCTCGAAGCTTATTAAGCGGCGATAAAAGTACCATTTAGGCACTTACTTTTGATTTACCGTTATACAGATATTTTCAACTTTGTTTTATTGTATTCTTAACTTATTTTCAGAGCTTATCAATGACGAAAGATGAATAAATGTAAGAAGTTAAAATGGCTCTTTTCACAGCTTTTCATAAGTCGCACGGCATTTCTGAGCACAGATTCGTGCTCAGCGTGTCATTTTACCCCTAGAAATGTCGTTTCAAGACATATTTCGGAAAAATATTTTTTGAATTTTCACCGCGTACTTTTTGTCAAAACTTTTTACACAACCTAATATATACATGCTTTCAAAGTTTAGAATTCTGATGCCAATAAGAAAAAACCTGCTTCATTCTTCTTGCCTTTACTGCAGTCATATACTTTATTTTATTTGTGAATTTTTTTAAATAAAATATCTAAATGTATAACTTTTTTTAAATTTAACTTTATTTAATTTTAACTGTCTTTTATAAGCACACAAAAAATAAAATATTTTTTACCCTAAAAAGTTTTTCAATAGCAATGTGTTGAATTGTATAAAAACATGTTTCAAGTGTAACACCTCTAGGACAGTTCAAGAAAAATGGAAATTCAGTCACAGATATCAAGGCTTGAGTTCAGAATCCCCCACGGGGAAGGGTCAGGTGTAGGAAATAACTTTATATTCGTGTTTTTCGACCCCAATTTTCTGAGAAAGCCGCGTGTTTTTTTTGATTCTGAGAAAAAAATTCGATCCACAGGGAGGTATCATGGTTTTTAGTCAAAATTTCAAAAATTTAAATTGACGCCTTTTGAATTTCAAAGGGATTGAGGGCTGTATTGGGAGGAGAAGAGAATAAAAAGGGGCCACTAATGACTCAGGGCCCACTAACAAGAAGATGTTGAACATAGTTTTGAATACTGGGGCCAACCGCATGAATAAACTCTGGTATGCATGCTTTTTTATGCATCCTGAGTCACTTTCGAGTGATTTGTGTCTAAGGTATGTGGGTGTGCGCATCTCAACTCCAAGCCCCGTGTGGGGATTCGAAACTGTAACCGATATTAATGCCAAAGAATTTTATATTTTTGTTTCTGGTACCCGAACTTACAAAAACCCCCTTCTTAAACATTTTCTTCCAAAAACAAGTGCTTATTTTGAAACGGCTTGTTCCCCCATTTTATCTAATTATTTTTCAAGTTAAATATTCAGCTAAACTGCTATTTTACGAATTTAAAAATAATGGCTGAATTTTTTTAGGCTCGAGTACAGTATATGTGCTTGCTAAAATCGTGTTTTATAAACACAAATAGCTTTTAATGATGTAATTCGTAAGAAAATATGTTTTTGGCTTCTCATTAGCCTATTTTGCGCGGCTGCACAAAAAAAAATTCGACCAAAATTTGACTTTTTGTTTGGAGGACTACGCGAACCTTTTAAAATGTATGCAAATATCACATCCTCTAAAGTTGCGTCCAGAAATGACAATCCTCATTTGTCGGCCATAAATTTCGAGGCGAATTTGTCGAGGCGTAAACGTTGCACCCGCAATTGATCAAACGCGAATGTCGTTACGCAAAGACGTTAAGCAAAAGTCAGATCACTAGCAGGGTCCGTAAAATAACGATTCCGCAAATATCCTTCTGCAAGACTCCAGAGGCGAATTAACTGCGCTCTACCGATGCTCATTAAAAATAATAATTTTACTTAACTAAATTTCATAATAAAGGGCAGCTTTATCAATTGAAAGTTTAGATCTTTTCACATTAACAATTTGCTTCTAAACATAAGAATATAGGCAAAAAAGTTTTCTTATACAAAAGTAAACCATTCTTTAAAAACTGATGTTTGAATTCCCACTTTAGCACATGACAGTTTTTCCAATTACTTTTTGTAGATATGCTCGGATAAAGGAAAGTATATCATTTATCTATACCTGATATGATTTTACATCTACTCCTTTACTAAATTTTAACGAAAAATTATTATCCCTTAAAATATTTATATACTTTTAGGGGAGGTCTATTCGTGTTTGCAAAGTGACTATTATGAGTTTTATGCCCACTGATGGAAACCTAACCACTACTACTAGCAAGCAAGATGGACCGCTAGATGACTGGGAAAACGTGACTGAAGAATTGCAGCTAGCTCAGATAGCTGAGAAACAAAAGCAGATTGTGCAGCGACAAGTAGAAGAACAGCAGCAAAAGTTGCCGTGCACATCTGCAACCCAAGATGACAATTTTCCTGGTTCCACTAAGTTTGTTGTTTGTCTATAAATTTAAGGTAAAAAATAAATGAATTCGCTTGATTTAGTCCTATGAGACCTATTCGATTATTGAGAAGAGCTGATAATGCGCAAGCCAAGCCTGACAATTCAGAGGAAAACCAAGCCAAACTAATGACTTTCGAGGCAAGTAGCTTATTTTATACGATATCAATTCAGATTCAACGACAAAAATTAAAAAAAAAAGTAATTTAAGGTATATAAGACAGGCAATAATTTTTTCAAAGGGCCATTGCCGTCTCCGACAACTGTCGTCAAAAAAAACAATTCAAAGAAAATTGCTGATCATTGAACTTTTGTACGAATTTTTTAACTTGGTTTCTAACACAACTATGCCTAAATTTAATTTTAGGTATAGTTTTGTTAGAAACCAAGGTAAAAAATCCGTACAGAAATTCATTGATTAGGAGGAAAAATTAAAAATGCGGGGAACAATCCAGAACGCGTGGCTATGACCCTTCAGCGCATGTCTTAGCAAGCATAATCTTTTAAGTAACAACTCAAATTTCATAACCACCGAAAAAATTACCCTTAAACTCAGTCCATCCCTTTTTTGTGTAACATATTAGTGGGTTTTCTCAGGTTGGAAAACATGATTTTGCCTAATTAAAGGGGCATGCCCGTGTGTTAAGGCGCGAACCAGCAGTTTTTTTCGAATTTTTTCGAATCGTTCCCTTTTTCACTCGTTCTGCGTCAAATCTGATATAGATGACCTTATACTGCTTTTAAAAACTAGACAGAAAACTAAAAAATCGAGACGAATGTAAAAATTTATCGAGAAAGAAATGAACTGCTGGTTCGCGCCTTTTCTCCTCATCGGGCACGATCATGCCCCTTCAAGTCCAAGTTTAAAAACTTCAGGAATTGAAAAAAGTTCCTTTTACCCATGTGTGTTTGATTTCTAAATAAGGAAAGAAATCTGATCTAAATAAAGAATTTCTTAATATAAAAACAATTATATAAGGAAGGTTATAGGAACGCCAAGCGGCCTATCAACAAGCCAGAGAACGGATATTTGGGGCAGCTCAACCCGTAAATACATCCTCTTCTCCCCCAAGCACAGAAGTAACGGCTTCAAAAACTCTGACAAAAGCAGTCTTAAAAGCGATCGAGTCAGACAGTCCAAACACTTCTATTGACACTTCTCAACCACCTACTCAAACAGAAACCCTACTCAACAATGATTCAAGTGATGCTGGCAATGGTATGTCTGAAATAGACAAGCAAAACTTGCAAAACTACCTAAGTGACGTTCAAATGGTGACCACGGAAACAGCTCCTTTATCCAGCAGAAGACATTACTCTAGGCATACTAAGCCTGTAAAGACTGTGGTGTCTAAACCACTTACCTATGGTATGCCTCCGCCTCTCCCTCCTGGCCCATTTCCATCCGCAATGGCGATTTTGGTACAGCAAGCATATGCTTCTCCGCCCCCTCAAGGTCAACCAATCACACAACCCAGTATGTTTGACACTTTTTTATATAAATAGAAAAAATGATAAATTTTGGTTTGAGCCTCTTAATTAGAGTAACATGCTGTGACATGGGATCATTTATTTTTAGCTAAAAGAGTTATCTCTTACAGCAAGTAAAACTACAATGGACTCATACTTTAAAAACTCGTTTTTGTTTGATGGCGTAATGAAAAAATCAGTTTTACTTGTTCCCTATTGTGGTTTTGAAAATTCAGGTCTGTCAATGAAGGTCTATGAATGGCCTTTGGATGGGCAGGCCTTAAAGGGGGGGGGACACTTGGGGGGGGGGGGTTGAGAAATGGCTTTGTGAACCTGATGAAAAACCCATAAATGGGTTGCAAAAAGATTTTAAATATAAAATTATTTATGTGATTTTATGATGGGTTTCGCTACATTATTCGACAATGTTCAGTGAAACCCATCATAAAATCATATACAAAATTTTATATTTAAAATTTTTGCAACCCGTCAATAAGTTTTTCCTTAGGCTGGCAAACCCATTTCTCAACCCCCCAAGTGTCCCCCCCCCCCCTTTAACACGACTTTAAAATATGAGAAAAAATAAGAAAAATATGAGGAAACAATATGAGAAATTCATGTTTTAATTTAAAAGCAGTATTTCTGGAAACATTTCAAAGATTTTGTAGTGAGTGTACCACCAAAATCTGCCCCAGCTCTTCCAAACAACCAAGCAGTGCAACAAAAAAGCAGCTATGCTAACCAAGGTCCACTGCCCTTGTCATCTTGTAATCCCACTATGCCACCAATGCAGATTGCAAACGAGCAAAAAAATTTGAATTTGATCAATGCAGAGATTCTTGTGCCAAGAAGTGTTGTCGGGTCAGTGATTGGCAAAGGTGGTGCTACCATCAAACGGCTGGCTTTTGAGTCTGGTGCTTGGATACAATTCGCCCAAGATAGTAAGTAATTTTTGTTCTTTTAGTTAGTTAAACATTCGAAAATATAATCTTGTTGCAGAGGATCCCAATTCAGCAGCTCGGCAGTTGAACATACAAGGAAACTCACAACAAATAGGTCGAGCACGTCAAATAATCTCAGCTTTTATTTCTACATGTTCTCAAGCAACTGACAATCCCAGTGCTGAAAGCTTTTGCATGTCTGTTCCAGCAAACAAAGCGGGGTTGGTTATTGGCAAGGGTGGTGACACTATCAAACAAGTAATAATTTTTTATATCCAAAATACGTGAAAAAATAGACTTTTAATAAATTTTCTTGTAAAATCCAGCCTATTTTTGCTTTGGTTCCTTGTACTATTTTTAACGCTTTTAGACTTCAGTTAAAAGTTCTGACTCTCTTATTGGTCTTTGTTGTCATTGATTCGCTCTAGCCTTTTGTATTATATCTTTTGTTCTTATCTACAGCTTTCGGTTAAAAGCGTTCCAATTTTTTTAAACGAAAGAAAAAAGAAAATATACCTGAGGCCAGAGCCTAACAATCACATCAAAGACTCGAAGAGAACCGAAGAAAACCGATTTACCGAAGGCTTTAGGGCTGTATTAAAGCAGTCTGCTCAAAATTTTCAATAAAAGTTTTAGGTAAAACAGAACTTTAAAGAGGCATGCCCGTAGCCAATGTTTTAATAATGTTCACCAATGTAATATGGCGGGTATCAGCTGAACGCGAAATTTTTTGACTGACGTGAGATAGTAAAGGTCAAATAAAAAATGCGGCTCAAGTAGTCCTTACTTATTCTTTCTTCCAAAATGACAAACAATTATTTCAACAAATTCATCTGGTACCTGCCTTTTTTAAATTAAAGTTTTTTTTCGATTTACGACGGACATACCCGACACATACTGCATGTTAATTTTTTAGTGAAGCTCGAAAGTCTAGCGTTTTTTTCTCAAAAAATACATTTTCACTAAATTTTTAACTTATATTTTTCATTTTTTAGATATTCGCTGAAACGGGTGCTCATGTGGAGTTAAATAGAGACTCTCTGTCAAATATCAATGAAAAAGTATTTCTTATCAAAGGAACAAGTGATCAAATCCAACACGCCCAGCATGTCATTAAACAGAAGATTGGGGATCTATCTCCAAATAGCTCTGCCTCTAATTTGAATAGCTCTAACAGCCCTAATCTGAATTCTTCAATTGCTAGCACAGCGTATGGACTACCTGCTGCACAACAACAATACCAGTTTGGGGCTCCAGCTACAGCTGTTTGGGCCCAAAGCAATGGTAATTTTTGTTTAAAAAAATCTTGTGTTTAAATTTATTTGTTTTTAAGGCCAAAATGCGACTCCGTGGGCAACTCAGTATATACAGCAAACACAGCAGCATATGCAAGGCGCCCAACAATACTATGAATTTCCCTACATGTAGTTGTTGTTGATGTATTGAATATATTGGAAGTATGATTTTTATAGTAAATTATTTTTTCGAAATCATGTTTAAATTTTTTTCGGGATACTCTATCCTCGGAATTCGCGTAACTACCGTATATTCTTTATTGATCTCCCATGGGGGATTATGATTCAACACCTAAGAAATCGGAAAAATTTGAGGACGAGTTTGAGATTTTTTGGCAGTCGACCGAAATCTGAAAAGTGGAGTCAAGATAGCTCGTGGTAATTAAGAAAACGCAAAAAACAGATTTGTGAAAAGCTTGTTCTAGACTGAGAAATGAGGTCCGTCGGGTGGAGGATTATTAGAGAGTGGGAGATAAATAGAGAATATACGGTATTTATAATATTACTATTTGTAACTTTGGTGCGAACGTTGACATTTTTTCAGTTCAGAAAAAGTATCGGGAAAAAGACTCCTAAAAAGGTCATTTTCCTGGGTCAAGAAATGACGACTTACAAAGTTAGCGAAATCAACAGCTACATAAACAAACTTATGAGAGACTGCTGAGAAATAGGCTTTTTAGTTCTTTTTAAAATTTAAAATTAATTTTGGCACATATAAAAGGCTACAAAAGCTACTTTACAGAATGATTTTCAAATATAAGCTCTTAAACGAGGTGTGAAAGCTGTTAAGGAGATAGTCTCGACTCAAAAGGATCAAACCTACTTTTTGTTTTTTAAATTTGGTTTTAGATCCATATTTTGTCGAAAGCTCGGTCTTGCAACCTCGGACAAACTTGTGCAAAATTAAAAGTTGGATTGGCATCATCATTTTAGGATTTTTTAATTCTTTCAAAAAATGACTAAAAATTTAAATAAAATTGAAATTCAATAGAAGACTAATCTACCTTTTTTTGATGGTTTTTTCCCTTTTCCATTTCAATTTTTAGGGTATTTTTGAAAGAATTTAGAAATTTTGATATTCATATTACTAATCCAACTTTTAATTCTGTACAAGTTTGTCTGACATCGCAACACCGAGTTGTACACAAAATATGGCTCTAAGTCCACACTTAAAAAACATAAACTTTGTATGCTTCTTTCGTGTGGAGACTATCTGGCTCTATATGTGTTCATGCCGATGCCGAAAAAAATATTCCGTGGTCCCCTGTTGATTTTTTCGCGCAATTTTTTTTCTTCTGATTGCCTCAAAAAACAACAAATTTGCAGAAGTATAAGTCCGCCTGCTCAAATTTCATAATTTTTTATATTAATCTACAACTGCATCAATCCTTTACGATAAAAAAATGGCTGGTCTTGGTCGTGCAGCGGCCACCCCAAGGTCGACATAATGATATATACAATCTTAGAATGGTCTCGCAAATGTGTATTTTAGACACAAAAGTGTATTTAAATGATTTTCGAGACAATTTAGAAACAAAATTTTTTCGAAAAAATCAGCTTGGGGACCAAGGCAAAGATTGGTTTATTTGCCAAAAACACAACAGGAGGACCAAGGCATATTTTTTTCGGCGTTGGCATGAACACATATAGAACCAAAAACTGCATTAGAATTTTCATTGAAATAAAGTATAAACAGCTTTCTACAATGTTCACTTAGAGTAATCCCTTTCAACAATAGGTTCGAAAATCACTTTGACCTAAAACTTTAGTTTTGCTAAAGAAACCTGCATTCTGACTAGGGTTGTCGGCTGATCGAAATTTTCGGTTTCGATTAACCGTACCGAAAGCGAAAACCGAAATTTTCGGTTAAATTGAACGGATATCTGAATTTTTAAAAAAAAATAAAGTTAAATTTTCAAAAAAAATCTAACTTATTTTTTTTTGCAAAGTCGTTATGCAAATATACCGCATCCAGTGTATTTGCAAAAGGTTTCGCATACTGGTTGCGTTGCGAATAGTTACGAACATATAGTTGCGAAATGTCATTAAAACTCGCGTGCTGGTCATCGATGGTACTGTGATTCTTGTATATCTTTATGTCTAAAAAGGAGAAGCAAAGGATAGAGATGCTGACCCCGCGTGGTGGTCATTGATGGTGCTGTAATTTGATTTGAACAAGTTTAATTTTGGTTGACGAATTTTTGAATTAAAAAAATTCGAGCAGGCTCGTTTTTGTGATTATGCTTCTCTAAGTATATTGACCGAGCTGAGCACAAATCTGTGCTTAAAATTAGCTTATTTACTGTAACTAATTTTTTTTTCAAAACCGACATTTCTTAGCTACTATTAATCTTCATTTAGCTATTACCTAAAACTATAATTTTTTTGTCGTTTTTCACGCCCCGTCTTTAAAAAAAGTTTCTAATCCGTGGTCTGAAGTTTTCAGAATGATATCTCCAAATGTTAACTATTGTAAAGTGAGGGGCTCGCATAAAGGGGAACTACAAAAGTTACGAAAATCAAGTATGTTTCATGTAAAAGCATGTAAAATACTTATTACTGTAAGACAAAAAGTTTGGAAGAAACAGCCTTTGGATATGCCTTTGGTTACTTGACCTTGGATCATTACGACCTGTGTTACTCTGTTTTTGTTAAAATGTCAATTTTTTATTTGTTCTTATTTTTTAGTAAAATTTCAAATTTTGTAAAGTTATAGTTAAGAGTTCCCAAAACCAAATTTATTTTCACAAAATATGCAAACGTGTTTGTGTTTCAAAAAACAATGTTCAGGAAAATAAAGGACATGCGGAGACAGGTGGAGATTACAGCTTGTACTTGTTCATGAAATCAGTTCCCTCTGGCTGAGCGTCGTACATATAGTGTGCAGGGTCAGGTTGGCGGCTCACAAGTCTAAAGTAGTTTACTATTACAGCAACGCATTTTTCAATATTGTGATGTTCTTTTTAATGCAGTCCACGCTCCCCCCTCCTTATTTTGAAAGTGCTTATCTGGAGCGTCATTTACCGAAATTCACTCAATCTCTGCTTGTAAAAAATCCCCCGTCATGGCCCGGAAACCGTTTTTGACCAGGTTTGGTTCGTTTTGACTATTTTTAAGTGAATAATAAGTGAAAAAATGACTGTGGAAAAAACCTTTCCAAAAAGTGTTCGTTGAAATCAATTTTTGTCGAATATGTCCTTTTTGAGATCGTGACTTATAAGGTTGAGACATTGCTGTCTTTATTATGAGTGTGTCTTTACTAATAGCGTCGATTTAGCCTTATTCTTTGTGAACCGACCAAACAAACAAAAAAATCTGTTCTTATTGGGATAGTGGAAAAATGGTAAAAAAATTGCTTATATTTTAAAACGAGGAAATAATTATTTTACTATTTTTTAATATTCTTACCCAGCTTCGTCAGGAACGCGTTTGCTCATCAAACTGTCATCCACATAATATGCTGCTGGAGGCTCTGGCTTTCGAATGCTGTAACAAGTTTTTGTAAATCAGTGTGTTTAAAATATTTGTTACCTCTGCTTCAGCATAGCTTGAGTCATCTCGATTTGCTGCTGGTTTCCAGAGATGGTGATTCCAACATCGATTCTAGAGCCACACTCTTTCATCAAGGCATTTACAAGTTCACCATTGTTGCCGAAAATCTTTCCACACAGCTCTTTTGGAATCGCCATCTGTAAATTTTTTCTGATCAGCATGTTGTTTCATTATTGTTTGCATTACCTGAACAGCTTCGGCTCCTCGCAAATAGTCTTCAGGGAAAACTCTGTTAGCCGGAGCGGGAGGTCGTGCGAAACCACCATCGCCCTGGTAGCCACCTGCATTCGGCAGGGAACGGCGGGGAGGTGGGCCGCGTTCCTGCCAGCCAGGGCCACCTCCAAAGCCGTCATAGTGACCAGGAGCTGGGTAGTAGTCATTTCGGGGCCTCGCGGATCTCCTCCTGGACCTCCTCCTACAAATTGGAATGCTTATTACTACCGAAAATATGGTTTTGACAAAAAAAAACTGACTGCGCATATTTCCGCCACCACCAGCAGTGAAGCCTCCATAGACATAAGCTCCTTCTGGATCGTAGTTAGCAGGGTCATATGGGTGTTCCACGCTCTTGACCGGAATCTAAACATATTTTTTATGAAACAAAAACTTTGAGACTGTAAACAATATCTACTTACAGCTATAAGATCCTTGATAAGGAGATCAACAGCCTCTATGATGTTCTCCACCTGTCCATTAATGATCACAATTCTGTCTAGAAAACAACTTTGTTAAAACTTTATCCAAAAACTGCCACTTCATAAAAACTGACCTGTAGACATAGGACAGACTTCCTTGCAAATTTTAATCTGCGTTTTGGTCTTCTCGCCAAGCTCCTTCACATTGGCCCCTCCGCGACCCATGATTTGTCCAACGTGAGACTGGTGAACAACCATACGAGTTTCAGGCTTGGACTTGCTGTCCTATAACCAAGATTGATTTGCTTTTGCTAGAGCACAACGAATTTTAGATTTGGACGACTATTATTCCGTACTTTTCATGACTTAACTTGTAGTTTTATCAGTTAAAAACCAACAAATAATGTCAAATATCGATTCCCGCCATTTTTTGACCAAACCTTTAAAGGTTTTGATAACAATTGTCGATTTGACAATATTTTTTTTTCTAAATGTCATCCCTTTTTGCTGTTCGCTTTTCTAAAACTGACAAACTTCGCTCTTTCAAAAACAAAGCTCGATATAAATACTCGATATTTTGAAAATAGGGAGTCTTTATATCGAGGCTTTGTTTTTTAAATAGCGAAATTTTTTATTTTCGAAAAACGATCGACAAATCGAAATCATTGCGACATTTGGGACCAGACTGTGAAAACAGAACTGGCAAAAGCTTACAAAATCGAGGTAAAGAAAGTGTCAGACTATAGGCGGAACGAAGTTTTTGGAGTGTCGTTGTAACTAGGTTGACTATAGTAATTGGAAAGATAAAAAATGAAATTCGAATTTGGCAGGATTGAGAGTTGAGAACAAAAGTAGTGAAAAATCTAACCTGAAGAAGAATGTGGATAACTTCTTTGAAAAGCTCCACAATGCTTTCTTGTGAACAAACAATGGTGAGAACACTAAATAAACAATCATTATTAAGTAATTTTTAGTTTAAAAGTATTTAAAAGTAGTTGTCTGACTACTCGAATGTCGAATCGACTACTTCGAGATATCGAGTGGGTCGTCAACAGTAGATGTACACTTTACAAATCAAGCAGTTACCGTTCGGGAGTGTTTCGATCCGGAACCGACATCGACGCATCATACTGCAAAAAAATTACGATAAGAATAAATAGATACATATTAAGAAACGTAAGTTTTTCATCTCTTAAAAGTATGAAATTTGTAATGCGGTTTTTGAAGTGAAAGTAAAAAAAACAAATATTATAGACAAATTACAAAAAATTGAGTCCGCTAAATTTGAGGGATGGTTTTTGTTATTGAATTTCGAAATTTAAAATTTTATCTGATTGAATGATTTTTAGTCTGAGATGCAAAGTCATATTTGATATTGAAGTAGACTATTTTCCTAATACAGCTACATGTAGCATTTTTAACTCAAACGAAACAATAAATACAGTCGAGTAATAATAAGAAGCTAAACCCCTCGAGTTTGACATCAACATTTTTTGTTCAATTTTGAGAGCTAAAAAATTGACCTGTCAGTATAGACCAAAAAATGTCAAATAGTTGACAGCAGGGCTCGCAGTTCTCTATGTGATATGATTCTTAGTTTGACAATAGGGTCACTTTAAGTTAGGAACACCAGGCATACTGGTAAAAGCGGGGTTATTTCAAAAAAGATTCACAGAGTTAGAATTTTCTCAGTTTTTGGACTAACTGACATATTCATTTCAGGAATAGACTGCAAACATTAAGATAAAGTGTTGATCAATCTCGAAGTGGTTCCATCTTAAAGTGGGACTCTACTCTATCTTATTGACTTTTAGAAAAAAGGCAATCAAAAATAAGTCTAGTGGGTCTAACAGTTTAGCACACGATCACCGGAACAGATCATTCAAACAATTTTTTAAGCTGTCTCTATTTTTTTCAACTTTTTTTTCAAATACGCTCGAAAGTTCTTGTCACTGGAATTTGACATCAAAATAGCTAGTCATTTTAACTGTTAGGCTTTTACTAGCAATTTCATTAAATGTATTGAAAAAAGGCCATTGAATTTTGCGACTCACGTTAAAATAAAGCTTAATTATCCTAGATCGTAAAACAGTATAAAGTCATTTAGAAAAAAACAAATAATAATGATAAGAAAACACGAGTCAAAAGTTTTGTACATAAAATGTAAATATTTTGATTAAAACGAAAAACTGACCTTCTTGCTGAGTCCATTGATGTTCTCACCACCTTTTCCGATCACGGGGCCTTAAATTGAAATTGTAGACGATTTTATAGCTAAACGACTGAAAAATAAAAAATTACCAGCTGCCTTGGTTGGAATCAGCAAACGCAATAGGTATTTGCCTTGATTTAGAGCGTCATTGAAGGACATCTCGTTAAAACGCTGGCGTTTGTCACCGCCACCCTGGTTACCATTTCCGAAGTTTCGCTTCATTTTGTCTGAAAAGTAAGGAGCATAAAGAGCAGGAATTCTTAAAAATGCTAGCATTTTACCTTAAAGTCTTCAAGTAAAAAGCAAAATAATTCGATTCTTAAAATAATAAATCAATAAGTTAGCAAGCTCCTGTACCCACAATCGTATCAAGTAGATAAAGATATTTTCTAAAATCTACACGACACATACAGTAAACATATAAAATTAATTTGTCTCGAACGGAATTGTTATGATCTTGTTTAAATAAGAATAATATTATTGGCTCAAATAGAATTTACTCACTGAGTTGATCAAATAATTAATGAATGTTCTTACTTAATTTGAACTTTTGTGGAGGGGGGGGTGTTGACTTATAGACCATCGCCGTTGATCACAACGAAATTTCTGATATTTTAAATGACGGGCAAGCGCTCATCCATCTAGAATCACGGCAAAAGCTACAGTCAAATCTCGTCATACAGTCAAACCTCTATATAACGCCCCCCCCCTAAAAGTTCGTTCCCACCTTGGGTCCGACACTTTTTTTAGCTCGATTTTCAAAGCTTTTTTTAAATTCTGTTTTGACAGTCTGGTCGCAAATATAGCAAGGATTCCGATTTTGCCGATCGTTTTTCAATATTTGAATAATTTTACTATTAAAAAATACAAAACCTCTATATAACGGCCCTCTAATTTTTTTAGAGGGCCGTTATATAGAGGTTTTGTATTTTTTAATAGTAAAATTATTCAAATTTTGAAAAAGGATCGGCAAAATCGGAATTTTTGCGATATTTGCGACCAGACTGTCAAAACAGAATTTAAAAAAGCTTTGAAAATCGAGCTAAAAAAAGTGTCGGACCCAAGGTGGAACGAACTTTTAGGGGGGGGGGGGGGCTGTTATATAGAGGTTTGACTGTACTAAGTTTCCGTTAAAGCTCGGTCCCGCTTTGGGTCTAACAATTTTTTAAACCCGAATTGGAGCTTCCTACTAATTAAATATCCCAAATATAGCAAACGCTCAGTTTTTTTGAACGTTTTTCAGAAAGCTAAAATTTTGATCCATAAAAAAGCAAAACCTCGATTTAATGATACCTTATAATAATAAGGATTTTAAAAAATATTTGAAAAATTAGGAGTATTTGGGATATTCGGGACCACATTGTCGAAATAGAATACCGTATTTTCTCTAAAAGAAACTCGGGGCTTCTATTTTTCGATCACCCGAAAATCAGGAAAATTTTAGGTCGATCTCGAGATTTTCGGGTGCTCATCCGAAATCCGAAAAGCTGAATCAGTAGAGCTCGTGGGAGTTAATAAAATGCAATAAACAGCTTTGCAAAATTTTTACTCTTTTCTGAGATGCAGAACCGCAAAGTGGGGGAGGGGGGGGGCGCCTTCTAGTACAGATGGAGCTTCTATAGAAAAAATACGATAAATAACAGCCTTAGAAAATTTAGATAATAACAGTGTCTGACGCTAGACGGAAGAAACTTAAATTAGGAGAGAGGGGCGGGAGGAAAGGTTGTCGAGTAAATCAAGGATCGACTGTAGTTAAAAGCCTACGAAAAGAAATTTTTTGACTGATTATAATTGTCCAAAACTATGCATATAAAAATTCAAAATTGATTAAGAAAATGTACTGTAGTTTTTTCTTGCATAAACTAGTGAGGAACGTACATATGTTTATTTTATTGCCAAAATATTTAAATCAAAACAAAATTTAATGAGTAAAAATGTAGGTTATCAAATACTTTGCTCCATTCCTTACAATAATGCTTGAATCTGTATGAATATATTCCATGTACTCTTCATCAAAAACATTGGATGAGTAACGTTGATCGATTAGATTGTGCTGGAAGAATCGTTTGAAGGTAGAATCAAATACAGGCACAGCTTTCTCCACAAAATACTCCAAAGACTTGTTGTAGTTTAGACCTTGAGTGTCGAAAACAAAGTTTTTCTCAATCAGCCGTTTGTTTTCATAAGAATTAAAGCTGTACTTCTCGATTCGAAAAGACAGAAATACCTTGTCTGAAATGTCTGTGGGATCGCTATGTTGATGATGGTTTAGTAATTTGCCAATGAGAAGTATTATAAATAGCAGCAGGAAGCATAACAAAAACATCGCTAAGATTTTCAGAGCACTCAAAATGCGCTCAGAAGAAGAAACCTTGGTATTGGAGCTCATGTAAGGTTGTGATGCAGTTTCTAAATTGCGTTTTGATTTTTTATGATTTAAAGGACCATACCTGTTGATGACAATGGGAATTTGGAAAATTCAAATGCGCGCGGGACACTTTTTTTTATTCCGAAATTATTTTTTTAATCATTTATATTTACAGTCAACCCCCGCTATAGTGACACCCCAAAAGTTCGTTCCCACCTAGGTCCGACACTTTCTTTACCTCGATTTTTGAAATATTTTACCGAATCTGATTAGTCAGTCTGATCAGAAAAATCGTAGAGATTCTGAATTTACCGGTCGTTTCCGTGAATGAGAAAGGTTTTGCCGAAAAGATCCGTGGGTACTCGCTATAGTGACACCCCTATTTCAAAAAGTGTCGGATCCTAGGTGGAAACGAACTTTTCGGGGTGTCACTATAGCGAGGGTTAACTGTATTAAGAAAAAAAGATCAATAACAACAAAGCAGACACGTGAATCGAACCTGAGACCGATTTTCACCGCACTACGCTGCTATACCACTGAGCTAGGGTCCTGAGTCACTTATAGGAATTATGTTTTTATTATTAAATTCCAACAACACATAACTCAAAAAGTATTTTTGGGGCAAAAAAGTGTCCGCGCGCATTTGAATTTGCCAAATTCTCATTGTCATCAACAAGTATGGTTCTTTAATATTTAAAAGGGCCTGCCCATCCATTACACGAAAATAAAAGTGTAGACAGTTATTTTTCCCCGCACGTTTTTCGTATGCATTCTTATCTAGATTTTTTTCTTGTTCTGCCTAATTTGAAAAAAAGTATAAGGTCGCACAGTAAAATCTCTTCATAACATCATGAAAAAAATTCGTTCCCGCCTAAGGTCTGACACCTTTTTACCTAGCGTTTGAAGTCTTTTACTGATTTTCTTACGCAGTTTGGCCTGAAACATTGCAAATACTTTAATTATGTTATAATTTTTGCAAAAAACAACAATCTTTGGAATCTAAAGGGCAGACCATCTCATTTAAGGACCATGCTTTTTGCGCGCAGCGATTATCCCCGCCAATTCGAATTTTTTCCCAATCATTGAACTTCTGTACTGATTTTTCAACTTGGTTTCTAACAAAACTATACCTAAAATTAAATTTTAAGTCTTGTTTTGTTAGAAACTAAGTTGGAAAATCCATACAGAAGTTCAATGATCAGGAAAAAAATTTGAATTGGCGGGGGACAACCACTGCGCGCGAAAATCATGGTCTTTTAAGCTTTAAGAAGGTCTGCCTTTTAAAAGAAAATCTGTTCATATGTTCATTGAATGTTAACTGTAGAAATATATATTTCACAATTAGATTTGAATGTTAACTGTAGAAATATTACTTCACAATTACAATAATAGATTAAGTTACAATGATATTTAATTATAACAATTAATTATAACTTATGAATTTGATAGCCGTTTTTTTTAAAGACGTACCGTATTTCGTCTAATAGTAGCGCTCTCTCTAATAGTAGCCTTCACTCGACTTTGAGCATCTGTATCTCAGCGTAGAGCAATTATTTTGCAGGTCGGTTTAGTGCATTTTCTTAACTCCCACGAGCTCTACCGTTTCCACTTTTTAAATTTATTTAAATATATATTTAATATATATTTAAATAAATATATATCTTTTACCGTTTTTTACGCGAAACAAATTTTATGTCCACAATATCGAGAACTAGGGGCAACAGGTGCCTATCGGCGTCACTATTGTGTTTTACAAATTATATAAATATTAACCCATCACACAACCACACCTGAGTACCCTCTTCCTACCCTCTTCCTTGCTACCCTCCTCATGGCTACTGCCCCCTCTGGCTACCCGCCTCCTGGATACCCTACTCCTGGCTACTCTTCTCCTGGCCATCCTCCTCCTGGGTACCCCCTTTTGGGTACCTTCCTGCTCCATACCCTCCTCCTGACTGCCCTCCTCCTAGCCCCTTATCCAGGGTACCTTCTTGCAGGCTACCCTCCTTCTGGCTACCTTCTTCCTAATATCCCCCTCCTGGCTACTCTCCTCCTGCCTGCGCCCCTCATGAGTACCCTCTTCCCCTCCGGGGAATCCTTTGCCACCCCTCCACCTCCTGTTTAACTTCCTCCTGGTTACCTTCTTGCTGGCTACCCTCTTCCTTTCTACCTCCCTCCTGGGTACCCCTTTCCCCTCCGGAGAACCGCTTTCCACATCTACCCTCCTACTGTCCATTTTTTGAAGAAAGTTCAATCATACGTGATTCAATAATACGTGTTTTCCAAGAAAATGTGTCATTTGAGAGCTTTGAAAATACAAAACAGTATAAATGTTCAAAAAAATATATCGGAGAGCTATGCCAATAAGGCCCAATTTTCGCCTGATGGTGCTTGAAAGAAGGCTGAGATGTTAAACTTGAGGATTCCGGAAAGATAGAAGACATGAGTTTGCGAAAATTGGGAGAAAATTGAGTTAGACCCCAAACATCCACCAAAATCCAGGCCGAAATCCACCGTCTCCAGTTTGGAGGGCAAAAAAAATTTTAGAAGCAACTTTGATTTGACGCGTTTGTGCTTAAAAGAAAGCTAAGGTGTTTTACCTGAGGGGTTTGGTGAGATATCCGACATAAATGGCAGAAAAATGGGCTTAAAACCAAAAGTAGCGACCCACACAGCCACACATGCCAAATACTATATAGAGATAGTTTACCTTGGTTTTTGCTTAAGTTAGTGTCACAGAATAAAGCAGCATAAGCTTCCGTGACTTCAGGAGCTGAAGGCAGCTTCTCTGCAAAGTATTAATTTTTTTATAACTTAGTTTTGAAAATTCTTACCGTTTATCGAGTATACCATAGTAAAAAACTTAGCTAAAAGTCACAAGTTTTTTAAAACAAATCAGAAGTTATCAGTTAAAAGCATATTTCTGCGTGCTGTACACCTTTTTTCTCCTAACTAAACACTTTGAATTTTTCTTTTGAATTATTGAATTTTTTCAGCACAACACTCAGGTTTCTCAGATTTTTTCGAAAAAGCGAATTTTGAATATTTTCCAAGAAAATGTGTCATTTGAGAGCTTTGAAAACACAACACAGTATAAATGTTCAAAAAATATATCGGAGAGCTATGCCAATCAGGCCCAATTTTGGCCGCTAGTATAGAATACTCCTCCCCCCAAAACCTGACCCTCTCAAAATCGCTGTAACTACACCCTCAAGTAACAAGTTTAAACTTATCCCTTAGGCTTCGATGTAGGCAAGCATACGGAAGTTGTGACTAATAAATGTCTTACGTACTTTTTTGGGGTCTGGGACATATATTTGGGTGTTCTTTATTTAAATTTCAAAAGTGAAAATCGTTGGGTGGGGATATTCTATAATAGGGTTATTATTTTTTATTTTCTTGTGCTCACATGTTAATTCTACTGCAGCTGAATTGTCCAATTGGGGATTGAGAGTTAAAGATGCGGATAATAATTTTTTCATGGCGCAAATGAACTTTTTATGGCGCAAATAAGCTAAAAAATGATTGAAAAAGCACTTCATGAAAAAAATTGACCAAAATCGATTACCGCATTTTCTTTATTAACTCCCCACCCTCTAATAACTCCCCACCCTACGTACCTTATATCTCAGCCCAGGTAAATTTTTTTCATAAAGTATTTTTTAATCGTTTTTTACCTTGGCCGAGACTTGAAAAAATCCGGTTGAAACTGGGTTTTTAAGCCAGGTAGACTTTAACAACTATGGATATATTGCAGCAAATTTATTCCAAAAAACTTAAGAGTGTACAGATTTGTTGTAAAAACAAATTTTCGTATGCTATTTACAAACATATATTCACCGCCATAAAAACTTTTCAGTTTATTCGTCACAGATTATCTTTTTTCCAAAAATGTCTTTCGCCGCTTCTTATTGATCTATTGCAGTTTTTCGGCCTGATTGTATTATAATTTCATGTAAGAAAACAGTTTGATTGGCATTTTTTTCATAGAACTTCTCTAAAGCAGAAAAGACAGCTACTGCACAAGATAGAGACTTTAAATAACGTGTACAACTTAGACGGTAAATAATGAAAAAGACAAATGCTGCTAGAAAAAGCTTTTATAAAATTATTACCTACCTAGAGCTGTGGAGTTCTCAAATATTTAGGAATGCTAAAAGTGGTTTTTCACACACATCGTCACTTCACTTTTGCTCCAACATTTGTTTAAATCTTTCAGAAAGAGTAGGATCAAATTGAAAACTCCCGACAAATGTGTGAAATTTCCCGACTAATTAATTAATTTTCCCAACAAATTTTTAAAACAAACATATCTCAGTGTTTTCTTATCATTTTTTTTTTTTTTAGACCAGCATGCAGCCCTACTCTTCTAGTTTCTAATGAGTCATCAAACAAATCGTTAAAATTTTAAAAAATTGAGAAAAGTTGGTTTTTATTTAACAAGTCCTTGTTTTATGTAAACTATTTTTTCTCAATGTTTTTTAAATTATAACAGTTTGGTTGATGGCTCATTAGAAACTAGAAGAGTAGAGCTGCATGCTGGTCTAAAAAAAATAAAAAAATGATAAGAAAACACTGAGATATGTTCGTTTTAAAATTTGTCGGGAAAATTAATTAATTAGTCGGGAAATTTCACACATTTGTCGGGAGTTTTCACATACATCCGAAAGAGTATAGCCCAGAAAAAGTTAGAGCTACGAGTACTCACTTACCTGTGACATCATTCTAAGAAGTACTCTTGATTAGAAAATGCATGTAGACGCTTTTTTGCCCAGCTCCAGTGACCAAAACGGGATAGAATACCCTTATGCTATGTTACCAGGCGCCCAATTAAGCATTGAGCAGTTATACAGAAATATGACATGTGAAGCTTGGGAAAGCTGGGAAGGGGAAAAATGCTGGTTTTGTACGCTGGATGCTAGTTGTCCATGTTTTTAAGAACATATTGTAGTTTACGTACACTAGTTTGCCAATGCATGTTCCAGCGATCATTTTAATATAATATAATGAAGTCATGGGTGCAACGTAAAAATAGTGTGATCTCTTCCTCTCAGACAACTTTTGACCTTCCCTGAAATGGCCGCATACTCATTATCGGTTATTAGGTCAATTTATCACTAGCAAACATCCAAACTCTCATACACCAGAATGATCTAAGTAAAAAACTGTACCAGAATAAACAAAAGTTACGATCAGACTTTTCCGTGTTAGGTCATCCGCAAAGTTAGTCCGTTTTTTTCTCAAAAAGACTTTTTGTGGCGATGTGTTTTTTTATAGATTATGTGATCATTTCTCGAAAGTTAACCTCTTAGAATCTAAGCTACAAAATGAGTGGTCAAAAAACACTATGCATAAAAACTTTTTTGAAAAAAACAATAGACGAACTATCTGGACGACCTAATATGCTGAGGGCAAAAAGCACCTATGGCAGGTTTTTTTATCTATCAACTTAGCTTAACTTTTATGGCAAAAGAATTTTCTTTATAAAAAATTGTTGTTATCAATATAATTTATTGCCGATGAAGAGTCATCCTATTTCTTTCCTGCACTTTTTATCTTAGTTTTTTTAAGAAGTGTTATCTTCAAAAACAGGTTTATTAAAAAAATTTCATCGTTAAAAAGTCTTTGTGAAGAAAAAGCAGATATTTTCTTAGCAGTATTTGATGAACCTGTCTTTTGACACAAAGATATATATTTTAAGATAATTTTTTGTTGCGTTTTAGACATGGCTAACTGGCTAACACAGCGGTTTTCAAATATCTTGTTCTTGATCAACAGCCTTTTCACAGCTTTCTGCTTTAATTTTTTATCCTATTCGTGGCATCAGAAGAAATGCATAAAAGGAAAAGTATACTATTTTGTAGTTTGAAATAATTAATAAAATCTCAAAAAATTAGCTAGTGCTGATTACTGGTGCTGGAGGGGCTATAGGAAGAGAACTTGCCAAAGAGTTTGCTCGGCTAGGGGCTAATCTCCTACTATGGGATGTGGTCCAAGCAGCTAACCTGGAAACAGCTGACCTTTGTAATCAACTAGGTGTGCAGGCCTTTTGTCAAACAGTAGATGTAGGCGATAGGCAGGCCATTTACACTGCTGCACACAACATTCAAAAGGATACAGATGGAAACTTTGCAGCAGATGATGTGGATATTGTGGTTAACAATGCTGGCATCATAAGCTCAGGTTCATTTTTGGAAACTGAGGATGAACTGATTGAAAAACTATTGAGAGTCAATGTGGGTATTTTATTTTTATTGATTCATAAAGCTTTTGTCTAGTTTTCACCGCGAATTTTTAAAAATAACAAATATATTTCAAGCAGATTTAATAAACTCGCTAAAAAAAAGACTTTACTTAACCCAAAATTGCATGCCTGTGCGCTCACAATTCATGCCCGGCAATCCTACTTTTTTTCCTAGCCGTTAAACTTCTTGACAAATTGTTAAACTTAAAAGGAAACCACTCAAGCTGTTGTACCTATTCAATTTCAAGGCCGAAATTTTGATACTGTCGGCGAACAGCGACAAAAATATGAGAACAGGAGCAATAAAGTATTTATCTTTTTATTTTAGCCATTTTTCACATTTAAGAATAATTCAAGTTCAAATTCAAACCCCGAAATTTTCGGAGGCCATTTTCGGATCGATAACATCGATTTTTAACTACAATATAACTAATATATCAAATAAAACTATCGCATTGTGTGCAATAAACACAAAAAAATTTTTCACAGTGGCACTTAAAATTAGTTGGATACATTGGCCTAAAAACCATAGGGGGAGCAAGCACTTTTTGCACTTTCTAGCTGCTTACTCTCATCATTTTTTTCGCTGTCTGCTGATAATATTTAAATTTCACACAATAAAACCGACCATGGCGAACATTTTTTATAAAGGTCTTGAAATCTTATCGGAAAGACAGCTTGGCTGGCTGCCTTGTTAGTTTCTTAAAAAACAAGGCCTAGAATTTTTTTAGTTATTTTTTATTAAAAACTCAATTTAAAATTGATGCAGAAAAATTTGGATTCGGCGAACACCAATCATGCTCCTGGAAAGGTGCTAGTTAATTAAATTTTATATTCAAGTTTGTTTTAACTTATAACTTACGCTGGCTTAAAATAAGACTAAGCACAAGCTAAAAAACAACAGAGAACTCATGCAATACCCCCTACTGTGGGATAGGGTTAACACATGCATGATTAACGTACAAATAATCTTAATTTTAGCTCTTCCACAGCTTTTGGACCACCAAAGTCTTTCTGCCTAAAATGTTAGAACGAGGAAGCGGACATATTGTAGTTACAGCCTCTGCATGTTCTTTCTATGGCGTTCCAGGTATTGTAAAAAAATCAATGTCTATTAGGAAGTGTTTTTAGGATTAGTTGATTACGCTGCTTCCAAAGCTGCTGTGTTCAACTTTATGGAAGGACTTCAAAATGAGGTTAAGAAAACTGAAATCTTTTCTTACATTTATATCTAGATTAATCATCTTCATCCTGAAAAAGACATTCATTTCACCTGCCTTTGCCCTTCTTTCGTCGCTACTCCTCTTGTCAAAGACGTTAGGTATTCTTATACATTTGCGTCATAATTAAGCAGCGTGTGCTAATTGATTTTTATCTTGATTTTTATTAAATAATAGCTTAAAAACCTCATAAAGCAGAGCCTGTACAAGTATAATGATAACGTTGGCGCTTTTTCAAAAATATTACGCGCTTTGAAAATATTCGCCAGCTTTGAAAAAACCAGAGAAAGCCAGCGATACGAGCCGGGCTTTAAAAAAACCGGCGGCATACTATAGCGCCTTTTGCCAGCGCTCATGCAAGTATGCCCATAAGCTTCAAAATAGAAAAGCAACTTTAAATTTATGCTTTAAATTGACTAAAAATAGCTTTAAAATATTTGTTATTTTTATGTTGCTTAAAAATAAAATATGAATATAAAAGGGCCTGAAAAGTCATCTGTTCTAGGAAGGGAGGGACCCTGACTGTGACCTGGGGCCGTAGTAACAATAGTAGTAACAACTTCCGTGACTAAAAGTGTAAAATCTCGGAGTCGCAGTCCACTTTTTGAAAAGCAGTTTTTTGCAAACAAAGAAAGACAAGTTTTATCTTCAGATTTATTACAATCATCTGAATCGCTGATCGGTAATCAGAGCTAGCACTAAATGCAAAAAATATCCGCAGCTGCGGAGTATCAAGGTGTTTTTTTTAACTTTGAGGAACCCTTGTACTACGTTTTGTGGACCTTCAGAGCTGGGGAGCCAGATTTGTCAGGAACTTGGGCACGCTTTGCAAGAATGCGCAGAAAAAAATTGTCATCGAAGCTCATCCAGGTCACAGTCAGGGTCCATCCCTCGTAACTAAAAGTTGATTGTACGTTGTTTTTTTGTGAAAAATAGCTTGGTCCCCTTGTTGTTTTTTAATGTGGTCATGGTTGTTGAGCTAATTACAGTGATTAACTGGCGGATCAAGCTATTTTTCACAAAAAACAACAGGGGAGGGGGGGGCTAAGGCAAATTTTGGACAACGATTCTGCACTAGGGCCACACAAAAGTTGATTGTACATTATCCTTTTAGCTTAGTTATGAAATGTCTTTAATTCACATTAAAAGTCTAGAAAAGCTGTGTCTTCGAACTTCCTTCTGCCTGAAGCAGTCGCAAAGAAAGCAGTGGAAGCTATCCAACTAAACAAATCAGTGTTGACTATGCCTCGCTGGTGTCTAGAATAATTGCTTTAAAAGGGTAATCTTTTACAATTCCAACTTTGAATATTGAATTACTAGATTTTACACTTTTTTATTTCAGAATAGTACCTTTGAACATGTTCAAGTTTATCATGTTCAACAAAAAGACACCATATTCATAAATATTCAATATAGTTGTTTAATCTTTATCTTTTAAAACCAAAATTTGATTTGTTTAAAAAAATTTTAATTTACTAAAAACAATATACAATAATTTCGAAAATCTGCATTATTTTAAGAGTGTCTTAGAATACTTAGAAAAAACGCATTTAAAATAGGGCAATGGAATGTCCGTGGAATGTCACCTGAGCAGTGTTTTCATAACTAACACTAACACCTAACACTAACCTAACAGTTAGGCTAACACTTAGTCAGTGTTAGCCTAACTGTTAGGTTAGTGTTAGGTGTTAGTGTTAGTTATGAAAACACTGCACCTGAGGTGGGTCTTGCCTGAAAGAAATGGCAAGCCATATAACGATCACATTAATTAAAGTTACAAATTATAACTTTACAAAAATATATATTTTTGGTGCCGACTTTCTATGTGTATTTTTCGGGCAGAGATAGATCAGCGCGATTAAAATTGGGCCGAACTTACGGTCCTACTGCAGAAGCGGTTGCCAAAAATTTGCCTCCGTCCCCCTGTTTTTTTTATTGAAAAGCAGCTTGTCCGCCTGTTCTTTTGATGGTGATCAGGATCAACCATAATCACCATGATCACTACTCTATGGTGTGTAGAATTTTGCTTGCATTTTGTGATCAAGTTCTATTATTTGACCAAATTTTGTATGAATTGAATTTTGGACGAATTGAATTTAGAAGAAATGATATGGCACCACTTTTTCTCTACTCTAAAGAGCTAAGACTAATTTGAACAAACAATAGTAACTACAGTTACTAATAACCAATCAGTATAAGATTTTAAATTAAATTTACCACCTTTATTTAATTATTGCTCAATAATGTATTTTCTTTTTACTCGGAAACTACATTTTTCTAATTTTCATAAAAATAGTCTCAACGAAAAAATATATATATTGCTCAAAAATTACTAAGAAAACTTCTATTTTTATGGATTCAAATGACAATTCAGCTTTATCTCCCTTACTGTGCTTTTTAGTAATAATCCCAGAAATTTTATTTCATTTGCTCACATTCATAGTCTCAGCCTTAAATATTTTTCTAGTTCATAAAACTTCTATACTTCACAAAAACCTGAAATTTATTTTGACTGGGCAGTCTTTGGTTATAGTAGCTTTTTCATTAAGCCGACTAATAGAAATTTGTATCAAATTTTGGACACAAAATTTGTTTTGGACTGACAGCAAAATTTTAGTACTTTTCCAAACTTTTGTGGTTGTTTTCAGCAATTATATCGGATATGTTTTTTGTTTGAAAGGATATTGTCGACTGTTCTAGTGAAAAAGTACGAGTATATAACAAGCTCTTATTTTAGCACAGTTTGGTTCTGTGCAGTTGTAAGTTTTTGAAATAATATGAAAATATCAACGCTGTGGCAGTATAAACCACCCCCCCCCCACCTCCCCCAAATAAAAACCGAGGTTATGAATAAACCCTTTTTAGTAATGTCTAGGCCCGAAGCCTAAATTATTTAGTAGGCGGGGATGGATGTGTTGTTAGGTGCGTCTTTAAAAGCCTCACCGAAGAGGCTTTAAAAACTGACAAAAATAAAAAGCCAAAGTCCCACTCGTGGGCTTTTTCATATGGGAAAATTCAGGTTTTTTTTTCGAAAAGTCATACTGGGGCTTTGAAAGCCACACACTGCCAACCCTGGTCAAACATGACCCCGAAAGCTCATATAAGCAAAAAGTAATGAGAATTTTTTTTACCATTAAAAAAAAATTTAAGTGATTTTTTGGTTCATTTACAAAAAATGAGAGTATGGTGGGACTACAGAACTGCCCAAAAAAATACTATATGACTGAGAAATATCCAAACAGAAAATTCTGATTGAAAAATGTTTAATACTTTGTCTTTGCGAAAAATCAATCGTTTAGACATTAGCTTCAGCTGGCACCACCTTTTTCCAATATTTTTTAGAAGATTCCAATCGTGGAGCAGCTCTAGGAACAGTAATTGCATGTTTTATCAGCGTCTTTCTTAGTCTGACAGAAATATTTGTACGTTTTTAGTAACCATATATTCTGTAACACAGAATAGGTGTGAACGTTTTTTACTATTGTAAAACAAACTGTTTAGATACTAGTTTTTGTAATTTATCTAAATCAAAAAAGGTATAATTCTCGGATATTTGTGCAATCTGACAATAGTTTATCAGAAGCTTATCAAGTAAGTTTTAAAAATTTCGCTTCAAATTTTCAAAATAAGGTTAATGAAAAGGTTTCTTATATAGTAGAAAGACAAATTGAGATAACGTCAATCCGAATCTTTCATTGATTCGGATATTTGTTACAGTCAACTCCCGATTTAGTGTACACCGGATTTAGTGTACACCTGCATTAAATCATTTTGGCCGGCGGTTAATTAAAATGACTAGAATGAACCCTCGATATAGTGTACACCTGGAGCCGGTCCCCAGGGTGTACACTAAATCGGGAGTTGCTTGTACAAGCAATTTCATTCAATCCAACCAAATAGTCTCAAGGGTGACGTTAACCTGGGGCAGTAGTAACAATACTTCCGTGGCTAATCTCTATATAGTATTTGGACTATGTTTGTCTGTCCCTCTGTCACGTTTTTCATCGAGATGTTTGTTCGCGGCATAAGTAGCCTTAGAGTTAATGCTCTTGTATTAGTGTTATATACCATTTGACGCTAAATTGTCTGAAGATGTGCCCTTTTAGAATGTGCAGTACCGTATTTCCACACTTCCACCAAGCTATGGCCTTGGAATTGGAAAAAAAAACATTTTTCGAGAGGTGAACAACTGAGAAAAAATAAAAAATTTAAACTAAAAAAATTTGTAGCGAGGCATTTTACTATTGTGCAGTTTTATTTTTTGGGGTATCAAGCGGTGGTACCCAATCGGAGGTGCCCAGATAGAGGAACCCAGGTGGTGGTACTACAAAAAAGAAAGAGGATGGCTAACTTGGTGTTCACAAGTGATCGTAAAAAATTTAAGGAGGACAGACTTTAGGGGGGGGGGGGTGGTATTAATGTATTTTGACTAGAGAATGGGATTTCGCGACCTTAAGTTAATTTTATTTTTATTTTTAACCCCTAATTTTTTTACGGAAAGCAGAGCTATGTTTTGAGTATAAGGTTGTAAGTGACTGTGCCTGCAAAATTTGAAAAAAATTCTCGAAAAGCTGCAAAAATTTTCCGACAGCCTGGACTTTTTTTAGAATTTTTGCTTTTTTCGCAAATTTTGCAGGGACAGTCATACACAACCTTATACTCCAAATGTAGCCCTGCTTTTTTGCGTCATTTTCAGTATAGACTTGTATATAACCATGTCAGCTAGAGCACCTATAAAAATGTAAGTTCTGACACAATTCCGAAAAGTACCGTTACGCCCTTGAATTGGACCAGGGCAAATTTTTTCGAAATTTTTTTTTATATCGAAACTTCGATTTGATGTGTTTTTCGTCGGGTAGGTTCATGGTAACTTCGACTGGTGTGAAAAAAGTAAGGGGTTTAAAATAAAAGTCGAGTTAACTTAAGCTAGCAAAATTCCATTTTCTAGTCAAAATATCATAACCTCCTCAAGTTTGTCCTCTTTAAAAAAAATGCTCTGAAAACGTGCAATAATTATTACTCAACCTAATACAATGTGTGTTTTTTTTTAATTTAAGTTATTTTAGTCTGTAAAAAATTTGTTTTTTAATCATATCAAAGCAATTTTTTGCTTGTCCGAAAGTCCTAAGTATGCCATAGAGGACGTGCTTTTTTCAATTTCAAAATACCAAAAATAATGTTTTTCCTTTCACATTCAAAACTTTTATGAGTGCTGACGACGATGCGATGTATCGCATCGCAACATCGCATCGCACGCAGCAAATTTGGGCTAAAACATAGCATCGCAACACCGCACGCGAATTTCTCAAAACATCGCACATCGCATCGCAAGCCAGGAAGGTCCAAACACATTGCATCGCAACATCGCATAAAGACAAATTGTCAGCTCTAACTTTTATATATTTTTATATAAGAAAATACCTGCTTTAATGTGATTTAATGAAAAAATTCTATAGATCATATTTTAAAAAACTCCTTGAGCTCTATTGTTGTTTGCAAAAAAGTGGTTTTCTGAATGTGGACTCTGCTATTGAATTTTTTCACTTTTAGCAACGGAAGTATTGTTCATACGGCTCCTGGAGTCTCTTCATTGTAAGCGTTGCCTGTATTGACAATTTCGGACTCAAAAATACCAGCTAATATGGAATTTTTCGGACATTGAATAATTTGTGAGACAATTTTTAGCTCTCGGAAAACATAAAAACTGGAAAACAATTAGCACCTACTTTTTTCTTTCACTTTTTTAACAGTGTATTGTTTGCCTTTGGAGTTTCCATTATTTACTTTCAAATTGCAAATACCGTTATTCTGATAGAATTATTTCTTCTATTTTATTACTTTTTGTTGCATTATCTAATCTGTGTATTCAAACAACTGCTTAAAACTAGCTTAAAACTAGCTCCATTTTGAATAATAGTGTGCAACAAAATGTTAAGTTTTTCTAGCTTAGAGCACAATTCCGAAAAATAAAAAACTTAGAAAATCTCTCTGTAATTTTTCCGTAAACTGCAAAATACCCGAATTGCTTTAAGTTTTTGTAGTAATTTTTTAATATCTCAACAATTAACTTACAGCAAATCGCCTTGCAATGATGAAGTCGCATCTTTTGCTGCACTAAAACGCTTTCACAAATTAATTCAATTGAGCAAACAAAAGCAGTGTGTTATTCAAGGACTTGATCAAAAGCATCCTCTTCTAACTGGTTCAATAAACTCAGCTATACAAAAGTGGCATGATAGCTGGCCTTTGGAATATGATGAGGAAGTTGATGACCTAGCACTCAATGTGACCAAAAATTTGGAGGCAGTATGCAGAGACAGCGAAGAACTGTATCTACTTCCCTCTACTTTCGATGGCAAATACTTCGTTGACTCGTTTGTCGAGTTTGTACCAGCTGGTTTTGTATCCTTCTATCCCAAATGGTAAATTAAGTAAATTGAGATTTTGAATATAGAAGTGAGATAATGCAGGTAAGACCCATGTCTGAGTCTGTTAATTCAAAGAAAAGCTTATTCTGTACAGTGCGTCGGCCCTCCAAAAGAAGCCCAAAAAGCGTTTAAAATTTTGAAAAAAAGTTTAATAGAGAGTTAAATAAACGTATAGTGATTGTAAACATATATAAAAGTATAAAGACTGAGTCATGTGTCTAACCTACTGAATTCCCACCTAGCCGCAAGATTCGTGTCCGTTTTAATCATTTTTTAATAATGAATAAATAATACTTTTCAGCCAATACTCCACTTTAAGTCCTATTCTGCACAAGAGTAGTCTAGTACCCCCTTTTTGTGCGGGTAGCTGGAGTAGGGAGAAGAGAAATCTAGATATTTTACAAGTTTTTGAACGTCTCCATTCATTGACTGCGGTTCTTCGTTCAAACAATTTTCATCATTTTGAAAAATTCAGTAATTGTTTCAAATTTTCATTTATTTTTTCTAAGCTTGAGCCTCGTATATCAATAAGGATTTTTATTGTAATGTAAAGACCTAAGTCTAAACAGTAACTTTTTTTCCCTAAAGAAACGAGACTTTCGGAATACATTTCTTTTTGAAAATCCAAGTTTGATGTAATTTTGAAAGCCTAAGCCTTTCGAAATAGCCAAGCCTAGGTGATTTTTGAAAGCGAAAAAAGAGTCTAAAATAATTTTCAGAATACGCAATCCTAAAAAGATTTCCAGAAAACAGAAGCCTAATATAATTTTGAAAGACAAAAGTCTAAAGTATTTTTTAAAGCCGAAGTCTGGAAAGGTATGTAAAACACAAATTTTTGTCTATTTAAGCAATTATACAAATATATATTTTAACAATGAAACAAATATTCAGACTAGCTACCCAGACTTAAGGTCTCTAAGTTCAGAACAGTTATGGAAAAAAGTAGCTTGAGTAAAATTCTAGCCTTTTATCATAACCGCCGTATTACAATGCTATATTAGAAAGCCAGTCCATGCACCGGAATACGTTAACTGATCAAGGGTCATATAAATATCTATTATTTTTTTTATTTTTTTTTTTTGTTAATATCTTAATATATAAATTATTCATAACCAAAAGGAAGAATCCGGTAGTCTGAGCGATAACCTTTTCTATTACAAGGAGAATACCTGCTTCTTAGATATTACTATGGATTTCTTATCTGTAAGGATCCTGTTATATCCGATATTATAGGAGAGTCTTGCCCTTTCTTTGAAAGATATAAAAATGGACATGTTTTCGAATCCAGTGTTATCCTCGTACTTTGAGTATCGTCTTCACAGATCCTTTTGAATCTTTAAGTTCAATCCATTGTTTTGGTCTGCAACAAATTCTTCAATTGTATAGTTTGAATATTCTCGAGTCATCTCATAGATAACTTCCTTCCTTATTGAAGCAGTTGACGGACCATAGTTTAAACAATATAACACAGGTCTCTAATTTTCACTGCTAAAGTATCAATTAAAGGATCTAGGTGAAGATGCTCGAATATTAAACTATACAAATTGATTTCTTGCAGCCAGGACCAAAACAATATGTAATTAGACAAAGTCTGTGATAGACGATACTCAAGTACTACCTGGTTCGAAAATGTCTTTGTATGATCTTCAAGACATACTAGGGCAAGACTCTCCTATAATATCGGAATATAAGATCCTTACAGATAAGAAATCCATAGTAATATCTAAGAAGCAGTCTAAAAAGTATTCTCCTTGTAATAGAAAAGTTATCGCTCAGACTACCCTTCTTTGGTTATGAATAATTTATATTATTAAGATATTAACAAAAAAAATAAAAAAATAAAAAAAATAATAGATATTTATATGACCCCTTGATCAGTTAACGTATTCCGGTGCATGGACTGGCTTTCTAATATAGCATTGTAATACGGCGGTTATGATAAAAGGCTAGAATTTTACTCAAGCTACTTTTTTCCATAACTGTTCTGAACTTAGAGACCTTAAGTCTGGGGTAGCTAGTCTGAATATTGTTTCATTGTTAAAATATATATTTGTATAATTGCTTAAATAGACAAAAATTTGTGTTTTACATACCTTTCCAGACTTCGGCTTTAAAAAATACTTTAGACTTTTGTCTTTCAAAATTATATTAGGCTTCTGTTTTCTGGAAATCTTTTTAGGATTGCGTATTCTGAAATTATTTTAGACTCTTTTTCGCTTTCAAAAATCACTAGGCTTGGCTATTTCGAAAGGCTTAGGCTTTCAAAATTACATCAAACTTGGATTTTCAAAAAGAAATGTATTCCGAAAGTCTCGTTTCTTTAGGGAAAAAAGTTACTGTTTAGACTTAGGTCTTTACATTACAATAAAAATCCTTATTGATATACGAGGCTCAAGCTTAGAAAAAATAAATGAAAATTTGAAACAATTACTGAATTTTCAAAATGATGAAATTGTTTGAACGAAGAACCGCAGTCAATGAATGGAGACGTTCAAAAACTTGTAAAATATCTAGATTTCTCTTCTCCTACTCCAGCTACCCGCACAAAAAGGGGTACTAGACTACTCACAAGAAAAATGCCTTTCAAGCAAAAGAGTCTTCTGCTAAAATATCTATAGACTTGACGTCTTCTGCAAAAGTGCTAACAGCCAGCAAAGAAATGCACGGTCAAGACAACCAGTTGCTTGCTAACGTTGGCTGTCAATTCACAGCCAACTTTATTCACGAAAAATTCCAACGCTCTATGGCTGTTAATGACAGAAGTTGGATGGCCTGTAAAATGGTCAGATTTTGGTATTTGAAAGTATTCAAATGTGATTTAACTTTCTAGAAAGACACAAGATGCCTTCTAGTCACTTCTTCAGGCTATGCAGTTGCTTCCTCCGATAAAAGGTTTCAGCCAATGCATTTATCGCAGGATGAACCACAATGTTGACACCCTGCTAAGAAAAAACATTCTTAAAGTGTATGTGATTTTTTTTTGCCAAAATGCTAACCTGCAGACCCAAAATGTTGTTTCAAGATTTCCAAACCCAGAAAGTGTTATATTGAACAAGTATGCACAGCAGGATTGGAAGCATTTTGAAAGCAGGGTACACGGTTAATCCGACCAAAAATTAGTAAGACGGAAGTTTGTAAATTGATCAACAACTATGCTTACAGTCAAAATCGAACTGGCTTCCAAATTTCAGCTACCTATCATAATTTTCCTATAGTCGGGTACTCAACAAATATGTATTTCAAAATAATTATTTTTTGAATTGATCTAGAGTCGCCGCTCAAAGTATTCCCATCGGCGCGAGCATTCTGCTTTTAATTTTGATACTTGTCAGCCGACTATTTTAATGATGAAAATACCAATATTTTAAAGATACCAGCTGGAAATAATATTAATTACAAATATTTGAATAAAAAAGCGTGTAAAACAAAAATTTTAAAAACTAAAATTTTTTTGTAAGTTTTAGTTATTACATTTTTAGCACTAAATGGAGGGATTATCAAGAAGAGTGTCTAATGCCTAAATCAGATGGGAGACAACAGTTTCAGGGCAATACAGCTATGGCAGCTCCAGCTGCCGCTGGTCGCAATACAGGTTTTCATGATGTTCTCTCAGCTATGCAGTTTCTAGGAAATAAAATGGCTGGATTGGCTGCATCACTAATGTGGTTAGTAGCTTCGCTATAAAAAAATTTACAATTTTTTATTAGAAAAAATAATTTTGAACACTCGAATTTTTCCTAACTTCAATCTTGAAAAGCATTTTTCTAAGATTCTGTTAGGTTTAGACTCCTAAAGGTGACTTCCAGCAAAATGCTTAAGTGAAAAAGAAAAACTAGAAAATGTAATGTAAGGAAATTCAAAATTTGGCTGTGACTTCTCAATTTTAAAAGCAGTTACACTTGTAAATCAACCATGCTTTTCACAAATTTGTTGTCAAAGTTTTAAATAGACAGTTTGCACTGTAGTAAAAGCAATTGATAGATAGTAAAGATCTAAACTTTACGCACATCAAGCAAAGTGTTAAACCGGAAATTTCAGAATAAAAATTTTCAAACATATTCATATCACTATCAGAATTTTTGTGCCTTTCGTTGTTTTTTTAAATGAGTCACCAGATAAAATAGAAGCTAAAAGTTTCAGGTTTGAATTCTCAATCTTCATTCGTCAGTCTTTTGAACAATCGAGTTATCTGAAAGTTGAGTGTGATTTTGAGAACTTAGAAATGGTTGAGCAATGTGCTATGGAGCACACACACTACAATTTGAATGTTGATCAAACTGTCACTCTTAAAGCTGTGTTAAGGACTGGATGTTTTGGGTAATTAAAAAAACTTTAAATTAAGGTTGAAATGTTTTATTTTTTAGCAACCTTACTATAAGTCCTGCTAGTGATACAGGACTTAATTTGTTTGTGCTCGACACAAAATGTGATGATATTCCCACTATGACTTCTAGCCAACGTTTTTTTCATATCAAAGTAATTATTTGTGGGTGCTTCTGATCCAAATCAACAACTTTATTTAGTACCTGACTGCAATATGACTACTCCAAAGTACAGAAAGCCAAGATCTGACTTGGATTACACTACTTCTCATCCACAAGTAAGTTCAACTTTAGGAAAACTTCGTTCAAGCAGACATGCTTGTCGCTCATATACAAAGTGGTGCAATTTTATGCATGTTTGTTTTAGTCAATAACTGTTGATTTCGATATCAGATTTTAATAAAAAAATTAAACGGCTTGTGTCATTAGACGCCGAACTTGCTACGGTTGATATGTTTTACGGAATGCTTGGTCAAGTGTCTGAAAAATTGAAAGCGAAATTGCTGAATTTGTTAAAATGTTGTTATCAAGGTACTTGTTTGGATGTGCACCACATTTTTTTGCTTCGATCCCCCTGTGGTTTTTTACCACAAAATGCCTTGGTCCGCTTTTTGTTTTGAAGGTAATCATGGTTAAGGTGAACATGTTAACCACAATCACCATTATCACTACAATCACCATATTAACCAGTGTTGTTCTGAGGACGATTTTTTGGCCTGTGAGTGAGAGTGAGTGAGAATGAAACTTGCTCTCACAGGCTGTGAGTGAGAGTGAGAATTTTGAATTTTGTCCTCACAGGCTGTGAGTGAGAGTGAGAATTTTGAAATTTGTCCTCACTGAGAGTGAGAATCTCACTGAGATTCAGTGAGAATCTCAGTGAGAATTGAAAAATTTCAATTTGCAATTTTTTATTAAGCACTTTTTGGGAATTGATATAAACAAATGATTGTGTATTCAAAAGAGTAAATTGAGTTTAACTTCTATGTCTTGCCGTTGCTAACCTGCATTGAGAGAAAGTTCGTTCGATTGGGCTGCCCGTCGTCTTAATATTTCTATTGCCAGCTCAGCAACATATTTCCACTCCTGAAATGTTCTCTTATAACCAGTGTTTTCATAATTCACACTGACAGTGACACTGACATTGACACTGACATGTCAGTTTAGCGAACCTGACATTTTTTGAAATTCGCTTGAAAAAGAAACAGAAGGAGAATGCAAAACAGCAAGTTGAGTTGGCGATCTCTCAGGTTTAAATAATATCACCTGCCGTATTTCCTTCAATATAAGTCCCACTCCAATACATGCCCCCCTCCTCAACTTTGAGGTCTGTATCTCAGGCAGAAGCAATATTTTTCAAAGCTGTTGTCTAACTCTAACAGTTCTTCTGATTTCACTTTTTATATTTTGGTTGAGCACCCGAACATCTCGAGATTGAATTCCAAATTTTCCGATTTTCGGGGATTCGAAAATAGAATCCCGGGCTCCTATTAAAGAAATACGGTATTCCACCCATTTTATTCAATACCTATTTTACAGCTATGAAAATTTTTTTATTTACTTAACATACTCGACGTTTACTTTGTGCTCTTCATTATTTTAATTACTACCTTCTTTGAAAACAATTTATTTTTACAACCTTACTTGATTTCGTTGCATGATTTGAATAATAAAGACTGAAATAATTCAAGAATGATATAATTGATACCGTCTATGTAACGGAAATTCTCAAAAATTCTCAATCAGAATTGAGTGAGAATGATATTTTGTGTGAGTGAGAGTGACTGAGAATAGCATTTGTCCTCACAGGCTGTGAGTGAGATTCTCACTGAGAATTCTCAGTGAGATTCTCACTCGGAGTGAGCTCAGCACAACACTGATATTAACATAACCATAATGGACGGGGGGAGCAAGGCATTTTGTGGTAAAAAACAACAGGGGGACCAAGGCAAAAAATGTGGTGCATATTCTGAAAAAGTTCCGTTATCAATGTTATGGAATGAAAAAATTTGGGCAGAAATCTATCTTTAAAATATTGCATTTAAGGTTATGGACTAACTTCTACGAAAATAGCAATTTTTTTAAATTTCGTTTTTTCCTTCTCAGCTGTAGCAAGTTTGGTATCAAACGATTGCCTATTACATCATAAGTCAAAAAAAAAGGTTTTTGAAATTTGATATCTAAAAAGAGAAATCATTGACAAAAAACTGTGTGCTTAAATCAAGTCACCACGTAAATTTGTTTGTAAAAAACTGGTTTCGCTAAGTGAATTCAAAAATAAATTACACTGACGCAAAATCAGGCAGGAATTCGAAATTCTGAACATGCTCAAATTCCGGGTTTACTATTTTAAACACGCCAAGACATATGAAAGTCATTGTCAAAATTTAAATTCCTCTCGATGCAATAATTACAAGGTGGATTGCTGCCTTACAGGCGCCTTGTGAAAAAGTCAATTGCTGTAACCACGAATGCACTCAGCCTTCTTTTTTTATTGCGATCTCTTAGGAGCCTCTTAGTAGTCAATGTTTCGAAAGCTATCTATCTACCTACCCATCACACTTGGCCATCCACCTACCCTATCTGGCCAACTACCTACTCTACCAAGTCATTTATCTAACCTACCTAGCATCTACCCACCGTATAAAATCACATACTCCAACCAGCTGCCACACACAAAGAAAATTAAAAATTGAATGATAAATTTCAACTTCTTTTTGAGACAAAAACATTTAAATTAAATGAAATTACATATTTACTGTGGTCCTGATTTTCTGGATGCTAATCTTAAAATCGATAACGCTCTGACCAAAACTTGTGTTTACATGGTATCTTTTTTATACGGTAGCTAAGATTCTGCGCTACAACGTAACAGAGAGCTTTTTAAGATTTTGCTCTTAAAAAGTCCGAAAAATCGAACTCATGAAAAACGTGACTGACGGACAAACACCATTATCACTATAATCACCATATTACCATAAAACAAATTTTTTTTTGTGAAAATGACACAATAAGCTCAAATGTTTTTTGTCGCAAGAGGAATTCGAATTTTGACAATGACTTTTAATTTTTAGGAGCACTTTTTAAGCAAATTGACTATGCTGAAAATGAAATCAGTGTCAGAATTTCAATTTCGATTAGTGATGAAAAGGTTTTCCGTCAAAATGTTTTAAAATGTTTGTCAACTTTTTTGAAATGGTCGTTTAACCCGCTAAACACTTTGTTTCGCTCAACTTTGTAGCATTTATTTGGTGTAGTTTGAATTGCTCTTTCAAATATATGTAGATTTTTGCTGAGCAGACTGCTGTATTCCACCCGCTTTTGCATATTTATTTCGAAACATAATTTTTTTTTAAAATGACACAATTGTTTCTTCAGGCCATATATTTTACAATTAGTCATCATAAATCCTTTAACATGTCAAAAAGAAAGCTGAGAATTTGCCCTTAAAGTTAAGGGGGGGGGGGGTAACGGAATAATCAGAGAGGAGAGAGAAACTAGAAGAAATTAAAGCTTTTAGAAAACTTTTCGAAACTATAATCTGCTCAAAAAAGTTAATATCTTTATGGTGAAAATAAAAAATAAATAAAAGAAAGAAAGAATTGCTAAACTTCGGCTTCAATATTTGAAAAATTCGGTATCAATATTTTTCAAAAGACTGATAGATTTTTAGCCAAAATTACGACTGATCGATCGATTTTTTTTTGATATGGATATCGACTGTGCACATCACAATTGTAAACTTTCCTAGAAATAGTAAAAACCTGAATCCAAGCACGTTTAGAGTTCCTGAATTTAGCCCGAAATGGTTGAAATTCCGGAATAAAAGAATGCTTGAACTTTAACAACCTTCATCGGCTTTTAATTATTCGGGCAACAGCCTTTTTTAATTATAAAATATTCCCATTAGCTACAACGATGAGTCTTAAAATAAGTTATTTATTATATTATTTTTTAGGAGTCTATTAATTTGTGTTCATCTGCTCCGGTGCTTACCTTTGTATCAATTACTGCAGTCACTTGTTCTTTTTCTGTGCTATTATTGCCTTTTATTTTAAAACAGACACTTTATAACATTCAGTTAAGAGGTTAGTTAGGAAATCTTCTGTGGATAATTATGATGTATATAGAAATAAAATTTTGCACAAATATAATTTGCATATATCTTCCCAGAATCAAATTTTTTCTAAAAGTGTTCCCAAACACCTTATATAGACTCAGAATCACCTCAGAACTTTAGAACCTCAGAAACTCAAAAAAGGCATAATTTTTAAGTTGTGGTCTACAGAAAATGGCTTCTTGGGCATTTTTAATTTTCGACCATTTGACTGTTTTACTTCTTTTCAACATGGCAAGCGCAAAAAGAGTTTCTATTGTATTTTTGATCAAGATTTTTGCTTGGAATCATGTCTAAAGTAAGTGAGCGTGCGCATCTCCAACCCTTTGAGCCTAATGCGGTCCTTTTGAGATTGCAGAGTTTTTTTATACGGTAGACCCCAGCAGAAATCTGTTCAACTTTTTAAAGTTCAACAATTTGACGCTAGTAGCAAATGAACCCCCCCTCCCCTAAGAATCCGACTTTTTAAAATTGCTGTAACTACCCTTGCAAACAACAAGTTTAGGCGTAGCCCTTAGGCTTGGGGATAGGCCAGCGTACGGAAGTCTTGACTAATAAAGAGTTTGCGCACATTTTCCGGGATCTGGGACATAAATTTGGGTACTTTTTACTAAAGTGAATAAGGTGAAAATCGTTGGAGGGGGTATTCGCTACTAGGGTCAACAATTTCAACATTCAATTCATTTTAATTTTAATTTTTCTAGTTTTTGAAGTTATTTCTAAAAAACAATGGAAAAAACCGTTGATTCTCTTATAGGAATATCACATCCTATTCAAATTAGTGCTTTTGGCATTGCGATTTACGCGCACTCTTCGTACACCATTATTAAGTGAGATACCATTCATTGTGTAGTCAGTGAAATAAGAAACATAAAAATGTTGGCACTTATTGGGCTGGGGCCGGATTTTTTACTGATTTCAGAGTTTTTGTGTTTCTGAATAACATTTACCGTATTTCTTCTAATAGAACGACCGGTCGGTCTATTTTTCAATGCCCCAAAATCGGAAAATTTTAGGTCGATCTCGAGATTTCTGTGTGAACATCCAAAATCTAAAATCCAGAATCGGTATAGCTCATGAGAGTTAAAAAATTCAACAAACAGCTTTGCAACAATATTGACTTTGCTTCGATATATAGACCCTCAAAGTCGAGGGTGTCGTTCTATTAGAGGAAATACGGTAGATATAGGAAGATAAACAAGGATTATATGGCTAAATTGCCGAATTCCTGATTTGCCTAAAATCATATTCAGCTCTCCTGCTCAGCTGGTGAATACAAGAAAAAGTTTCAAATGGTGGTGCAAGGCGTGATCAAAGCAGCCGAAGAGAACAGCACCTAGTCTTTAACTTTTCAGCTCTCGTGTCCAGCATAAGAAGCCAGCGAAATGATGAAACCTAGTCTTCTAGTCTGCCGATTCTCAGTCCCGGATGCTGCCAATCATGGAAATTTGTCTTTCTCGCCAGTCCAAGCTCATTCACTGTACATCAGTGCCCAATTTATAATATATAATTATCTTGTTAACTGGGCTGTGGTTGGTGGATCTTCCAGCTTACCATGATGCACCAATGAAATCCAAGCTTAAACCTTTTCTAGTGTTCTTACTATAGTTACAATTGTTACAAAATTAAGTTCTGCGGTTTTTTTTTTCTAGAAACTTACCCTTCATATAGTCTGATCTATTTTACAAAAAAATATTGTTAATATGATAAAATATTATAAATGTACTTTATAAAATACTGTTATGGAATATACTCTACTTTTTATTTACAATAATTTTTTGCATTGTCGATATAGAACAATTACTTTTTATTTTATTATTTTTTTAAACATGATCTTTGTGTAGAATAATCCACATATAGCCGCTTCAAATGTACATAGAAGAGCTAAGTACGGTCCAAGGTAATTAGGTAGTGGAAATTTCATAGTCTTAATTTTATTTATTAAAAAATGGTTACAAAATATCAGGTTGTTCAGAAGGTTCGCAACCACCCTGAAAACGTTTGTTTTTGATTTTTTTAAATTTGTTTTAACTTTTTATTCGCGGTTTCAACTAAATGATAACGATGCGATAGCAAATCCATCATCTGGTGCATAATCCCCTTCTGTCCTATAACTGCTTCAAATGGACAAATCAAATCTGTTTAGACGCAAACAAAAGAGCCAGATGCCTTTGAGTTGAAAATTTAAGACAAAAAGCAAATTTGTATAATTTGGCTGGGAAGTGCTGCGTCACCCGCTATTTTACCGGATTATCCACCAGACTTTGGGTTTGTTATCGCATCGTTATCGTTTAGTTGTAAGCGCGAATAAAGAGTTAGAACAACTTGAAAAAAAATCAAAAGCAAACGTGTTCAGGGGCGGTCGCGAACTTTCTGAACAAGCTGATGCAAATTTTAAAATTTCAAATTTTAAAGATTTTACTTCCTTCTTTGGTACTTTTTTCTCAAAACCTCCTCTTTCATATAACAAAATGACTTTACGGACCACTAATATCAAAATTACTTTAAAATAATTTTGAACACTTCTGAAAAGTCGATTTGGGAGGGGGTGGAGAGACTGAGTCGGCTGTTGGTGGCTTATATCGCAAGATTTAAAAAGCATTGAATAATTTCGAGAAAGAATAGCGCAAACTTAGAATAACTAATTCAAGAGCTAGAGCCATAGAGCCGTAGAGCCGCTACTGTTCGAGAAAATTGACCTGTAAAAAACGCCGCCTTATCATTTTCGGGTAAAAAATTTTAGATAGAATTTTTTTCAAAGTTTGGATGTATTTTTCAATAAAAGTATCTTATTAAGTATTTTTGTGTCTGAGACATAGCTGCACGTTTTTTTTAAATTTTATTTCACTTTTTATTACGTTTTAATAGTATTAATAAAGTATAGTATTAATATTATCGGTTAAAAAGGTTAAAATGGCATTTTCTGGTGAGGTCCGATAATAGGAAAGAACCTATTTTTTTGTGTCTGAGACATAGCTGCACGAGCGCCAGCGCCCGGCGCTTTTGAGCGCCGGCGCTTTTTCCGGCACTGGCGCGAATTTTTTTTACTATTTTAACTATTTTTGACTAGGCCAGCGCTGGCGCGAATCGTGACTAGACCGGCGCTGACACCGGCGCGCAAATTTTGATGCTGATGCTTTTTTTGTTTCAAGTAATTTGTTGTAGAATAAGTTTATGCCAATTCTTTAATTTAAAAGCGTTTTTATAATTCAAATTTTCTATTTGTGTTACTCGAATATGCAACAATACGTGTTTCATTCAATAAATCCATCAAGAACATCGTTTTTTTTTTTCATCCCTTGTCTTTTTTCCGACATTCCACTTCTGAACGAGAATTTCAAGGTACTCGCCAACAATTTGTTGGGCGGCGGTATCATCATTAAAAGCTGTTGTATTGCATCTGATGTTTGATCGCCACTATTACTATCTTAAACATTCGAAGCACTTTTATTCCTACTTCTTCGACAGATACGCTGGCCTGGCGCGGCGCGATTTTTTTTTGTTTAGAATTTAGAATTTAAATTTAGGCACTCTGACGCCGGCGCTGGTGCGCAATTTTTAAAATTGACGGCGCTGGCGCTATTTTTCGGACCGTGTGCAGCTATAGTCTGAGACCCCTGGGTGCTTTAGGGAAAAATTTCTTCTGCCCTAAAATATATGATCTCGATAAACTGCCATTTTTACTATGATATGGATCAATCCCTCTTTGAAAAACACCAATTCTGCAAACCGCAACTATACGGCCGGTCCCTTGGGGTGGCAGTTTAAAAGTGGTTTGACTGTATTATTTTTGTATTTTTTCAAGGAAAGATCGTTTACGAAAAAAGAAATTTGGAAATACGAGATAGCAGACAAGTAAATTCAAAACTAACATTAGTGAAAATAAATCCAATAATACTCGGAATAATATTGAAAACAATCTCAGATTGTAACGTTAATTTGACTGCTTTGTTCTTCTAAACAATGAAATTTCCATTAATTTTTTGTTTTTTTCCAAAACAACTTACACTGCTATAAGATTTGTTTTAGCTAGTTTAACAAACAGAATTCCAAAAATGATGTTTAAAGTTCCAAAAATCATTTTAATCGAGTCTTGAGGGATGTTCTTAAAGTTGATCAATAGACATTGAAATAGTTCGCAGTGTGATACTAAATTTTTCAAATATTATATTAACAAAGCACTTGAACCTGAACAGTAGCTATTTTTATATGTGGACTTTGATAAATCCTTTCATAAATGCTATAAAATTCGAATTTTGACGGACTGTGGCTATGCAATATGGTCCGTCTAAATTTGACTACCAAAGACCTCCGGACTTATTACCGCTAAGAATTTGGTAACTGCATAGAATTTGTTTCGTTAAACCAGTATTTCTCACATATGCTTTTATAGCCCGGCATCCCCTTTCAGGATTAGCATGAAAACTTAGATAATATGGGTCTTCAATAGTCAAATTTAGATGGACCATATTGCGGATTCGAAATTCCAATATTTTTTATAAAAAAGAATAATGCTTGGAAGTAAAAGAAAGTTCAAGGGGTCCGAGTTTTGTCCGAACTTATCGATCAACCTAAAATTTCCAACTATGGCCCCCAATATTTTTTCGGGGTCAAACAAAAACTCTTCAAGGGATTAATGGAGAAAAAAGGTAAGCGAAAAGTTTTGATCCAAAATTTACCAAACAGAAATAGAAAATGTAACCTTTGTTTATGTCTAGCGGTAATTCCAGAGTGTAAATATAAAAGCTTGCAATATACACAATAAAAAACACCAGTATTTCGCTGAACAGAAGTGCTTTTTCCTCTCAACATTGAAGCGAAAATTTAAGGTTAGGACCAAATACCTCTCTAATGTCAGAAAAAATATAGCTAATGGCTCAAGTACTAAATAATTATTTTTAAATATTCCTAAATAAAAACCCAATAAGCATTGTTATTAAGTCCTAAAGCAGTAGAATGAAAAATGACGTAATTAAAAAATATTACTGAAGATATAGAGTTCAAAATATTTGCAGTTAGATAGAACAGCATGGTATTAGATAATCCTTTGACCAACATTTTGCTTGGATAAAAAGCGTTATGGAAAAGTACACTTCCATTGTGATAATAACAATAAATTCACTTGCAATAATTATAATAGATTCTATTAGATTTAAATAAGACACTAATGCAGGCATGTTTATTTTGTTTTAAATAAATTTTCTGACTGAACAACATAAAAAAATCTATTAACAGATAGAAAAACCACAAAAAGACCAACACCAACAGATTGTACAAAATTTCTCGCTATTAATAAATTACTTTAATTTAAAAAAAATTCCCACAAAATCAGATAAAAGAATAGGAATACAAATCTTGTGGTTTTGCAGCATTTTGAAATTTAATATTAGATTTAAAAAAATGTGTGCGATAAGTTCATGTGATTATCCCTGCATTACAAAAGGAAAAAAGTTATTTAATGAGATTTAAAAAAAACATGCGTCAAGTCAAAGGGGGGGGGGGGTGGTTTGGCCTTGGTACCCCCTGTTGTTTTTATTGAGCTTTTTAGGCTTAAACTCAGGCAAAGGTAGGCGAGCGTATGTTAGGACAAACTCAAACATGAGCCTAAAATACGTTTGAGTCCGCCCTAACATTCGCTGGCCTACTCTCGCCCAAGCCTTAAACCTGAAAAGTACTAAAAAAACAACAGGGGAGACCAAGTGTTGTATCCTGGAGAATAGCTCGATAGAGACGAGAGCACACGACTTCTTAATGGCTTTATTCGGACACAAACTGATACTGAACACAACCGTTCAGACCTTATATACTACAACAATAACAGATCATTGCGAGACAACAAGTGATACAAATGACACTATACAACAACCAAGGCAAACCACCCTCCCCCCTTCATTATCATATAGGACCATCAAAGGTGTCTTGGTAGTTTCGGAAACTTTTTTATAACTTACGTTTCATCGGTATTCTAGTTAACATTATAATATATCAGTCAATGCTCGAAATGACGCGAGAAAGCAAGGCTACTATGTACCCATATCATGGGCGTTGCCAGGGTGATAGGGGCTGATTTTCTGTTTTTTTGTAAATTTTTGTTTTTTTTTTGTAAATTTCTAGGCATCATTATAAAGAGCTTTATAATGAAAATGTAGCCCTGCTCTCTGTCTGCATTCGGAGCATTAACTTGCATATAATAATGTGAGGACAGATAAAAACTTGAGTTCTAAGGTTTGAAAAATTCTATTTTTCCGTGAACATACGAAAATTCGACGAAAGCTTGCTTCAGGCCATAAGTTTTTATTTACGGCGCTGTTGATCTTTCTTTAAATAATCCCAATGAGTCGCCCAATAAGATGACTATAAATATGATACAGACAACACTCTTATAAAATCGGTTGTTCATTGAATTTCTTAAAGGAGGAGAATTTAATGCGCACCCATCTGGTTGAAAGCGCACCCATTTTTAAATTTACTTTTTAAAAGCTCAAAAGCGCATTCATTATGCTTGAAATCACACCCATTTTCAAATTTCTCAGTAATAAGCTCAATAAACTGAAAATTTTCTCATATATTGCTGTGAATTGACACAGGTGTCATAAAATTGTCGTCGTTCAAGTGTTGTCAGTTGTTGGTGAATAAAGTCAGCTGTTGACCGAATGGGTACGCTTTCAAGTCAAATGGGTCCGAAAACAAAAAAAATTATTTGGGTTATTTTGGCTGTCTTTGACCTCAACTCAAATTTAGAATAGGTACCGATGTTAGAGTTTGATCTCCCTGTTGCTTTTTTTAAAGTTTTTGCTCCGTTATGTAATTAATTTAGCAATGTAATTCGCATACTTACACCCGAAATTTCAGTAAGTGTGTCTAAAAACCAAAAATCTAGATAACATCGATAATGTCATTCATAAAATCCAAATTTAAGCAGCTTTATTATCTTATTTTCAAAAAAACAGCAGGGGGACCACGCTCTAAAATCCGTACCTATTATCGGTTAGGCTCCAAATTTTTTGTTGTCTACACTATTCAAATTGACTGTGCTCTACATGATGGCTTTGACAAAATAGGCCGATTTGATCATACAGTTGGGGTGATTCCCTTTAAAGCATTTTAACGGAAGCTCCAACCGGTGAACTTGGAAGGGTCGAAGCGGCGGTCTTGCAAAGATTTGAGCAGCAGAGAAGAGGAATGCGCCAGTGTCCATTCCTCTTTTGACAGTAAGTCTGATAAATAGTTTGCTTTATAAGGACACGTTGAGTAAGCTTTGGGAAATCACGATCCAGATAAGAACCTTCTTGCACAGCTTTTTTAACGGCCCTTGAGTGTCTTTATCTCAAATGTTGAACAATTTCAGAGCTGAAAAAGATTAGATTGTTGACTTTGCTCCAATATGATATGCGATATTTATTGATTGTAACTAAGAAAGTTTCGCATTTGTTAAAACAAAAAATGTTGAAATTGTCTACTTTTTTAAAATGCGTGTCTTTATCTGGCAACACTAAACACGTTTCTAGGGGCTTTTTTGTTTGGAAACTATGAATGAAAAATTTCTAACAAATAATTAGTTGCTTAGTTATTTTAATTTTTTAAAGAGACCAAGTTTTAGGTTTGATAATTTGACTAAAACTATTAACTTTTTCAAAAAAATGATGCCAATATTTGGAAATATAGCTCTTTCTTTCGCATCTATGTTTACTGGAATCGCTGTCTACATAACTTTAGTCGACTTGTTGGCAAGTTATAACAAAATGTCTACTATGGACTTATTAGTAAAATGGAAGGCAATTAATGCAGCTTTCAATGTCACGCCAGGTCATTGATTTCAAATATTAAAGTATTGTGTTGTTAAGAAAGTACGGGTTTTTAAAATTTGTTGGCACAATTTTTTAAATTTTAATAACAAAAAAATATCAAAAATGTAAATTTGGGATTTAATTTCCCTGCGAACCAAAATATTTTAAATTTTCAAATTTCTGCCAAAAAGAAGTTTTGCATTTTATTGTTTGTTAGCCTTTTTTAACACTCCTGTCTTTTTCCTTACTTTTTAAATGTTAAGACAAAATTTTGCATTAGCAGCGATTTGAAAGTTTTGACTTTTCTTCGACTTAACCTTTTTGTCCCAAAGTTATTTCTTTCTGTCCCAGATTTCTCTTTTGCCTTTTTCTTGACAATTTTTTAGTCTTATTTTCAGAATGATAACACCATCTTGTAGCCCTTCAGTTCTAGACTCTAGCGATGTAAGTTCTCTTTAAAATGCACAATAAAAAATTAAAATTATGGACGCAGTAAAAAAAAATTCGGTCCATACATTAATTTTTGGTTTTGTGCTTTTAAAGAACTTGCGCAATGATGTTATCCCTTTGTAAAAAAGCAAAATAAAAAAATCAGAATTTGAAGAGAGAGAGAGTCAAAAACTTGAGACAAACGAAGTTAATTTGGGACAAAAAAACTTTAACCCCCTTTTCGGATCATTCGTGGTAATCGTGGTGAAATTCTATCCAACTAAGAAGTTAAAAAAAGCTATTTTATTAAGCAAGATAGACCATGCACTGTTACGCACTGGCCCGAAATACCCCGAATCATATTTTTCAACGTTGCATCACCTGAAACGCTTGAAAACACTTTTTAGGGCGCGGCTGACCATTTTTGAAAAAAAATATTTTTAACAAAATTTTATTTTTTGCCTTGGTCCCTCAAAGTAGACTACTTGAAAAGGGTACTAGATGTCCTATTATTGATTTGTTGATACTCACGTACTTTGTGGGTTCCTTGGTGAGACGTAGGCAAGGATAAATCAGCGTATGTTATAACGGACTCAAAAGTGTTTTTATTACTTTTATTGTAGTTAATGTCACAATTTTGAGTAGTCCTAACATGCGCTGGTCTACCTTGCCTAAACCTAAGACCCTATTGAGGCTTCAAACCCTCTAAGGGAATAATAGGGTATTTACCCCGTTTTGGTCACTGTAGTTTGGCAAAAAAGTCTCTATACACGTTTTGATCAGAGTCTTGCTCGGGATCATGTCTAAGGTAGGTGAGTGCGCGCATCTCTAGCTGGGCTGCAGAGGGCTTGGATTTGAGACGCAAACACACATATCTTAGACACAAATCACTAGAAAAAGACTCTGGATGTATGAAAAAACATGCATTTCAGAGCTTGTTTATGCGGTAGCCCAAGTCAACAAAATATTTTCAAAATTTATCTTTAACGTATTTGGATACCCTCGTAGGTTGTTTTACCTTGTTCCCGTGACAAAAGGTCAAATTTCGATCGAATTTTTTTTTCAAAAATGGTTGGTCGCGGCATGAAAACAGGTTTTCTACACATTTTAGATGCTAAAACGTTTAAAAAGATGATGATTTGGGGTCTTTTTGGGCCAGTGCGTAATAGTGCATGTCAGCCCCAAGATAATAGGAATATAAATAAAGCAATCAAATTTCAGTTCTTCTTTTGCTAGCAAACAATATTCGGATCGTTGGCAACTTGGCGTACTGGAGCAGTCAGAAAGCAAAATATTTCTCGTTGCTACATTGCATGTATTTTTTATTCTGCCCTATATCTTCGTGATAGTCCACCAGTCAGGCGAAAGTTGATAGCAAGCCAAATGGCAGGTGATGAGACAAAAATATTATTGCGCAAATGGAGTCGACTGCATGCTGTCAGCGCTATTTTGGGTATAGCTGCAGTTGTGGTTTTTTGTTAGCACTTCAGATAAAACGGCAAGGCTATGACAAATCTATCTATGCTGCTTGATTGTTTGTTAATTATAATTTTTTAATAATTGGGTTTTCATGAGGATGTAATGTGTTTAATTAAATGCCTTTCCAATAATACATTACACTTACGAGGGCACAAAATCGACTCGGTTGTTAATTATGGGAAAAAAATTAAATGAAATTCAAAACAAAAAACATTCTGAACATCCTCCAACACTTTTTGAGGTGTCCAAGAAATGATGTAAATCAGAGAGTCAACTGTGGAGTCTGACTTGAAATCAAAAATTCATTTTTTTTTAGCAAAATCAAAAAAGGCAAAAAAACAATCATTATTATTCCATTCTTATAAATGAAACTTCTACTCTGTTTAGAAATCACTTCCCCTGTGGGACACCATGTAGTATATTGTGCTAAATTGCTTTTATGCCATCGAAAACTTGTTCCACGTATTATGCAATATTGAAAGTATTTGGTTTGTAGTCAGTGATTGTGTAGTATATGCTCTGTGGCTATAGTAGCTGTCGATGGATTGACTGATGATTCAGTCCTTTGTTCCACATTTAAACTCAGACTTGCACAAAAAACTGACTTTAAAATCTTTGAATAACAGCTTAGCCTTTTTTTCTAAGAACAGGATGGTATCTGAAAAAAATTGAAAGACAACATCTGGAGGTTTCAGTTAAAGGGGTATACCAAGGCGTTACAAAGGAGAAAGGCGGGGGACCAGCAGCTATTTCTTTCTCGAAAATTCTTTATCAAAAAAAAAAGTAAAAAAAGTAGCATAAGGTCATCAATATTAGATTTGACGCAAAACGGATGAAATTGAACGATTCAAAAAAATTGCTGGTCCCCCGCCTCAACTTTTAAAAAACGCTCTGGTATGCCCGTTTCTGAGGTTAGAACGTCTTTTTAGCTTGTTTTTTTTGTTAAGGTTGAAAAAAAGAGAAAAAATTTGATTCTGGGAAGATATATGCAAATTATATTTGTGCAAAATTTTTATTTCTATATACATCATAATTATCCACAGAAGATTTCCTAACTAACTCTTAACTGAATGTTATAAAGTGTCTGTTTTAAAATAAAAGGCAATAATAGCACAGAAATAGAACAAGTGACTGTAGTAATTGATACAAAGGTAAGCACCGGGGCAGATGAACACAAATTAATAGACTCCTAAAAATAATATAATATAATAAATAACTTATTTTAAGACTCATTGCTGTAGCTAATGGGAATATTTTATAATTTAAAAAAGGCTGTTGCCCGAATAATTAAAAGCTAGTTCAAGCATTCAAGTTCAAGCATTCTTTATTCCGGAATTTTAACTATTTCGGGCTAAATTCAGGAACTCTAAACGTGCGTGGATTCAGGTTTTTACTATTTCTAGGGAAGTTTACAATTGTGATGTGCACAGTCGATATATCGTATCAAAAAAATCGATCGATCAGTCGTAATTTTGGCTAAAAATCTATCAGTCTTTTGAAAAATACCGATACCGAAATTTTCAAATATTGAAGCCGAATTTTAGCAATTCTTTCTTTCTTTTTTATTTTTTATTTTCACCATAAAGATATTAACTTTTTTGAGCAAGATTATAGTTTCAAAAAGTTTTCTAAAAGCTTTAATTTCTTCTAGTTTCTCTCTCCTCTCGGATTATTCCGTTACCCCCCCCTTAACTTTAAGGGCAGATTCTCAGCTTTCTTTTTGACATGTTAAAGGATTTAGGATGACTAATTGTGAAATATATGCCTGAAGAAACAATTGGTCATTTTAAAAAAAAAAATTATGTTTCGAAATAAATATGCAAAAGCGGGTGGAATACAGCAGTCTGCTCAGCAAAAATCTACATATAATTTGAAAGAGCAATTCAAACTACACCAAATAAATGCTACAAAGTTGAGCGAAAAAGTGTTTAGCGGTTAAACGACCATTTCAAAAAAGTTGACAAACATTTTTAAAACATTTTGACGGAAACCTTTTCATCACTAATCGAAATTGAAATTCTGACACTGATTTCATTTTCAGCATGGTCAATTTGCTTAAAAAGTGCTCCTAAAAATTAAAAGTCATTGTCAAAATTCGAACTCCTCTTGCGACAAAAAAATTTGAGCTTATTGTGTCATTTTTACAAAAAAAAGTTTTTTTTGTTTTATGGTAATATGGTGATTATAGTGATAATGGTGTTGTCCGTCAGTCACGTTTTCATGAGTTCGATTTTTCGGACTTTTTAAGAGCAAAATCTTAAAAAGCTCTCTGTTACGTTGTAGCGCAGAATCTTAGCTACCGTATAAAAGATACCATGTAAAAACAAGTTTCGGTCGGGGCCTTATCGATTTTAAGATTAGGATCCAGAAAATCAGGACCACAGTAAATATGTAACTTCAGTAAATTTAAATGTTTCTGTCTCAAAAAGAAGTTGAAATTTATCATTCAATTTTTAATTTTCTTTGTGTGTGGCAGCCGGTTGGAGTATGTGGTTTTATACGGTGGGTAGATGCTAGGTAGGTTAGATAAATGACTTGGTAGAGTAGATAGGTGGCCAGATAGGGTAGGTGGATGGCCAAGTGTGATGGGTAGGTAGGTAGATAGCTTTCGAAACATTGACTACTAAGAGGCTCCTAAGAGATCGCAATAAAAAAAAGAAGGCTGAGTGTATTCGTGGTTACAGCAATTGACTTTTCACAAGGCGCCTGTAAGGCAGAAATCCACCTTGTAATTATTGTATCGAAATTTTGACAGTGACTTTCATATGTCTTGGCGTGTTTAAAATAGTAAACCCGGAATTTGAGCATGTTCAGAATTTCGAATTCCTGCCTGATTTTGCGTCAGTTTAATTTATTTTTGAATTCACTTAGCGACACCATTTTTGTTACAAACAAATTTACGTGGTGACTTGATTTAAGCACACAGTTTTTTGTCAATGATTTCTCTTTTAGATATCAAATTTCAAAAATTTTTTTTTGACTTATAATGTAATAGGCAATCGTTTGACACCGAACTTGCTACAGCTGAGAAGGAAAAAACAAAATTTCGAAAAATTGCTATTTTCGTAGCAGTTAGTCCATAACCTTAAATGCAATATTTTAAAGATAGATTTCTGCCCAAATTTTTTCATTCCATAACCCCCTGTTGTTTTTTACCACAAAATGCCTTGCTCCCCCGTCGATTATAGTTATGTTAATATGGTGATTGCAGTGATAATGGGGATTGTGGTTAACATGTTCACCTTAACCATGATTACCTTCAAAACAAATAGCGGACCAAGGCATTTTGTGGTAAAAAACAACAGGGGGGATCGAAGCAAAAAATGTGGTGCACATTCCAAACAAGTACCTTGATAACAACATTTTAACAAATTTCAGCAATTTCGCTTTCAATTTTTCCATCGATCACAAAAGGTTTGGTGATGCTTCGTTCATGCAGAAGCAATTTTTAAATTTTCTGTAGGTCAAAATTTTCAATTTTTCAGACACTTGACCAAGCATTCACTAAAACATATCAACCGTTGCAAGTTCGGCGTCTAATGTCACAAGTCGTTTAATTTTTTTTATTAAAATCTGATATCAAAAATCTACAGTTATTGACTAAAACAAACATGCATAAAATCGCACCACTTTGTATATGACAGACAAGCATGTCTGCTTGAACAAAACTGCTTAACTAAAGTTGAACTTACTTGTGGATGAGAAGTAGTGTAATCCATGTCAGATCTTGGCTTTCTGTACTTTGGAGTAGTCATATTGCAGTCAGGTACTAAATAAAGTTGTTGATTGTTGTTGATCAGAAGCACGCACAAATAATTACTTTTATATGAAAGAAAACGTTGGCTAGAAGTCATAGTGGGAATATCATCACATTTTGTGTCGAGCACAAACAATTAAGTGCTGTATCACTAGCAGGACTTATAGTAAGGTTGCTAAAAAATAAAACATTTCAACCTGAATTTTAAAGTTTTTTTAATTACCCAAAACATCCAGTCCTTAACACAGCTTTAAGAGTGACAGTTTGATCAACATTCAAATTGTAGTGTGTGTGCTCCATAGCACATTGCTCAACCATTTCTAAGTTCTCAAAATCACACTCATCTTTCAGATAACTCGATTGTTCAAAAGACTGACGAATGAAGATTGAGAATTCAAACCTGAAACTTTTAGCTTCTATTTTATCTGGTGACTCATTTAAAAAAACAACGAAAGGCACAAAAATTCTGATAGTGATATGAATATGTTTGAAAAATTTTTATTCTGAAAGGAAATATTCGAGTGTTCAAAATTATTTTTTCTAATAAAAAATTGTAAATTTTTTATAGCGAAGCTACTAACCACATTAGTGATGCAGCCAATCCAGCCATTTTATTTCCTAGAAACTGCATAGCTGAGAGAACATCATGAAAACCTGTATTGCGACTAGCGGCAGCTGGAGCTGCCATAGCTGTATTGCCCTGAAACTGTTGTCTTCCATCTGATTTAGGCATTAGACACTCTTCTTGATAATCCCTCCATTTAGTGCTAAAAATGTAATAACTAAAACTTACACAATTTTTTTAGTTTTTAAAATTTTTGTTTTACACGCTTTTTATTTCGAATATTTGTAATTAATATTATTTCCAGCTGGTACCTTTAAAATATTGGTATTTTTATCATTAAAATAGTCGGCTGACAAGTATCAAAATTAAAAGCAGAATGCTCGCGCCGATGGGAATACTTTGAGCGGCGACTCTAGATCAATTCAAAAAATAATTATTTTGAATAACATATTTTTTGAGTACCCGACTATGTGAAAATTATGATAGGTAGCTGAAATTTGGAAGCCAGTTCGATTTTGACTGTAAGCATAGTTGTTGATCAATTTTACAAACTTCCGTCTTACTAATTTTTGGTCGGATTAATCGTGTACCCTGCTTTCAAAATGCTTCCAATCCTGCTGTGCATACTTGTTCAATATAACACTTTTCTGGGTTTGGAAATCTTGAAACAACATTTTGGGTCTGCAGGTTAGCATTTTGGCAAAAAAAAATCACATACACTTTAAGAATGTTTTTTCTTAGCAGGGTGTCGAACAATTGTGGTTCATCCTGCGATAAATGCATTGGCTGAAACCTTTATCGGAGGAAGCAACTGCATAGCCTGAAGAAGTGACTAGAAGGCATCTTGTGTCTTTCTAGAAAAGTTAAATCACATTTGAATACTTTTCAAATACCAAAATCTGACCATTTTACAGGCCATCCAACTTCTGTCATTAACAGCCATAGAGCGTTGAAATTTGTCATGAATAAAGTTGGCTGTGAATTGACAGCCAACGTTAGCAAGCAACTGGTTGTGTTGACCGTGCATGTCTTTGCTGGCTGTCAGCACGTTTGCAGAAGGCGTCAAGTCTATATATATTTTAGCAGAATACTCTTTTGCTTGGTAGGCATCTTTCTTGTGCAGAATAGGAGTTAAAGTGGAGTATTGGCTGAAAACTATTATTTATTCATTGTTAGAAAAATGATTAAAACGGACACGAATCTTGCGGCTAGGTAGAAATTCAGTAGGTCAGACACATGACTCAGTCTTTATACTTTTATATTTGCTTACAATCACTATACGTTTGTTTAACTCTCTTTTTTTCAAATTTTTAAACGCTTTTTTGGGCTTCTTTTGGAGGGCCGACGCACTGTACGAAATAAGCTTTTCTTTGAATTAACAGACTCAGACATGGGTCCAACCTGCATAATCTCACTTCTGTATTCATAATCTCAATCAATCACATTTTTAATTTACCATTTGGATAGAAGGATACTAAACCAGCTGGTACAAACTCGACAAACGAGTCAACGAAGTATTTGCCATCGAAAGTAGAGGGAAGTAGATACAGTTCTTCGCTGTCTCTGCATACTGCTTCCAAATTTTTGGTCACATTGAGTGCTAGATCATCAACTTCCTCATCATATTCCAAAGGCCAGCTATCATGCCACTTTTGTATAGCTGAGTTTATTGAACCAGTTAGAAGAGGATGCTTTTGATCAAGTCCTTGAATAACACACTGCTTTTGTTTGCTCAATTGAATTAATTTGTGAAAGCGTTTTAGTGCAGCAAAAGATGCGACTTCATCATTGCAAGGCGATTTGCTGTAAGTTAATTGTTGAGATATTAAAAAATTACTACAAAAACTTAAAGTAATTTGGGTCTTTTGCAGTTTACGGAAAAATTACAGAGAGATTTTCTAAGTTTTTTATTTTTCGGAATTGTGCTCTAAGCTAGAAAAACTTAACATTTTGTTGCACACTATTATTCAAAAATGGAGCTAGTTTTAAGCTACAGTTTTGTGTAATATGGTGCGCTTTTTCATAGTTAAAACCCAATGGAACAAAGAAAAAACGCTCCAATTAAGGATTCAATTACCTTATCTGCTCTAATTTTCAGGCAATATCTAATTATCAGCTTTTCGACGGTCAAAATAATCGTTTTTGCCCATTGTGTAAAAATTTTTAGAAGGTTGAACATTTATACGCCATGGCGTATTATTAGACGGTAGGTCAAAATATATAAATAGACCGTAGCCGTTGACGACAATAGGTATTGCTGAAATCCAAAGCAAACCGTAATCTTTCGTCGAGCATTATACTCTTTGCAGTATTTTGAATAAAATTAAGGCGCTATTTCGATATAAATAACACCCCTCCCTCCAATAATTTTTAGGCTTAGGAATTAGGCTTAGCCCTTAGGCTTCGAGCCCTAGGCATTAGGCTGAGCGACAACTCGCACTAATTTCAGAATTTTTCAAAAAAAAAAGTATGGTTTTTGAGATACCTGAAAAATTATTGGGGGGGGGGGCGTACTAAGGAGTAGCGTCAAAGTTAAAAATATATTATTACAATATAAGATTCAAAAGAAAGTGGAGTTTATTAATATGAAAACTTACCCATCTTTGAGCCAGTATCCAACTAGGTTGTTGTCTTTAAGGTATTTAAGGGCATTGCTCTTCTCTTTCTTAGTCGCACTTGAAAAGGGCAGTTTCCCTTTGTCACGCACAAAAGCAACTGTCAATGGGGTTCCTTTGATTGGCATACAGTAGTATTCACGCTCTGACTAAAAAATTGAATTATATAACTTTAAATTGTGTGGTTCACCCCAAACGAACATCTTCAAGCACATCACCCTCTTTGCATTTACCATCGATCATCCTCTTCCTTAGTTTTTCGAAGATAAAAGAAGGACGGAGTTCAATCTCTAGCTAAAAAAACTATTTTTCAGGCAGCTTAATCTTTTTATTTTGTTAATTACAATGTCCATTGTAGGGATGCTGTCAATCAAACCCATTATTTTTGGATCCTTTCATTTGTGCGACTATACTGAACACGAGTTCCTAAAACACATGTTTGAGTTTTAAAAAATAACAAAGTATGCCGTATTTCCTCTAATAATCGTATTCCCACATGCTCTAATAAACATACACCTCCGACCTTCACAACCTATACCTCAACTCAAACATAAATATATTAAAATCTGTTTTTGCGCTTTATGGACGCCTTCAAGCTTTATCGATTCCTTTAAATAAAGAGCCCGATAAATTTGAGCTGGCCTAAAATTTTCTGATTTTGCAAGTTTTTAATAAAAACCATAGCAAAAAAACGTGGCACTGAAAAAAACATTTTAGAAATACAAAAAACGGCACTAGTTACGTTGGACCCTTTTCCTATTTTGCTTAAGTTCTTTATTTATCTATTTTGAATAAAGCTTAGGCGGGCGGTTGAAGACGCAAACATTTTTTTCTGCTTTTTATGATTTTGTTAAAGAGGTTTAAGTCCATTTTAGAATACACTGGTATAACTTACACCTAAGCTTAAGTCAAAAAAATTCGAGAAATAAGAAAAAGGGCCTCAACGGCACCAGCGCCCAAAAAACTTTGTCTAATTGCCTAAACTTTTATTAAAAAAACCAACCACTTTTGATTAATGTTGAAATTCTATGACAAGCTGTTTTCTGCAATATTTTTTATATCTCGCAATTTCTTATAAACAAGGCTATAATACCTTTTTAAATACACTTCTTTTTTCTAAAAAAAACTTTAGATCATAAAGTACTTTTCTAAATAGCGATACCGGTATCTTCATGTTTGGATGGTAGTAGACAATACCATTGTTGTCAATGATAAATGCATAAGTGTTGCTGACAGCACCGCCGAATTCTTGCAGCAAATCTTTTAGTTTATCAAAAGTGAAATCAATGGCCGCAATTCCTGCGAATCCGGGTGATTCAGATACCCTAGGACAGGCATGGAAAGGGTGATGGTCGCACCCCTCTTTTGTGCATCCATGTAAGGAATCGGCCTGCCAATACATAAAAAGTTTTTTGGAAAAAAAATGCTATTTTGTAAGTTAAATACCAGCTGACTGGACGCTGAGATATTGACTTTTGGCGGTGAGCCAGAGAGAGTATTTCTGATAGTTTTGTCAAGTAGCCCCTTGATTTTCTTCTGACGTCTGAGATGGAATCTACAATTTCATAGCCACCTGCATTCGTCATACAAGAAATCCTGTAAATAAAAAAAAAATGAAGGATGGATAGGTAGAGCTCGTAGGAGTTAAGAAAACGCGATAAGCAGCTCTGCAAACGATTGCGAGTTTGCATCTCGGAGCAGAGTCAATCGTTTGTAGAGCTGTTTGTCGCGGTTTTTTTTTAAATCCTACGAGCTCTACTTATCCCACCTTTTATATTTTAGTTGAGCATCCAAAAAATTCAGCACCCGAAAAATTTGAATTGAATTTGAGGAGGGGTCTTCTTTAAGAGAAATACGGTATTCATGTAAAATTTCAAATAAATGAAAGCTTATTTTCCAAAAGAGAGGCAATAAATTACGGTATTATATAGCAAGCCAGTCTGACTTAAAAACTATAAAACTGCAATTTTCGAAACTTCGCTTGTTTTTTTGTAATAAGAAATAGTTTCGGTTATGAATGGCAAAAATATTGTTAAAAATGACCATTCAAGGGCCGCCTGCGTTCCTGTTCCACGACCCATGGAATACCCAAACACTCTTATCTGAAACAAAAAATTTCTTGTTCATTTTATAGTTTTTTTATCTTACAATATCATTGGGGTGTTGATCCTGATATTCTCTGATTTCTTCTGTAGGCCAAAACTCTATGCCATCGGTGAACAACATGATTAGTTTGTGACCTCCGCTTGATCTGGACTTGAAAGTAGGGTCATTCTCTTTGACTGCAATCAATCATGAGTTATCGATAAATTGTAGGTCAGGTTAAAAAAACCTGGTTCATTTCAATGAATTGGGTAAAGCTCATGTTGAGTGCAGTTGGTAAAAAAGCCTGATCTTTTTCTTCAATTTTATCTAGATAGCGTTTGAAAAGCTGAAAAACTAAATCTTTGCAAAGGTAATGTGAACAAAAATTTAAGAATTACTCTTTTGTTTCGTGAAGTGGCTGGAAGGAAATTAGCAGAACAACACTCCGACAAGACGAATTCTTTTTTACTGTTATACCTTAATATTTAAAAGATATTTTTACAAATTACTGCAGGGAGTCTAAGTAAAACACGGATTTTTTAAATTTATTTGAACTAGCGCCTTTTCTTTTCGCGAACTGTTTTTAGCTATATCTGTTGCGTGTATACCTTTTTTCGATATTTTTTACAGAAAAAAGTCAGCTCCTGAAGTAGGATACGAGTAGCACACACATGCTTAGAATATGGTAGAAAGACCGAAAAAATATTAGAAATTTAGGTCTATCCCGTGGTTTTGACTAAAATTTGACTAAACAGGTTTTCTGGGCTAAAGACGGTATTGTCTGATTGATTTTTCTTTACTATTTCAGTAAAAAATTGCCTCACCAAATGCCAGTAAAATAGTCATTAGGAGTCAGGGTGGCCAGAATATACATGATGGTCATCTTTGTCAAATGAATATTCTGTCCTTTAGCACTTCCACTGCTGAAATATTTTTCAATTTCAACAAATATTGTTTTATTAAAAAAGAAAATTTACTAGTCAATCAAAAATACAATGTCTCTTGGAGCTGTTTCAGCCACTACGAACCAGGGTCTGTAGCGAGGGTCAAATAGATCAACCTCAAAAGTTGGGTTCAAGTCCCAACGGAGACCAGGATAAATCCTGGTCAAACCACTATAAGTGCCTATGTATTGCCTGATGCTAGGGTCTTTTCTGTAGTTGTCTTTCATGCTGGCTTCTAGCTCTTGACTTTCTGTCCAGTCAAAGTCCTGCATTACTTGATTGTCTTGAAAAATATTTCTAAATTTTTAGTAAACAATTAGATATACATACCGCATTTATAAGAATCCAATGTAATATGTATAGCAGAAAACGTGTCTTTTACTGATCTAGACTTCTGAGAGTACCCGTAAACGTTAGATGCATTTATGTTTTCTAGGTGCTCAGCACATTTTTCGTCTGACTTAAAAAATTGTTACATTTCTGAAGATAAAAAATATCCAAAAAATTACATTAAGTTGGTCAAAATCAGTTTTGCGAAGAGCAGCTTCAGCCGAGTTGACAACATTCTGCAATAAACAATAATCTATTCGAGTCGCAATAAGACTTCATCCCAGTAGGTTTGATCCCTAGCTGGATTCGAATTTTTATCCCAATCATTTAGATGGCTACCAGACAATTTCCAATATTTTTGGAAAATGTCGCACGACATTTTCCAATATTTTTTCGGTAAATTCGGGCGAAACGACCGAATTGACCGAAAAAATATTGGAAAATGTCGGCCGACATTTTCCAAAAATATTGGAAATTGTCTGGTAGCCATTTAGATTGGGTATAGTCCAGTAAATCGAATAGTTTTCGAATTTACCGCTTATCTCTGAAAACTGAACTCAGTTGTTGTCAATAAATGTTACCCTTAACATTTTGATTTATTTTGAACAAAAAGTCATTCATACAGTTCTTGGCCCTATCCCTCAATGGAGGGGGGGGTTTGCCTTGGTCTCCCCTGTTGTTGTTTTTTTGTGAGTTTTAGGCTAAGGCTCAAGCAAAAGTAGGCCAGAGTATGTTAGGACGAACTTAATCATAAGTCTAAAATACGTTTGAATCCGTCCTAACATACGCTGCCCAACCCTTGCCTAAACCTAAAGCTTAAAAAATCACAAAAAAAACAACACGGGGACCAAGGCAAACCCCCCCCATTGAGGGATAGAGCCCAGTACTTATTGTCATCTTGAAGCAAAAAAATATTTGGGGTTACGCAAAAAGTACAATCCCCACAGCTCTACTAAATTGACTCAAATTTGCAAAAAGTTGAAGTAAAAATGGAGATAACCTAGCAGGGGTCCAATTTAAGGAAATGACGTCTTATCAGGACTCAACTGTACAAAATAAAATTTATTAAGTATAAAAATACCCTAAGAGCGTGAATTTTTCGTCAAAGTAGTCTTGCAATCCTTGCTTTACAATATTCACACTTTCCAGTAAGCTTTTAGATGTCTTTTCGAAAATTGGCTCTGCTGCTTCATTCGAAAACTCCTAAAATGTATTTTTGTCAAAAAAGTAGAAGAATATTTAACTTTCTTACATCAGTCAAAGTATCAAGTCGAGTGTATTGAGCAAATGTTTTGACAAACTGGGCTGAAAATCTGTTCATCCATTCTTCTGAGTTTTGTTGAGCAGATAATTTTGATTTTGGCTCAACAGAGTGTGATATGCCAATTATAAAGAGGAATGTAAAGAAGTGCTTAAATGGACAAACAGCCATTGCTGTTAGAAGTATGATGTTAGCTCGTTAATAGTACCATTTTACATCATCTTGAATATTTCATCATTAAAAAAATAACAAAAAAATAATTTCAAACAAAATAGTTTTTATTTTCACTATATCCTCACATACCGTTTTTCTTTAATAAAGCACAATAGACATTTTTTTCATCATTTTTCAAGAGGGCTCTATTAGAGCAGAGATTTTATTTTTAAAATCAACACCCCCAGCAGAACCTACATATTTTATGGACATCTATCAACAGCATAAATCTTTTTAAACATTCATAAAAGCTGAATTCGGATGTACCGTATTTCCTATGATGAGTCACCATGCTCTAATAAGCAACCTTCTTGACTTTGACTACCTATATTTTAGCCTAGATAAAATATTTTACATCGCTGTTATTGCGTTTTCTTAACTTTCATTTTTTATTTTGGTGGATCAACCAAGAACCTTAAAACCGACTTCGAAATTTTTCTCGGTTTTCGGAGAGTTAAAAAAGCTACTGGGTCTCTACAAAGAAAAATGGTATGCGGACTTTTTCAAGTACAGTATAGTCAAATTTAGTCAAATAGTCAAAGTGAGAAAATTCAAAAAACTTAATATTAGCAGTAAAAAAAATAAGTATTGCATGCCAGATGCATGCTAACATTAACCAAATTGTAAGCCTCTAATAACACTTTTTGTTGTAAAAATTGACTAACACTTTAGCTGCCACTTCTTCAAAAGAAAGACAATGGACGCTTGCAACTTCGATTTTTCCAGAGAAATTAAAAAGAAGGGCATCAATTGCCAAAAGAAGAATCTCTAGTTTCAGTGCTAACCCCCAAGCAGCACAACCCCCATGAAAACTAATCAATAGCTTTTTTGATGCAAATATTTTTTTGAAAAATTCAAATCGATTAAAACAAAAACCTAAGTCATCCGTGAAAATTTTCATGCTATTCACAAAGGACCATATAAAGGCAATATAAAAGAGAAACGAGGAACAGAAAATAATGAGAGACTTCTCCAAGAGCAGCAGTTGCAGCACTGCTGAAGCAACAAGTATGGACACACTCTCTCAAATTCGGAAAGCCTGGCCTTATTTAGACAATGCAGAGAACTAAAGGCCTGCTGCTACTAGACCTACTACTACTCTCTGGCCACATTTATACTGCTTGCAAAAGCTATTCTGGTCCAGTTAGCTTAATTTTTTCAAAAATAAAAAAATTTAAATATTAAGTCAAATATCAAGTCTTTTGCGTTAAATATTTTATTAAGCCAAAATTTGACCTAAAATCAATTTCGAAAAAAAAGTTATATAAAAACTCAAATAATCCATTTATTCATTTATTTTAATAAATTTCAACAACTTTTGAAAGAATTTTTTGGGCATCGGCGCTAGAATTTCGCCAAACCCTGGGCATGGGCACAAGATGTAGGTTAAATAGAGTGTGCGCTATATCGAATGTCACTTTGCTTTAATTCAATCTGACAAAGCAAATGCAGGTCAGGTGTACGTTGTATCGGGTGTACGTTATAACGAAGGTTGACTGTACAATAAGTACTAAAACAATAAAGCTTACCTCTTTATTCTCATAAACTTTGTGGCCACCTACAACAAGTGTACCGTCGGACTTATACGGAGCTGTGTTGTGTGCAGAAAGAAAAGTTGTCATTTTTGTAATTAAAACTTATTTTGTATTTTTTATTAAAAAATACGCTGGAAAGATAATTGTTTGTCTTGATGGTATTTCACGCTCAACACGATGGTAACTTTTTTTTATAAAATATCACTCTATGGTGGTCAGCTGCCTTTGTGAACCATCGATGTCACGATTTTTGCCTATGCTACTTGAAAGAAGTAAAACATTCCAATTTTTCAATGAGGTCTTTATGGCAATCAAATGAAAAACATTTGGCCCAGAGAAACCATTGCGTTTTTTCAAAAATGTTGTTCATACAAAAATATGTACAAAAAATGTGAAAACGCTGTTTTTCAGTTAATGATTGATAATATTCGACAGAGTGAGAAAAACTGTACCAGACAGTGTTTTAAAATAATCTAAAAAAGGCTTTTTGAGTGCTAGCGAAACGTTCAAAAGTATATTTCAAAAGCCACCTGACCTAAAACTTTAATTTCGCACGATAAACCTGAACTTCTGACACCTGATTCGTGTTCAGCATGGTCGATTAAATCCAAGAACTGTCCTTTGATTCTCACACTCACTGTCAAATTTCGGTTGCTCGAATTTTTTCAAATTTTTGTCTTGAGCGGAATTGAAATTTTGACAGTGATTGTGATAAAGAAACAAGTTTATTTAAGCTTTTGTGTTAAAACACATTTATCTGTCATAAAATATAAGAATGAGCAAAAGTGGCCGTGTGTAATTACTTATGGCTATTGTAAGATATTGTAAGATATAGTAGCACCGGCTAAGTGTCATGTTCTTTTTAATTAAATTTTGCAGCGAAAATGGTCGTTCTGCAGTTATAAGCTTCTTATGATGTTAAAAAAAATCGGAATGAAAAAGTTCAAAAGTTAAATTTGTTAAAAGTGTAAAAAATATCATTGTTTGCCAAAGTTTTGTATATTGCATTATCTAAAGCTAGATAAATGGTGCCTCGGCAGCGCCTAGTTACAGAAGCCATAATGATTGGAAAAAAAATATGCACGTTTCTTTTAGCTGTGTTTCGGAAAAAAACCTGCTTTTGACAATATTATTGTGTGACTTTATTTATATTAGTTTTTATTGTCCTTGTCATCAAATATGAAATTGTCTTTTTTCAAAACAAGGCTGTATTTAGCTTTAATTGCCTTTCTCACTTAAACAATCTTCTATTTCACTCGGATTGGCTGAAAAAAGCAGGGATGAGTCATAGCTATTGTACAAAATAATAAAAGAGATAGAAGAAGAGTTCTGTTTTTCAGTGGTGACAAGCTCCATAAACCCTGATTTGAATATAAAAGCTAAACACAAAGAAAAAAAGATTATAGTCGCCTTATGTTTGCTGATTCAGCTGAAAACCGGTCCTACCAAAAGCCAAAATAAATTGTTGTACACAAGCTATGTGATACATGAAATATTTAGTTTGCCTGCAGGAGACAAACAGAAAAATCTCAACTAAACCGGATGGTCAAACACTGTTTGCTGAATAGCCTGCTTTAACGCTCGACAGCCTTCAATACATCAAAGCGAAAAAGGATTTGCCGGAACAAAAGTTTGTAAGCAAGCCAAATTTATTTGAAACAAAGTTAAAAATTAACACAATAGATCATTTACTTTTAGTACAAAATTTCGGATACGGCAATTGACCAAAGTAATTAAAATGGTCATTAAAGGGGCATGCTCCGGCGTCACACAGAGTTCAAAATTAGGGGCGTAATCGTTTTGCCAATGAAACTTTTGCCAATGAGATGTTTTTGCCAATGGCATCTTTTTTCCAATGAGATTACTTCGCCAATGGTACGTTTTCACGAATAGCTTGTTTTCTCAAGTATTTTGTCCGCCTTGTCCGTTAAATTACCACTTATTTTGTAGACAGTGAGATGAGCTGCAAAATGAGTGGTAATTTGCTTGGCAAGATAGCAAGAGTACTTCAGAAAACAAGCAAACATACCATTGGCGAAGTAATCTCATTGGAAAAAAAATGCCATTGGCAAAAACATCTCATTGGCAAAAGTTTCATTGGCAAAACGATTACGCCCCCAAAATTATTTTATCTCTTGAAAAACATGTTTGTTATACAATAAAGTCTTGATTTTACCTACACCCGATTTAACATACAGTTAATCAAGATTTGGTTGTGTAAGGGAGGCAGATAGCAGAGAAATAAGAAACAGGCCTGGGGCGACCCGATAGCTCAAATGGTTAGAGCGCCGACTTGCAAGGAGGATATCGTGGGATCGCACTTTTTCCCAGGCCTGTACAAAAGCCGTACGCGGCCACTGGCGTACGCTTACTGTTGGTCAGTTTCAAATTTAGGCAAATTGACTCTCGATTTCAGAGTTCATGTTTAACATACCCTCGATTTAACATACAGTTCCGTTCGGTCTTGGCCGTCAAACTCACTCTCGATTTAACATACATCACAGAAAAATTAAAAACTGTTGTTTCCAGAACACGAAACATGAAGTCATCTGAAATTTTCGAGGTCATAGGTTCTAATTCTAATAACAGCATTTATTTTTTAGAGGATTGTTAAATCGAGACTCGACTGGATAGATTTATTGTATACCTTACAGAAAATCGTTCAATTTAGGGGAGGGTGTCAGATTTAGAATGCGTGAAGGGTTAGAGACGACAGATATACTTGAGAAAGACTCTTAATCAATAATACATTCAGTGCTCTTTTTTCCCTAAACGTGGCAAACAATTTGAAATTCAGAGTAATTCAGGTTTAAACACCAAAGATTTGTCACTTTCATCCTATTTTTTGTCCGGTTCTTTTTGCCATATTCACCATCTGTCGAATAGATGAGCGCCTAGACTACTCTTCTGGGATTAGCCGTGTTGATTTAAGCAGTAGATTTGACGAAAAAATGAAATTTTGCAAAAATATAACTCTCTTAAAAATAACAATTCATACTACAAAAATGGTTTTAAAGCAGCATGCCCACGCTAATAAGAGGTGGTGCCCGGGAATTTAAAATTTTTTCCCAATCATTGAACTTCTGCGCGGATTTTTCAATTTGGTTTCTAACAAAATCATACCTAAAATTGAATTCTAGGACTTGTTTTGTTAGAAAACCAAGTTGAAAAATGGGTACAGAAGTATAATGATCAGGAAAATTTTTTTAACTCCCTGGCACCATCTCTTATTAGCGTGGGCATGCCCTTTTGAGGAAGGGTCATCAATAGAGCGCGCGCGTTTATTTTTTCAAAGTCCATCTACGAGGGGAATTTTTATATGAGCATAACAGCGCATTACACTGCAATTAAGGCGGGGACCAGAAATTTCTTACTCTCGTGACTTTTTTATGAGCGTTCTGCCTGATCCGACAAAAGTTTTCTGTCTACTTTCTAAAAGCAGTATGAGGTCATAAATATCAGATTTAAGTTGGAACGAGTGAAAAGAAATTGTCCCCGCCTTAAAGGGGCATGATCGTGCCGGACGGGGAGAAAAGGCGCAAACCAGCAGTTCATTTCTTTCTCGGTTAATTTTCACATTCGTTCTCGTCTAGATTTTTCAAGTTTTCTGTCTAGTTTTTAAAAGCAGTATAAGGTCATCTATATCAGATTTGACGCAGAACGAGTGAAAAATGGGACAATTCGAAAAAATTCGAAAAAAACTGCTGGTTCGCGCCTTAACGCACGGGCATGCCCCTTTAATTTGCAGTATAACGCGCTGGTATGCCCCTTCAAGAGCGGGAGCGTCTACTAGAGAGAAAATGGCACGCAGAAAAGACTTTACTTTTTTACTACAATTTTTTATAATTAATATTTTTAGGCCACAGTAATGCCAAGAAACTATCTATTTTTATTATAGCTGGAAATATGATTTATTTTGAAAAAAGCATTTTTTGCCATTTCAAGCTAGCTGTGCTAGCATGCAAAAGTACAGAAACGGTTAAACAGCAAATTGGCATTTTGCAGACAAACCAGTTTTCGATGAGTGTGAGTCAAAAGAGAGGGTCTGGAGAGAAAAAGCATTGTTGCTTTATTCTTCTTCTTTCACAAATCTGTCTTTCTCAGCAAATCGGATTTGCTTTGCATATATATGCATTTTGCATTCGCTTGAAAAACGCCATTAGTGACAGAGGTAGGAGGAGCAGCGGCTTTTAATTGCAGTATAAAAGGTTCTGATGGATCTTTATTGCACTGATATTTGTTAGCCAAAATACTCTGTAGTTTGGTAAAAAAAGATTTTTTGCTGTAACTGTTTTTCTTTTATTTTAGATTGTTGGTTGCAGTCAACTACTCAATGGCCAAATACCAAAACGACTTATTTATATTCTTTATTTTTTGTCTTCTTTGTGTTCCGGAATATGTGAATGGGTATGTCAATGTCAAGATTTTTTATCTAATGCTATATACCGTATCTGTTGTATTGAATTCGCCATGTGTATTCAGTTCCCACTTTCTAATAACTTCCCCCCCCCATATGGACCTCATATCTCAGCCTATAATGTTTTTTACAAATCTATTTTTTGCGTTTTTTAAATTACCACGAGTTCTCCTTTAATTTTACTCCTTTACTTTAAGTTTTTGTTTAAGCACCCAAAAATCTCAAAATAGACCTCTAAATTTTCGGATTTTTTATGAGCGGAGCAATAACTCCCCGAGGGACTTAATACAGAAAATACGGCGCTATTAGCACGGCTAATAGCTTACCTGGGTGAGATATTACAAAAATCAAAAAAATGTCGGGTCGATCTAGAGTTTTTCAGATGTTTAAACAAAACCTAAAAAATCAATTTTTCAGAGCTTGTTCGGGGATTTTTTAAGCTTGCTGAAAATTCGGGCCACTCTGTTCTGAGGCCTTCACGGTCATCTTGATTCAAGCAATAAATTTCAAGGCTTGATAGTCAATTTAGTCAAATACTTTTTTTTAAATTAACATAAAAGTTTCGTAAAGTAAAATATATGGGGAGTTACATAATAAAACCTATAAACACGAAAAATTCAAATAAGTAGTTTTTGGGTTTCTGGACTGATGAATATTCTAAATTTTTTAGTGTATTGGGTCAGGCATTTGTGGTGGAGGTGGTGGCTGTTACAGGTAAAACAGTCATGCTTTAAGTTATTACTTAGCTAAAAACTTTTTAGTCCACCGCCAGTCTCCTGTGGAGGTGGATGCCAGCAAGGGTACCAGTGCGGACACTATGGCAAGATCACAAAATGAGTTATGTAATTAAGTAAAAAATGGTTGTAGGTTGTGCTCGTCGAAGGGTTCGGGCTCATGGTTCCAACACTCTAGCCGTCAATGGCGATATGGCTGGTGCCAATGGCGTAGAATTATTTGGAGCCAAAGCACCGCGATTCAGCCGTAAACAGACAAAACTTTTGTCTGCAGAAAAAAGTGGTCCAAGAGTAAACTATATATTTTGTTAGTATGGACCGTAAAAACCAAATATACTTCAAGGATCCCAACCAAATGTTCTTTGAGTGCTGTGAAGAGCGTGGTCTGCCAGATGCATGCCTACAAAAATGCAATTTTAACAGCTACACTAAAGAATCTGTAAGTGATTTTTCATTTAGTCAACCCCAAAGATGAATTTTTTGACATTTAATTGTTCTTAAAGGCACACCCTTACTCAGAAACGGCCATAATTTTTTCTTCCATTGCGACACTTTTTTAAAGTTACTGAGATATTGTATCTGTAGGGCAAGATTACAAAAAAGTTTACACTTGATATAAGAGCACCCTTTAAAAATTGTTAAAAAAATCAATTTTAAAATCTTTTACCAAGTCTTATTTGCCAGTCAAGTTTCACATTACATTTCAGATTCCAATTGTGCGATTCTTTTTTTGCAAAATTTAAAAGTTTTGTCGTAAACACCCGTGACTCTTAATATGAGAGCGCCCAATTTTCAGAAAAAAGTGTTTGCTCTATACAAGAATGGTCAATAGGTCCCCTGTTCATTCGATCCTAGATTACGATGGTTATGCTTGCAATATTGGCATGATCTTTAGAATGATCAAATTAGCATGATTTGTTAGCATGATCACTCTTCAGACAAAACAACTGGGGATCAAGATAAATTTCCGACACCGATTCTAGCATGAAGTTGGGGTTTTTATTATACTTCTAGTCCATTATTTAGCATGAGTATAATTTACATGACGAAACAATTTTTTTAGCTTATGGGGATGTACTTCCGCACAGATGCTTGTCCAATTGAAGCCGCTGCAGAATTGCAATATTGTGCGGCCAGGGGTCAGGACCACCGAGCTTGCTGTGCTAGGAACAGTGTTCAGACTACATTGGCTGGAGAGAAGTGAGAAAAAAAGGAGTGCTTTAATCTATTAAATATATAATTTTCAGATGTCTGACCTTCTGTGACCAACGTCCAGGCAATGTGACTCAACTAGACTTTAGCTATGCCTCTTGCTACGATCGATTTGAGCAAATGAAAGGATGTTTTTGGCATTCGGCTTTGGCTACTTATTAAACATTTGTATACGGAATAGAAAAAACCTTTTTAGTAAATTTTATTTATGCGATCAGTTGCAATATTTTGTCAAAATAAAAATCTCTTTATGCAGTTCGTCTGTTTTTCATCTTTGTATTTTATATAAATAAGAGAGACCACATCAAGAAGTGATCTCGACAGGATACCGTTCCTGCCCGATCAATTTTTGGCCGAAAATCCCGCACCAAAATCCTGCTTGATCATTTTCTGAAATCACAATCACAAAATTTGAACTTGATCCCGAAGGGATCAAGTTCAATTTTTTGCCAAAATTCCGATCTCGAAATTTTTTTATCTGAAAATCTCATCCAGTAATTCCACCCGAAGTCAAGATGCCATCTCTAATCAAAATCAAAAAGGTGAAAAAGTAGGTGGAAAACATGTGGCCCTATATGATAATGGGGGAGGGGGTTTTGCCTTGATCCACCTGTTGTTTTTTATTATGATTTTTAGCATTAAGCTTAGGCAAGGGCAGGCCAGCGTATGTTAGACATGAGTCTAAAATACGTTTGAGTCTGTCCTGACATACGCTAGCCTATCCTTGCCTAAGCCTAATGACTAAAAAGTCTTGAAAAACCATAGGGAGGAACCAAGGCAAAAAACCGCTCCATTATCATAAAGGGCCAAACATTTTTAAACGACACATTTTTCAACTTTAAAACTTCAACATCGAAAAAAATTGCAGCATATTATTGCGCGAACGGAAAAAGGTAAACAAAGCTAAAAATTTTAAAACATCTGCAAGCAATTTGTATTGCACGCACCTGCAAATAAAAAAATTTCTACTCCTAAAAATTCACGTTAAATAAATTCATGAAAAATTAATAATTTTTTAATTAAAAAAATGTTGAAAAATTATTCACAAAAAAACATTTTTGAATAAAACGATAGGCTGTGCGTGGATTATATACAATTTATAATATAAAAAATACAACGTTTAAGTTATATTTTTGTGTTATACAAAATGGGTTTAATATTTTCATCTAACGCGGCTCTATCATTTGTATTAGCCTTATTGATAGGAATTCCATCTTTACTAATTTATATATTAGAAGTTATTGTTCTATTGAAAAATTTTAAAAAATATAATTCTGCCTTTTTTCGTCTTTTTCTTGTTCGTTTTTTCACAGTAAGTTTTGTTTGCTGAAAAAAATAGTTAAGATTTAAAATTTAAGAACTTTTGCAACTACCTAGCCACATATATGTACATGAGATTTGGAAGCCTTGGACTGCTTTTAAATACATTTCACACTTTTTCAAGGGGTCATTTAGCCTTTTGGTTTTTCTTTTACTATTACAATTTTCACGCTGAAAATTTGTCAACTATGTTTATATTGCTGAACAGACTAACAGTAATATTAATGCCCATAACTCACAGCAAGGTTTGTCAGTCTATTCATACATTCATACATTATTGAAAAAACAGCATATTCATTATTTATATAGCTCATTCGCTAGGTAGTTCCTAAGGATAGTTTTTTTCAGCCCGACTCTATGGATTATAAGGTTATTATGAGCGGGCGGGAGATTTTCAGAGGATATACAGAACAGGATTGTTTGTAAGCCTCTCGTATGCTAAGGGAGTAGAGGTTAGGGAAAACTTGTCAAAATATCTAAAACAAAAATTTCAAAACTAAATTTTCTTAATCGAAAAATATTTTATGTTTTTTTCTCACTACAGTCAAGTCTCGATTTAACGAAACCCGATTTAACAAAACTCTTGATTTAACGAACCTTTTTTTAGTGGCTATTTGGCCACCGATTAAATAAAATGACTAAAATAAGCTCTCGATTTAACGAAACCTTCGATCTAACGAACATTTTTGGCGGTCCCCAGGGGTTCGTTAAATCGAGACTTGACTGTAGTACTATTTTTTCTCAAGTCTCAATTGAATTTTTTCTCATTTTTGACAAAGGGGAGTGGAGTTTAGGCATGTTTCTGGCCCGTTCACTGTTTTCGGTCATTCTAAATCAGGATGATTACCTACTCATTCTGATTGAGAATGAAACTCATAAGATAACTGTAAATTTTTTAGTGTATTGTACAAGAAATTCTACAGTTATCTTATGGGTCACTTTCTGAGTCAGAATTAGCTGGTGGTCATTCCAATGTTCTCCTCTGTAAAAATTTCAAACTAAGGCTTATTATATGGTTAAGATGACTTTGCAAATAGGAACGTTGAAAAAAAGTAAAATACTTTCGAACCTAGCAAATTCGATATGTAAAGTCTTACTTTCGACAAGCGTCGGTTATGACAAGTCCACCCTTTTTGATGAATAGAATGAAAACGGTAACCTAATTTAAGTTGCTTTTTCTGCAGATTTGGAAATATTGCTTACCTATAGCTATACTTGTAATATTCGTTTTACCACTGTCATTTACATATATGCTGCTCTCTTATGACTTTTACGTCCGCTTGCAAGCCGATAATAACACATTTACACTTGACTTCCATAGACAATCAGGCAATTATGTAAGACAAATATAATTACAAAGTTTTTATTTATTTATTTCATAGCTCTATTACATACACCCCATTCCCTATTTTTAAACTTTTTACCGTGAAACTCCTTCTTAAGAAAAATTCCTCATTCAAAGGACCAGGAAATCATTTTCCCAGGTCATTTTCAAAAAGAAAACATAATTAAAAACCATCGTGTTAACGAAAAATTCGAATCCAACCGAATTTTTCAAGATCGTGTACCGGCATTTTCCAATGTAGCCGTGGAGCTGAGTGCTTATTGTTATAAAGTCGACTCTATTAAAAACTACCTTACAAAAAGTTCGTTCCCGCCTAGCACTCCACATTTTTTTGCACTAATTTTTGAGTGTTTCTTCAACCCTGACATTACGGTGGGGTCAATATGACCCCAGGGCACTTTTAAAACGGCTGTAAATTTTTTTCTAGACATTATTAAGAGCTGATTTTTTGTGACTTTGTTCGTCTCTTTGTTAGCTACATTTTGACTACATTGCTGAGGATTTTTCAATTATTTTTTAGGTGTATAAAAAAGCAGCACCTTATACGGCTGGGGTCAATATGACCCAAGGCCTTCGAAAGCTGTTAATAGGCATCACCTGAGCCATTTTAACAACAGCTTAGTGCTATCTTGTAGCGCAGCTCAAAAGCTACAAGACCTTTTTTACAGAAGCTCTTTGAAAATTTTGAGTCTTGAGATATGGCTTTTTGAAAAAGATCGATTTCTTTAAAGAATGACCAAAATCTGAAAAAAGTTGGAGAAACTTGGATTTTGGTCCTTTTTTAAAGAAATCGATCTTTTTCAAAAGCCATATCTCAAAACTCAAACTTTTTAAAGAGTTTCGGTGAAAAGGGTCTTGTAGATTTTGAGCTGCGCCACAAGATAGCACTAAACTGCTGTTAAAATGGTTCACGTGATGCCTATTAACAGCTTTCGAAGGCCTTGGGTCATATTGACCCATCTGTAAACAGTGCTAGTTTTTTCCCGTAATGTCAGGGTTAATTTTGCTTAAAAAGTCGGATGCCCGTTTTTTCACAAAGCACGGTGGTCCAGTAACCGGAATCGAGCGCTAGTCACAAAAGACATAGGTAAAAAACAAATTCAAATTTTATACAGTCGAAACTGGATATAAGGTCACCCAAAAGTTCGTTCCTGCCTAAGGTTAAACATTTTTTTACTTCGTTTTTCAAAAGATTTTGCTGTTCTTTTTTACAGTCTGGTCCCATATATCGCAAGGATTCCTATTTGCCAATCCTTTTTTTAAATACTAAAATGTTTTGCTATTTAAAAAACAAAACCTGGATATGAGCCACCTGTTTTCAAAAAGGGTTTTGTTTTTAAACGGCAAAACATTTCAGTTTTTAAAAAAAGATTGGTGAAATCGGAATCATTACGATATTTGGGTCCAGTCTGTGAAAAAAGAAACGGCAATTATTTTTTTCAAAAATCGAGGTAAAAAAGTGTCCACCCTTAGGCGAGTACGAACTTTTGGGGGTGGCCTTATATCGAGTTTAAACTATTTTACCAAAGTCACAAACATGCTTCACCTAAAAACTAATGGCCATAATAGCCGGTACAGTAGTTTTTTTTCACTAAAAATCTGGTGTTCTACCGCCGATTTTTTTTCACATTAAGTACTGGAAGTCTTCGCTCCGTACAGCCATCTCTGCCATCATTTTTTGTATAGTGTGTGGAACATTGAACCTTTTTACAATCTGGGCTTACAAGCGCACCACTACTACACATACCAAAACTGACATGGACAAGAAGCAGTTAGAAGAGCAGAAGATGGAAAATCGTCTCACAATTTATGCGATTATAACTTTTGTAGCTCAGTTTGCAAATGCTCTTTTTATGGTGATTTCAAAGTACTTCAAAAGTACTGCAGCATTTTTTAAACTCGTCCTGTACTTGGTCTTTATTTGCTTTAATCCAATTTTAATTCACAGATGGTTTAATATTCTTTTGGTTAAATGGTAACTTGTTAAAATTCTTGGCTGAAACTATGGTTTTTTTTGTCCGGGCAGAAAAAATTCGGAAAGTAAACCGGAAAACTTTCCGGTTCACGGTGAAAATCAGGCAGAAATTCCAAGGATCGACATACTACATTCGATAACTGTATAATCATCATTACAGTTATCAACGTAAAGTTTTCGATTATATTTTAATTATACGATAAATTATACTGTTATGGATGTTTCATAGATAGCTGATAGAAATTTCTCATATGATTTAGAATATAATTGATATTTTTTCATTGATATGAGATACGAAAAATTCAATGGTTATCAACATACAGTTAAGTTTAATTTCTTTCTACTTTTGGTGAAACTTTCCGCGTTTTTTTGTACGGAAAGCTTTCTGGAAAACTTTCTGGAAAATTATTTTGTGCAGCAACAAAAAAGTTACCTTGGCTGAAACTAAATTGTTGCTAAATTCAAAAAAATTCAACCATGCGCGGAGGCCGATTTTCAGAAAATGCTGCAGTTATTTTGAAACACAGTGTATAATAAGGATACAACTGATTGGTTACACATTTTAGATACTAGTTTATGTTTGTGTTACTTACTTCGGTGCTTTGTTCTTTCCAGTATTTGCCCAATTTCCTTGGGTGAATGACTTGACTACAATAGCAGTAAATGCGTGGGTACTGCTTTGGCAAGCAGTAGTGTTAGGCAAGAAATCAGAAAGGTTTTGAAGGTGGAAAAGTGGTTTGTCACTATTTTACTTTTAGTGAAGAACCGATCTACCACTACTATAGACATTAAGAATAAAGCATGAACAAAAAAATCATCTCATATTAAAAAGTTGTCGTTTTAATTTTGATGCATTTTGTAAATATTGCAATAAAATGTTTTTAATGATTAAATGTATTCAAATTCCTATACCGTATTTTATCTATCAAACCTCCATGGGGATTATTTTTCAATCCCTGAGAAATCAGAAAAATTGGAGGTCTATTTTGAGATTTTTTGGGTACTCAACCAAAATCTGAAAAGTAGAATCAGGAAAGCTCATGTTAATTAAGAAAATGCAAAAAACAGATTTGCGAAATGTTTTTCTTAGGCCCACCTAAGCTGCCTCTTCGACGTGACCTTAAACCCTATAAAAAACGTTCGCCATGGTCGATATAGTGAGTGAAATTTTAATATTGTCGCCGGAAAACGAGAAAAATGATGAGGACAGGCATGTAGAACGTATTTCCTTTCGATTTAATCCGTTTTTCGCACTATAGAATAATCCATTTTGAAACTCCAGCAACTTTCAATTTTCTAACTGCCTGTTATCATTATTATAAAAATTTAGCACACTAATAACCAAACATGGCGAACATTTTTATATACCGTATTCTCTCTATTAGTTCACACTCTCTATTAAACCCACACCCCGAACTTCGAGGACCTGTATCTCAGATCAGAGAAAAAATTTAACAAAGCTGTTTATTGCATTTTGTTAACTCCCACGAGTTCTACAAAGTGTAGTTACAGCAGGGCTGCCATCTCAAAATTTAAAAAGGGAATTTGGTCAAAAATAGGAATTTGAAGAAAAAAGTCCATTTTATCTAGTGCTTATTGCCATTTGAAGCGAAAAAAAAGATTTTTACTAAAACTTCAAAAATAAAAATAAAATTGAGGTCCCAAAAAAGGACAAATCTTTTTAAAAGAACATATGGCAGCCCTGAGTTACAGCGATTTTGGCAAGGTCAGATTTTAGGGGGTATTCTGTACTAGCGCCCAAAAAGTGTAAGCAAAAGTTTATTTGAAAAGAAAAAAGTGTTGTGCGTAATTTTATTTTTTTAATGACAAGAAACAGACCTCGACTGTGACATAGGAGACGAACTACTTCGAGAAAAAAAGTTTTTCACGTATTTTTGAAAGGCTGTTTGAGTTCCTAGTGAATCTCTACCTGCAGATCGGAAATCCCACTAAATTAGAAAGCACAAACAGAGAAACGATTTCACATTAAACTTAAGCAGACTCCGCGATTTATTTTATCGAAATTTCTCCAGGTCACAGTCAGGGTACCTCCCGTATGAGTATTTTATAAGCAAATTTACCATATTGAACACAAATCTGGTGTTCAAATTATGGCTTTGACGGTGAAAATTTTGACGGTGAAATTCTGCTATAAAAGCATGACATAAGTAACTTAATTTAAAAAAATTCACAATTTGTGTCAAATTCTTCCCTGAAAATTGATATAGCGAAAAAAATTTACTTTTAAATCCAAAATAAATTTAACAAAAAATCAGATGAAAATTGGTAATAGTGCAAATTAAATAGCGAGTTCATTTAAATCACTCAGCCTGTCCTCCTTGGCCTCCAATATCTTCTTGAAACTCGTCCATTCGTGCCAAAATGTAGTTGGCAGCAAGGTCTTCGTTTTTGTCACAAGCAAAATATGCTTCAATGATCAGTTGTTCAGGAAAACCAAGTGCTTTAAGCTAAATTGTTTTTAATTTATAAACTTATATCAACTTTGGTCAAAAAATGGTTTACGCGTTGAATAGCAGCTCGATCGGTTTCAGACACATTTATGGTGACTACACCGCCAGGTGGGGCAGCTTGCCCACCTCCGGGTGCAGGGTTAGCCGCTGGAGTAGCTGCCACAGCTGGTGGTGCAGCACCACCCCTAGCAAATTGCCTCCTGCATTCTCTTGCGCGAAACCAGCAGCATCAGCGTTGAGAAGCTGCAAAAACTCTTCTTGGTTGTTTCGAATCGCACTCATCACTGAAACAAAAGTAGTTTTGAATTTTTTAATTTTAAGCTAGAGAGTTTTGATTGTAACATTATATATATATAATGCTTTAATCTCGCTTTTGATTTTTGGGCTGGGCTCATGGTGGACCAGTTTTTTCATAAACAAGAAAGTAGAAAAAAGAGATGTCTTTTGGTATACAGTCGAGTCTCGATATAACGCGACCCTCGGGACCGTAAAAAGGTCGCGGTATATCAGGGGTCGCGTTATATCGAAGGTAAATTTGACTGACTTCCTTTTGCTGGATCATTTGAAGGGTCGCGTTATATCAAGGGTCGCGTTATATCGGGGTCGCGTTATATCTCGACTCGACTGTATAACATTGTGGCGTGACTCATGTATAATAAATAATTTTCTTCATAATAAAAAAGTAAGAACTTTTAAAACAACCTGATACTACGGGATCCGTAAGTTTTGAAATAAAGTACAATTTGGTCTGTTTTTGTCAAAAAGTGCAATTTTATATAGTGCTTATTTATCTTTGGATACCGAAAACATTTGAGTGAAAATCTCAAAAGCCCTAAGATTTATGGTCTGAAATGAAGTACCAGTCTGTGAATAAAGTACATTTACATACCCTGGCTTAGCACCAAAACAGCAATAAAATCGAAATGACTCAACAATTTTTGAACTAAAAATTTCGAATTATATCAAAAATTTTGAATCCCACTTCTCGAAGTTAGACGGTAACTTTGAGGCATTTTTTAAAATCATCCTCTTTAAAACAAATGAAGGTTGTTCTGAAGTTATTTTCTTGAAGGTTAGTTTCTTAAAATATTTCTTTTATCATAAAAGTTGCTCAGTATGTACTTTGGGGCCGTTTCGCAAAAAGTAGAAGGCGCTTCCCAACTGCATAACTTCCAAATAATCAAAGACGATAAATTTTGACTTAGATAATAAAGTTTTAGAATTTCCAATTTTATAGCCTCACTTTACTGTGGAATATAGAAGCATCTAAACCTACATTCTGGATTGCTGTCAGCAATTTGTTGGACAATCTGCTGAAGCAATGCTGGGTCAGCCCGCACCTAAATATCATTTGGTTTAAGCTTTGTGCAAAATAAATTTTTTAACAATTACTAAATCACGGAGCTGTTGGAACTGTGGAGAGTTTTGAAGAAAAGTCAAGCCTTGACCAGCTTCAGAATCTTCATTGTCACTGTCATCTATAATAAATATGTAGTTTTAGACAACAAAGTACGTATTTTGTTTACCTCCAGCAGCAGGATTAACAACCACCTGGTCTTGTATGTTGACAATGTCAGGTATGCCACTGCATAAATACTCCACAGCACGATCGGCATTGAAGAAAGAAGCTTTTAAGGCGCGAACAACTTCTTCTCTTGGATATCCATGGCTTGAATAGCCTCAACAGTTTGCATATGCTCTTGTGGCACTACAATAAAATACTCTTTAAAATATTCTAAACTTTCCAGTAATGTTTATATATCTCAACTTAACTTGTAGAGGGAGGGGATTTCCCTATGTGCATCGCCTAGGTTAAAAGTTAGACTACCACTGGCCCATAACCTCATTTTTATTTTCTTTTATTCACATAATTTACAAGTTTGGCGTCAACATGATACTGACATTCTTGGAAACCAACAAGATTATCAGCGCATGCTTTCACACCTACTGAGCTTGTTCCAGGCTAAGACAGGCTTATTTCTGAATATCGATCGTTTTGGCGGTTTTTCTAGGGATTAGCTATCAATCAGAGAAAAAGTAATATCTACTTAGAGCTAGAATTTAAAAAAAACATCCAACGAAGCTCAATTCCATGCCATCCTACACGGGCTTTAATCTTTGCATGAAATCCAAAAGTTAGGGCATTTGTTTACAGTAAAGCAGTGCTGGAAATGGTTTCAATCGATTGTTCGATAGTTTTGGCCTTATAAGTCGAAGAAGTGGCTAAAAAGTAGAGCGAAACAGATCGGGTGTAAACCCTGTGGAATTGAACCTGTGACCAATAGGCGATGCGTATAGGAAGTTCCCCCTCCTTTAATTCTGTGTCAACCTATGTTTTTCGCTTTTACAAAAGATATGTATAAATAAAGCATGCTCAAACAAGCCGAAAAATGTTTAATATAAGAATGAGAACTGAAGTCTCCATATCCGCCGATGCACATATATCTCATTTCAATCATTGTGCGTATTCGATAGCCTTGGATCTGGCTTTTGAATGTGGTATCGTAGAGCTGTTATTAGGTTAGACTTTTTAGTCAAAAACTAAAAATCAGAAATCAGGATTGATTAAGGATTGATTGATTGATTAAAAAATCAGAATTGTTTTAAAACGCAAGGGAAAACTTTTTGCAGAAATTTCAGTATACAAAACGAGATACACTACAAAAAAGCCCAATAAAAACTGTGCCAAGAAGCGCTTTCGTTGGTTTATATTCAGTAAAAAATTGGGAAGAAAGTGGCACTGAAAATAAAATTATTTATAAATTATTATTCCCTAAATATTTAACTGAACTCAAAGCTTTTCTCGGCGCACTTTTATTTTACTGCACTTTTATTCATTGTTGTTTCGTTTGTATGTTTTGTAAACTAAAATTGTGCAAAAACTTTTCCACTGGTTTTAACACGTAAAATACCGGTTGTTAGAGAAACTTAGATTTTTGACATTGGATTCGTGTTTTACATGGTCAATTTGCATATGAAACTGCCCTCAAAGCTTACAATTTGCTGTGAAATTTCGAATTCCGCAAATCTCGTATTTTTTGAAGTTTAAATATTTTTTGTCTTGAGCTTTATTTGAAGTTTCACAGCAAGTTGTAAGCTTTCAGGGTAGTTTCATAAAGCTCAGTCATACTTACCCGAAACATGCCCTGTTTCGCGAAGTTCAGAGTTCCGAAGTCAAGGATTTAAAGTGGTTTCTCCGAGTGCAAGCAGAATTTTAACGACTAAGAAACAAGCTGAGTGCCATCAAAGCCCAGGTAGATGAGTGAATTTCATTGCATTCGGATGTGGAAACTACTTTGCTGGCCATCGACAAATATTTGAAAGAGATCAGTGCTAGTTCAAATGCAGAAACTGGAGAGAAGAAATTCACGCTGCAGTGTTTTGATTTGGGAGTTCGATCAAGTGGAAACCCAAAGGTTGGTTTGGATTACCCTAATCGACCGTTAAATGTTCTGCGATTGTTACATGTGGCCAAACAAAGGGAATTGCAGACTCAGATCAATGAAGTGCTGTCTGGTGTGCAGAAAATTTCAGCTAACCCGAAAGCAGACCTTACTTTGGCGAGGATGGCACGCTAAAGCTCACGAAATATGACGTATCGCCTTTTTGTTTCCAGTTGTATACGGAATAAAATCGTTTGTTGCTTTTCGGTCACTTATTTTTTCTTGTTCCTACTACGAAGGGTTGCTCAGTTAGATGTTAGTCTGCGGGTTTTTTTTTGTTAGAAATAAATCAAAGCTTCGATGATGATTTTCATCGGTTCATTTTATTTTCGGTTCAGATTTCATCGGTTCATTCATGAAAAATGAGCAACAATTGAATGGAAAACTGACTAGCAACAGTTATTACTGCAGATACTAATGCAGTTGGTTACACCTTTTTTTAGAAAAAAAGCCAGAATCATCTTCTAAGCTAAACGCCCCTTTTGTTTTTAGTAAGATTTCGAACTTAGCCATTTTTCGATGGAGGAGTGGTTAAAATATTTTAAAAGCTACTTAAATTTTTATCTTCGAAAAGTGATTTTGTTTTTCTCATATTGTTACACGAAAAAAAAGTTTCAGAGACCATTTTAGGTGAATTAACAAGGTACTAATTCGGTGCCCCTGTTTCGCGAAACATTTTTCGCGTTTTCTCCCAAAATGTTTCGGCGGGTTGTTTGAAACAATTTTTTTTTTCGCGAAACACCGAGTTTGGGGGATTGTTTCGCGAAACATGTGTTTTGTTTCGATGTTTTGTAGTTGACTCCTTAAAGGAGCTGATTAACGTTGATAAGTCAATTATTATCAACTAAAAATATGGGAACTAACTGTTTTGGAGAAAATTTCAGAAAAATATTTTTATGTTTGAAATTTCGGCTTCTTAAATTTGCTAAACAAACCTACTTGACAAATCTGCTGCCAAAAATTGTTGGAATGAGATTGTGTTAACTCAGAAATCATTGTTAATTTGGATGCTTTGTTTCTAAAAAAATTCTTCTTTTAGAAAAAAATTAAGTAAAAAAACTGACCACGCTAGAATGATTTCTTTTTTATTAATTGTGCCGTCAGTTTTTCAAACGATGTTCGTTCTTGCCAAGGTTTTTTGCAGGTAATTCTGAGGTAAGTTTTGAATTTGGTCTGCAAGCAAGGGAAATGCTCACACTGTGAAACTAAATGATAAAAAATGAATAAGAAAGTTTGGCCCTATCCCTCAATGGGTGCCGATTCTCGAGCTTGGTCCCCCCTGTAGTTATTTCGCTTAATTTTTACCCAAATTTTAACAAAAATCGATTTAAGACGATTACTTTTTTACTTCAACAAGCTGCTTATGAACCATTTTTGCTTTCCTGAAAAAGATATAATAACACTTACAGTAAAAAAAACTTTTTTGCAAAAATTGAGCAAAAACCGCAGGGGACCAAGCTCAAAAACGGTACCCATTAAGGGATAGGGCCGAAAATTTTTTTCTTATGAGTCTAACATCTGAAATTGTCTGTTATAGATGTTGTCTACTTTTTTTTATCTTTTTCATATTATTATTGAGTTATTTTTTAAAAGTAAACGAAAAACAGCAATTTTTTTAATAACTAACTAACCAGGTCCTTCGAAAAATTGTGCCTACTTTTCAAAAACAGTCTAATTTTCTCTGTATCAGATTTAGTGAAAACAGGTACGGTTTGAACAAATATCACCAAAGGCGCCTTCGAAGAGCCATACCATAAAGGACCAGTTCTTGCGTACACTTTGTACAAGCCCAGTGAAAATACAATAATTAAAATTTTTCCTTTTAAGTCTCTGCTCCAACTAGTTATGCTATCTAGTTGCGCTAGCCTGTATAATATTTTCTTTTTATCTTTCTGCGTTCCTTATATAAAACCTTAATGAACTTTTTTGTTAAATTTCAAATTGTGTGTTCTATGTAAAATATATTTAATTTTCTTATTGTAGCTCTAAACAATTTGTACTTACGACTGATGTGTGTTTTGTGGTCCTTATAAGTGTTAGTGGCACAAAATATTTTTATGACCATGTTTAAAATGCCACATTAATTTTAGAAAATTAGAAAATTGAAACAAAAATTTACAAACATTGCAAATGCTTTTTGCAAAACTTTTGTAAAATTCAAAAGATTCTGTTTTTAAAGACCTACTAAATGTACCAATTAGAGAACTCCTGTGTTTGCTCCTCTCTTCCTCATAAATTAGAGAAATGGTCATAATAAAAAAGACTTTGTTCCAAAAATCAAGATCTATCTTATGTTAAAACTTAGCGGACTTCATGTATAGAAAACCACTGGTTTTGATGAAAAAATGAGAAGGTTTTCGATGACCCCTGGATACACCATTTGAACAGCTTTGTTAATTAAGTTACTTTTTTATTTTCAGAAATTTATAACAGAATCACTTCAACTTTGCTTTTTTGAATATTTTTTGAAACTAAAAACCATTATCAAACCTCTATTCAAGTCTAGCGGCAATTCCAGACAATAAATATACGTGCTTGCCATAAAACAGTGCAAAAGTCTAGTATTTCGCAGGCGAAAAGTATTTTTTCTTTTATCATTATAACGAAAACCCAGTGTTAAGGCTAAATATCTTTCCAATGTCAGGAAAAATATAACCAATGATGAAGCTGCTAAGTAATTACTGTAATATATTCCTGAATAGAAAATCCAATAAGAATTTTTATTAAGCCTAAAGCAGTAGAATGTAAGACCAAATAAACATAAAAGTTATTGACGATATAGAATTAAAAATATTCGCAGCAAGATAAAAAAGCATAGTATTCGACATTTGTTTTATGGTTATTTTTTTGGAAAAAAGAAATGGCAAAAAAAATACTTCCCATTGTGCTAATTACAACAAACTCACCAATGATTATCATTATAGATTCAATCAAATTTAAAATATGACACCAGAGTTGGCATTTTAAATAAGTATATTAAAAAAAAGTTTTAATTGAAAAATTGGACTAGAATTAAAAAACTTTTAGTTGAAAATCTTTTTAAAAATATGGCTTAATATGGCTGTTACTGGGAAGTGTATTAACAATAAAAATTGTATTTATTATTATTATTAAAAAGCTTTTGTGAGTCACAAAAAGATACAAGTATCAAGACATCAGGGAAAAACTTTAGAAAGATATGTTTTTTGTAGGTACAGTAATTTCTGTATTTACGGTTTATTAGCCTTTTAAAATAATTATCACTAAAAGAGCTGACTGTAATAAAGTTTTGAATTCTAGTTATAAATTTTATGCTGACTTATTATTCTACCTGGCAAATGTCTGTAAGTATAGCGGGAAATCAGGCCAATTCATTAAAATGACCACATCTCAACCATTATGCATTGGGAAAGTTGGTAATCTAGTCAAAAGCTGACATTCAGGGCTATAACATTCGTGACACTACTGTTATACACCCTCGCCAAAAAAGATAGAGTCATATACCCTAACTAATAATTTTGAAGAATGTCCTAGAATGTCGAATTTTTAAAAATTTTCTCTGACGAAAATATTTTTGAGTATCAGCCAAGGCCAGCTGCTTCCCAGGAGCACCAGCGTACTCCGCATTGCAAGAAAAGAATAATAAAAAATTAAAAAACCAGATCCATTTTTTGTTGAATTTTTTTTGTTGTCATAAAATTTTTGATTTTTTTGTTGTCATAAGTTAGCTGTATATATCATTTCACAAATCAAGGATGACCGCACTAGTGAATGTTTAATGTAATAATAAGTAATAAGAATTTTTTGTTGTCATAAGTTAGCTAACGATATATATCACTGCACAAATTAAGGATGATTGCACTAGTGAATGTTTTAATGTAATAAGAATGGTATTTAAAGTATAAACTCGCTAAAAAATCAGAAAAAGTATCTCGAGAAACATTTTGATGTCGAACCTTTTCGTCGCTGGGCAACTTTAAGCAATATTTTGAAACTAAATTCATTTTTATAATGGTCGATTTGTTATTAAACCCATAGTCGACTCTGAATAAAAAAAAATTAAGTTTGTCAAAAAAGTTGCCTCCCGCCCCTGAGGCGAAAAAGGTCCTTTTAGGGTGTTTTTTTACCAATTTTTAGCCTTTTTCAAATCAAATAAATGTAAAAATGATAGATTTTGAACAGGTTTTTACTTTCTAGGGCCTACCGCATAAATAAACTCTGGTATGCATGCTTTTTCATGCATCCAGAGTCACTTTCGAGTGATTTGTGTCTAAGGTATGTGGGTGGGACCCGAATCCTCCAAGCCCCTGAAGGGCGCGCAGGGGGCTTGAGAGTTAGAGATGCGCTCACTCACTTACCTTAAACATAATTCCGAGCAAGACTCCTGATCGAAACTGTATTAAGAGAGTTGTTTTGTCCAGCTCTAGCGAAAAAATGTAATAAAACACCTAAAAAGGACCCTAAAATACCTTAAAATGACCATCTAACCCTGAGGAGGGGAGGCATTTTTTAGCAAATTTAATAATTTTTCAATCAGAAAGTGTTTAGAAATGCTTCTTTTATTGTGTTGAGCAGAAAAAATGAGTTAGGAGGTTTATTTTGGGTCCCTTTTCAAAAATCCGAGTATAGGAAAAAACTATAAAAGTACCAATTTTATTAATGGGTCAAACATAAGCGAATTGTGAAAGCAATATGCCCGCTATATGTCCCGAAAATCTACCGACTACGGAAAGTAATTCCTACTCTACAGAATGAAAAAGAAAAGTCAAAAGTCAGGAGGGAAAAAGACCGGTCAAGTTTCAAAACACTTTTGGTCAAAAACAATTTGTTGCAACAATAATCGATGGGAATGGAAGTCGATTTCTTTGAAAGTGATAATTATAATTTTTATATTTCGTAAATTTAATATTAAAATTACATAAACTGTCAAAAACTACTGAAATTCCAATGATAATTACTAACCTCGAAAAAGCGCAATGCATGCGTTACTCTTTTCTAAATCTTCGGTGTCACTAAGCCTAATAGAGAGCACGCTACAGAACACACATCACAGAGCAGTCAAAAGTACAAATAGAATTTTAAAATAATTGTAAGCTACATAAAAAAATTTAAGACACCAAGAAAAGTTCATGAACAGTTAATTAGAAATTAAACAGACGAATCTTAAACTTCAAAAACTTCAAAATATGGGGTTTCGTATCTACTTCCTGTTTCTAGTTGTGCATGGAAATGTTTTAATATAATTATATGTCAGCCAAAAATCTCAAAAAAGACCTCCAAATTTTCGGATGTAATAGGAGGGTCGACAAACAAGACTTTTAGATTTGATAGAGGAGACTCTAGGCAGCAGAATGACACCATAAAAGTCATTTTTCGATACCCTTTTTCTTTATTGCCGAGCTCTCAAACATTTTTTGATTTTTAGCTAAAAGTGTCGTATGAAATCGATCCAAAAGTCTGACATATGGTACGAAATTCATGGGTCACCAAAAAAATGCAAATCGAGTATCGCAGGAAGCACGTAAGGAAGTCTGGAGCTCTGAATACTCAGAGCACTGCTTCTTCCGTCAGAACTGCTCAAACCGACCCGAAACAAAAACCAAAACATCAACTGACTTTGTTTCTGTTTTCTTTATTCTGTTGACGCTAGCTGTTTCGATTCTTCCGCCTCTGGCGAATGCTTCTATTGTTTGGAGCTCCTAATAAAGCTCTAAAGTTTCTTCCTGCGATACTCGATTTGCACTTGCTTTGGAGATCATTTCACTTCTTTGGAGATCATATCACTTTTTGATCGATTTGATATGAGATTTTCAGCTAAAAAATCAAATAAATGTTCAAGAGCTCGGGAATGAATGAAAAAGTTAACCGAAAATTATTTTTATTCTGTCTTTTTTGCTTCCTAGAGTCTACTATAGAATCTGAAAAAGATCTTGTCAAAAACGCAACAAAGTTCAAAAGATATTGGTAAAACAAATCCCGGCAAAAATTCGGCGAACCCTGTACAATATTTTTACTCATTGACTCAGGAATCCTTTGCTTCCTTATTTCTGAAAACAGGCAGAACACAATATTCTGAACGCGATGAGGCCGGTCGTTTTTGCTTCGATTACGAATAAAGTGGGTGAAATAGGGTCCGGGAGGTCAAAAGCTGTGCAAGATCAAAATTTAGCTCAGCACCCACAGGTTTTCAAGTAGTGCACTATTATCCTAACGTCAGCCGTAAGCTCATAATATATGAAAATAAGGGCGAGAAATTTGACTACAGTAGAACCTCGTTATAAGATACACCCAATATAAGATACACCTCGTTATAAGATACACCTGTGTCCGGTCCAAGTTAAATAACTCCCGTCAAATTACCCCTATATAAGATACACCTCGTTATAAGATACAGCTGGGGTCGGTCCCTGGGTGAGGTTCGACTGTATTCGAGGTTCGACTGTATTCAACCAATGTGAAAACAGGCTGTTTTCATTTCTATAGTCAAGACAAATGATCACTTGTTTGCTAGGGTGAGAATTTCGGGGCACTTATGCCGCTCCCCCCCCCCTCAATTTTAGTTATTTTCTATTTAAAGATAGGTGGTCTTTTATGGTATTTCGACGTCATTTCAGGTCATTTATCACATCTAGGCTTTATTTAAGCTTCGACAAGGGTAGGCCAGCTTATTTTAGGATCGACTCGAAATATTTTCTTATTTTTTTATATTAGAAACATGTTTGAGTTCGTCCTAACATATGGCCACCCTCGCTCAAGTCTAAAACACTAAATTTAGTCTAAAATAGCCTAAAAAGGTCATGATATTGATATGATATCACTGACTTAATATCTGCGTGATATGATATCATAGCTAATTATATCACGATATTATATGATATCAAGTGATATCAGCAGTTTTACTGGTTCGTACTCATTTGATCACAACTCATTTGATCCCACTCCTTTAATCCCAACTCGTTTGATCACAACTCATTTGATCCCAATTTCGGCACTAAGTAAATTCATCCGTGGTAAATTCATTTCACGGCAAATTGATCGTCCAGTCGTTCCCCATTTGGTAGTAGGGTTTGAATCCGCCTAGTAGCATTGACTCTTTTGTGCTTATTTCATAATTTTTTCAGGGTCAATCTGTTCTAGAAAACCTATACCACACTGAACACCTCAAATATCCCCGAACTATTTCAAACCACGCTAAAGTACTTCAATTCATTGTATCCAATCAATTTTTGTATCCAATCGGTGGCACACCATTTCTGGCTATCTGTTGTTGTTTTCTAGCTTTCGTAAGCGCTGAATAAGAAAGACCGAAAATTCCTTATTTACTTGACCGTACTTCATGCTTACCCCAACACAATCTGGAGAAAAGCATTTTTTATTGATAAAATAGAAGATTTTTAACAATTGTAACGAACAAATAAAAGTGACAAACGGAAAGCATCATATTAGTCTTAGAATGTTTCATTTTCTTCTTCTCCCACTTCAACGATTGGAAAGTTGGCCAGATGATGCTGATGCTGACAAAATACCAAAAACAATGTTTAAAGTTCCGAAAATTATTTTTATAAAATTTTGAGGAAGGTTTTTAAATTTAATCAGTAGGCACGGAAACAACTCACAATGTGAAACTGAAAATATATATATATATAATGAAATTTTGTCCTGATGCTTTTGTCATCTTTTTAAAATTCATTGCTCCTATTCTGTCTATAATGTCGATCAAGAGATTTCCTAAGATAGGGCTCTACAAGCATGGCCGGAAATCAGCCTTCAAAATGAAGCATTCGTTTGAAAATTCGCACAAAGCATGTCTGAACTTTGAAATAGCTAGACCATATCAGCAAGCAAAATCAACCACGGAAATTGCTCGCCTACTGAATTATCAACCTTCAAAGTCTTTTCATGAGTTTAGTTTAGGGTGTGGAGTAAAGATGCCTTGCTTTCGGAAGAGATCATTGAGAGGAGGCAAACGCCAAAGCTAGTGATGATCTGAGGAGGTGATTCCTGGGATGGCCAAACTCCTACCATCTTCGTTCCGGAAGGATTCAAAGTCAATGCTGGGTAAAAAACTTTTCTTCATTATAGTACTTTCGGGTGCTAAAAAGTCTCAATGAACTCTTTAAAAAAGGACACTCCTGAAAGTTCCCGTAAGAGAAGAAGACATCACAAGCATGAAATCCTGCACCAGATCGTTTGCTTGTCTCGGTCAGCCTTTCTTGTGTTAAACAAAAATGTAACATTAACTCAAAATAGCCTTTTTTGCCCTTTTTGAATTTTTATTATTATTTTAACCATATCGCAGTATATTATTTGAACCATAATGTAGAGCATGAATTTCTGCACCGGCACATGCAACGATAACAATCGTTCTTGTAGGTGTTCTAATGTTTGTACTATACTGTCCTCCCGCCTTTTTTTCTTGGTCTTTCGACTTTTAAAAAGCGATATAGAAGATATTCACACCTTTTTGAAAAATTAGAAGTTAAAAAATCTAAAAAATGTTGACAAATGAATTGTTGAGTCGCCATAACCGTACCGAAATTTCGCTTAAACCAGGTGTATTTAAAAAATTTGGTAAAATTAAAAATAGAAATCAAACCTTTGTTTATGTCTAATGGCAATTCCAGAGTATAGATATAAGTGCTTGCAAAATAAACAATGAAAAATATTAGTATTTCGCAGGCGAAAAGTATTTTTTTCCTTTTCTCGTTAAAGCAAAAATTTAAGGTTAGAACCAAATACCTCTCCAATGTCAGAAAAAATATGACTAATGGAGCAACTACTAAATAAGTGCTGTAAAATATGCCTAAGTGAAAATCCAAAAGGAATTATTTGTAAGACCCAGTGCAGAAGAGTGAAAGACCAAGTAAATATAAAAAATAATTGTTGATACAGCGTTCAAAACATTGGCAGCGAGATAAAATAGCATATTTTTAGATAGTCCTTTGACTACCATTTTGTTTGGACAAAACTTGTTACAATAAATAATACTTCCCATTGTGCCGATTACAATAATTGCACTTGCAATTATCAAAATAGATTCAATAAAGTTTAAATAATATACTAATGCAGGCATATTCAACAAAAACAGCAACTTCTATAAGTAAACAAATTGTTTTTATGAGCACCGCCACAAAATCATCAATTGTCAATCAATGAATAAAGAAATAGAAAATTTATTTTAAAATTTTAAAACTAAAGTCTTGGAAGTGATTATTTATTTTTAATTACTAGAAATAAGTATGGCGAAAAATTGTGTATACAATATCAGACGGGAAAATTCGGAAGGAGGAATTTGATGAGTTTTTACAGAAATATCCTAAATTTTACACACGTCGTTTGCTTCAGTAAATTGAAGCCTCATTAGCGAAAATGAGTGTTGAGATTTAAAAACAAAACTGTTTGTCAGCAAGTTTATAGCAGAAAATATGTGCATTTTTACAATTTAAGACAACCAAATACCTAAAGCACAAAGGAAATAAGTCACTTGTATTCTTACCGTATTTATTTAATAGAAAAGCAGTCTCTAATAGAAGAGCATCCCCCGAGGATGGTTAAAAAATAGAAGAGCGGTCTCTATTAGAAGAGCAATAAATAATAATGAATTTCTGCATGATTTTGTGGGCTGTCTTGTATTCGGTGCACTTTATGTATAAGCGATTTCGTACAAACTTTTCCGTAATACTTATATCGAAAAGTAGAAGAGCAGTCTTTAATAGAAGAGCACCCTCCAAGGGGGAGGGGGGTGGTTAGAAAAATAGAAGAGTATGCTCTTCTATTAGAATAAACACGGTAGGTTAGTAATTATTGTTTCAGCTTGGCTGGCGTTGTCTGACGCGACTACATAAGCTGATAAATTTCGTAAAATTTTTATTTTATGAAAAAGATCATTTTAATCAAAACGTTATCTCTACGAATAATTCTCTGAGCATTAGTGTTTCGCGGTATAAGCACGACGAAGAAATCCGTGAGTGTGCCCAGGAAGCCGAAGCTCTTGTCAAGCAGTCTCTCAAGTCGTGTCTTGTTACATTGAATCCTGTAATGTAGATCTTGCCAGTAGTCAATAGTCCTTGTTTGTTATCGTAGCCATCTGCTCGGGTAATCTAAAAATTTTTTATCTAATAAAAAACTTATAATATTTATATAATAGTTGGACTTCAAAAGCTCATACTTATTTTTCATGTTATCATATCTAGCCCAACCCATTTTTCTTGTTTTGGTCCCTGTAAGGCGCCGTTCTCCTGGTAATGCGATGATTTATTTATTTCCGAAAATTTTCACATAAATATGAAAAAAATTGAAATTTCGTACAAGCAGAATGCCACAGCATTTTTGCGATTTTTAAATTTTTAACATACCATGCATTATGCAAAATGTCAAATATCAGTCGAAAAAAAATATTTTGAAAAATAGTCGGCCACTCCCTAAAAACACCTTTTCTGCACGTTAAAAGTGCTAAAACATCGAAAAAACATCATTATTTAGTGTTACCGGTTTACAAAAAAATCTGTATTTTCATTATCTCTAATTTAACACCATCCTCGTTACGGCCACTATGGGACTGTCGCGAGAAAATGGTGTTAAAGCTGGACTTGACACAGTCTAATAACAATTCTACCAAAGAAATTGATTTTTTCTAAGAAGCCATATCTCAAAATTCAGATTTTCAAACAACATTCTGTAACTTGAGTTTTGTGGCGCTTGAGCTGCGCTACAATATGGGGCTAAGAAATTATTGTAACATTCAAAATTTTATTCAAATTGTTATCACTGAAAGTGATGAATACGCTTGTCAACTTCCTAAGATGACCTCACAAGTGTTTGGTGTAAAACGCTGTCTTTTCCGAAACAATCAAGCTGAATTCAATATGCCATTTGAAAGAGGAGGTGCAGGGCTACAAAAAAGTATTGCAAGAAAAGAGATACGATGCAAACAATGATAAAGATAAGGCTTTGAAAATCCACCGGGAACTTTTTTACACCCGTTAAAAAAAAAAAGTAGCAAAGGGCGTTTATTTATTTATTTAAATAATTATGCCCAGAAGGTCGCTAGCGACACTAACAATGGGTCATTCGGTATCACAATGCATACACAAATGAAATACAACTAACAGCTATTTATACAAAAAATGTTTTCAAAGTAAAGTAATATAAATTTTATTAGCCATTATTTTTGCTTTTGTTTTGCTTGTTTTTCAAAATGCTCGATAAGTTTCCTTTAAAGTTCGAAAAAAGTTTTGTCACAATTAAAATTTATTTAAACAAAATATTATTAACATAAGGAGCATGATTACTTTCAAACTGGAAGACATACTTTATCAATGCTTGGACTTCTTTCATTTTTTTAGCCTATAAAAAATAATTTTTCAAATATACTTTTGGACCACACTCACTGCTTGAAGAAGACATAAAAATAAAGACAGAATTTCTCCGAATTTTTTCGCCCCTTCTAATGTGCCCATTTTAGATTGCAGGTGGTGCAAAAGAATTGTAGAGTAGCGATGAGATTCTTTTTGGAGAAGATCTTTATCTTCTGGATTTATATCTTCGATCGCTTAAATAAATATGAATATATATATGTTAATATTCAAATGAGTACCCGAGTATGAAAAGATTATCGCTTTAAGTAATACATATTCTTTAAGAGTTAATCCAATTCGTCTAATTGGATTCATAACAACACCAAACATATCTATTTGAGATTGTGCTCTAAATCTAAATTTAATTGTATATTTATATATTTATTGGTACATGAAATATGTTAAATCACGAAAATTGCCCCACTTTGTATACTGTTTTTTATTTAGTACATCCCTGAGAGGTTTTTTTTGACAAATCTTCGGAAGCTTTTTTATTATTACGAAGAAGAGTGGGGCTATATGAATCCCGCCCAAAAAGCCCAAAATCATCTAAACTGTGCTTCTTCAGATGTTAACGCTGAAAAAACACGTATTTAGGATTGGGAAAGCACTTTTCTTTAAAAATATTTGGTAAGCCTTAGGTGGCCAAAGCGAAAAAAATGTAAAAAATATTTAAAAAATTTTTTTTAATTAGCGCCTTTTGAATTTTTTTAAAGAGAATAAGGGCTGTATAGGGAAGGGAAAAAAAGCGCGCCACTAATCGCCATGGACCCACTAACAAAAAGATGTTGAACATAGTTTTGAATACAAGAGCCTACCGCATAAATAAACTCTGGTCTAAGATTTTTTTTGGGATTTCACCAGTTTCGAAAAGCCAAATTCTCAAAAATAGTGCTCAATAGTATAACCGTTCGCAAACCATTGGGAACCTTTAAAACTTAAACCTACACTATTTTTCACCATTTTACCCTTTGGTCTGAAAATTCAATCTTTAGGTTCTGTCGCAAAAATAAGTTTTTTATATTATCGAAAAAGTACCTTTCATCTTCTGCTTTATCAATGATACACAATGATTTCATTTTTACTGGAATATATCCGTTTGGAAACACATATGTTTCTGACTTAAGCTCGTAAGAATAAAAGCCATCAGTTAAAGCTGTACACAGCAATGTCATTTGATGCAGAAGTGCGCTCTTAAAAGCTATTGTAATTGTTCATTTAAATTTTCAAATTTATTGAGTTGAGAATTGTTTCATAATTGTGTAAATTAGAAATAAACTAGCGCGAGTCCCTGCTTTCGTATCTTTGGGCTATTGTTTATGTTATATATGATTAATAATTAATTAATTGATTACCGTAAATCCTCTAATATAAGACCCCCCCCCCCCCGCCTAAATTCAAAAAACGTGTTTGTGGCATTGTGTTTTTGACCTACCATTGAAGATTGCTCTCGGGCAAATTACCACCTATTTTGTGGCTCATCTCACTAGCTACAACATGTTGTGGTAACATGAGTGGTAACTTGTATAAGAGAATTCCTCAAAAAGCCGGTCGAAAATACAATGCCAAGAACATGATTTTGAATCACAGGGGGGGTCTTATATTAGAGGATTTACGGTAATACGATTAGCTTGCGAACCCCCCTCACGAAAATTCGAGATTTATTTCTAATTCATACCCTCCTGGGCGATAAAAATGATCCCGAGTTGTTCAACCACTGGTTTGCCAGCGGTGTTAGTGCTAATACGAGGCAGATCCGCCCATCAGTCACCGATAACCTATACATTCAATTCATTAAAAGGAGAATGGGATAGGTGTTTTCTAACAATTACTTTTTTTGTCTAAACCTGTGTGAAATTTAAAGATAAGTTCCTGCATTATTTCCTTTGCATTATTTAAGTCGACCTGATTTTTTATGTAGTATGTTTGTTTGTATAATGAGTTTTTTCATTCGTTCAGCTGATTTAAAATTTCTAAAATATACTTGTGATTGATACGCCAACTTGGAAAATACTGGCAAAGTCTTCGCCATTTCCACACTCAGCAATACGCTAAGGTTATAACAGTGCATATTTTTCGACAGTTCCAGTTGCTTGAATATTTCGTCTTCATTTAACATCGGCCAATGAGTAGGTTTCTATAAACGAATTATTGGACATCTTTCATTTTTTCGATAACGTTTAGATGAATATTTTTGACGCAATGGAATATACCCCTCCCAAAAAAGTTACTCGAATACACCCTCCCAATAATTTTGGAGGGTGCCCCAAACAACCATTTTTGAAATTTTTTTTGCAACAGCCCTTGTTAGTAACGAATAGGCCATTCACCTAAACCTAAGCCTACGGGCTTAAGCCAAATACTAAATTATTGAGTAAGGTATATTCCAGTAGCGCCACATTTTTTTCAGTTTTTTCCAAATAATTTTTTCGATTTCAATTTTTAGATTTCTTTTGTCAATTGGGTTTGAGATGCACACTTACATACCTTAGACACAAATCACTCGAAAGTGACTCTGGATGCATGAAAAAGCATTCATACCAGAGTTTTTTATGCACTAGACCGCAGTTAACAAAACCATGTTCAAATTTCATCTTTTTGGATATCCACGTATCCTTTTTTGGTGTTTTGCCTAGGTCTTTGAAGTCAAAAAGTCAAGTTTTCAAAAAAAAATCCTAAAAATGTCCTGCCGCGTCCTAAAAATATATCTAAAAAAAATATATAAAAATATCTATCGTTTTCAGCGCCTAAACGGGCCTAAAAAGTGTGTAAAACCGAAATTTGGGCTATGCACACGCTGTGTTTAGCGAATATTTGACCAATAATATAAAATTTTGCTATTTATAGAGTCTTTGTTTTAACTTCAAAAATATATTTGCATAAAATTAGATAAAACAAACATTCCATTGCAGAAAACATGCCTACCAAATGTCTATCTGCACATCCTAGTTCATTGTGAGTTGACAAAATTAATTCTCTTAAAGTAGAATTTCTTAACACAGCATTTGGTGTCATATTTGTGCTTCTTACTCTTCTAATTTAGATTCTATTGTCAAAAGTAACTTGAGTTGCTGTGCTTCTAGAGTTTTTAGATCGACAAGAAAAGCCTTAAGAATGTTATATTAAAAGGGCATGCCCACGGTAGTAAGAGGTGGTGCCCGTGAATTCAAAATTTTTTCCTGATCACTGAACTTCCCTACGGACTTTATAACTTGGTTTCTAACAAAACAAGGCCTAGAATTTTATTTTAGGTATAGTTTTGTTAGAAACCAAGTTGAAACATCCGTACAGAAGTTCAATGATTAGGAAAATTTTTGAATTCCCGGTCACCACCTCATATTAGCGTGGGCATGCCCTTTAAACTAAGAATACAAACGAGTCGCGACATAACGCGACCCTTGATATAACGCGACCCTTCAAATGATCCCAGCAAAAGGAAGTCAGTCAAATTTACCTTCGATATAACGCGACCCCTGATATACCGCGACCTTTTTACGGTCCCGAGGGGTCGTGTTATATCGAGACTCGACTGTACATATTAAAAATATAGTTTGTTTTTTATAATTTTTTTTATAAATATTACTAAATCACTTGAATTATCACTTTATCGAAGAGTGGGAGAGTTTTTATAAAAAATAGTAGTTTAAGTGGTTAAGTTAAGTAATAGACAAGCCGAGTTGCCTGTAAAACTGCTTCTAAAATATTAAAAGAGCTGTCAAATTCAAAATTCCGTACAACATATTAAGCATTAAAATAGTAAATTTTGAGTTTTTTTTTAATTAAATGTTTATCGTCTTGAACAGAATTTGAAATTAGACAGCAATTCAATATGGATAAATCTTTTTTCTGCCACCTTTTTAAGTTTGGTTCAAAATAGCTTTTTCTGCCACTATTTGGCTTTTGCCATGTTTCAGTTTGGCCAAATCGTGGCACAAAAAGCAGAACGTGGCAGAAAAGCTTTTTCGAACCAAACTTGAAAAAAGTGGCAGAAAAAGCTACCTCCTTTTAATATTCAAAGCAGTTAAAAAAATTGGCTAAAAGAATGAAGATATTTGAAGAAGTTCGTATCTGAAAAAGTTGTAATTACCCGTTCCAATGCTTTTTAGTTCCGAATTTTTTTCAGGGATCGTGTTCAGCGGGTAATACTTTATGAAACGCATAGTTCAGCTTACACGGCTTTTTCTGTGTTAACCAATTTTCGTGAGATTTAGGCCAAAAAAGTGTAAAAAAAATTTCAGGGCGGGGAACAATAGTTTTAAAACAATTGTGGACCAAATTCTGAATTTTATAAATTTAAAACATGCAAACGATAAATGGTTTTGCTGGGAGGAGTTAGAATAATTAACTTTTGCCGAAAATACTGCAACTACCTTTGCACAGAGCGGTTGATCATTTTGGAATTTCAGTGATAACAAACGTCTTTTTTCTGTCAATTTAGCTGCAACTGCTTCAATTACTAAATTTGAGGGCAGTTGAATGGATGATGGATTCATGCCCGTCAATACGCAACGGTCAAACCGGCAAGATCGGCATCGGGTAACTAAACTTTCATTTTAACACATTTTTCAAAATTTAGATGTAGCTTACCATGCGAGAAGTTATTTAAAGAAGTATTAGAACAAAAAAATTGTTTTCCAGATAAAACAGCGCGTCGGAAAAAAGATTTACAACCTAAAAAGAATTTGGAAAAGTAATTATAAAAAATCTCACCATAGCAGCTTGAAATATCATAGTGCTTGCAAATTGTTGGCTTTCCGCAGACCAAGCAATGTGATGGCGCTGTTTTGCCTATTTGGCTTGAAGAAATACTGCTCATTTTTATTAATGGCGTAAAAAATATGTTAAATAACGGTTGGTCCAAAAGTTCCCGCCGACTTTTCTAGCTCATTTTAGTAACAAACTTATTATATATAAAAATTCCAAATATACAGTTGTGTAGCACAAATCCCTTATATGAAACTTGCCTGAATAAGTCAACATTTAACTCCCAACGCTTGTCAGGTCATTTTGAGAAGTTGCAAGCGTTTGTACCCCTTTCACTGATCAAAAGTGAAATTCAGGGTTAGGCGCCTAAAGGGGCATGGTCACCTGTTTAAATTTGTCCCGCCAATTCAAATTTTGTTCTGAATTATTGAACTTCTGTTCGGATTTTCTACTTGGTTTCTAACATAACTATACCTAAAATAAATTTCTAGGCCTTGTTTTGTTAGAAACCAAGCTGAAAAACAGAAGTCCAATGATCGAAAACAAATTTGATATGGCGGGGACAAATTTAAACAGGTGACCATGCCCTTTAAACAGCATATCAACACCGTCTTATAGCGCAGCTCAAGAGTTACGAAAAACCACGTCAAAGATTTGTTTGTAAAAATCTTAGTGTTGAATATCAACTTTTTAAAAAAAAATCTTTAAAAATAAACTTAATCCGAAAAATTGCAAAAATGGATTGTGTGAATTAAAAAAATATATTTTTTTTGAAAAGTCCATATCCCAACACTCAAATTTTTAAAAACAAATCTTTGACGTGGTTTTTTGCAACTCTTATTCTGCGCTATAAGATGGTGTTAATATGTTGTTTAAGCGCCTGTCCCTGAATTTCACTTTTGATCAGTGAAAGTGATACATACGCTTGCTACTTCTCAAAATGACCTTACAAGCGTTAGGAGTTAAATGTTGCCTTATTCAGGCAACTTTCATATATTATTTAAAAAAAAGAGGAGTTATTTTACAAATATGTCTCGTTTATGGGATTCGACTTAAACTGAGACTATGACTGAGACTTAGACAAAGACTTAGAGTGAGACTAAAGAGTGTTCACGGACTGCGACTTAGACTGAGACTTAGACTGAAACTAAAGAATGCCAATAGAGCTCTTTTAAAATTCAAGAGATATACATAGAAAACGTTAGATGATTTGTGAACACCTTAGACTGAGACTTAGACTTAAAGGTGTTCATGTGGCCAAAAAAGCATCAGTCCGTAAACGAGCCATTACTCAAAATGAGCTGGCAAAGTCGGCAGGAACTTTTGGACCACCCGTTAGGACAAACAGTGGCTTAGGGAAAAACTAAAGACAGCTAAATTATAATTAATATTTCTAAGGTAAGCGACAGACTCTAAAAAGCAATGGCAATTAATTTCAACAACCTAACAACTACGACTGCGAAAAATGTATGTTGCTCCCAGTGCTTCCATTAAAAGGCGAGTGAGAATATGAAAAGTGTACCATAACTTTTTTTGTAAAATGTAAGAAAATGTGAGATTTTAAGTTGATGACTATAACTCATTTAAAACTCATTTAAGACTGCAATTAAGTCTGTGATGCAGGGTGTTCAAATTGATTCGCTGGTTTTTAATGTAATGACTCGTTCACTGACTGTGACTAAGACTGAGACTTTTTTTGGCATGGCATAGGCAAGACACAAGCATTATTTTTCATATTGACGGCTTTCGACAAAGTTTGACCGCTCATTTTGTAGATGAGTACAGTGAATATCGGTAGTATAGTACAATTCATCCAGTACATTTTTTAGATCTGACATTTCATATGCAACACCTAAAAAATTTTGAAATTGTGAAACGAAAAATGGCCGTAATTTTAGTCACAAATAAGTGAGGTTGTAATAATAAAGTTAGTGTAGTTTGTTGAGTTTTAAAAATTTGTATTTAATAAGTCCTAACAACAGATTAAAAAGCCAAGAATGTGTGATTTTTAAAGACTATAGCATAATATCGCTAGCATGCAAATTTCCACTGCTTAAAATGTCTCTCTGTAGGCCTGCTGACCTTCGTCTGTTTTTGTAGTTGTAGGGAGTTAGAGCTCGGTGTAACTTCTAAAAAATATTTTTGTCTTTTTAAACTTATCATAAAGCTACTGTATACATCAGAACAAGTATTTCCTTCCTGCTTGTACCATGTATACAACCCTACAATCGGAATAGCGCTAACAGACGATAGTGCAAATACAATTCCTAGAACATTAGCCTTAGTTGGATAGATGTAGTCTTGGTATTGTAAAGGCATGTAATTGATGAAACTGCTCATTATCATTAGCTAAAAATTGCAATGATTTAAAATTACATGAAAAACCAACACTAGAGTTTCGAATAAATTTTATTGAAGAAAATATTTGGCTAAAAAGGGATTTTATTATTTTTTCAGTAAAAATTTATTTCACCTAGTGTTTTTCACCCATTTTCAAGCAAAGAAAAAATTTGAAGTTGAATTTTAAAAATAAAAAGTAGAATCAAACCCTATTTAGGATAAACCATTGAAAAGCTAATCCTGGAAGTTTAATTTAACACATTTTGGGTAAAAGCAGAACCAGTAGGAAAATAGGAGCTCCAACAGTCCAGCAAATCCTCCAGTACCAGCCAGGAGTGAAACCTAGCATTTCGCGGATATCTTCAGTAAATCGATCGATTCCTTAAAAGCTATTTTGTATTTTTGTTATAAAATAGAAATGGTACCATAAATAAAAGAGATGACCATAGCCTCACAAAAGACAGCAATTAGCAAGCCCCAGGTGGTGCCGTAAACAATGAGCCATTCCATAATCAGCATTCCACCCTATTATAAATATTAACCTTCTAATTATCATTTAAAGGGGAAAAAAACCTTTGTACACATAACCATTCCAATCAACAAGTACAAAATAAAAAGAAGAGCCACGAAAACCTCTCTATTTCTTTTGATGATTGGAAATTCATCACTCAAACCGGTGATAATTGCTTCCGATCCACCAAACTAAATTAAAATATTAATAAAGCATACTTAATATAGTTCGCTGATAAAGATTACTGAGCTGTCTAGACCCAAAGTCAAAAGCATCAGGAAAAAGATAATAGACCAGATTGTTGCTCCGGGCATTGTTGCTAACGCTTCCGGGTAGACTACAAACACCAAACCTTAACAACAAAACTTAAACTTTGAAAATTTTCTCACTGCTTTATGATTTTACTTAGCTGTTGGCTCAATGCTCCGTTATAACCACCGCTCAAACCCAAAAGCAATTTTTTAGGAGTGTTCAAGACCCATTTTAAAAGTGTTCAAACCCCATAACTTTTTGGCGCAACAATTTGCAAAATTTAAATTCGAGCAGGACCAACCAAACTTTGTTAAAAATGTTTTAACTCATTCTTTTTGTGCGCATTTTAAATTTGATTTTGTTTTATTGGTCAATATAGAAGACAATCATGTAATAGAAGGTAAAGGAAATCGCCTAGCTCGTCCAAACTGGCAATTACAAGCCACATTAGGCTAGACTAGTGGATGTTAAAAAAAGCCCTTTTAAATGAAAACTAAAAATAGTTCCAAAGTATTTTTGACAAAAAAAGATTGGTTCCGCGTGAGTTTAAAATTTAAAGCGAGACAAAGAACTGTATAGGGAGGGAAAAAGACAAACTACGGGCCACTTATAGGAAAAAAGTCCACTGTCAAAAAAACTCTGATTTTTATTATTTTTTATGGGGTTTCATACATACTGAGTCCCTTTTGAGTGATTTGTGTCGAACAAGGCATCTCTTTTTGTGTAAGGCATCTCAAGCAGTGTAAATTTTCCTAAAAAAATGGCACCAGCACTAGCTGACAACAGCAATGCCATGATTCTACAAGTGTCGGTGTCGCATTTGTAACATTTAAGCGCTATTTAAAAATTGATTGTTTTTTTTGCCTGTCCCTTGTGGTTTTTTCACGTTTTTTTCTTTTTTTTTTACAATTTATGTAAACACATATACAATTCATATCTAGGAGATGAGAAATATTCATACTTAGTCTACGTTTTTATTTGTCACAATTGTTTTAATAAAAATAAAACTGCTCGAAAACCAAACATTTGCAACACTCATCTCAAATTCAAGCTCTTTTTTCATAGGCGCAAGAAAATAAAGACAAATTTGTTCGAAATGGAACTAACCAGGTCCTTCTTGAGCCACTTCGTGAATCGGTCTGCCACTTTGACATGACATATAGCCGAGCACCTCAAACATATTTTTTTAATCAAGATAATTTAAAAATGTTTTGGCATTTCTAACTTTGTTCACTTTTTAACGCCAAATTCGTATACACTTCAAACTCGATTTAACGAAACTCGATACAAAGAATATTTGAGGTCAGAAGTTCGTTCTCACCTAGGGTCCAACACTTTTTTTACCTTCATTTTCAAACAATTTAGCCAGTTCTGTTTTCACAGTCTTGTCCCAAATGTCGCAAGGATTCCGATTTTGCCGATCATTTATCGAAAATCCAAAATTTCTTTCTATAAAAAAGCAAAAACTCGATTTAACGAATTTCGGTTAAACGAAAAACCTGTTTTTTCATCGAGTTTTCGCTTTTTTAAAAGAAAAAATTGGATTTCCTAAAAATAATCGGCAAAAATGGAATCCTTGCAAATCTAAGGACCAGACTGTCAAGACAGAACTGGCAAAAGCTTGAAAAAATGGGTGTGAAAAAAGTGTCGAACGCGGTCACTTTGCCGGTCCCTTGAATTTTGTTAAATCGAGTTTCATATGTAAACTGTTTTGCGCTCGCTCAGAAACAAATTTTCTATTATTTTAAAGCCAAAATCACAGATAACCGATAAAGCCCTTATTTTGAACATTACCATTAGAAAAACTTCAGAAAATCAGCGTAAAAAGAAGCTATGAAAACTAGGTGTTTCTTAAAAATGCCGGCTATTTTCTAGTGATACCATGCTAATGCGTAATTAGGAACGTGCCGTTTCACGGGCTTTTTCTTTTAGATTTTCGTTTTTTTTTATTTTTACAATAAACAGGTTATATGTCATTTGAAGGCTAACATTCAAGGCTATTTTTTTACAAGTTTCGAGCCACCGCTTTCCAACATTTTGTAAAAGATGGGCTGCAATGGGCCCAGAAAAATGACCAAACCGTGGTTTTTGGTCATTTTTTAACGTTGCGTCTTTTCTTTGCAAAAAGTTGAAAATCCGTGGCTGGAAACTTGTAAAAAAACTGAATGATAGCTATTGAAAAACATATCACTTGCTTATTGTCGAAATGAAAGGATGGGCAAAACCGAAAAAAATAACTCATGAAACGGCGCGTGCACATTTCTGATCACAATACCTTATGCTTAAATTTAAATTTAGCCCTTATGTTTTGCTAATGAAGAGTCTGGTCAGCTTCTCGCTTTAGCGCATAGTCCACATAAAATTTCATACTTGACTGGACTTGAAATAATCAAAAAAGCTAGTTTCACTAAGATTATCTACCAAAGTACTATTTTGCCCCAGTGCATCCTCCAAAAACTTTTAAAGCACTTACAGAAAATATAACGAATCCAGACAAAAAGCTGGTGCAGCAATTAATCGTACTAGTCAATAAAGCATCACTGAAAACAATATATATAAATAAGCTTTTATTAACAAGTTTTAATTACAAGTAGACATTGTTGTGAAATTCATTGTAAGAGGAGTAGGCCATGAGCACACCGAAACCAGGACCCAAAGAAAAAAAGACTTGCGTAGCCGCATCTTGCCATACACTCGGTTTCTTAAGCATCTCTATGTTTGGGCTTAAGTAGTAGGCTATGCCTTTCTCAGCTCCTGTACAAATAGTGTTGAGAAAAAATAGATTTGCTGTTTTACAAACAAAAACCTGGTAAAGTTACTCCTCGAATAAGCAAAATAAAAAGCACAACATATGGAAATATGGCAGTAAACCATACTACCTAAATTTTTTTAAATACTTTTTGTCAGAAAAAATCAAAGTACCAAACCTTTCCAGACATCTCAATTCCTTTCCACAACGAAAAGTAGCATATAACATAGACTAGCATCACACAAACACAATCTCCAATTGATTGGCCCTAAGTTGTCCACACTTTGCATTACGTGAGCATTAGGCTTTCCTGCTTCATGCAGGCCAAGAAAGTATTTGCTGCAATTTATTTTTTATTTTCGTAAAACTATGCTTTGAATGAAAAAATATTCTATGTATCTGAAATTTCGTCAAGATATCCAAAAAATATATAAACATACTAAAAGTATTCCTCAGCAGCAGAAATAGGCTGTAAGTGACGTTAGTAATGTTGGAGACGGTAAATATGCGCGGCGTTGTAGCGCAGTGAGTAGAGCCTATGTCACTCCAGCTAGGCTCATAACAGGCTGGACTATTGTAGGAGTTGGAGCAACTGCTCCAGGGCAGTTTAGTTGTAAAAGAGGCGAAGAAAAAGTGCAGAGCATAGGCAATAATTACGTTGTAGAAGAAATCGGTGTAGAAAGCTGTCATAATGACACAGTAGCCAATACCTAAGTCAATTTTGTAATATATGGAACATTTGTTAGATTACCTTTGAAAAGAGGACATATCCTTCCCAGGTAGTTATTGCTCCTTTCCTGTGGAACTGGCCCAAAGCCAACTCCATGTAGAACAAAGGGATGCCTGCGAGAAGGACCATAATTGTGTAGGGATTAGAAACACACCTTAATTGTTGAACTTTAATCAAAGGGTCTTTATTTTCATTATTTTAATACCGTTTTCTCTAATTAGCCGACACCCTCTAATAAACCGACACCCTCTACTTTGAGGGTCCGTATCTCAGTCCAAAGAAAAAAATTTACATCGCTGTTTATTGCGTTTTCTTAGCTCCCACGAGCTCTATCGATTCCGCTTTCTCGATTTTGGATCTTCACCAGAAAATGTCGAGATCGACCCGAAATTTTCACTATTTTCGAAGGGTTGAAAAATAAACCGACATGTCGGCTAATTAGAGAAAATACGGTAATCATGTTTAAATTTTAGCCGATATTATGTTGAAAAGCTCAACTTAAAGTTTTAAGCAAAAAATTATTAGTTTTCATTCTGTTGTAAAAATATACAATTTTTTTTTCAATTGTTTGTTTATGCGTCACCATCTCTCATTTCTAAATAAATAATAAAGACAAAACTTGCTTGAAAAATTGAACGACATGCTCTAATGACACCCTCCGAAGTAACGAAAAATAGACCTAAACTAGAGTTGGGAGTTTTTACTGAATTTTTTTGCTTTAAACCTTTCAGAATGGGAAAATTTGGGTGATCTCAATATTTTGGGTCAAATTTTTTTGAAAGAGCTTTCAATTGCGATTATTGGTAACTATAAAACAGTGTTCAATAAATATATAATTTAGGGATGTGTTTCGAAGTTCAGTGGATTTCTGTCTTTTTAACGCCTTTAAAGCATACCTCCTCCATTTTAAAGCACAAATAAGGAAATCGCCAGACATTTGCCAAATCCACTGCAAACCCAATAACCGACAGCAAAAAATCGACTTTTCTGCTCCAGACCTCTCGTCCACCCTCTTCTTCATCGTCCTCATCGTCATTGGTATTGATGCAGCCAGCAGGCTGGGTAGTGCCTGTAGTGCTTGTAAGTGTCTCATGTTCATCCATGTATCTGTGTTCCACCACTACTAATAATGGTTTAGATGAATCTTCATCTTCTCCGTTAGACTCATTGATAGGCTGTTGCAAATGGTAATTATCTACCAGATTAGAACTGGCAGTATTTGCAGAGGAAAACTTAGTAGTAGTTGTGGTAGTAGTGCTGCAGTAGTCCACAATACTGCCCATGTGGTTGCGTATACTTCCCACATAGCTGTTCCTTCTGGGTGTGGCTATGGTGGATGAACCTGAAGAGGTTGTAGAGGAAGTTGTGCCAGCTGGCTGCCGATTACAAGGAAGAATGCTGCCCATCGGGTTACGGCTTATGAATCGAGCATTTTGGTCGTTTAGAAGAACATCGTCTGGATTGTCTGAAAAGGTGAAAATTTTGATGATAAAGCCAGGGCTTGTGTTAAAACTTTTAACACGGAATCTCTTAATTGCAACGACAATTTTTTTTCATCTTTTACAATTTTTTTTAATTTTTACGTTTTTCGACAGTGAAATTTTAAACCAGGAAAAACCGTTGTTACAGTCAGGAATTTCCGTGCTATTAAAATTATAGAATTTGTAAAAAAAATAATTGATGTTTCGACTATTCTAATAGGCCGCATGTTTTTTTTTTGCCTTGTCCCCCTGCTGTTATTTAGGCTTTAGGCTTAATCAAGGATTGGCCAGCGTAGGTTAAGACGCAAAAATATCTTAGATTCAGATTTGAGTCGGTCCCAGGCCTGTGCACGGGCCGGCCCCCAGCCAACTTACTTGTCAAAAATGGGCTGGGCCGGGCATCTTTCTTTCCGGTCCCTGCACAGGCCTGGTCGGTCCTAATATGCGCTGGCCAACCTTTGCTTAAAACTAACCTTAAAAAATCACGAAAAATCAGCAGGGACCGAGGCAAAAAACATTTGACTTCTAAGATAGGGTCAATGTTTTAGAAATGGCTGAATTACTCACGCTATCATTTTCGAAAATTTTCTGGGTTTTTTTCTGCCTTAGAAATGTTTGCTAACTAATGTTATGAACAAGTGTTTTGCTCAGGTAACTTCCTCTTCCAGTTTAATATTGGTTTCTAACATACAGTCGAACCTGGATACAACACCACCTTAAGGGACCAGGGTGGTGTTGTTTCGAGGGTTCACTTGACTTAATTTAAGTCAAAGCTGACCAAATCGCTTCATTTTCGGGTGGTGTTGTATCCAGGTTCGACTGTACTATGACTTGATACAGAGGCTTTAACAGAATTTTAAAAAAACTTTTGATTACTTGATTGTGTATAGAATCTAAATTTCACCGTAACAAACAAAAGTAGCTGTCATTCTTGCTGAATCAAGCACATCCTCACCAGCTGCCGACTTATTACAAGTAGTGGACAGAATGAAGTGACCTTTGGAGCCACGATTATAATAAGACGAAGAGGATTTGTTCCCAAGTCCTATGACAGCTTCAGGTGGTGATGGTTGTGTTTGTATCTGAGGCATATGCTATTCCAATCAAAAATGTATAACCTTTATTCAAAAAATACCAAAAAATTCAAAGCACAACACTTATTTTCAGCATATTTTCAAGACTCAATAAAAATAATAACACCAATACACTATTTGAGGGCCATAGGCAATTTTAAACTTTCCTTTCTTCCTCTTGAAATAAATCCTTCTTGCCTTTGGCCCGCAGCTTATGATAAGTTTGGTTAGCAATACCTCTATCGGCATTTAACTACCGGAAACCAAGGAGTATGCAGCCTCTTTGTATTCAAATGGGATGGAGCCGATCCCTTTTGTTCCGCTTTTTGGCCGCCTTAGATTTTTCAGGGTTTAGTTGTGAGCTAGCGTAAGCAAGAGACCTAAAGACAGCTATTATTTTGCTAACCACACTTTTTTTTCATTCTGGTTTGACGCAACGGTAAGCAGAAAGAAAATATGTAAGCAATTCATTTAACGTGTTTTAGCCTATTCTTGGTGTTTAGTGAAAACTAACTTAGATGGTCTAGGAAAAAATATGCAAAAGTTTAAAATGTTCTCTATATTCCGAAGATGTTATTTTAAAAGATAATATTCAAAGATAATGTTCCAAGATGGTCTAGTTTGTATTTGATCAGGACCTAACAGGGCCAAAAATTTTTTGACTTCTTCGGACTACGTCGATTAATCGAAGAGTTCGTTTCTGGTGAAGAAATCGAAATCAAAGCCGGGTGTCAAAAAAGGTCGAAAACTGGGATTTTCCGGTAGAGCGACCAATTTTTTTTTGAAAGAAACCGGCTTTTTAAACCAATCGATCTCAAAAACCGACCGCATTAAAATAAGTAAATAACAATTGACATAAATTTTTTTTTTGAAGATATTTTAGTCGAAAGCTTTTGAAGGCTTAAGCTGAGCAGCGTACAAAACCTTGGACATAAACTAGGTGAGTAGGCACGCACAAATATGTTGTTTTATTGATTATCAACTATAGAAAATACACAAGATATGTCATAAAGTATTATTTAGACATGGCGAGATTCGCGGATAAACATGCGACAGAGGTCATTTGCGACATAATATTTCAGTTAAGATTTTTGCGGACCTACATTGGGGATGCACATTCACGGAAGATCATTTGCCGATGTAACATTTGCGGACACGACATTTACGGAAGTAAATCTGCGAAAACGACATAAAATCCAACATATTATAAAATAACTTATTGTTTACCGTATATCTTCTGGAAAGACATTTGTCTCTTGCGTCGAATAACATATCATTTTAGCAATGCACAATGCATAATGGACGAGAATTGGGCAAAAACAGCACTAAAATCATATAAATTTTTTAACAATTATGTTTACAAAAGTTGGCGCAACTTCACACTGTCACCTTTTTCACGAATTTTTTGAGTTATCTGGTGCAGAAATGAACAGGCTTTTAAAATATGCAAACCAAAAGTTTGAGGCAAAATTAAAAAATTTGTGTAGAACACTTTTTATGTCGAAAAAAAATTTCAAAAACTTTTTTCACAGCATTCAAACCCATTTTTATGAAAAAATCAAATCAATGGTGAAATCTTTTATTACAAAAGAAAGCCCTGAGATTTCTGCGTTAAATGACATATTATATTCTGGAAAAAGTATGAAAAAAAAATTGTTGGGGTTTTGAAAATAAAATTTCTCATTTTTCGGGGTCTCTACCATCTGCTTTTTTAAAAAGCATAATCTTCCGTGTAAGACCGACTTTTTATTATGATAGTTGTTCTTAAAATTGCTCAGAATAAGTCGCTCTACAAGATAGGCGAAAAAATTTGGGGTCAAAATAGTGAGGTAACAAATTTCCTTTTAGGGTGATCTTTGAAATATCTTTGAAATCTTTGAAATATCGTCCCGCAAAAGTCTTGTCGCAAATATATGTCCGCATACCGTATTATCTCTATTAACGCACCCGGGTATGTAGCCCTAACTCTGAAATTCTAGTCGAAAAATTGAGGGGGTGGGGTTCATTATCAGAGAGGGATTCCTTAATAGAGAAAATACGGTAAGTTGTATCCGCAAAAAAGGTCCGCGATTGTTGTATCCGCAAATTTTTATTCGTGAACCTTGCTATGCCGTTTTTTCGCCTACATGTTTATCACACATATGCAATACTAATTATACAGAAAGCTACAGCACACTAATGCATTTTGGTAATGACCCGAAAATCGGCCACCTTGTCTATTAAAATGAATAAGATCAGTTTTTGTGCCAATATTAAGCAGCTGAGCGAGAATTAGGTGTATTGCCTTGACGATTTCTTGAGATGTCCCACTTGTAAGCCAATACAGATGCGACTGTAGACGCACTGTGTCACATTAATCATTACACCAGTGATGTACTGATGATATTGGCTGAACGGACCGTTGGTGCTGCTTAAAACTGCTTGAAGGAGTGGTGTGCAGATCGCATCCCAACCACCTAAATTTTATTCAAAAACGTCTACGACCAAAGTGGATACTTAATTTTTCTGGTGCAGCAGTTATCGCTGATCATTTCTAAATTATACATAATGGGGTACTTCTGCTGTTTCCTCCCTGCCCTATTTTTTAAAAGATTTAAAAGATTTTTAAAAGATTATTATCTACTCTGATTTACTTAGGGGCATGCTCACGCCAATAAGTTTAATTTCGTCCCACGATTTTTTTTTGAATTCGTGGGCACCAGTTTTTCTTATGTAGACAAAAAAATTCGAACTTCGATAGTCTCTTCGATCATTTTTCAGTGTTTTTTATTGTTGACATTCAAATTAATTTTGTATCCACAAGAAAAACTAATGCCCGGAATTCAAATATCTGATATTGGACTTATTGTCGTTGGCATGCCTTTTTAAGAAACTGCTTTCAAAAAAAAAAAAAAAAAAAAAACTTTCAGAAAAAAATTTACTAAATACTCCGTGCCATTAGCGTTGCCCACACATGAAAAATACTGTATAAGATGGAAGTGAAGTTCGTGACACCTTTTGCCTATTTGTTTATACTTATACTCTCTTTAATGTCTATATATGTCTTGTGAGTTTTTTAATTATTTAGTTTTAAACCATCCCATGGACCATCTTTTAAGCCATCATATGGAGGCTATGGTTGTATATGAACAGTAGGTAGAACATCCGAAAATGGGGTGTGGAGATCTGCGTAAAAAGGGAAAATTTTTTGGCCGATTTACTTCCAATAAATTTTCATTTTAATTGATACCATATTTGAAATGTTTCAGTTAGGTGGAATCAAGTACTTTTAGTAGAAATCAGTTAGGGATTCTCGGGTGGTGCTTCCCAGACGAGTATGATTATATCTATCTTGTGGCCTTTCTTGTGGCTAAGATCGGCCTAAGGGTTCTGAGTAATCGAAATGTGCCTAGTTAACCAAAGTGACCCCTATTTCAGGGGACGGGGCAATGAGAACTGTTAAGGAGATATGACCAAGTTTTGTATGTTTCAAATATGGTATTGGAGCCATATTTTGTCTCCAACTAGGTGTTGCATTATTAAACCAACTTCTGCAGAATTAAAATTTGGATTAGCATAATCAATATCAGAATTTCTTAATTCCTTCAAAAATGCCTTAAAAATAGAACTGGGAAAAAGAGTAAAAAGACAGCTTGATTTTTTTCATCTATATAATATTTCATAAACGTCAAAAATAAATTACCAGAAGCTCTTGAGCTGTCTTCAAGCTTGACGTACAGAGTCCCTCCACCAGCACTCTGAGAGTTCGTCCAGTAAGGTGCATAGCCTCTTTTGAAGTAAGCCAAGTTAGTCCCTATTTTACTTAAAATTAAATTGACGTCTAATTTAAATAATTAAATATACCGCATTTTCACCAATAAGTTAACCTTTTTCAACTCGCTAAAAATCTGCAAATTTGGAGTAAAACTCGAAATTTTGGATTTTGGAACCAAAATTTGAAAAGCGGAGTCGGTTGAGCTTGTGGAAGTAGCGTAAAATAATTTCTCTAAGCAAAGATATAACTCCTTGAAGAAAAAGGGGTCAATTTATTAAGAGGAATTGGCCTATTAGAGTAAATTCGGTATCTTAACATATTATTTTAAAAACCTGGTTCAAAAGACCATTGCCGTCTCCGACAATGGTTGTCCCCGGCAATTCAAAAAAATTACCTAATCATTGAACTTCTGTATGGACTTTTTAACTTGGTTTCTAACACAACTATACCCAATATTAAATTATAGGCCTGGTTTTTTAAGAAACCAAGCTGAAAAGATAAAACCAAGCTGAAAAAAAACTCGTACAGAAGTTTAATGATTATGCAAAAAATTTGGTACTATTCCACTTTGGTAGTCCAATGGAAATTTAAGAATCCAAAAATATTTTACTAGTCCAGCCTGAACTTTAGTAGTCCAGCCTGCACTTTACTAGCCCGTGGGCTTGGAGTTAGAGATGCGCGCATTCACTTATCTTAGACATAATTCCGAGAAGTAATCTTGATCAAAAAATGCATGAAAACACGACAGAAAAGTGACTCCTTTTTTTGTCCCTTTTCTTACCAATACAGCCCCTATTCCCTTAAAAGACTGTTTTCCAGCCTTTTAACATAAAAATTTCCGCTTCAAAATTCTTTCTAGACTGAAATCATAGGGACTACTGAAATATTTTCTGACTAGTAAACTTTTTTGGCTCTATTCAGATCGGGGGGGGGGCACCTTTATTTGCCTTGGTCCCCCCTGTTGTTTTTTCTTGTAAAATGCCTTGGTCCCCCTGTTGTTTTAACGGTGATCATGGTTAAGGTGATGACGTTAACCATAATCAGCTTGATCATCACAATCACATTATCAATGTGACTATAACAGACAAGGGGTACCAAGGCATTTTACAAGAAAAAATAACAGGGGGACCAAGGCAAAAAGGTGCCCCCCCCCCCCCGATCTGAACAGAGCCCTTTTTTTCTACTAAAGTGCAATTACCCAGGGCTCCGAATAAAAAATTTCAAAAAAGGACATTTTGATTATTTTTGAAATAAAAGAGTCATTTTATCCAGTGCTTGTTGCCATTTGAAGCGAAAAAAAAATATTTTGACTAAATTTTCGAAAATAAAAAAGATTTGGGGTGCCAAAAAAAAGACGAATTTTTTTGAAAAAGACGATTCGGAGCCCTGAATTAACCCAAAAATTTTCAGTCGGCGGGAGACAATCGATGGCCCTTTAAAATACACACTTTAAATTTTTAATAAAAAAAAGTTCAACAAAAAGTAGTTTTAGCTGGCATACTTCAGCAGAAAAATCATAAATTATTCTAAGTGTGGTTCCTGAAAAATTTTGGCGGGCCCAGCGTCGGCATTTTCAAAAAATGGTCCAGCTGGTTCATTAAAAAATTGTCTACGCGCCGGCGCCACCCCTGTAAAATAATTGCTACCAGCCTCAGCGCTGGCATCGGCGCCAGCGCCGAGACCGTGCTGAGTATTTTTTCTGAGCATTTTCGCTTTAAATTAAAGAAATATTTATATTTTATAAGATCTCGGCCAAAATTTGCTGGATCACTACCAGTATTAAATGTCAGCTATGAGAATTATCTTTCACCAAATTAAGAAACAGGGGCCAGCAAACGATCGAAAAAATTTAGCGCCGACCCAGCGCTGTTTTTCGTCGAGGAAGCGCTAGCGCCGGCGCTGGAAGAACATTGCTTGATACTCAAAATGACATCCAGATTCTTGCTGTCATTTCGGTAACAAGAACTTTACCAGAAATGTAACGCTATGCGATAATAACCACCACTCCAAATTTGCTATCTTTTTTAGCAATAATCGTGCTAAATATTTAAAAGAAATGCCAAATGATTCTTATGGAAGTTTTGTCCTATTAAATTTTAGCAACGGGGGCGAGAAAAGTTCTTGGCAAAACTTTAGCAATCACTTTTATTAACATACGTGTCACTAAAAATTTTTCCAAACACACAGTTGTGTAGCTCTATTTTTCTTCTCTAAAATTGTTTATGGAAGTTACCGTAGTTACTTTGGTCTCTAATTACCGCAGACCCCCAACTTTAAAGACTTATATCTCGAGGCATATTGAATATTTTGCATTGCTGTTGAAAGCGTTTTCTTAACTCCTACGAGCTATATAGTTTCCACTTTTTATATCTTAGTTAAACCCTCGAAAATTTGGAGATCAAATTGAAAACTTTCCGATTTTCGATTGACTGAAAAATATATGCACAATTGAAAAAATACGGTATCTGGATTTAGTTCAGTCAGCATCTGACTCTAAACAACTGTAAGATCATTTTAAAAAGGTGACAAGAATTACGTGTAAGATGTATTTGTAACTCTATATACTAAATTAAATTTTTGACCAATTAATGTGACTAAAACTCCTGTCACTCCTGTCCTCTTCAAAATGACCTTACAAGTGTTTATAGCCAAATGCTGAATGAGCGAAATCCAGATAAGTTCATATAAAATTCGAAAGATAAAAAATATATAGCTATACAACTGTGTATTTGTAATATTTTTCGTCACACTTTTGTTAAGAAAAATGGTTGCAAAAGTTTTACCAATGACTTTTGCTAAGAAATAAAAAGTTTAAAGTTTCATTTTTTAGTGAGCTAGATAATGACTACATGGTAATAACTCTAACTTACCGTTTCGGCAACTACCTAGTGCTCCGATTCTCTGTTGCATTGCACGAAACTGCTGCATGTTAAAGATGTCTTTCTGGAGAGCATAATTCCAACGTTCACCCTGTGATCCATCCCAAATACCAATCCACAAAACAAATGGCACAGGAAAATCCTTGCTCATTTTTAGATTTTCAGAGCTTGGCTAATGAAAATTTGACTCTGAAAGTATAAAAACACATATAATTTTTCAATAAGTTTGATGCCGTCTTATGGATACCAGTCAAACTTAGATAATATGACACGTCAATACTGTGTACTTTGACCTAGTCCCGAAGAGTCTCATTTTATCAAGTTTTGGCTTTACTCCCTTTCTCAAGTGACAAAAATCAGCTCATATGCATTCTCCCATGGCATTTTGCAGGCATATTTTGTCCGACAAAACAGTAAATAATTATATAATGGATTAGGGAAATTGATGTTTGAAAAGCAAAATTTCAGCTCTTTTAGAGTAGCGCACCAATAATTGCATTAAAACACCTGTTGATTTGGTGTGTTAGGACATACTCAACCACAGGATGGGGCAAATTCATCATATTTCTTTAAATTTTCTGTGTACCGACGAGTTTTTTTGTATTCGATAGAGGAGATTTCGGGAAAACGGGCGACTTCAAGAATGTAATTTTTTTTACTTATAATTTAATATTTTCTGAGCTATTAGACATTCGTTTGATTTAAGCAGAAAATGGATTACTATCGATCAAAAAGTATGGACATGTTATGGCTTTCCATTGATCTCATTGATTGTTGCTTCGCTTATCCTTTTTGCATGTCTTCTAGTCGTGATATTTGACTTTAAACCGAAGGCTTTTAATCGAAAGGCTTTAAACCAAACGCTGAAAAGAAAGGAGCAACAGAGAAAAGATACCTAGGCATAGGCGCACACAGGATTGCAGACTTTTTCCTGACGGAGGGGCTAAAAGGGCTAAAAAAGGCTTAAAAATATTGACTTAAGAGTCAAAAATCCTGACGAAGGGGAAAGGGCTATAGCCCGGCTAGCCCCACCACTCTGCTTAAGGCCAGAGTTAAGGATGACAGCATCAACAACTAAGGGAGTCAAACTTTTTTTTGGCGAGCCAAGCATGCCATAGCATTGCCAGACTTTTGATCGATAGTAACCCACTTTCTGCTTGAATCAAACAAATGTTTAACAGCCTAGGAAAATATTAAAACACACGGGTCGGCAGGCGCCTATCGGTGCCTATACAGACATTTTTGCAACAGACATTACCTAACTGCTGACAGTAAATTCGTGCTTAGCTTACTCAATTTGCTTACAAACGGTTTTAAAATTCAAACTCAGTCAACAACAAACATAAGACCATAGGTCATTTTTAGGTCCGACGCCAAACTTCAAAGTAGGAGATCCCCTATTTAAAGTGCATCATTTTTGACGTTCTTTTTTTTAAATAAAAGCTGACACGCTGGGGAATCCGATAAAATCTGCAACAAAAAATTCTCTTTATTTTTGACCTCATTTTTTAGCCTTTGAAGTCGAAAAGTCCGGAAAAAAGAAAATTTGGAAAAAAACTCAAAATTTCTTTGTCAACCCGAGTTCTGACAGCGGATTCGTGTTCAGGCGCCGTGTAAGGATAGTTTACCTGGGGATTTTAAGTCTTGCTGAGCACGAATTTTCACGATTACTCATGAAGGTCGACTTTTATTTTCGACGTTATGGTTTTGCAAACTGTGAATTATGACATCAGATTTTGTTTCGCATGCTTCAATGGATTTCATAAGTCTTTTTAAAATTTTCGACTTTCTTTAAGACAAAAAACATTGGAAATTGGAAAAATTTTATAAACTTCTATGTTTGATTTTTATTTGTCTTGAAGGGAACCAAAAATTTGACAGTGAATTTCGAATTCGAAAAGCCCATTTATAAGCAAACTAACTACGCTAAACATGAATACAGTGTCAGAATTTACAGTTTGCAAAACTTAAACACCGAAATGTTTTTAAGTCATACGCCTTTAACCGAAGCCGTATGACGCCTTCGGTTGCAGCTCAGTCTGAAGGCCTGATTTTATGATATTTGTGTTCAGCAGGTCTTAAAACTCAGGGGTATTCAATTATTACAGTCAGCCCTGCTCGTGTTGAAAAATAAGGATGCGATGTTTCATAATGCAGTCAAAAACCTCTTTTAAGGTGTTACATATAGGTCAAATTACTTGACATGGGAGTTGCATCTTAGCGGATGTATACTCCGGATTCCCAGTAACCCGGTGACCAGTTTCCACAGTCCATTTGATTTAACTGAAGGTTTTCTAATTTCTTGTGTGTGTACTTTTCTGGTGGTAATTGACTGCGTGCTCTCTTGGCCTTATCCTCTTCCTTCTTTATCCAAAATTCTTATTCTATGTCATAATCTAAGTGTGGGTGTGTTGTGGCGTAATGTGTGTTTCGAACTACTTTTGTCTTGGCACGTAATTGGTGTCATCGTCTCGTATTTGAGTAGTTCAAAGTTATCGTATGTGTGCTATTCGATTTGAAATTTGGGACAACGATATACTGTGTGGGATTTTTGGCGAACAGACAGAAAAATTCCAATCTTAAGACTTGAGGAAAATCAAGCCGAAAACCGCCATGATTCTCCCTGTTAATTGTTCAAAGCATGTTTGTCTGCAGTCGAAAATAATTTTAAATTGTTAAGTTTAAGATGCAACAAAAAAATTCAAAACATTTTAAAATAATATGAAAAGATGTCGACTAAAACAATAAAATAATTACTCATATTTTTGAAATATATATTGTAACAACATAAAATTTATTTAATAAAAAGTTGTTTAAATCTATGAAAACACTGAAAAGCGAAACAAATTTTTTTCAAACATGAAAAGCCTTTTAATTTTTTTGTGTGATAAAGAGAGAATTTTCTAGATACTTTTATTGTTTGTTCCATCATAATAATAGAAAGAAATTGTTAAAAAAACATTTACGAAATACTAGTTAATGTTTGATAAAAAGCATACAAAAAAGTTGGGATGAAAAAAGAAGATTTTTTCCAAATACGAAATTTGTCGTTTTTTATTAAAAAAATTTAATTTCTTTCCAACAAATTATTCTTTCAATACCCTAGAATGCTATGAAGCAAAATAGGTCGAAAACCGGAGAGCAGTGATGTAGGCGGAATTGCGTGAATTCGACAATGCCATCAGAAAGAGAGGGCGTAAAAACTTGTTTCAGCAACGTATTTTTTGTAATGTTAAGATGGGTTAAAAACTTTAGGCAGAAGTCCCTAAATTACAGATAATATATATTAAAGTGTGGATTAAAAAATAATTTAACTGATTTCATTTATCTTTATAGCAAAAAATTTTTGTGATATTTCAGTGTAGACCAACGGAAGGCAACTGGCAAAACATTTCAAAATATGGGTCACCGTATTTCCTCTAATAAGCGCCCGGGGCGCTTATTTTTCAACCCCCGTCTAGGGGGCGCTTATTAGAGCGGGGGTGCTTAATGGAGCAGGGGCGCTTATTTTCAACCTGTCGGCGCCGAGGCCACCAACCTTGTTTAACCCAAACCTTGAGAATTTTAGTTGTAGACATTGATTTTCCAGAATTTTTTTTTCACAACTGCTCAAATTCAAAACGCATTATTTATGATAAAAAGGCAACAAAACATACTGAACAAAAAATGCTGAGTTTACAAACAAAGAAAAGTGCTGGGTTTACAACTTTCGATCATTCAAAATCGTGAAACTGAGGGTTGAGCGCATACATTTCATCATTTAAATCAACTTCAAAAGATTCGTCGAAGTGAAGAGATTTATTGCTCAGATATAAATTTTCATCGTCTTGGTCTGCGTCTATTTTTTCAGCATCATTCCTCGTCTGTCGAATCTCATCTCGCGCATTCAAAAGATCATGGAATCCCTCCGGAATCCTTGAAGCAGTGCATTTGGTCGTCCTCGCTTCCATTATGGCTGATAGTGATCCGACAATCTGCGAAAAAGAAAGTTTTCTTTAGTAAAGGAAACAAATTTGAGTACGAACTTGAATTTTGTAACTAAAAAACAAGTTTCCCAAAAACAGAAATACAAACTAAGCAAATAGCCTTGAGAGGGGGGCGCTTATTAGAGCAGGGACGCTTATTTTTCAAACCCCCCTCCAGGGAGGGCGCTTATTAGAGCGGGGGCGCTTAATGGAGCAGGGGCGCTTATTAGAGGAAATACGGTAAGCCGAGATAAAATAGGACCTAATAAGCAAAGAGACTGTCGTATTTTATCAAATTAAAATTAAGATATATATTTTGCGTAAGTTTTATTATAATTTATTTATGCACGTAATATTACTTGAATAGTAAGTATTTTATAAGTAACTTTTTTGATATGTCAACTAGATAAAATAGATAGCTACAGTTAACAATGCTCAAAAGTTTGCTTCGTCGTCCACATCTCCCTGAACTCCAGCCTCGTCTAGTGAGACACTTTCATTAGTACAGAAGGTTAGCAAGACTCTGTAGACAAGAAAAGAAAATTCCACCACAGAAATTATGCAAAAGCCAGCTATAATGCCTGTCACACCTCCGAATAATGAAATGTACTCATTTATCTAAAAAAACAGAACAATAAAGAAATTTAAAAAATTCAAACAAAAAATGTTACATTCATACTGGGTGTTTCTTCGAAACTCAGCTGAGAATTTAGGCCGAAAAATACAGAAATCATGGCCCTGTCACTTATTTCTTGTTTGCAAGATTGTGATGAGGTCCCAGAATTAGAAGTAAGGCACTCTGCTGGCTACAAAAAAGTTTTTTTTTAATATTTTTGTTCGCTTTTAAAGGGGCATGATCGTGCCCGATGGGGAGAAAAGGCGCGAACCAGCAGTTCTTTTCTTTCTTGATAAATTTTTACATTCGTTCTCGTCTAGATTTTTTAAGTTTTCTGTCTAGTTTTTAAAAGCAGTATAAGGTCGTCTATATCAGGTTTAACGCAGAACGAGTGAAAAATGGGACGATTCAAAAAAATTTGAAAAAAACTGCTGGTTCGCGCCTTTACGCACGGGCATGCCCTTTAAGGCATATTTACATTGATGCTAAATTCACTGGAATACCATAGCACACTGTACTGAGTGTCATTGCAAGAGACAGGACAATCACAAAAGCTCCAAGTGTATGGATCACCTAGTGTAGCTGTCACGTTTAACACACAACTTCCTGCAAGTTAATGATTATACAGTCAGACCTCAATTTAACTAAAATTCTGATTTAACGAACCTCTGGGATTTATTTGGTTGGCTTTATCTCAAACAAGATTATCCTTACCCTGAACCATTTTGGAAAATGAGTGTCACCCTCGATTTAAAGGGGGGGGGGCGGGTAAAAGATACATAGTTTGGAAAATTCGACATATATATGTTATATAATACTAACTTATTTGTTCAAAAAGTGTACTTGCTCATCGATTGCATTTTGCAAAAAAATATTCAAGGTTCCATAACATTTTTCTCGGTCTCCAGAGGGTTCGTTAAATCGAGGTTCGACTTAGCACTTGAAAATAGGCAAGAATATTGTTATTACAATCGTCGCTCTATATAACATCAATACCTTTGGTTTCATTAAATTTAATCGAAAAGAAAGCTATAAAATTTCAAAAATTGTATACAAAAATACTCTCACAAGATTCGATCAAAGTTTTTCTAAGTTACAGTCAAAGTGCATTCCTAGTCAGAAAGAAATTCTAAAAAAAATGCGATGACTAATCCACCACTGTAAAAAAAGCTTTTATTATCAAAGCACTTTATATAATGAACACATAAAAGATGCCTAAGACCAATTCTCTGCGTTATACAGGGTGGCGCATCATAAACTCCCCATCGAATATTTTACATAACTTTTTTAATTCGCGATATTTCGAAGAGATCTTTTTTACTCGAAAGAGGGATGAGTCGGAAAACGAATGGCACCAAACTTGTAGCAAAATCTTTATTTGAACACACTCAACATCAACAGACAAAAATATCAATGATTTCTCACGTTTTTCTTATTCTCATCACTTTAACTAGTCAAAAGTTCGATTGCGTATTCAGCCCAACAACATCACTGATACCACAACTGCAGCGCAGTTCAAACAACCAACAATAGCCTTTTCCGGCTTTTTTCGGTGACTATTCGTTTTCCAAATATTCCAGAACTGGAATATTTGGGAAACTTTTTACAAATATTCCAATTCTGGAATTTTGCCTTTGCAATATGTCATCAGAGCACTCATTTGTTGCTTTTTCATTCATTAAGTGAGCATAAAAATTTTTAATTTACATTTTACACTTACAAAGTTGAAAAAGACCTTTCGGGTATAAGCAAACATTTCATGTTTAAAGTAGTTCTTAAGGCTTCTCTGAAGCATCGCATTTCTTAAAAATTATAATAGGCTTTAACAGGTACCTACCTGCCCTACCGAAGAACCTACCCTATTCGGGCTACCTGCTATCTATACTGAGATACCTACCCACCCTGTTGCGGTACCTACCCACCCTACCAGGGTACCCATCCACCAGGTTTTGAGCTTTAGGTGACTAAAACCATCATTATGGTCTTTAAAGACTCAATTCCTGACATAATTTCGTTGAAGAATAGTTTTTTTAATTTGAAAAAAAAAAAAGTTTTGGTCCTCCAGGTGGATTTGGACAGGTGGTACCCACTCCATGTTTTGGGGTTTTGGTGGCTGTAATCACATTTTTGGTCTTGACAAACCCGATTTCTCTTACGATTTTATATACAACAGCAATACAAGTTATTTTAAACAAAAATATTTTTGAAATTCAGTTCGAGAACTAGAATATTTGGGAAACATCTATATGCCCTTTTTTCAACCGTTATATGTTATATATTATTCGACTCCAAATATAACGCTTAGCAGTGTGTTCTTGGAGGTCAACACCGCTTTAAGCTAAATTTTTTTGCAATAATAAAAGACCACAACACAAATTTTTTCATCGAGAACATATTGCTCAGCGATCAATTTGGAGTCGAATGGGATATAATATGTTCAGTAGAAAAAAATGAAAAAAAAATGGCGGTGCCAAGAAAACCTCTAAATATACAGATTATTTCTCTTAATACGCTTGAAGAATAATGTAAAGTGAAGGATTAGACAACAGTTCAAATTCGATATAACATCCCTTTATGAAAGTGATATTTTATTTTGGGCGTCAAATAAAATGACTAACTTAAAAAAGACATGCCTTAGAATTGTTCTGAGTTTTCTAAGGTGATTATTGTACCGAAAATCAACTGTAGTTTCGAAATAGTATGCAATTTATGTGTTAAGCATCCATAATGTTAAGCATCCTTAACTGACCGGGTAATCCACTAACCGACCGACTAACCGGGTAAGGCCAAAATAAGCGACCGTCAACTACTCTACTTTGCATGGTAGAGTTTTCAAATTTTATTCCTTGGAAATCTCAAACTTCATTTAGAACTTTGTTTATAAAAACAACTAACCTTTTGACAATGGACAGACTTTTATCTTAGGGTCATCGATACCCAAATATCTGGGGTCTGTACAACCACACATTAGATGCACTACATTTTGATAGCAGCTTAACACACATCCCTTAAACTTTCCCTATGAAATATGTCTTTTAGTTAACACACATACATAATTAGTGTATTTGCCGGGATAGTAGTAGGATTTCACTTCAGATGTGTCATTTACACAGGCACCATAGATACCGCCCAGTCTGGCATAAACTGTCTAATATATTGATTATTAACTAAAGCTTAATTTATAAATAAGTGCCTACCGAAGAAATGACAAATTGGGAGACTAGTCCAGGTTCTGCAAAATGCCTCTGACTGTCGCTGAAAACAATCTCATCTCTAGCATGGATAAATACTTGCAGAGCTGCTAGTTTTGTCCATGGCAAATACTCGTCTTCTCTTACTTTCATTAGTGCTTGAAAGCCTTAAAATTTTAGTCGCTTTTTGACTTATTTGTAAGAAGATTTCGAAAGTGTTACCAAAATCTTCCCCAGCTGAGTCAGTGCTATAGCTGGTGGAACTGTTAATGCCATTGAAAGTAAAGCAACTTCCCAGGCTTGGGTCGTTGTATTTTGTGATTTCGCTGCTTAAATTGAGAAAATGGCCAACGTTTTAATTTTTTAAAGCTACCTCAAGTTTAGCTCCTGACCTTGAAAAGAGGCCCAAATGAAAAGATCTTCCATTTCCCAACTTATATCAGAATTATTCCCTGCTAAGCCATTATTGGTGAAAAATGGAGTGATCTCTTGAATGACACTGGATTAGCCAAGATTATGTTCACAAACTAAAAAAGTAGAAAATAAGTGATTCATAGATATTTTAGGGACAATTGTAAACAAATCGTTACAACAACAAAAATTAGCTTCAAAGTTATGGTTTTGTATTTTTAACACGGAAAAGGCCGTGCATAGTAAACTATGCGTGTCGTGTAGTTTTGCAAGCTGAGCACGATGGCTGAAAAAAAGTCGTAAATATGAAGGATTCGAACAGGTTGAATAGAGTAATTGACTAATCAGTGGAATTTGTTTCACTATTTTAGCTAAAAATTTTCATTTTTCAAATTTTGTCAAGTTTCGATAAATATCAACTAAAAACTTTTTTGATAATAATTAAACATTTTTGTAATTCTAGCAGAGACATCTTTCTTTTTTCAAAATATATAAACCTGTATTAGATGCTGGTCTTCAGGGTTAGGAAATGGCTCAAGCAGAGTCCACATTAAAGTAGCTAAATTTAATCATTTTATTTTACCTTATTTTTTATAAATCATCTATTACTTATGTTACAATGAGAACCGGTATAATTGGAAGAGCAAATGCATGTGTAATTGGTCAATGTGTCTACACAGGTGGCATTTAAGTCCACTAATTGACATTTGTTAGGCGGCTCGTCTTCAAAAGGAATAAATGTGGTCGAGTTGTCGTTGTCTATTAAGCAGTTGTCACGCTCTGAAATTAATCAAGTTTTACTCTTCGCATTGTGTCAAAAAATTGTGTTTTGATCAAAAGGTCTTGCTCGGAATCATGGCTAAGGCATGGGTGTGTGCGCATCTCAAATCCAAGCCTCAAACCCTGAAGGAGATTTATAAGTTAGAGATGCGCCAATAGACTAACCGTGGACATGATCCCCAGCTAGTCATAATAGATTCTTGCCAAATTTGGAAATTTGGAATAAATTATTCAATAATTTCTAGTACATACTATTTTCACAATTCTTGCCGCTTGTACCAGGTGGGCACATGCATTGGTAGTCTTCAATCATATCCACACATGTGGCATTAAAGGCACAGGGATTGGGCTCACAAAAGTCAATATTTACTAGACAATCTGGTCCTGTAAATCCTAGCGCACAATCACATTCATATTGGTCATGGCCTGTTGGCCAACAAGTGGCATTGTTTTGGCAAGGCTTTTGACTGCAAGCATTGAAATCTCAACAAAAGAAAGTTTTATCAAAAATTTGGATTGACACTTCAATTACTGACCTTCGCAGTGTTTGCCCATCCATATATTAAGACATTGACACTCATAATCAGTTTGATGATTGTCTATAGTGTCATTTGTAAACATGGTAATTGAACATGTTCCTCCATGCTGGCAGGGATTGCTCGCTTCGCAAAGAAACTCGACTAAGTAAATATGAATTTATGTTTTTGTGGGAGCATTTGATGCTACAATTTACCTTCACAATTTTGACCGGTGAAACCTGGTTTACATTCGCAGTCATATTGATTTGGTCCATCATAGAAACATGTCCCACCGTTTCGACAAGGGTTATTTGAATTGCAGACTGAACAGAAGCTTAGTTTTGTACTTTGAATATGCAGAATGTCAATAAAAATTTACAGTGAATACTAATTTTTTAAATGTTTGTTCATTTTCAAATCGTATTTGTCTTGACCGAAAAAGGTGTCTTAGAATACTTAGAATACAATAATAAAATAATTTTTTTACAAAAGAGCACAAAAAATGGGAAATATGCTCAAACCTTTTATACCCCTAAAAAAATTTCATTCAAGGCAATTTATATTCAAAAAGTGCTTTGTCTTTTTAGAAATAAAAAAAACACCGTATTCTACGAAATTAGCGCCCCTTCTCTAATAACCGCCATCCCTCCTCAATTTTAAGGGTTTGTATCTCTGGTTCTGTATGATATTTTTCAGAGCTGTTTTTAACCTACGTGAGCTCTTCCGGTTTCGACTTTTAGATTTTGGGTTTTCACCCGAAGATCTCGAAAACAACCCGAAATTTTTCTCATTTTCGGAAATTGAAAAATAAGAGCATGAGAACACTGCAAGCTGACTCTAAAACCAATGTTTTAAAGTTAAATTTCACACACCGCATTCTTCTGCTTCGCAATATTCAGGCATTTTAGCTAAAACTGAATTTGAAAAATCTTTTCAATCAATATTCACAAACTTTCACAATAAGCACCAGTGAAGTCTGGAGAGCAGGCACAAATATAAGAGTCTAGAAAGGAAATGCAGGTTTGAGTGCCTAGCAAACTACATTGGTTATTTTCAGGCTCGCAGTAATTCATAGCTGAATTTTTTAAATATATATACATATTCTAATAACTGTTCTTAGCATACATTCATTGCAGAATTGGCCTCTAAAGCCAGGCTCACAAACGCATTCAAAATCAAAAAGACCCAGTTGTTGACACATTTGTGTGCTACCATGTGTCGCATTTAAGCACATTTCTTGATTTTCGCAGGGCTTAGGCACTAAAATATTCTAATTCACACGCGACTGTATTGAATATAAAATTTCTCCACATTGTTCACAACAATTGCCTTCAATGCCTTCTGGGCAGATACATTGAGAACAAATGGTGTAGGCAGAACTAGTAGTCTCGTCTATATCATAAGTGTAAGCGGCGGTAGCAACAGTTTGATTTAAATTATCTGATTTGCAGAAACCATACACACCACAAGTCATGCAAAAAGTGTCCTCTGCATTAGCCAAGCCGGCAATAACAAGAAAATCTTCAAATATAAAAACCGAATTTAAACTCACTTAGATGCTTCAATTTTAAAAATATCCAGTTAGTCACGACTGTTTTTGAAATTCTTTATGTTCCTAAAAAACTTTTTTTGCGCTTTTTAGGCTTCCCATTATTATTTAATGTGTATTACTTAGTGCTCATCCGGTGTAGTCTTTTGGGTGTAAAACCCGCAAGAAATGTGTTTCGGAATTTTTTTTGAAAAATCGTACCTCATAGACGGCGCCAATAAAATAAGTTCGATTTTAGATACTAGGGAGTATTAGGAAAAAAATTACACGAAAATGAAGACTTTTATTAAAAACATCACAAATTTGAAAATAGTAGTCACTAACTGGCATAGACCTTTAAATTTCAAACCTGCAAGAAAAATACACAGCCGTAAGATCATACATCAAAGTTCCACCTCTTCTTAGAATTTTCGGAGCAATTTTGATAGGCTCACATGGTAAAAATAATTTAGAATGTATAGTCGATTTTAGAAGAAAAAAAGTAGACTGCCCAATGTGAAAATTTTAGTCTCTTTAAAATAAAAGAGCAAGTTTCCATGGTGTTTGGTCCAATTGTCCAATAAAATCCAATTTTCTAGTAAGAGAACTCATTTTTTTGGGTCATTATTGGTCAGCAAGTTAAAAGATTATTTTAACAAAATTTTTTGAATTTTTTTTTCATGATTTACACGGAAACCACCCAGATTGCAAAATCCAACTCAAAGTTTTTGTCAACATTATGTTGTAGAGCATAGTTGATTTACTATAGCTAGCTGCGACCGTTTTTTTCTCGAATAGCTTTTTGTGATATTTATGATGTACCGTAAAAACTCTATTAACCACCCCCCCCCCCCCTAATTCAAAATCGTGTTTTTGGCATTTTGTTTTTGACCCATTTTTTTAAACTTCTGCCAGGAGAATTAGCACTCATTTTGCAGCACATCTCACTGGCTACATAATAGGTGGTAACTTGCTTGAGAGCAGACTTCAAAAATTGGGCTAAAAACATAATGCCAAGAACACGATTTTGAACGAGGGGGGGGAGTTAATAGAGTTTTTACGGTAAGTTTTTTTGATCTTAGGTCTTTAAGTGATACACAGTACCAAGTAAAAAAATGCAACACCTATTTAATTTTTAAACAAAGCTTATTTAAACTGAAATTTCGAAATATTCTAAAATATCCTATTTTGCGACGTGCAAAATAAAATGCAACAAATGCTTTTTAATCACATTTTCGATCTTTTATAATGTTTGAAAACCCTGAATCTTGGATGCTATTTGATAGGTCGAACTTTTCTTCGCGATCATTCTGGAAAAACTTATGACGATCAACAGAAAGGAATCGACTTCTAGTCAAAATCAAAGTGAACCTGAAGAAAATAATTGGTCGATCACATGAATACAAGCATATCCTCAAAATTTTAATGCCCAGGTTTTTCACTTTATGCGTTATCGAAAGCTCTTAATTTTTTCTACAAAATTACTGGTCAATCGCGGTCTGAAAATGACCCAGCACTGGGATACGGATGAGTTGAAGTTTAAATAAGTAAAAAATGGCTTAAAATACGGTAAAAAGGGTTTTTTTCATTTTTTTCAACTTCAAATTATGCACGTGCTTTTTTTTATCGATACTGTATTTATTAATTCTAAAAATTTTTGTCTATCAAAATCTAATCCACTTAGCCGAACGATTTTTAGATCTAAAAATTGAGATATTATCATTTAAAGAGTTAAAACTTTTGAAAGAGAAGTTCTGTAATTTTGTAGTTTCACCAAGGCCACATCGACCCCTTATAAAATTGAAAATTGAGTGCATTTCTTGAGGTGCCTCAAGAAATCCTCTTTCTGATGCACTAAAATTCAGGAGGGTACACGCCGATTTCCGATTTTCATGGCGGTTTTACGCCAAAAATTGGTGTACGAAAAATTCTCATTTAAAAAAAACACACTTTTTCAGCCAAAATTTATTACAGACTATAAATTTTTTGTACTCATTAGAGAGAGCAACTCTTTCTGCGTCGAAAAAACTTTTAAAGGAGTGTAAATCATCATATTTTTACTAAGTATAAAACATTTTGAGAAATGCACTGTTTTTTCTGAGTAGCAAACTTCGGGAGGTCACAGCTCAGTGAGTTAAAGACAAAAAATGGCCGACTTTAGTGTTATCTCACTCAGTGAATTACAGGCTTTCAAGCCCATCATTCAATTTCCTATTTTCTGAGGGGTCAGACCAAATTACAAAATTACAGAACTTCTCTTTTAACACTCCCGAGGCCCTTCGGCAGGTCGGTATATTCCGATGCAGGATTCGACGAAGAACACGAATATCACTTTTTCTCCGGAAAAGTGACTCTGAAGGGTCAATACACCGTGTTGAAAATAGAGCATATTTCAGACTATCGTAAAATGATGTTTTTAGTTTCTTTTGCTTTTATATCCATCATATGACAATGACTCATTCACATCTTATATGTCAAAATGACCGCCTAAATCTCCTCTTGCAAACGTGGGTAAACTTTCTATGCTATCACAACAAAATCTAAGTTTTTTTGTCCAAAGAAAAGATTTAGTCTTTTTTCTCAAAAGCGGTGTTTGTAGTTAAATTTGCACAATAAAGTGTGACAAAGCCGTTCTTTTAGTGAACAGTTTATAGAATTCAACAGAGCAGTAAAAACTGCACCAGAAAATATTTCATTTAATCAAAATAAAGGGTGCTTAGATGAAAGGTGTGTTTAAATTTCCACACAGCACTTTAGATCTTTAATATTGTTCTGTTAGTATGTTATTTGTTTTCGCAAATTCTATCATTCTACAATCAGAATAGATTTGAAAAATTTAAAGATCCTGGCGTCCTGTTTAGATGTATAGTGATTCTTAGAATATTTGTCGTGCTCCCATGCTCGAAATTTGAACAAAATAAAAATGGGCAAGAATGATAAACCCTATATGAGAATCGGTCCCATTTTTTCGTCTTGGTCCCTCCTGTTGTTTTTTTTGTGCGTTTTTTGCCAATTTTTCGGGTACAGGATGTTTGATCGCCAGCATATTGACCACCGACAAATTTGACTGCCACTAATTTGACCGCCAATAAACTAAGCGCCTCCTTAATTGACCGCCAGCCATTTTTGACCGCCACCTAAATTCACCACCCCCTAAATTGACCGCCAGCCAAATTTTGACCGCCAGCCTCTTTATACTAATTTTTAAATTTGAATTTCTTTTTATTTTTCAAAAGTTTTTCAACTAAATTGTAGCCCTGAATGTCGGCTATATTTTGGTAGAAGAACTTCTGGGAAAACGTAACAAAAGGAGATCTAAACTTTAAAAGGCACTCACTTGGTAATAATCTGACACGTCTTTCATTGCCAAGTGAGTGCCTTTTAAAGTTTAGTTCTGTTCTTGTTCCATTTTACAAAAAGTTATTTTATCAAAATGTAGCTGACATTCAGGGCTACAATTTAGTTAAAAAACCTTTAAAAAATAGAAAGAAATTTAAATCTAAAAGTTGGTATAAAGAGGCTGGCGGTCAAAATTTGGTGGCGAAATTCAGGAAAATTCAGGTGGCGGTGAATTTAGGTTGCGATCAAAGTTGGCCGGCGGTCAATATGCTGGTGGTCAAACGTCCTGTACTTATTTTTTATTTCTTTGTCGCAGTTTGTTTAACAATTCTAACGATTCTAATTCTTGTTCAACTTCAACAATTCTTGTTCAAAAGTCTTAAAAAAGTTGGCAAAAAATGCACGAAAAATCAACACGGCGACCAAAGCAAAAAATAAGGCCGATTCTCATGTAGGCCCAATATAATTTTAAAAAGTTTATTATGAATTAATCTACTACATTTAAAACGTTTCAAATTTTAATTATTCTCAGCAATTATTTAGTTTGCATTAATAAATCAGAAAGCTATATTTTCACATTTCATTTAAAACCCATAAGCAAGCAGGTGACCAAAACAATGTTAAAAATAATGCCAACAGCCAGAGAAGTAATTATGCCACCACTTGAAGTCAAGTATTTAGAAAAGTCATCACAATCTTGCAGAAATTTGTCTCCATCAGTGGCATTCTTTCTGTAAAGCTGTATGTTTAATGTCCACTTTTTAGCAAACTACCCAAGCAAATAGAGATTAGTCATATTAAAAATAATGTTTTTAGCAGTGTTTCCACAATTCTCTGTCAAAATAGATTCTACACGTTTAAAAAGGCTCATGGTAGCTCTGGAAAAAATTCAAATTTTAACATTACACGACTTTTAAAAATTACCCGCAGGTGCCTAGATTTGGAACTATCATCTCGTGATTGACAAACAGTTTTTGCAACTCCACAACTTTAGGATGGCTAAAAATGTCGAAAGTTTAATAGTAATTACTAGAGCCGTTAATTTAATAAATCAAAATTTATTAAAAAGATAGAGCGATAATTAAGTTTATTTCAATAATGTAAAATCCCAAAAACATAGAGTAAAAACAGTAAAATTCTACGAAGAATAAATATTTTTTCGATATTTCGATGATTGATTACCGTATTATTGATATTAAACGGGGCGGCCCGTTTATTTTTCAACCCTCAAAAAATCGGAAAATTTCGAGGTCGATCTCAAGGTTTTTGGGGCTCAAAATTTTAAAAAGTGAAGTCGGTAGAGCTTGTGGGAGTTAAGATAATGCAAAAAAACAACTCTGCAAAATAGCTACTCTGAGCACTCAAAGTCGAGGGATCCATTTTATTAGAGATAATATGTTATGCTAAAAATGACGCTGTCATCTTTAAATTTTTAGCAAATATTTATGCTTATAGCTATCAAAATATATTGATATTAACAAGAAACCACCTATTGAAACAATCGTAAGACCCTTTTACGGCATCTAAACGATTTTAAATAATGGAAATAGTTAAAAACACATATTATCTGTGTGGCAAATTGCAGATATACTCATATAATTTGTACTTCTGTCGCATTTCTTTCACTGTGACATTCCGCTTAACTTTCAGCGCATTGATTTCTATAAATTGAGTGATAAATTTAAATTTTTAGAAATTTTCATTTATTTGTGCTTTTTTGAGTGCGGTGTAAAAATGGGCTGGAAACAAGAAATTTCGATTAACATAATCGTCAGGATAATTGAAAGACCAAAAATTCACTTGAGAATTTTTAGCTAACGCTTTTTTTAGCTAATTCAGCGTGTAAGCAGTAAAGTTTATAGATTTCCAACAAATAAAAAAAATTAAATATGCTTTTAATGCATACCCAGAATAGTCTCATGTGCATGATTATTATTATCCAAGCAATTAGTCAAGTTACTCATAGCTCTTAAAACATTGACATTCTTTTGAAACTGGGACAAGGTATTACTTGCACGTTTCACTGGCTATAGCCACGATTCCGGTCAAAGGAACTTCGCTTTCATCGCAGAGTCCTAAAGGGTTGGGTCACATTTCGTACCGCGACATTTCATATCGCGACACGAAATGTCGCGATATGAAATGTCGCGGTACGAAATGTGACCCAACCTCCTAAAGCCACATTCAATTTAGCACGATTTTCAGCGCAGAAGAGCCATTTAGAAGCACAAGTCAGTGGTTCACTATCTTCAGAAAATTTGGCTATTTTAATAAAAATGTAGATGACCAAAAGGTAAGATAATACGTTTTTCATCTAAATTTTAACGGTTTTAGTTTGGTTAGCTCAGAAGCTGCAAAAAATATGATATTTTCGGCACTTCTTTTACTCCTCACATGCTCGGATTTTTCGAAAAAGTGACCTAAGATCACTTCCCGAACTTTAACTCACCTCCCGAAAAAACAACATTTCTAAACATTTTCTGGTTAGAAAATGTTAAATTTTGTAAGAAATATTTTGCCTGCTACCCTATTATACCACCCTAAGCCTGCCACCCTAAGTTAAATTTGTTTTGTTCACTGAAAATAAATAAAAATATGGAGTGAAATGATTTGGTGTTACAATCCATTAGCATCTATTTGGATAAGTATAGAGATTATTGCTAACTCAAATTTGTATAAACTAAATGTAATATTACTCGTCTGAACAACTGATTCACAGCATTTCGACAGAAATTCGTTTAAGCAAACAGTAAAGTCATCATTTTGATTGAGCAATCATACGAGATTACCGGAAGCGTGAATTTTATTTTTAGTTTTTTTAGTATTGGCTGTGACTCTTCCTTTTTTGGTCTAAAAGTATTAAAAATAACTTTTTTTATAATTTTCGCGTCTTAAGTGGTGCTAAAATTGTGTCTAAAGCTCTGCTTATATATTTTAAGAATTTAAAGTTAAAAAGTTTGAAGATACAACAAATGAAAAAGTTCTTAGTAATGGGAAAGAGCAATGCTAACGTACTATGCTAATTTTAAAAAATTATATTTATGAAAAATAAATTGTTTAATCATATTACAAAGATTAATTTGTAAGTAGCCATATTCTTTTTTTACACACGTGAAGCGTATTTCAATATATAAAATGTGTAAGGTTGTTTATTTGGCTGTCACCTAACGATAACTAACAAAAAGATTGTAGGGGTTGTAGATCGATTGCCCTGGGCCCACTTCCGTTTCTGGAAACCGTTTTTTGCCCGTTTCCGTTTCCAGAAACGGAAGTGTGCTCAGGCCCATTGGGTTTATTTGAGCGGTCGACGCCAGTGAATTCAGTTTGAGAATCACTTGAAGAATTATTTTTTCCCTCTATTACTGTAAAAAATAACATTTTTTTTGTAAATTTTGTGTTTGTAACTTTTTAATTATTTTCTGTGCACTTATATGATTACCACCGCACAATTTTAAAAAAATTGCCCAAAATCACCTCTACGACTAACTTTTTCTGCTCCACAATACAAAAGAATCATTTCATCACGCTTTGGGTCATTTTTCGAAACTATGAGGGGGGGGTTGGTAAGAACTATGAAATTACTTTTTTCTGCTAGGACAGTAAAGTGACCCTGTAAAATACACATACAAACTTTTCAAAAATATTTCCATTCAAGACAAAATAATCTTATTTATTTACTGTATCTCTCGCGTGGATGCCAATAATCGTTATCTACTTGATACGATTGTGTGTCTGCTTGTCATAGAAATTTCGCACTCCTTCATTGTTTTTAAAAAGTAACTTGCGTTGTCGCTTTTGCTTCATTTTTCAATACTTGGTAATAATTGTAATAATCTCCTACTGAATTTACACATCAATCAAATCCTCGATATTCAGACAAATGAAGCGCAACTCTGGTTACGGGGATGGTTCAGGCAAACGCCAACGCTTTAATGACCTGGGGTTCAACGAGGCTTTAGACCAGGGTCAATACCAACTCCGTTTACTCATCCCAACCAGGGCAGCAGGTAGCTTTATATGGCTTAAGACTACAGTTATATTAACCCTTGATTTCTATTTGAAGGATCTGTGATTGGTAAAGGCGGTGAAAACATCAACTCTCTCAGCAAGAAGGTTCGTATTATTATGAAGTTAGATAAAAATCATATTTATATCAAAATATAAACGAGACAATTTAATCAATGAAAACTAAGTTACTTTTCCGGAGACTTCCAACAAAACATTTTTTGAGAGACTTAAAGGGCCATGCTCATCTACGTCTACCAGTTTTGTACGTTTGAATTGGCGGGGGACGGCTTTTCACTCCGAAAATACGAAAATTTTTCGTGAAAAAATAGTGATAAAAAAAATTCTGTATTTCTGCCCCCTCCAATTCAAACGTACAAAACTCGTGGACATAGACAGGCACGGTTCTTTAGGCACACTAAATTTGGCCCTATACCCAAAAAATGGTTTTTTGCATTGGCTCCTTGTTGTCTTTTTATGAATTTTTAGCCAAGGGTGGGCCAGCGTATTTTAGGACTGGCTCAAACATGAGTGAGATATATATTACAGACCATCATAAAATACGCTTGCCTACCCTTGCATAAGTTTTGAAAATTACGAGAAAACCAACAAAAAGGGACCGAGGCAAAAAACTCAGTGATTTAGGAAAAGGGCCCTAAATTTTCTCATCATTTTAATCAGTACTCAATTTTTTTTCAATCCTTGCTTGGTTAGATATGATCAAAAGCTGAACAGCCCTTTTTCAAAAAAGTGGTAGTCTATTTTATGAACCTATATACGTAACAATAATTCAAAAATCTGGTTTACAACTCGGATATTTTGATTTTTTTATTTTAATAGCATGTCCAAGGCTATTTTTCAGCAAAAATAAGTACTTTCATTATAAAAACTTTAGAAAAAGTAAAAAAAAGGCATAATTTCATGAAAAATTGCTAAGAAAGCGACAATTTTTGTTTCAATAATATTTTTATCGTTTTTATTGCAGTATGAGGCGTCGATGTCGGTCCCGGATCGAAACACCGCCGAACGGTAACTTCATGATAAATTGTCGTGTTGGAAATTGTGCTGACAACCATTCGGAAAAGTCGATGCCATCGATTCGACATCGAATAAGTCACACAACTACATTTTCAACTTTTATCCAACTAACAATTACTTTATTATAAGTTTTATTTTAGTGTCCTCACAATTGTGTGCAACAGGGATAGTATTGTAGAATTGTTCAAAGAAGTTATCCACATTCTTCTTCAGGTTGGCATTAGTTGCTTAGAAGTACTAATTTGATCTGTATTTGTATTTTTCGCAGGACCAGAAGGCAAAGAATGAGACTCGTATGCTTGTCCACCAATCCCATGTTGGACAAATCATGGGTAAGGCTGGAGCTAATGTAAAAGAGCTAGGCGAGAAGACTAAGACCCAGGTCACTATTTTCAAAGAGATCTGTCCTATGTCAACCGGTTTGTATATTGAAAGACTGTTTTAGCGTCGAGTAAAACAATAAATTTGTAGACAGAGTTGTGCTCATTCCGGGCCTGAAGAGAATATTGCAGAAGCTGTTCAAATTCTGATTAATGACTTATCAGCTGTAAGTATATTTTTGGCATATCAATCTCGTCAGAATCGTTTTTTGGATTTGTGTTTACGCTCCACGTTTTTTTAAAGAACTACAGGATGTTTTTTTTAATTAAAATGGTTTGAGTCCGTAAAATTTTTCACTAAGACATATACAACAAAGCTTATGCTTCTTTGAAAGCCCCGAATGTGCGATTAAAGACGTATTTTTTAGTATTCACAAAATTTTGACTTCAGTTGTGAAAAAATTGATTCAAAAGTTATGTCATTTTTGACAAGTTATCAAGCAATTTGATTCGAATTTTAATTTATGCTGAAGCGCTCTTTAAATGTCTTAGTCTTGGTGCCCATGTTGTAGCACAGATTCAAAGCTACAAAATCTTTCTTACAGAATTTTTTCGGATGTAAGGTTGTCAAGATATGGTCTTCGAAAAAACATTTTTTCAAAAAATGAGCAAAATCGGAAAAAAATGAAGAAAACCTGAATTTTAGTCACTTTTCGTTTTTTTTAAATAGTCATATCTAAACATTCTTACATTGAATTTTTTTCTTTAAATCGGGTTTTGTAGCTCTTGAGCTGCGCTACAACATAACATCAAAACTTTTTGCATCACTAGAAATTAAATTAAAAATGTCATCGGCTGAAATAATGAAAATGGCTGTAAACTTGTCAAAAAAAAAGATTTGAAAAAATGTTTCTTTTAAAGACATATCTTGACAACCTTACATATAAAATAATTCTGTAAGATAGATTTTGAATCTGTGCCACATCATGGAACTAAGACGTTCAAAGAGCGTTTCAGCATAAATCGAAGTTAGAATCAAATTGCTTGACAACTTGTCAAAAAATGACACAACTTTTGAATCAATTTTTTCACAACTGAAATCAAGATTTTGTAAATACTAAAAAACATGTCTTCAATCGCACATTCAGAGCTTTCAAACAAGCATAAGCTTTGTTAAATATGTCTCAATGAAAATTTTTTACAGACTCAACAATTTTAATTTTAAAAAAACATCCTGTATTTTTGCAGTCAAAAGGGGCAATAACTGCGGAAAGTATTCAAAATAATTCGGTGAACCGAAAATTGGGTGATCATTATTTTCATTTCACAAAGATTTGAGTCGGATATTTGACCAAAAAGACTGAAATCTAGTAGTTAGAGCTAAAAAGGCATGACTTTTTTTAAAAATACAAATTATCAAGGGCAATGGGGACAACATATATCATATTTTCGCATTTTTTTAAGTTGACTTCAATGTTGACATTAGTAAACAAAGCAAAAATATGCTTAAAAAAGGCCCTCAGACATCAGAAAAAGTCTCGACTGTCGATTGAAAAAAAATTTCTAGATACCAGTGAAGAGTGTGGAACGACCCTATGATCCAGCCAATTACGATCCAGGAGCAGCTTATGTCTATGGAGGCTTCTCTGGAGGAGGTGTGGGCAGTATGCGCAGTGAGTTTTACTACTTTTCAGGCTAAATTTTGATATGTGGACTGTTTTTTCGGAAATATTTTGCAAAGTTTTTGTTTGACTCGTTAACTTCACTGTATTTACAAATGTGTTTTAAAATCTGTTATTTTGTAGGAGGAGGAGGTCCAGGAGGAGATCCACGAGGCCCCCGAAATGACTACAACCAGGCTCCTGGTCACTACGATGGCTATGGAGGTGGGCCCCTGCTTGGCGTGGTCCTCCTGGCCGAGCTCCCATGGGTAATCCTGGTGGATATCAAGGAGCTGGCGGTTACCCTGATGGTGGCTATGGTCGAACCCCTGCAGTTTTCCCCGAAGATTACTTGCGAGGAGCTGATGCAGTTCAGGTAGATTTTCGCTATTTTCTAGAGTCCAACATGCAATTTGTAACTATTTGTAGATGGCTATCCCCAAAGAGTTGTGCGGTAAAATCTTTGGTAACAACGGAGAGCTTGTGAATTCCTTGATGAAAGATTGTGGCTCAAGGATAGATGTAGGCATTACCATTTCTGGAACTCCTCAACAAATTGAGATGACTCAGAACATGTTAAAACAAAGGTTAGTTAGAAGATTAGTTAAGTTTAACATGTGTTCAAAAAACATTACGCAGCATTCGAAAACCTGAGCCACCAGCAGCTCCAGCTGGATACTACATGGATAAGAGCTTGATGAATGAGCGTGTTCCTGACGAAACTGGGTAAGGCTTACTTATTACTGGCTTATCGGCTACTTGTATGCTTCCTCAGTGCTTATTCCTCAATTTTTTAAAACTTGCAATGAAAAGATAATTTTATCTTAGTAGATTCCGTCTTTGCGTGTCAACTTTATTAGATATTTTGAATTTATGCACTGAGGAATGCTGTAAATAAGCAGTGTGGCCTGGAAAATTTTAATTTTTTCTGAAGTCTTTTAATTAATTGAAGTCCACCAACCAGTGAAGTCTACCAAAAACTGATTAATGCAGATTAAATTTTAGACTCGTCGGTCGCAAAGCTGAAGCCGCTCAGTTCATGTACGATGCTGCTCCTGAAAGCACTGATTTTATGTCCAAGTATAAGTTCTAATCAGCAGAACCTGTCTTATTTATTATTTATCATCTGAGTTGAACACATGCATATTTTGTGCGATAATAGTTAGTGGTCCTTAGCGCATTTTGTGTCTAAGGTTCCCTCTCATGGTTTGCCAATAAATACATTTCAATAAAAATATTTCGTTACGCAAAAATATAATTTAAATACAACAAACCACTGTAAATAATTGAGTCAGTCTCTAAAATTTTTTCTTACCGGGTTGTATCATGGTTCTTACAAACCATGATACAGTACACTCTCGAAACAGTGAACTCTCGATACAATGTATATTTTTTACGATTCGGTTGATTAATTTAAAAACATAAGGAACCTTACCTTCGATATAGTGTACTCTCGATACAGGGCAACTCTCTATGTAGTGTAAATTTTTTATCGGTCCCAACAAAGGAAACGGCTATTGATATACAGTCGACGCTCTCTATAACGAGGCTCTCTATAACGACCCGGAAAAAACAGCTATTTGGTGACGAATGACCTCATTTACGTCAAAACGACCCTCTTTATAACGACGCTCTATGTAACGACTCGGTTTAGCCTGTCCCTTGAGAGTTGTTACAGAGAGCGTTGACTGTAGTGTATATTTTCTAATTTCAACTTTTTGAAATGTGCTGATATACCAGGGCTCCGAATGAAAATTTTCAAAAAAAAGACATTTGGGTGAAAAAAGGACATTTTGACTATTTTAGAAGTAAAAGGGTCATTTTATCCAATGCTTGTTGCCATTTTGAAGCGAAAAAAAAATATTTTGACTAAATTTTCATAAATAAAAAAGATTTGGGGTGCCAAAAGAAAGGACAAATCTTTTTAAAAAAGATGATTCGGAGCCCTGTGATATACCCATTTAACAAAGACCATTATTGTGACTATTGTCCAGCTCGAAAATGAAAACGGCTAAAAATTTAGTGAGCTCCGTACAGCTGCGGGCAATTTTTGAAGGTACTTAAAAATAAAAGGGGTATATACGTTTCCTCTTTTTTGTCCCAAATGGGAAAATTAGGAGGAAACGTATAATGCCAAGTTTATACTCGCCAATTCAAATATTTTGTGTGATATTTGTGGGTTTTCCAAAGGTTCTTACGTTTCTACGTGAGCGAATACGTTATAAGCTGCGCCCCAATGACTGATCTAAACCATCACTCTCCATCAGGTACAAAATTCCAAACCTGACTCCTCACTTAGATGCACCCTCACTCCACTCCCCAATAAACGAGTGATGGTTTGAAAAGAGGGTTGGGAAGAGTGAAGATTAGAATAAGCGTTCGTGATTTGAGCTCTTTCTTACTCTTCAAACCCGACAAAAAAATTCAAATTTTCACAAATTTTGCTTAATTTTATGGTTTGATCATTCTTTCAGACTCTCAATGTAAATTTCGTTGATGATTTTTTTTGTCGTCGTTCTGCTTCTCTAACTTAATTTATTTACAGAACCATGAAACCAACTGGAGGTACCCGATTTACCTGTGGGTGCTGAAATAAACTGACCCTTCTACTCCCTATACAGCCCTTATTCCTTAAAAATGCAAAGGCGCCCATTTAAATTTTTCAAATTTCGAATAAAACACTATGATGCCCCAAGGTACTGAAATCACATTGAAAGGACCAAAATAATCCAGAAATTACCAAAATGATTCAGAAAGTATCCAAACCATCTGGACTGGTTATTTTCTTAATTACGAAGAGCAATGATGACAAAATTAAAACGTTTGAGACTTTTTACCCTCTCACGTCGGATGAACTAATAATAAACAATTTACAAAAAATATTGAAAAGTCGAAGGTGATGGTGGGAGGGATTGAACTCGTGACCTCGAAGAAAATAGCCTTATTTGCTATGTAAAATCGCGTGACGAAAAGCTTCACCGTTCACGTTCCCATTAAAACACGTCTAAAAAAGCTAAAGGAAACATTTTCGGCCGTTTTGAAAAGCCGTAATCGTGGTAAGGTTCGGAATATAGAGGATTCGAAGTGCAAGTTTGGAGTGTGGATTGTGAGTGTGAAAAAAAGTTCCAATTGTTTTATTGAGGCAGGAAGGGTTAGGAGTGAGAATGCTGATTTGACGGAGGGTTTTTAGTGAGGGTATGCAGACTTGGAAAACGGCATTTTTTCAAAAAGATTGTCACAAATTTTTTATTAAGAGGTGTTTTTGCAGGTAATAATGGGTAATATTTCAGGAATATTACCGGTCACATATCTAGAATTTAGCAACCCTAGATATACAGTCGAACCTGGATAACTGGACACCCCAAAAGTTCGTTCACCAGCTGGGTCCGACACTTTTTTCAGACCTATTTTTGAATGTTTTTGTCAGTACTGTTTGGACAGTCCGGTCGCAAATATCGCAAGGATGCCGATTTTGCCGATCGTTTTTCAAAATCCAAAAACTTTTCACTCTAAAAAAAAGCAAAACCTTGATAACCTTGATAAATTTGACACTCTTTACACGGCTCATTTTCGACACCTGTCAATTTTCGTGTGATTCTGACGAAACCTAATTCTTTTTGACAGAGATTGTACATATAAAAAGGATGAAGATTGGCACAAAATTTTGGTGTTATGTGTCTTCTACGAAAAAATCATTTTTTTGCCATGGCCAGGGTTCGACAAATGTGCCCTAAAGGGCACATTTCAGAGCAGATGTGTACTTTTGAAATAATATGTGCCCTACAAAGGGCACAATGTGCCCTTTCAAGAGCACACATTTTCGGCGCCAAAATATGTGCCTAAAAAGGGCACATTGTCACCGAAAAGGGCACATTGTCGAACCCTGGCCTTGGTCCCCCTTACCTTTTAAAATTTTATATGCAAGTAGCGCCTAAACTTTGCTGAGAAGACGTTTTTAATAAATGACACATTTGTTCCTTTGAACCGAAAATTGTTACATAACTGTTTGAACCAAAAACTGTTACTGTTAGTTATCATGGAAGCGAATTTACGGGTGGGAGGATCCCGAATTTTCACTGTCGTGCAAATATCGTCTTAACAGATTCACACATTAATGCGGCCTTTTCGATTCTGACTCATAAAAATCTCAAATTTCTTTTTCTATATACGCAGCAAATTATGTAATTTAATGATGATTCACTAATTGTATACAGATGAATATATACCATACTGCTTTCCCTTCACATTTTCATTAACAAATTTCATAGTCTAATAAGCTGATCATGGATCCAACAAGTTCAATCCTCACAACTCTGCTTCAATTGACCTACAGCTTGAGTCCTGTGCCTGTAACTATTAGTCTTAATCCTGGTATTTTTGCTTGCCCTTGTGTTTTACTACATTTTGCTGGGGTTAACATACCGATAAATGTCTTACCGATCAATAAATTCCATATTTTCAGAATAGAACAGTCTACAAGTCCAGTGATAGATTATTTGTTCCTGATTTTGATCAGTGGTGCCAGTAAGGAACTTTTAACTGGCTACCTATTTTGTGCCCCTTATTCCTTTAGCTTGTGCAAGCGTAACATAGAAACTAACCACAAAACAGTAAAAACCATGTTTTAGTTAAGCATAAGCTGAGAGAAAACAATAGGAGGACCAAGGTCAAAAATTGGAACCCATTCGGGTACAAACAAATGTCAGGTCATTCTGAGATGCTGTAAGCCATTTTCATCAGAATAAAATCGCGTATTCAGCGTCACAGAAACATATAACAACTATTCTGTAGCGCAACTCAAGAGCTAGAAAATTCTTTTTTACAGAATTAATTTAAAAAATCTGAGCGTTGGAATATGCACTTTTGGAAAAAATATATATCTATATCAAATCACCCGGAAGCCGAAAAATTGAGAAAACTAAGAAAATGATTTTCGATAATTTTCTACCTATTTTTTCATATGAAAAAGTATATCTAAATTATTTTGTCGACTTGGTTTTCACTAAAGCTGTGCATCGGGATTTCGGGATTTCCCTTTAAACAAATTTTGACCCACTTTTCAGCGGGCATTATTTATAGCTCTACATTTTAGAGAATATATCTACTTTTTATTTTTCTATATGCTGGATGTTTTACTTTTTGGATTTTTTAAAGTATTTCACCTGCTATCCTGGATCCCGAAGTTGAGGATTTTTGGGATTACGATTTGTAAATTTTGGGATTCAAAGTCACAGGCCACACTTTTTTTAACAAAATACAAAATAAAAGATACAATAGAAGCAGAAGGGCTAAAAATTCAGAGCAATCAATTCTGCACGAGAATGCCAAAATCTTGATGTACACCTCTAGTTTATACTTTTACATTCTTGTCCTACATTTTAAAAAAAACCTTGCAGAAAATAAGACCATACTAGATACTATAATAACACAGCTATCTGACAATTTGGAAGATAATAAAATTAAACATATTATCGGTAATTACCTGGTAGAAATACCTTCCATTGTTCCATAGAGCCAAATTTACAATTTTCATTACAAATTTGCAGAATCCACAGCACATTCGATAGTTGCCTTGCCGGTTGCAATCAGACTGGTCTTGCAATGTCTCCATTTCATGAATCTTTTCAGCCGCTTGATTACATATGTGAGGAACAGAACAATTTTACAGACTCTGACGACTACAAATGCTTGCAAAAGTAAATTACTACGAATGATATGATAACTGATAAAAATAACTACACTAATGTATTGGATCGGTTTTTACGATCAATTTGAGCCACTTAACACTTCGACTCTAAAGCGTAACCTTTAGGACTAACTTAGAATTTCACGCTGAACAAGCACAACTCTGCCAATCTTCTCTTTCTGACTGTTCGTTTTTTACTAGCTGATCTTTGTTCTGTCGATTTTTTATTTTATTGAGAGCACATTCGCAAGCCAAATATCTGCGTAGCTTATGGAAAAAAATCCGATGGACAAAATTTTATTTAAAAATTATACCCGTTGTAATATCCCCAAAGTACAAAAATACTTAAGGTATGAAAATGATGCAATTAAGAATTGCCTGAATGATTCTGAAGCAATGAAAAATGATGCTGACTACCTTTATGGCATTAGAAGAGCCGATTCTGACAATGCTACTCTCATTGCGTTTGATAAAACTTGCAGGTTATAATTTTTAGCTTTTTATATTTGAAAATTTATGTTTAATTTATGTTCTTAATAAATCTTAATATCGGTATTTTACTTTCTAATCATCAGTTATTTCTTCAATACTTTATTTTATTTAAAGTTTTTGATGACAAACATTGATTCCGACATTGACAAATTAGAAGCAAGTCAGATAGGCCTAGATAGATAGGCCCAAGATTTCTAATCGTCAGTAATTATTTTTCAGTAAAAAATAAATAAAAAAGCTTACTGATATAAAAAGCGTAAAAGGCCAAGTGCACCACCCCCCTCCAAAGAGTATTTTTCTCTAAGCGTCCTATTTTGGGTCCCTTGACTTTTTTTTTAAGTTTTCTTTTTTGCAATGTGTAGCGCGCTAACTTAGGCTTAGATGAAAAAAGTCTGCTTAGAGAAAAATACTTTTTGCATGGGGATGCACTTGGGTTGCTGTCATCTTTGTTCACTACCGCCAATTGAAAGACCATGCAACTTGCTAAGCACAGCAATTTGAGAAATTTGAATTCTCGCGGGACCAACCTAATTTTGTCAATAATGTACCGTTAACTAGTCGAGCCCCATGTTGCTTGACTAAGTCAGATCGGACTCGTAAAACCCCAAGTGCATCCATTTTCAGCGTGTCCGAATCAGTCCAGAAAACAGGTTTCAGAACCCAAAAAAGTAAAAAAAATTTTGCTCCAAGTGGACGTCCACTTGGTAGTACCCTACAGGGGGTTTGGGGTACCATTTAGATGGTTGGAGCAGTATCCAGGTGTTTTAGGTACCTTGAGGTGGTTAGAGCCGGTCTGGATGATGTGAGCACTATTTTAATGATTTGGACACTATTTAGATGGTTTTGGTACTATCCAGATGGTTTGGGTAGTTTAGGTAGTATACAATTGGAAAATGCCCTAAACACAGTCATTTACCTTGATATCTAAAGGCAAAAATTCAAATTTTGACGAAAAAAGTTAAAAAAAAAAGACTTTTTCTTAGAGACAATAACATAAAAACACTAAAAAAATATATGAAAAAATCCCAAGTGCAACATCCCCCCCTCCCCCCTAAGTAAAACATGATCGAAAAAATTAGCGTGGTCCTGCGCAAATTCGAATTCCGCAAATTGCTGTGCTTATCAAGTTTCATGGTCGTGCAAGATTTTTGTCTGGATAACTTGGCTGTTTACCAACTGACGTATGGAGCGTTTGCTAGCAATATTTGCAGTCATTTTCATAATAAAATACGACTTAACGACTTAAAATGCTAACCCAAATACACTCTATACATCCCCGGGTATGACGACCGCGTGTGGTTAGTTTATTTCTGCATTGGTAAGAAATGAGTCGATCTCACAAATTAAATGAATATGATACTACAGTCGACTCTCGTTAAACTGGCACTCCAATAAACTGGCACCCTCGATAAACTGGCACATTGAAAAGCCCTATTTGGCTGGCCGACAAAGAAATTAGGCAAAGTAACATCCCAATAAACTGGCACCCCCGATAAACTGGCACCCCAGACTGGTCCCCAGGGTGCCAGTTTATCGAGAGTAGACTGTATCAAATGCTTGAGAAAGTTGATTGTCAGCTCGTTTATCCTAGTTCTGCGCTCGAACGCCAGTTGCAGTTTGCCACTTGTTCACAACAGTAGGTTTGATTTGCTTCCAAGGTATCAAAACGAACGGGCGAAATTGTACCTCTTACTTTTGGCTATTAGCGTAACCACAGTTGCTAAGACGGAAAAACAAAAAACAAGCTTAGGCCTGCATCTTCCTCTTTCTCAGGGTGGCTTCTATTAGAGAATATGGTATGTGGTTTCAGATGAATTTGCTTCCATACAACTCATGAGTTAAAAAATATTTTATATTGTATATATTCTGTCTTCTTACTTTCAATAATTTTAATGAAGTATTTTAAGCTCTACAAGTTCGGCTATGATTTGTATGAGTCCAATATGGGATGATAAGTGTGGTGAAGACGGTGAAATCATTTTGAATAACTATTTTGCATTAACCTACTACTTGTAAGTTGCCTTAACTATTTTATTGTGAAGCCGAAAATAATAAGTTAAGTGTGGAGCAGTTGAAGAAAGCCTTGGCATAACCACCAGTCTGTCTGGTAGCTGTAAATCTTTGGTTGAAATGGCCGAAAAGTTAACTCGGCCACCGGTCTTTGATCCAATCAATAATAACCACAGCAATACATCAATAACGCCGATCAAGTCTCATAGCAGCCCCACTGAGCAATCTATTCTTGATGATAGTCAACTGATTCTTTTGCTTTCAAAAAATTTTCTTTCAAATACGAAATTATCAAAAGCATTATTAGCTTAGTTCTTATTTCTGCTTTGGCCTTCTAAGAATAACTTTGTGTTTTGGTTGAAAAAATTTACATAAGATAGAACTAAAATCATGATATAATAAAATGTTTTGCTTTTTTTAAATAAAACATGCTGGATTGTTACAATTAGGGCTGTCACTCAGTCAACTCGATTTTTTAAAAAGCTTTGACCTTATTTCTTTTACTTATGAGATTTTTTAGAAATGTTGAGCATGAATATTTAGTCGAAAATTAGTTGAAACTGTTTTTATTAATATAAATATTCCCTGTGAACTAAATGAAAAAGTTATATACCATTGTGTGGCCAACATCTTCAGATTTTAGTTTTAGGGCAATGAGTATAGTAATAGGTAGTCAAAGCGCCACTTTTGCCACTCTACACAGGCTTTCAAACACGTGAGAAGGCGAAATTGGCAATTTTCGTATCGATACGAAAATTCTAAAATGACTACATTTTGGCTTTGATAAATATATTTTCTATTCTTCTTTGTAACTTTGTGTGATGTGTGCAATATTTATGAACTTTTTGACAAACAGATTGCCCAGAACTTGCGCTATCGACTAAAAAAACAGCTTTACTCAATGACATAAAAAATTCAAAAGTTTTGAACAAAAAAAAATTAAATAGAGCTTAGCTCAGAGCCAAAGATTTGAGTAACATATTTTATTAATGCATTTGAAGGCCTAGGACAACGACAATACTACAATGACGACCCTTTTATGAAAAATCCGACGACAACGACAGCGACAACAAAATTCATTTTTCAAAATTGGACAAATTATGCACTTTAAGTCAAGACTTCAATGGGAAATTCTTCGCTTCAAAATGACACCGCATAAAAAAATTTCCATGGCTAAAAAAATTACAGCGATTCCTGCATCAATAATAGAAATACAAGGCTTAAAAGAGTCAAATGTGCTGGATTCACAATTGATGAATCAATCAATGAAACAGCAAAAATATAGTTGTTATAAAGTCTTTTAAGGTTATTCTCAACAATGCCCAAAATATTATGCGTTTTATTTATAGAATTTTTTCGAGCAAACAATGCAAATTTTACAAGACCATTTTAGCTTCATACAAAGTGGGATCAACAAATTTATGAAACAAAGGTTGTGTATATCACAAACAATCATCAAAGCAAATTAGCGTATTTGGAAACAATAAAAAATTTTGCTTTGTTTGGTTGTATTTTTCAGCATCATAAAATATTACTGGGCTATATAATATGCAGATTCAGACTTTGAATCAGTTATTTAAAATTTTGTACGCTAATTTAAGTATGAGACTTTTGATTAATTACATAAATTTTTTATTTTTTATTCTCTTTTTGGTTGTGCTAGAAGCAGCTCAAGTCAATTTAGGTTAATTTTTTTATTATTTTCTACTTTTTGTGGCAAGTTTGTTATGTTACAGATGAAAATCAAAGTTGTAAAGATTTACAGCCCGATTGCGGCGAAGAAGCTTCTAAATGCTTCAAAAAAGTTTGTTTTATTTACCATGAATGTTTTATAAATTACTACCTAGAAAAACCCCCTACTAACCGGGTTCTGCCTCTAAACCAGGCTGCGATCCTAAATAAAAAAAGAAGATGCAATAAAAAAGTAATTTTTGTAATTACAACTGGGGATAAGAAAAAAGAATTAATTTTGGACTTCCGCGGTCGGATTTGAGTGATAACTTTAAAGATTTTGCAACTTTTCAAAAAAAGTTGTGACTTGTTGGGAACTTTTTTGGGAACCGCTGCCCCACTTTATCTATCACAATTTATAAACCGGACCATTAAAATCGTCCAATACAGGGTGTGTTAAAAAAATTCCCTGGTTTTGAAACAGTCATGACTTTTTTTCTAGAGTGCGTTTCGAAATTCTGTTTTTACGAAAATATTTTTTGTGAGTAGTATACAAAAGGGGATTCTGGCTCACTCATTCACGAAATTTTTTTGGTCAATAAAAACATCCGAATTATGCATAAACAACAAATATATCAGCATATATTGTATCATATTTCAACGTAAAAAAGCTATAGTTTTATGAATTCATTGAATGAATTTTTTTTATTGATACATTTATTCAAATTTAAAATTTTTTCGAAAAAAGGTATAACTTTTCAACTCAAACCAGTCAAGTAACTTATTCATTGAAATTTTATTTATTCACACTTTCTCATGAAAAACTTATTATTCATAAAAACACAAATGTGATTTAATACATCTTTTTATAGTGTTTTGGAAAAATTTCATTCACAAGAATTCATAAAACTATAGCTTTTTTACGTTGAAATTGATCACATATATGCTGAATATTTTGTGTTTTATGCATAATTCGGATGTTTTATTGACCAAAAAATTTCGTGAATGAGTGAGCCAGAATCCCCTTTTGTATACTACTTTGTGTGTGATGTTAAAACAAAGTATTGCTTGCCACCCTTCCCCCTGTGGTTTGGGCATTGCCCATCCCGAGATGCACCCACAGAACCGGACCGAAATCATAGAGAGGGGACATAGCGAAAACTTTGCTTTTTGACATCAGTTATCAAAATAATATTGCTATCGAAAAATAACAATCTTTTAAAATAGAATTTTGAAAACCGAATTAAAATTTTTTTGACTTGGATTTCTCGACATACCCTGTACATGCACATTTTGCAGCAATTTCGAAGCCAAATGTTCCAACACTGCAGGAAGACGTGTCGGTTGTGTGTTCCACCTGGATTTGACAACTACTTTAGGAACGAGGAGTCTTTGGAGACTATTGGCCAGAAAAGAGATATTCCACTGTATTATTCACTTTTTTCGTATAAGCTCAAAATAGCGCTAGTTTTAGAAAACCCAATGTGCTTGCTCGCTCTAAACGCCAAGTGGAGACAGGTTTTTTTGCAATCTTAACACCGGCAAAGGTATATATCATTGCTTTATAGCAGCCAAATGTGGAGATCTGGGTCCAGATTGCTTGTTATACACCAACTACTGCACAAATCAGGTAAATTGTTCTGCACTTCTTCAGTTCCTCCAATTATACTCGCATTTTTAAAAAGTGACCTAAAACCATTTTCTGAAACCCTCAAAGGGCGCACGAAGTTTTAATCGTGTTGAGCAGAACAAATGAGTTCAAGTTGTGATTTTGGGTGACTTTTTAAAAAATCTGAGCATGAGAAGGCTAAAGAAGTACCAATTGTTGGACAAGCTACATCATTTTAAGCAATTTGCACACACTAATTTTGTAAATTTAGTACTATCTCGGATTTATGATGAACCACTGCCCAGTCAGCTGCGGCTTCTGCAAGACTAGTTTTACTAACAACGAGGTTGGAGCATCTCTTAGCGGAACTTCTTGCAAGGATGTAGTTGCAGAGTAAGTTAAGACTAATTTGACCAATTACTTTTGGCAGAAGACTCCAAAAATTAGCTTCGAAGGCGTAGGACCTAATGGGAGTCAAAATTGACGGGTGGTGTTGGCTCTTAGTTAATTGGTCTACGGTCAATTGGTCGACATTTCTGTCAAATATAGTTTTATCATGCAAATTAAGTAAATCTAAGATACAGTCGAACCTGTATATAAGGACAAGCAAGGGACCGGCCTAACGCTGTTCTTATGTCTAGGTGTATTTATATAGAGGTTCGATTAAAAAGGAAACTAAGACATCAAGATTAAATGACCAAAAACAGCTGTCCTTATACAGAGAGTGTATATATCCTTGTACAAGGATATATACAGGTTTGACTGTAAACTAAATTTAACAACAGCCAGCCATTTGCTCAATTCTAATAAAGACCCTCGCATTAGTATGATAACCAACTTTATTCACCCCAACTTGCACAAGGGCTTAAATTCACCTACAAAAGAATCTTTATTTGGTTTTTCAGACATTTTTTCCAGACATTTCTCGAGTAATACTTCCAATACTTTACTGGTTTTTTTTTCGCTATCTGCCCGAAATCTCAATGAATTTGATTGGAAGTCAAATATTGATTATCAAAGAAGACTATACTCTCATGGGGAGAAAAACAATGTAAAAATGAGTCTTTCCTAACATCCGCTAGCCTACCCTAGGCTAGCCTACCCTAAGCCTAAGCAAAAGAAACAGGACGATAATAAGTTGGAATATAGCAGTTCGGACTTCTGCAAAATTAAATATGCGAGTCCAGAGTTGTGTGGGTTAGGTATTCGAATTAGTGGTTTCTACCACAAATTTAGACCAATTGACCGTCACCCGGTGGTGTTGTATTGAGTGTTAGGTTAAAGCTTTTAAAAGCAACCATTAACAATTTAGATGCGAAGAGCTAGGTCGAATCGGCTTCTGTGAAAGCGATGAACAGTCTACAGAGATCAAAAGAACCCTGTGTGCAGCCACTTGTAAGCTGTGTCTTCGCTTCTCAGTGGCTACTTTTAACAATTCTACTGGATCTTTCACTATTGGAAACAGCTCGGCCAATGTTGTGGTCAATAAAAACACTACGTCTTCTGAGCAAGTAGTCAGCCCTCAACCAGTGGTTGTAGTTGGCAAAAGAGTTCAGCCAGCTACTGATGGTTGGAACCTATTTTTTGATTAAATTTAAATTTAACTGATTTCAGACAACACTCTATGCATCGATAGGGATGCTGGTATCTGCGGGAAAATTCAAACAAAATGTGTTGACAAGGTAGTGTCGTTAGTAACGACTCGTTACTAAAGATAGCAGGACTTAATTTGCCTAAATTTGAATTTTCGTAATATTCGCAGAATATTTTAGAAAATTTTTTAGAAACAGATTTCAAGGTGTTCTTATCAAATAAAATTTTCAGGATTTCTTTGACTACCTAATTGTTTTCTGTCCAGCCACCTGTGCACTTTGTGGTCAGCGACGCAAAAGAACCAGCCTAATACCTTCAGTCAGAGAGAGAGCCATACAGTTTGTGCGACGTCAACGAGTGGGTGATGAGCCCAAACCAATTCGTGGTTGCATCGACAAATATGAAAAGTACTAATTACAAATCATTATCTCATAAGTCAACTTTATAAGTCCCAATTTAAGGTGTGACACCTTGATCACCACCAATAGTTTCTGTGAGAACACGAGTGGTCGATTCTTGTGCAAAGCCACATGTGGGTATTGCCGGCCAATTCCCACCACTACTGCCGTAGTAATCTCTGAAGAAACCAATCAAAAGCCAGTATCAGAAGCTAAACCTAAGGAAGCTGAGGAAGGCACAACAGATGTTTCAGAGGTTGTTGACAATGACACTAGTGATTCTAACAGTGAAGAGGAACCCAAGTTCACTGAAGTGGTCATTCCGAGCACTAAAAGCAATGGGAAGCCCACTATTATAAGAATTCCGCGCAAGTTTTCAGATGAGGAAGAGAACGATGAAGAAGATGAAGATGGTTTAGATGCAAAACCGACAAAAAGAAGGTCTAAAAATATTATTGATGGTATAAAAAATATTCGATAAAGAATTATTTCATTTGATACATTTATTTAAAAAATGTCTTTTAGTTGATGAAAGCCTTGGAGATGCAACTATAGAAGAGCTTTTAGCGGTTGAAAAGGCCAAAGAGGCCAAACGGGAGCTAGAAGAAGAAGCTGCAGGCCTACCCTTATCTGTCCGCCGTCTTCTAGCCAGATCTCGCAATCAGCATCGAATTCCTTTGCTCAACAAAGTTTTGACTCTACGAAGACGTCGGCTGATCAATCACTTGTTGAATGGTCGGGATGGTGTGGTCAACAATGACAGTCTTTCTACTGAAAACCCATCATCATCGCCAGACAGTAACGAAGAATCTGCCTCAATTGAAGAAAAAACCGAAGAATCACCGTTGGCTGATTCCTTGGAAGAGTTACTTGCATCTTCTGAACAACTCTCTATCGAGAATGGTGATGGAGATAAAAAAACAGATCAACAAGAGGACTCTCTCAAGCAAATCATAGTGCTACCTTCAGCAGCAGATCCAGAAGAATCCAAGATTACAGCAAAACCAGCTCTAAAGATCCTAAACAAAAGCGCCGAACAATCATACTTATCAATAACGGCATTCAAACAGTGGAAAATGCTAGAGAAAAGCCGAAAAAAAATGAGAAGCGGGCTGAAAAAACTCTTGATCAAGTTTCAGCAACCAATTCGCCAACTACAAATAAAACACTACAAAAGAAGGCAAATAGACAAGCCAGAGTGATTTTGAAAACGAAGGGTGGACGAGGTGATTCAGTGGAGATAGTGAACAGAGCCAGTGGACAGCCACCTAATAGGAGAAAACATTCCGATGATTCTCCTAAAAATGTCTTCACAAAAAAGCTGGCAACAGACTAGGCAGTCCTGACCAAAAGAAACCAGCTAAAACGAAGACCAAAGTTGTAAAAGTTAATAATACACCTGGTCTATTACTTCAGTCCATCAAGGAAAAACCTTTGAGAAGCCGGCCAAAATCTGTCAAGAATGAAGTCATAAAAAATTCTCAAAACAGCGTAAAAATGAAGACAATGTCATTGAAAATCCCAAAAAGGGTCAGTCAAGCCAAAGAAAAAGCAACCAAAAACAACCAGCCAACAAACGTGCATCTAAGAGAAAAGGAGAGACTGAGCAGAGACAAAACAGTCAAGTGGCTCCTAAACTAATTTCTCAGGAGCTTTTGGAAAAAGCCGAAGAAATTATTAGCAGGATTCAGACAGAACCTCGCCTACAGGAATCCACCAATCGGCAACAGAATGCTCATAATTGGGGAGCGCCGGAAGAAGAAACTAAACCACAAGCCAAATCATCTGATGCTCATGGTTCAAATTCTCAGGCGGCTAAAGTAAATGAATCAGCCCGAAAATCATTGGTAAATAATGACGGCATAAATCCTGAAGACTCGTTTAAATCTATAAATTCGAAGGGGGCTCAGAATTAGCCACAAAAGAACCGAAACTAGCCAGTGACCATGCATTAAACTCTGAAGTAGCTAAACCAGAAGAGCAGCATATCACTCAATCCAGTCAACCAGTTCCACATCAACTCAATTTGTTAACATCTACTGAACAGGCAGATCAAATTATTCCCAGTCTAAATGTGCCACAAAACCAGGCAAATTTGTTCGCAGCGCCTGAACATGGACAAAATACTGCAAACAGGCGCAAAAGAGCAGCATCGTCACTGGACAAAAATACCCAAATAAATACTTCAGAAAATAAGAATGAGGCAGTGGAACCAAAAGAAAACTGGCTGAAAAAGCAATTTGAGGATACGACCCCAGAAGAAAAAGCTGATTCTGTTTTCGAAAATCATCTAGAACCAGCTGACACCAACGATATTTTGCTATCTACAGCGATTTCCTCCATTCAAGTGGTACAAACCTACCCAAAAGAAGAGTTTAAGTCAAGAAACAAGGAGAAGAAAAAAGAAAAAAGATCCAAACGGTCACTTGAAAATAAGAGCAAAAACTTGGTGAAATTTGAAGTATTAAATTCTTCCACAACAGCTGAAAATGACTTGGACAGTGGTACACAGAAAAATGATGGCGAAATTGTGGAAAAGCAGAAGCTAACAAGTCAACAGAAAATTGTAGAACCTAAGGAAAATTGGCTCACAAAGCAGTTTGAGGACGTAAGTAAGAATGGACATACAAGCTCTGCTAGCTGGGAAGAAACTCTATTGGGATCAAGTGACGGAGAAAGTGATAGCTTCGAGAGCTCTTTGTTTCCCGTGCTGCAGAAAGCACCATGGCGACTACCTGCTTACCATTTGAAGGAGATCAGAGGCAACAGAAATCAAACTGAGCAATAAATAATTTTAAGTACGGTTTATTCATCTAATGTAGTGGAATTATAATAGAGGTTAATCTAATAAAAGTGTCTACCAAAATATTGCAATAATTTTTTATTATATAAATCACACTCACCCAATTCAATTAGGTACTTCAGGCCAATATCAGTTTTATCCACGCGGCCATCTCAAAATAAAATTGGCTATGCAGCTATTTGTAAAAGTTAATTTTTTAGTACTGGTACCGTACTCTCAGAAAATAGTATTTCTTTACCTATAATTGGTCGAAAAACACGATTTTTTGGTCAAAATCAGCACTTGAGGCTAAAAAACTTGTGAATTTCGGCCCTAAAGGCCGCATACCACTCCAAACCGCCCCCAACCATAGTGACCTCCCGTCCGGCCGGGCCCGTCTCGTACCCGTCCGGACGGCGCTGAAAAGCCGGACGGTCGGGCGGCCGACATGGCCGGCCGTCTTTGTGGCCGGCCGGCGGACGGCCGGTGAAAAACGTCCAGCACGGTGGACGGTCGGCAAGGCATACTCGGACGGGACGGCCGCCGGCCCGCCCGTCCTAGACCGTCTTGTACTAGACCTTTATTAAATCAGGTAGTGTTAACGTAATGTATTTAGAAACATAGTGTGTTAGACCATTTCACATTGCTTGCCAATACTCGCTTACACTTGGTGGAAATCCGTCTGTACTTCGGTAGACACCTCAGACTTAGGTACAAATAGTTAAATGTTTCAGTCATAATGAACAGCAAAAGCTACAAAAAAGTTTCATTAGAAGAGTCTTTGAAGATCCAGAATATTGCTTAAGTATTGCCTTTTCCATGAGAAAGAGACCCCTAAAAACACTGGTGAGAGACTGTTACAGTACATCAAGTTGTTAGAACAGGATGGTAAGAACTGAAAACAAATGCTAAAATTTACTCGAAAGGGAATACTTTGATAGCAACAAAACAGCATTGAAAAACATCAAAATAGCATCAAAAATTTTAATGCTATTTTGATGTTATTTTTATGCTCATTTGAAAAACAAAACTCCAAGCCATTTTGATGCTCAGCATGAAATTTGATGTTATTGCGAACTATATTGACAAGTACACAATAATGTCATGAAATCGTTTTTTTTATGCTCAGAATTTATCAGAATGAAATCTTCGAGAAATAAAATCTTTAGTTAAATTTTTATTGCTTTTAAAAATGCTTTTGAAAGCACCAGCGAAAACGAGAGCGGCCCGTAGGGCCGCCAAGCACTAGTTATTTATTTTAAAAAAAAACAGAAAAACTAACTCTTATGTGCTGTTTGCAATAATCAAATAAAGAATTTTTTGACTGGTGGGGTCAAGGTTAATCAACTGGTGGGGTATAGGTAAATTTAGCCAAACAATGATATAATATTGCTATTGCTGATATTGCAATAGCAACGATATTGCTGTATTATTTCCAAATAAAGACTTATTCTGTAACTAAAAAATCAGTGAAAGCAAAAAGTTTGGTTAAAAATTTGAAAATTTAATGTGTTTTTTACTATTTTGGCCGGCCGGTGGACGGCCGGTTGGACGTCCGGCCAAAAACGTGCAGGACGGGGACGGGACGCCGTCCAAATTCTGAGATGCGCGGTCACTATGTCCCCAACCACACCAAACCACTTAAAACAACCCTAAACAACCCAAAACCACTTGAAACCACCTTTAACAGCCCAAGCCACCTTGTGTAGGGGTTATCTGATAGTGCTGCAAGAGTGGTGTAGAGGTGGTGTGGGAATAGCGTGGGAATGGCGAGCACTTAGTTGCGGATTTTTTTTTGCGGATTCTACACATGCGGAGCCATTTTTTGCGGATTTCAACTTGCGGACTCCACACTTGCGGATTCGTTCTTCCGGATTTTTTTTGCGGATTATCACATGTGGACTCCACACTTGCGGATTCCACTTTTGCGGACTTTTACTTGCGGACTCCACACTTGCGGTTTCCACATTTGCGGATTTTTAATCGCGGACTCTACACTTGCGTATTCTACATTTGCGGAATTTTACTTGCGGATTCTACCTTTCCAGATATTGATTTGCGAGTTTTACACAAGCAAAGGGAGTCACCTTATGGGCAATAAGAACAGGCGGTTTATTATTTGTCAATTCTTTGTGTACAAATTTTATATTTATTAGGTCTACATCACTTAATGAGTCTATGTCATTAACAAAAGCGGGAGATCGCATTCACCAAAAGTACTAACCACTAACAAGTTATTAATAATAGCGATAAAATTACAGTATGATACTCTAATCGTCCCAATTGTCAAAACCATTTTCATAATCCGAAATTGCAAAGTTTTAGATGCTGTAAGGTTTCCTCATCTGTGGGTGTTCGGAGCGCATCGTATATTGCTATCAATTCCCGAATAGCCCGGTCTGATGATTGAGATTGAACAGAACGGGGGCGCACTAATAATTCAACAGTTGGATCTAGTTCATATTCTTTGAGCTTCGTTTCGGCAACAAGCTCTTCTTTTTCGATGACCTCTATGGCTCTGAAATTAAATTAATCGTGTGATTTACAGGGTGATTCTAAAACTCTGCAGGCTTAACCAAATTTTTCAGGGAAAATCTTTTTTTTTGTGACGGAAATGTTTCCTTTTTTGTAAAACTCCCCCAGACTCCCACAGAAAACGTGATAAAAATCGTGTCCCGTGACTTTTGTCGTTTGTTGTTTGTTGAACAGAATTTGCACAGAAAAGGGCACTTTTTTGCTAAAGCAGGGTATTTTTTTTGCAAAAGAGGCTATTTTTTGGCCTATTTACTTAAACGAAATAGTAAAATCACACTTTGGAAACGCCGGATTTTCGAACTTTGAAAATGCAGGATTGCGCCACCTCACTGATGACTATGAATAAAAGTAGACCTGTGCCTAACTTGTGTGCTGACAAAAGAGACTATATCTATTTTTGTATAAAACTTCTAGAAGAAACCATTTGTGTAAAATACAGAAATCAAAATCTTCTTTGTACGAATTTACCAATGTGGTATCCAATGATATAAAAAACCACGAATGTATAACTCGCAAAAATTTAGCAAGTCAAAATGCGCAAATGCATGATACAAAATATCCGCAAGTCAATCTGCAAATGTGAAATCCGCAAAAAAACCGCAAATGTGGAATCCGCAAAAAAAATCCGGAAGTACAAACCCGCAAATGTGGAATCCGCAAAAAAAATCCGCAAGTTAAAATCCGCAAGAGCAGAATCCGCAAAAAAAAATCCGCAAGTTAAAATCCGCAAAAAGCGGAATCTGCAAGTGTGGAATCCGCAAAAAAAAATCCGCAGTGGAAAATCCGCAAATGTGGAATCCGCAAGTAATAATCTGGAAGAACAAATCCGCAAGTGTAAAATCCGCATAAGTCAATCCGCATATGTGGAATCCGCAAAAAAAAATCCGCAACTGAGTGCCCGCCGTGGGAATGCTATGGGGATTCTGTAGAGGTAGAGTAGGTTAACTATGAGGATGTTGTAGAATAGCCTTAAAATTATGATTCACACGTCAAATTTACATCCATAAAATCGCTCCAACAATTTATCAATCGTCTTATTAACTGGTGTGACCAAAATGGTCTTAGCATTCAATTTTGCAAATGCTCAATTTTATATCTCGGAAGCAAAAATAATAATGCTAATTATCACATTGGTCAACACCAAATAAAACCTGTAGATGAAACTGTTCGTGATCTTGGAATCATACTGAACTCTAAGTTGAAATGGAATAGCCACGTTACATATATTCAAAAAAAAAGCGATGACTAGAACATTTCTTCTTTTTAAAGCAGTGAGATCAAAAGACTAAATTTTTAGTCAAAATGTATAAAGTATATGTGAGATCGATTGTTGACTTTTCATCCTCGGTTTCCAACCCATCACGGCGTGTCAAAATTCAAAAACGTAATCAGAATAGTTCAAACAAAACGCCAAGAATTTTCAAAAGGCAATTTAAAAATTTTGCTGTGAAAATATTGAGCTTTTTTTCTTTTCACCAATAGGACGGATATTCTCAAAATTTAAGGACTAATACAAACCGAAACATAACAGTTTATCCTTCGTAACACAAATTAACAACAATATCTTTTTCTTCTTCAATTTCAAACTCCATTTCATCATAACGCATTTCCAAGTCACACAAAATATTTCTGATATAGGACTGTTTCATTAAATCTTCTTTCATCACTGTTGACTTTGCAATGAAGCGCCTCAATTGATTGTTTTGATAGAAGCCCCCAAAATGAATGCTCTTTCATGAAATCAGCTACGTGAAAGCAGAGCAGATGGTTTTTAACGGTAACAGAGGAACTAGGGACAATATTCTGCAATGATGAGATAGCACATTAATGAAGTAAATGAAATAGTTAATATCTTACTCTGATACAACTGAAATATTGTCTGGTCCAACTTTTGAACATCACGACTTCTTCTTTCACCAGAAATTCTGCTTTGGCCAAAGATTGCATTTTGCCCAAAAGTGTAAGCAGTAGGCGGAACTGAGAATGACATGGTCCATCTTTTATGACATTCGAGATTTCTTCCGGTCCATTACCGCTTAATAGCTTTCGTATGTGGTTTCCTGCAATAGCAACAGATTCCAGAGATCGTTTTGCAAAAGGGTTTCCTACTTTAAAGTCTTCTTTGGGCGATTTGCAGAGAAGGCAGGGATGAGACGACGACGCACCAAGATGACCATAGACTGCACAAAGAAATTTGATGTCTCCAGTTGAAAACCTCATCAGAGAGTCAGAGATCATCAGAGAGTCCAACTAGAAGAAGAGAATTTGCCGAATTTGGTAGCCTTACATTTCCTGACATTACCTCCTCACATTACGATGAAGCCGTTCCTCCAAAATAAATTTGATGTTGGCCAACCAGATAAAACACTTCCCCCGACGACGGAAGAGATGATTTGCAGCTGATTGCCGAATTGCTTCACTAAGTCACGCACTTTTTTGTTCGAAGCGAAGATATCTTTACCAAGCTATAATTATAAACTTTTTTTAAATGGTTTCCTGGGATGTATCCGACCTTGATCAGATCAGTTTTCAATGCACATCTCTGTCTCCAGCTCAGTCGACTTCCTAGCAGCTTAAGATCATCAATTGGTGAAAGCTTAGAGACAACGAAAGGAGGAGGCTTAGGTGCTGATTTCATACACAAGCGATTTTCCAACATCTTCACAGATTTGTCAAATTCTGATCTTGTGGAGGATTACCAGCTTTGTCCAGAAAATGTCTCGAAATCATCGATATACCTGAATACAAGAAAAATATAGTCAAAATTTTTCCATGGTCAAAAATCTCAAAACCACGGACTTTTTTTAACTTTCTATATACCAAAATGAAGCCGCAATCTCTACTACAAGATCCTCAGAGGGATTTTCGAAATTCCAGAATTTTCCGTAGTTATAACCATTTTAAGCCAAAAAACCATGGTTTTTGACTGGAAAATACTAACTTTCGAGATCGCGCCGTATAAAAAGTTAAAAATTTCGTATTAATTGGAGCGATATTGCACATACATACGCCAAAATTAACGGGCTATTACGCTAACGATTTTGTTTTTAGCGTTTGTATCAAAAAACAGAAGCTCAGTGTAGTTTTAGCACACAACTCAGTGAATTTTTTCAGTGATCTTTTCATAAAATAAATTTGTGGCAACCAAATTCGCTATCTTTTGTTTGCAAGTGATGGCTCAATAGAAAGCCCGAAAAACAGCGAATCTCACCAGTTTAAGATAAACACAAAAACACCAATGGAATGGACATAATTCAGTAATACAAACCAAAAGAAAAAATCCATTGAAAATTGCTGCTTTTTTCAATTTCGCATTTCGCGCAAAATTTCTCTACTGATTACGTTTTTGAATTTTGACACGCCGTGCCATATCTCAAACAAGACATTGAAGCTTTAGGAAGGGTTCAACATCATTTTAGCAAAGTAGTCTTTGTGAGATGTTTTAATTACAACGAAAACATCCCACTCTACCACGATCGTATAAAAATACTTAAACTCGAGACACTTGAATTGCGCAGACTAAAGGCTGATCTTATACTACTCTATAAAATACTAATGGGAACCACAAAAACTTTAATCAAGTTTGAAAAAATGAGTTCAATATCCAGCCTCAGAAATGCTGGTAAATTAAAATTCCCTGCTACTACCAAGAACATTCGATACCATTCGTTTTTTGTGAGAATGTCGAGAATTCACAATGATTTACCCATCGAGCTCTCTCAAATACCTAAGCTTACCACAATTTAAATTAGCCATCAACAAATTTGACCTTTCTAAGCACCCTAAATTGTAATAGTCTGTTCAATTGTATTTCTGTAGAAAATGAAAGCTAAACATCTATTGCTTGAAAATATTGTTTGCATGGACACGTCTTTGGCGTAATAAATAAATAAATAAAATCTAAAATTCACTCGCTAATTCACAAGTAAATTTACGCCTGAACTGATTAACTTGTACATTCACACTTCAACCTGATTCACACGTAGATTCGCGCCTAAATCTTATTCACATGTCATATCACGCCTCTTCAACTCGGAAGGCCGAACGGTGTGACCAGCACATTCTGGTGCAGAATTAAATAGAGAGTTCGGTTACTTTTCCACTTACATTTTTTAGTCGGAACAAGGTGGTCAAAAAAAAACAATTTTTTAAAATTGTCATTTTTGGATACTTCCTCAACATCCAAAAGACCATAACTCCCAGCTTTTGTGAACACTAGCTTGCTGTTTTTGGACTATTATAAAGCCCATTAAAAGAGCTTTTTAATGAAATATCAGAGGCCTGTATATAATTTGAAATATCAAATAAAAATCTTCAAAGTACAACAAATTCGATATTTTGAAAATCCAACTTTTTACGAATTGTGACTCGAAAACCTACTTCAGATGCTATGTCGAAAATCAAAACTTTATGCCATGTGAAAGAACGTTACATTCGGTTCTAGAAGAGGTCTTGGTTCATTTTCCGTCCCTAAAATTACCGCGAAATAAAAGGGCGCAAATTTGAAAAAAAAAGAACTTCTGTTTTTGATATTTGAAGGACACCTGGTTTGGCTTATTTTCTTTCGATATTTAAGAGAAATTTCAGTCCACAATATACAGAAAAGATCAGCAGGAAAAAATGCAACAAAACAAGTGTGAGCATTCGCAATAAAAAAAAAGCCAAACCAATTTGACCCCAAAGAACCAGTAACTTTACCATGAGTGATGTTCGTATTTAATGCTCGTATTTTTCGACTGTCTTACCATGTTCTTTAACTGGACCGTGATAAAAAGAGACTCTGAATTCGTTTTTTTGATCAAGAGTACTTCTCGGAATCATGTCTAAGGTAAATGAGTGCGCGCATCTCTAACCAACAAAGCCCCTGCGCCCCGAAGGGGCTTGGAGGCTTGGTTGGTTAGAGATGCGCGCACTCACTTACCTTAGACATAATTCCGAGAAGACTCTTGAACAAAAATGCATTTAGAGACTATTTTTGCCCTGTGACGCAAATCACTCGAAAGTGACTCTGGATGCATAAAAATATATGCATACCAGAGTTTATTTATGCGGTAGGCCCCAGTCAACAAAACTGTTCAACATCTTCCTTTTCACAGGGCAAAATAGTCTCTAAATGCATTTTTGTTCAAGAGTTTTCTCGGAATTATGTCTAAGGTAAGTGAGTGCGCGCATCTCTAACCAACCAAGCCCCCTGCGTCCCCGAAGGGGCTTGGAGGCTTGGAGTTGAGATGCGCACACCCACATACCTTAGACACAAATCACTCGAAAGTGACTCTGGATGCATAAAAAAGCACGCATACCAGAGTTTCTTTAAGCGGTAAGCCCCAGTCAACAAAACTATGTTCAAATTCCGTCTTTTTAGGTTTAACAGAGGTAACCAAGGTGAAAAATGACCAAAACCACAGGGGGACCAAGGCAGTCGAAAATTTTTTTTTTCGAAAGTGTGGCCTTCCCACACTTTTTTTGCCGTTTTCATCGTTTTCACGACCTAAAACATATTTAGACCTTGAAAAAATGCACTTTTGGCTCTGGCCAAATAGTGTACTTTAGCCCCGTTTTTAAATACTGCTTCACTGTCAGCAAATTCCCTATTTCGGAATTTTATAAAAATGACATAATTGGGTAGGATGGCATGAAATGGGACACCTAGCTCTAACTAAACATTACTTTTTCTCTGTTCGATAGCTCAAATGGAAGCCTATTGTCTTGGCTACATTTTAATTTATAAAAAGTGTAATTTTTAGAAAAAGTCAGAGAATATGAATCAAACCAGTCAAAGAAAAAACCCAAAAACGATCAATTTTCGAAAATTTAGCCTATTTTAGCCTGTAAATAAGCTCCAGTAGGTGTGAAAGCGCAGATTGATGATCTTGTTGGATAGCTAAGGGTGTGAGGATTATTTCGACATTGAAATTGTGAATAAAAAGAGATAAAAGATAAGGTGTGCAACCATAGGACCAAGAACCTGCGAAGATAGGCGATGCGTATATAAAGTTTCCACTCCCTTTAAGCAGTTTCAGCCAAGACGTCACCAAGAGCAGCAACAACGACAATACGTAACAGTCTTATTTATAAAATATTTTACACCACAAGAAAGTCATGCGATTTTAAACATGCATATAGACACTATCCTTACTGTCTGTCGTCTTCTTGTCACCAATAGTCTTCTCGTCTACAGTGCTTGCGCTGGGAAGATTCTTCTTCTTCTGCCCTTTCTTCGAACTAGGACGTTTCAACACCTTACTCGATCCACCTCCAGCCAACTTAGTGAGAGCTTGCTCAGACTGACGCACAGAAGGCAGCGTTTCGGTAACATCTAAAAATGGCAACCACAAATACTGCAGAAGAGTAGTCCAAACTAAAACAACAAACCTTATCATCTTGCATTTCATACTCCGAGTTGCTGGAGATTTGCTCTTCACTGAATTGGCGAACAATGAAACGCTGAACGACACGAGCGGCATTAGCTTTCTTCCTGCACAGATAATTTTGTAGATTGGATGACAATTTGAGTACCGAAATGAACTTACTTTCCAGCTTTCTTGACAATCGCCGGATTATCGCGAGAAGTAGCCGTAATATCTGTCTCAGTTGACGACTCTGGCACTGTGTTGGACGTTGATCGCTTAGCATGGCGACACTTAGTCTTCCGTTCCTTCAAACGCACAGCGCGACGAATTTTCAACTGATTCGCATGTTCCTAAAAATAAGGCCATAAAAGGAAGAAGCGAAAAAAAAATTAAGAATGGCTAACCGCAACGCAAATGACAATTCCAAGCAGAAAGATGCCAATAAGAAGGATCAACAACAAGCCGAAAGAAGCGAGGACTACCATTTCTTCGAACTGAGCATCCATAGCCACCATCTCTTTATGACACTTATTGACAAGTTGAATCTGCTCATCACTATCGCAGAATGCCATGACAATGGAGAAGCGAACACGATAAGACTCAAATTAAAAAAACTGACTCTAGTAGCGAACTGACTCTAGTAGCGGGACACTTCTCTTTGTCTCGCAATGTACTCTTTTGAGTTATTTTGAACGACTCAAAGAGTAGAGAGCGAGACGAAAGAGAAGTGTCCCGCGCGCATTTGAATTTGTCAAAGGCTAAATTCCGGTATACCCCAGCACTTAATTCTGGTATACCCCTATCACTCAATTCTGGCATACCACTATCACTTAATTTGGGATACACTCCTTGTTAGCTACACGATGGTGTAAAAATTTCTTGGTTTAGTTCACAAAATGTACATCTTCTAATTGAAATAGAATTGAAACATTTCGAATGAAAATTGATTACTCAAAAATGATTCACTTCTATTTTAATTAAAAAATGTGCATTTTTGTGAACTAAACTAAGAAATTTTTACACCATCGTGTAGCTAACATCCTCAGCTTTCAATCATGAGGTAACATGAGGAGTGTGTTCCAAATTAAGTGCTGGGGGTATATCAGAATCGAGTGCTAGGGTATACCAGAATTGTACCTTGCCAAATTCTCATTGTCATCAACAAGTATGGTTTTTTAAGTAAAAAGTACCCAATTTAACAGACCCAGAAAAAGTGCGTAACACAGTTATTAGTCACAGCTTCCGTACGATGGCCTACCCCCAAGCCTAAGGGCTAAGCCTAAACTTGTTGTTTTGAAGGGTAGTTACAGCGATTTTCAAAAGGTCGGATTCTTAAGGAGGGGGAGGGGTGTATTCGCTAGAAGCGCCAACAAACTGCATATCAAATTGAAGAGCCTCCGTCAAAATAGTATACTTCGATAAGAATGCTGCAAAGAAGAGAAAACAGCAAATCAGCCAGCCATGGAATTCGCTCGCGAAAAATTGTCTTAGGACGAACGTTGCTTATGAGTAACTCACGTAAGTTTTTCGAAAACTATATTATAAACTCAAAAATTTGCTTATCTTTGAGGTGAGTGATGACTTATTTTAATGCCCTGAATGTGAGGAAGCTTTTGCGGATAAATTTACTTAAAACAGATGAGAATGAAATCCGTTACAGACCTAGGGTTACTTGGGGCTGTACGAGCTTTCGTAAGAAGACAATTTCGTAAGAGCGAATTTTCGTAAAAGCGAATTTTCGTAAGAAATTTTTTTCGTAAGAGCGAATTTTCGTAAGAAACTTTTCGTAAGAGCGAATTTTCGTAAGAAACCTTTTCGTAACAGCGAATTTTCGTAAGAAACTTTTTCGTAACGCGGTTTTCAGTAACATTAGTGATATGTTAAGTTGCTTTTTTTGCTTTTTGATCCTCCTTTGATGTTTCTTATAGCTTCTGGATGTTTTGACCAAAAATAGTCAAGAAAAAAATGAAACAGTCAGAGGGCGGAATCGAACCACTGGTGAAAAAAATTCATCCCATCGACTTACCTACTGCACCATACATGCCAGTAATGGTAAATTAGCTATGTGTATTATATAATATATGAATTCTAGCTCTGAGTTTTTCACCATGCTTTTGGGTATTTCTGCTGGTCTCCTAATGGATGAAAAATCTGGGGGTCAACTAATTATCAAAATTTTCAGTCATATGACCTATGCTTACCGACTTTTGTGCTCATACAGTTAATAGTCATATAATTAACTGTTCGAAGTGTCAAACAGTGACAGAAAGGTCAAAACAAATGAATCAGATGAAATCCTGAATTAGAAAAATTAATTAAGAGTGAAAAAAATTTCGATTATTTCCTCTTACGAAAAAGTTTCTTACGAAAATTCGCTCTTACGAAAAAGTTTCTTACGAAAATTCGCTCTTACGAAAATTTTCTTACGAATTTTCGCTGTTACGAAAATGTTTCTTACGAAAATGTTTCTTACGAAAATTCGCTCTTACGAAAATTCGCTCTTACGAAATTGTCTTCTTACGAAAGCTCGTACAGCCTTACTTGGAGTTTACATGTATAGAAATCTCAGTCAATTTTCGAATTTTTTGATTTGGTGCAAAAATCGTAAATTGACTATGATTTTTAATTTCAAGGGGCTGTGTTACTTATTTCTTTTTTTTAAACTTACTTATAAGCAACGTTCGTCCTAAGACAATTTTTTGCGAGCGAATTCCATGACTGGCCAGTGTTTTCAAAACTCAAGCTCAAGCTCAAACGCTAAACTCAAGCTCAAACTCAAGCTAAACTCAAGCTCAAAAAAGTTTGACCTTGAGTTTAGCTACACTCAAACAAAAGTTTGAGCATGAGTTTAGTTAAACTCAAGCTGAATAAGCTCAAATTTTATCTTGAGTTTGAGTTTAGCTTGAGTTTGGGTTTGACCATGAGTTTAGCGTTTGAGTTTGACTTTAACTTTTGTGGTTGAATTCAGCTTCAGTTCTGTATTGTATTTTCAAAAGCTGATGTGAAGATGATCTTCAGATGTCTGCTTACTCGGCTGATTCGCCGAGTCAAGAACAAAAAACGCCTAAGAAGCGCAGCCGAGATCCAGTATGGGACAATTATACCGAAGTCAATGATTTGGGCGAACTCAAGATGAGGTGTAACCAGTGCCAGCAGGTAAATGAACGTCATACAATGTCTTAATGATTACGTCCTATTAAAGATTGTCACTAAGCACAAGACGTCATTAACGAGCCATTAGAAACACAGGCATGAAGACCATCAGCAGTCTGCCAAGAAGATAGGTGCAACCGTAGCTGCTGGAAGTACCGAGCCAAATGAGAAGTAGTATTTTTCTTATTGATGTTAAAACTGTGTCTATGAATTATTACTTTAGGCACAAGAAAATGCAATCAGCCTTGGCTGCAGCTCTTTCCATTCCGGTGATTTCTATCAATAGCTTTCTTGATCCTCTGATGCGTCGACTTTTCCGTCTTATGTCACCAAAGTCAGTGGTAATTACTTCTTAAAATGTTTTTTTGCAGAAGACTAATTAGCATACTTTATAGATTCCGTCAAGTTTTGCGACTTTGAAATCTTTTCTGCTAAACCAATTGGTGATAGTTCATGACAAAGTGAAAAATCAAGTAGGAAATCTTAGCCACCGCTTTTCTCTGACGTGTGATGTATGGACCGGTAGCGGAATGATGAATGCCCATCAGGGTTAGTTGATTTCAATCAAATCGTATATTGTTTTTTTGTTCTAGGTATGACTTTGCATTATTGCGATTCTCTGTCAACTTTGCGCCGCATCTTCCTTGGACTTCGACATCTCAAATCGCAGTGCTTGGCTGTTACCTAGAAATCGAAGACGACGTAATCAAAATAGAAATCTCTAAAAATGGGTCTATCCGACGCATTCTGATAACAAGGTTTTTACTCATTTTAATATTTTTTCAACATTATAAAGGCTGATTTTTTAATTTCTGCAGGAAGTTTATGGGCTTAAAAAATTTTCATCAATATTCTTATTCGTGTGCAAGATGAGAAAACCGTCACTATTTCCTGTTGCTATGGCTACATCAAAGCTATCTACAGATCGCTAGAAAAATTTGAGGTATTCTTTCAACTTTTTTCTTAGAAAAAATCAGTAGTAAAGAATATGTCAACATTTAGGAGAGGACTACAGCAGGCATAGCCCATTCTTTGAGATTTTTGATGGACAAGCGTTTCGAAAAGATGATCAATAGTGATTGCCTCAACTTTGATCCAATATTCTTCGAGGCTGCTGCGCTAGATCCGAGCACAGCTAATTTTCTGAGCAAAGCAAACTTCAACATTGCTGTCGGCAAAAATCCAGATTTGGTAGCCTAGTTTTTTAAAGGTTGTACACTGATTTCCCGAATTCTTCCCTGTTTAGGCGCGATGCGATGAGCCTCCAAGGAAAACGTCGATCGACACTGGCAATGTGCTCAACACTACACTTGATCAACTGCTAGAAGAATTGGCTGCAAAAAACAGAACAGCTAGGAGTCAAAACGAGATTGCGCAAGCAGGCGCCAGGTCATGGATTCGAGAAACCTAGGCCAAAGTTGGTAATCGATCCGTTGAAGTGTGGGCCAATCTGATGAATACGGTAAGTGAATAAATAGTTACTAGCGTTGTGTCATCCCTCATGACTTAAGTGAATTTCAGAGTGCGAAACAGATCGTGATTTTTGCTATGGATGTCCTTTCTATTCCGGCTACAAGTGCGCCAAAACACAAAGCCATTGACTATAGTCAATAGCTTAAGTCAAACTCAAACATCAAGCCAAACTTAAAATAAGTTCGAGTTTAGCTAAAATCAAACTCAAACAAGAGTTTGAGTTTGACTTTAGCTAAACTCGAAATCAAACAATTTTTGAGCTTGAGTTTAGCTTGAGTTTGACCTTGAGGTTTGAGGGTTAAACTTTTTGAGTTTGAGTTTAGCTAAACTCAAACTTTTGTTTTAGTTTGACTTTAGCTAAACTCGAAATCAAACAATTTTTGAGCTTGAGTTTAGCTTGAGTTTGACCTTGAGGTTTGAGGGTCAAACTTTTTGAGTTTGAGCTTGAGTTTTGAAAACACTGAACACAACCCTATACTTACCATATTATGATAGAGCGAACAATTGTGTGTGTGTCTATAATTTAACTTATCGAAAACAATCAAATAAACAAATTGTCGGCGCTACTGTAATATACCCCCCCCCCTAAAATCGACCTACTGTCATATAGCCCCTCCCCCCCCAAAACCGACTTTTTTAGTAGTGTCTAAAAACTATTTTATACAATAATTTCGCCATAAAAGGATTAGAAAAGCAATTTAAATGGGATTACGGGCTGTATTGGGAGGGAAAGGGAATAATACAGGGGCCACTTTTCGAGATGGTTGGGATCCTCAGAGTATTAATTCTCTAAGCGTCTAAGGGCACTTACAAACCCAGGAACCTGTGGTGCAGGCAAAAATGTAACTTTCCATGGACAAAGCCGATCAGCGGTGTGCACCCTGCGGGTTTTCACCTAAGCCTAGCTCTTTTTTAGTGCTAGGCTAAATTTCCGGATGCTGGGCCTCTGGCCCGGCCTTGTGAAACGAGGGAAATGCTCTTCGGTGAAAAAAACAAAAATCTTGAACATAGTTTTGAATACTGGGGCCTACCGCATAAATAACTCTGGTATGCATGTTTTTTCATGCATCCAGAGTCACTTTCGAGTTATTTGTGTCTAAGGTATGTGGGTGTGCGCATCTCAACTCCAAGCCTCCAAGCGCCCTGCGCCCCCGATGGGGTCGCAGGAGTTCGAGAGTCAGAAATAGACTCTATATGCATTTTATGATCAAGTGTGCTTCTCGGAGTCATGTCTAAGGTAAGTGCGTGCGCGCATCTCTAACTCTCAAGCCCCCTGCGCCCCCTTCGGGGTGCAAGGGGCTTGGGGGCTTGGAGTTGAGATGCGCAATACAGCCCATAATCCTTTCAAACTACTTTTCTGGTTTTCTTACGGCAAAATTATTGTAAAAAATAGATTTTAGGGGGGGGGTATATGACAGTAGGTCCGATTTTTGTGGGGGGGGGGTTGTAGGTTAATATTACATCTGCTTTTGGGGGGAGGGGGGCGGTTTATATGACAGTAGCGTCAAATTGTCCTTTCGGTATTTTTCCTTATTCCCTTATTAATTTACATGAAAAACTCAAAACCAAATGATTTTTCGATATGCCGCAACCTCTGCCGCGCGGTAAAATACCCAAATTTTTATGTCTCGATATCCAAAATTTTTTTTACTAAAATACTTATAACGAGTAGGCCTTCAGGAAAAATGGTTAATTTTACCAGAATCATAAAATTTTTCAGTCCAACTTGAAAAAAACGCGTCCAATTTACCGCGCGGCAAAAATAAAATAACGCGACCCCTTGCGGCAGCGGTAAACGCAAGCAAAAACGCGAGCTGCCACCCACAATGGACGCGTTTTTTCGACGCGGTAAACGCAGGCGTTTGACGCTACCGCGTGCCGCGTCCTATTGCTCTCACAATGACGCGTTTTTCGACGCGTTGCCGCTACCGCTGCCGCAACCGCGTCCATTGTGGGACAAGCATTAGAATATTAAAATCCCGGTATTTTGCCCAACCCCACTTAACAATACAGCGCAAAAAAACCCAATCCCGAATTGGGATAGTTTTTGGTCGTTTTGTTTCTTCTCTACCTTCTTCAAATTTTAAATAAAGTGTTCTCTGTAAAAAAGGTTAGCCAAGACAAGCTAAATATGTCGATGTAAATCAAGAAGACATAAGCACTAGGCTTGGCAAAGGGACGGAATCCCATGGAAATTTCGCAATCCCGATCCCGAAAATTTTGAAAATCCCGATCCCGAATCCCGCCGATCCAAAAGCCAAATCCCGAAACCCGATCCCGAAAATTTCGAAAATCCCAATCCCGAATCCCGCCGGAACACAATCTGCCAAGCTTATTGAGCACTCTGTTTTGTAAAATATGAAAATATCAATCTATGCAATTGCTTCTGACAAGGTGAAAAACCCTGACCGTGACTTAAAGAAACTTCTACGAAAAATTGTTTTTTTGCATATTCTTGTAGAGCATGCCCAAATTACTGATAAGTCTGGCTTCTCAGCTCGGAAGGTGACAAAAAATAGTTCAACTGACAATTCAAAATTCTGAAAACACCTCGATATCGATATCATGGTTTTTTCATTACTGATCCATTGGCCAGTGGTCATCGCTTTACATTTCGTTAGCCTTCAAAGCTGAGGAGCCAAGTTTACGCTATACAAGAATACGCAGAAAATTCCATCGAAGTTTCCCCAGGTCACAGTCACCATCCCTGCCTTGTGAGATGTCTCTATCCGCTGGAAAAATAAGCTCAAAAGTCAAACTTTCTATATCTACCTCAAAGCCAAATTTAATTGCTCTCTCAGCAAAATAGGGAAAAGATGGAGCAGATGGATGACAATATAGAGCAAATTATAGGAACGCTCGACCTACCGGATCACAATTCGTTTACTCTCTGTATTCTAGGGTTCTCAAGCTTTCAAAAATGCTTAACGTTGAACAAAAAAATCGGACCACAAAGAGTGAAACGACAAGCAGGTACCATAAAAGTGTTTGAAATAAAAAGAAACTTCAAATTTATTTTGTCTTCATCTAAAAAACTGGTGCCGGGGAATTCAAACATTTGAAATGAGACTTATTGGTGTGGGCACGCCCCCTTAATAAAAAAGACATTTCAAAATATTTTTTTTTTCAAATTATTCCCTGAATACCTAATGCGTTTTCATACAAAGTAAGAGCCGAAATTTTCGTAGTACGAGTACGAAGTACGAGAAGAAATTACAGAGGTAGGAGGAACGAGTACGATGTACGAGCTTAAATTTTCGTTGTGCGAAATACGAGTACGAAGTACGACGGTTAAAATTTGGCAGTACGAAGTACGAGTACGACCCTTTTCTGAAAGTCCAAACACTGGTTATACGGTCTCTGACCTGAGAACATTTGTATTTATTCGAAAGTTCGTTAAATTCTACACCAGATAGCGGATCAGCGGAGCAAAGTTGTTCTCGTATAATTTTTTTAACAAATAACTGAAACAACCCGAAACTGCCCGATTTCATACAATCAACCCCTGACGGTTCCATGGTAAGAGCACTTTTTCAGAGAATTTTTTTCTTCTGTCTTATTAAGCATAAAATTCTTAACAAATTGCTCGCATTAATACAAACCGCCTTTCAAGTGTTAAGCAGGGCTCTCAAATTAAGCGTGCGATTTAGGCTCATTCCAACTAAAAATCAGCCAACTTTACAATAAGATAATACCCTATACCTTAAAACAGCGACTGAATTAATTTTTCGTAGGCTATCTGGTATAACCAAAGGGAATGAGCTCATTAAGCAAAATTTTCAATAAAATTACCCACCGTTACGGTGAAATTTTCCAAACCTTGGATGCAAAAATGGCAGCCACAGTTCAGGGGCATGGTGTCATGCACCAAAGAATAGTGTTAGACTTCAATATGGATTACAATTGATATGGTTTTTATCCCTTTCATTGATTTATCTTATAAATTTCTCAATTAATGAGGAGGTGTGGCAATTCAAATGATATGCAAGACGTAAATAATCTTTGATTTGATAAATTTTATATGAACATTTTGGTGGCACAAAAAATTAGTATTTCTCATCTAACTCAAGTAAAATTCAACAAATTGACTGAAAATGGTCTGTGTTTTGCGAAGTGGAAAGATTTGCGGAACTTCAGCCATCTCCAAAAGAATAAGTAAGCTTTTTCGTTGATGCAATTCAATCGCATTAATTTCACGTTAAAAGTAATGCTCTTAACTGTGAGGCACATTTTTTTAGTAAACTTTATCTTGTTTTTGGGCGCACAAAAAAGACTGCACTAATTTCTAAGGTTGTCTAAAAAATAAATAGGAAAAAAATAGGTTGACGCACAAGGTTACGCATTTTCGGGAACCTCGGGTTCTAATGGTGAAAGTGGTGTCCTTTGAAAAAAGAGATCAGTAAAAATCAGAGTCTTCGTAGTTTTACTAGTCTGAAAAAGTGGCGAAAAGACTTTCAATATTAGGGCAGGTATGTGCACGGGCCGTAGTTTCGGTGGCCCGGATAAAAGTTTTTTCGGCCCGGCTTAGGCCGAGTCAAAAAACTTTTTGGTCTGGCCCAGCCCGTATTACACATAGCGTAGAAATTTTACAAATTCAGAAACGACCTTAGAAGAACAAAAGTTGGAAATATTATTTATGACGGACTTTTCCGGCCTGGCCCCCAGCTCGTGGGCGTTTTGAAACGGGCCGGCCTGTTCACAGGCCTGTATTAGGGTAAAAAAGTGTCGGACACAGCTGGGGGTTAAACTGTAGGGATTACGGTCACAATCCCATTAACAAAATGGCAAAAAGATCGTTCCCGCCAAGGGGCCGATGGTTTTTTGATAAAATTTTTGGAGTCAGTTGCTAATTCTCTTTCAACAATCTGGTCTAAAAAACGCAGAAATTCCGACTTGGCTAATCGTTCTCGCAAAATAAAAATTCTGGCTTTAAAGAGCCAAAACCACACCAAAGTCCGCCAAGAAACAGGCGTATTTTTTTCTTTACTCAATCTCAAAATTTTCTGTATCTACAAGTCGACTTGCCTTGAGCCCCAAACTTTTTTAGTATATTATGTGAAACATGACTTTTGCTTTACCCGTGGTTTGATCCTCAACCATCTGAACCTAGTCAAAGACACAAATCACGCTGCAAGCAAAATTTCAGGTTGTTGATTTAACTTACCAAAGTAATTCAAGCCAATGGGGCTCAGCCAAAGTCAACATTTGAAAGGAAAAAGGGATGAAATCGGCATTAGCCACCCTTAAAATATAGCAAGATTCCGAGAAATCTTTATCTTATCGAAAAATTCGCAAATCTCTAAAACTTTGTACAATTTTTTAGTTACAAGTGAGAGATTCATACAAAATTGTCTTGATCTTTGCCAAATTAACAAAATCTAATTTTAACATATTTACTAAAAATTTAAGGAACACCAAAGACCTCCCAAAAGATCAACCCGCCACGCGTAAATGTAGCTTCTGAAATTCTTGCACAAGCCTTCGCCTACTTGACCAAAAACCAAACGGACGTTCTGCAGCTAGTCAACCGTCAATTTAACTCGCTCATTAAACACAATCCAGCCAGGCAATCCATCTACCGGTCCATGTATGCTGTTCTGGTAGCAAAAAATGGCCGTATTATTGTGCAATATAGCAAAGACAAAAAGCAGAGGAAGGTGTTCGCAAGCATGAAACACTTCTTGAAAGCAAAACAGCACCAAAATATCATAGTGGAGCATACTTTTGTGTCCAATAAAGCTGCCTGTGGTGCTGAGATGTCTGTTTCCGAGATTAGCGTAGGTTTTTTTGGGCTAAGTTAGGTTAAAAACTATTGCTAGCATTATATTTAAAAAAGTTGAATATTATAGAAGAAAAAAGACAGATTACAGGGAGTCTAAAGAAATTGTGGTAATACAAATTATAGACACTGCTCTTTTTTACCTTCCTCCCTCCCAAATTCATCATTTGCTAAAATCACAGAAAACAATTCTGAAGATTTTTTATTTTTATCTTGGTCCCCTTGTTGTCCAAAAATACCGGTTTTTCACAAAATATTGGTAAATGGGCTGAATACTGCTACTAGCGCCAAAAATTACATCTATGAAAAATGATCAAACTCACAACTTCTTAAAAAATAGTTTTTGATTTCAGAGAAAACACATGCAACTTATCGAGCCTCGCCAGTCCAACATTCCTGAGTTCTTCGCATACTGGAATCTAACCACTGAACTAGTTCCAGGCTTCAAAAGAGGCCGGAAATCCTCGGACTACACTGGCCGGAGCAGAAGTGTGGACTTGTTTGGTCAGAAAATATTGGAATGTGCTTGGAAGTCGAGTGAGGCAGTCCCTCCCCTATGTACAATGTCTATGCTATCCACTGATGACCTGAACAAATGGCTGGAGTATGAAAATGACTGCCTGAACAACCCTAAAAGGCTGAAGCTTAATGGCTACGGCTTTGTGGACAAACCGGATCAGTTGGTTGCCAAATTGCTAGAGGTACGAAAATTTTCGGCAACTTGCAAAAAATTTATGGCCAAAATCCTCTTTGCATGTAAAATTTGAAACTACTCAAAATGTTTCTGTAACTTTTTCAGAAAATCAAACTAACAAATTAAGCAGTTCTCTGTAACTCTCCCAAGCGGTTCTCTGTACTTGACACATAGCTGACTTATAAACATAAAAAAGAGAAAACGGAAAAACTGATGGATTTTTTTTTAAATTTTTGCTAAAGTTGCTGTTTTGTGACCGTTGTATTTTAGGCGAAATTTATAGCCACCGTATGTAAAGAGGGACTTTAATCAGATTTATCACGTTATTATAGTTGGAAAAACATGTTTAAGTTCGACTTAATATACGCTGGCCTACCCTTGCATAAGCCTAAAACATTAACAGGGTGACTGGAAATGGGGGGGGGGGGTGTTGACTAACGGTACTAGATCTATACTTTTATCTATCCTTCATCACAAAACCAATTTTCACGCTTTCTATGCAGAAAAAACTAAAACTGGCCATGATTTTGCTATAACTAAAGAGAAAAAGTTTTCAGCGCTTCAACACCCAAAGCAATCCCTGCCAATATGAAATTATTGTGACTGGAATGGACGAGAAAACTCTAGCCATAGCAGCAAACTTTACCAAGAAGAACTATTTGAGCAATGAAACTTTTGAAAGTCTACTGCCCAAAACCAGCAGCAATGCCAGGGAGCAAGAGCCCAATGGTGCAGACTACAAGGACGCCGACTGGGTGCTTAGAAGACGCATTATCGGCGGTTCTTGGTCTTGTTGGTGGTCCACTGCGGTGGGATGTGCGGCAAAAATGGGCGAATGGATCACTCTTTGTCGAATTTCTGACAATAGACTTACCAAAACTATTAGGTTTCCCACAAGCAAATAAATGCTTTTTGTTATACTTTTGTAAATATTCATTTTTATGGCTAATAAAGAGTTCTTATTATCAAAAATCAATTTAGTTATTTAATAATTTAGATTTGCTTGAAAAAGCCTATCATTCAAAAATGTTGGTGATGTGCAAAAATCCTGGAGCTGTTTTTGCCACCTCTTAACGTTTCCTAGTACACAAAAATTTTATTTAGCAATTTTTTTCAGTGTGAAATGTTTGATGGCTACATTAATTAAAGGTGCACATATTATTAAATGCGGGTAACAGGTGAATTCAAAAGAATTTTTTGAAAGAGAAATTTGTTGAATACCCTGCAGGGATTAAGTAATCGAAAACATTACCATTGCTAAACAGCATCTCAATGGTAAAGCAGCGGAACATCGGCGTTGGTTTGACTTCGATTAGAAGTATAGTTAAATAAGTATAGTTTTAAATATGTTTTAAAAATTCACAAATTTTTTATTGAATCAAATGAAACAAGGTTTGTGTTACAACCAAAAATGTGCTACTTAAAAAGATGATGAATACGAAGATGATTCGTGCAGTCAGACTCTACAAATCCTTCAGCCCTCTGAGTATAAGTTAGGCAATAACTGGTGGTGTTTAGAAATGACTCAAATTTTTGGCGCTAGTAGCGAACAAGCCCTCTAAATATGTAATTTTTTTGCCCATGTTTTTCAGCGCAGCGTCTTCGCTACTAGGGTTGAAATTTGGTATGCAGTAAAGGTATGAATCAAAGACACAGGGAATGCTAAATGATTGAGAGATTTTAGTGTTTAAAAAGAACAAGTGACAATAATCTATTTACAACTAGGTGGTGCAGTGTTTGAGATAGAGAGACAAAAGCGATCACGATTTTCCAGCTTATTTAAAGGGCCTGACCTCTTCCTACTCGGTGGTCCCCGCCAATTCAAAAATTTTCCCTTGATCATTGGACTTCTGTACGGATTTTTCCGCTAGGTTTCTAACAAAACTAAGCCTAAAATTTGATTTCAGGCCTAGTTTTGTTAGAAACGTGGCGGAAAAATCCGTACAGAAGTCCAATGATCGAGGGAAAATTTTTGAATTGGCGGGGGACCGCCGAGTAGGAAGAGGTCAGGCCCTTTAATGATAAAGTTAGGAATTAGGAATTACGGTTTTTTATACAAAACTTCACCCCAACAAAAATTTGTCTTAAATAAACCGTAAGTTCTATACAAATTCAGTAATTGCGATTGCACCAACCCGTATCCGAATCAGAGTTGTGAGAATTGTGGAGTCGATAATTGAACTTCGAATCTGTCAAATTTCTGTTCGTACATTCACCAAAACGAAAATTGTCAAATCAAAATTTGCCTACATAAAATGGTATATAACTAACTTGATACAAGTTGTGACTCGATACGGCAACTTGATACACTTTTAGATCATAAAATCCTCCTTTCCAAATTAACTTTTTTAAAAAGCTTCCCGAACACCACATATGGATCTAAAACCCCCTCAGAAGCTTAGAAAGACTTAATTTTTAAGATTGCCAAATGAAAAAATGAGATTCAGGCACTTTGGATTTTCGACCATTCGACTGTTTTAACATGTTAAAACAATAAAACAAATAGTTATTTCATAAAAAAACAAAGTTATCTCAAAGTTTCGTCAATCATGACATAATCATCTAATAACTTGTTAGAAACTAAAAGAGTATGGATACAAGCTAGTTCAAAGACATAAAAAATCAATAAGATGTTCACCGAGAAAACCAGGTTTCAAAAATTAGCCAGGAAAATTCAGAAATTAGCCGGTAGATTTCAGACATTAGCCGGGACACTTGAGCTTTATCCTTTTTATTTAATGACCAAGAGTCTTGCTCTAAGATAAGACTTTTGACTAGGGTTGTCGAATCGAGCGCTCGATTTCGAACTTTTCGCTCGAAAGTTCGAAAATTTTCGAATTTCGAGCGGAAATTTCGAATTTCGAGCGCTCGAAAAAAAATTTCGAATTAGGCTTTCGAATTTCGAGCGCTCGAAAAAAAATTCGAATTATGCTTTCGAATTTCGAGCGTTCGAAAAAAAATTTCGAATTATGCTTTCGAATTTGGAGCGCTTATTTTCGAGTTATAGTTCGGAACTTGCAGCACACAAAAAAGAATGTAATGGTGAATTTTTCTTGTTTTAGAAAAATGCCAAGCGAAGTTTGGAAATCGTTTAAGAAAGTCGGTGGAAAGACTATTTTCACTTGTGGGGAAGAGCTAAGACTGCCAAAGAGTAGATCAACAACTCATCTTTCGGGTCATCTGAAATCGGCAAGGCCCAAGGAAAACTTAGCGAACAAAAAATTGGGAGCTTCTGAGGCGAAAAAAGCCAGAGCGGTGCTTTTTGCGATCTCAGAGTCTCCGATCTGCGCCGTTTGATCAAGCACAACTATGAACAAAGAATGGTAGTTTTTTCGGCCGCTTATTCGTTTGGTGTGGTAAAACGGTCGTGTGTGGTCGATTAACCATGGTTTCGATTAATTTATTTCTAAAAAATCCATTAATGAGGCGGCGAAGCTGCTGAAAATTTTCGATTTCGAATCGAGCGCTCGAAAATTTTCGAATTTCGAATCGAGCGCTCGAAAATTTCGAATGTCGAATCGAGCGCTCGACTCGAAAATTTCGAATTTCGAATATCGAATCGAGCGCTCGACTCGAAAATTTCGAGCGCTCGACAACCCTACTTTTGACCCTGAATGCATTGAAAGACTCTTTTTGCCACGTCCATGTTGAAAAACATGTTAAAACAGTCGAATGGTCGAAAATCCAAAGTGCCTGAATCTCATTTTTTCATTTGGCAATCTTAAAAATTAAGTCTTTCTAAGCTTCTGAGGGGGTTTTAGATCCATATGTGGTGTTCGGGAAGCTTTTTAAAAAAGTTAATTTGGAAAGGAGGATTTTATGATCTAAAAGTGTATCAAGTTGCCGTATCGAGTCACAACTTGTATCATCAAGTTAGTTATATACCATTTTATGTAGGCAAATTTTGATTTGACAATTTTTGTTTTGGTGAATATCGCTCAAAACTCGCTCAACGTTAAATGGTCACCTTTTTTTGGAATTTCGAACAGAAAATTTTCATTTTTGCCAAGTTTTACCTGTTCCTTGTTTGCAAATTAACCTTGATGAAACTTATTTACAAAAAGAAATTGATTCCTTCGTGTCTATACAAGCAAACAAAAAGATTACAAAAAGCCACAATTTCTACACCAATCAATCCTCATTCAAGCGAGCAAATAATTGATCATGTACTTGGCACCATTCTGCACTTTGACATCCAACATTTTTTCCACATGTAAGTACTCCTTGTAGAAAGCATCAAATTTGCTGCAGCTCACCAGATCCAGCCGGTCATACTCCTTTTGACCCCAAATCTTGACCGCCTTCTTAGCGAAGTTTTCTAGTTTTTCAAATTTCTCAGCTTCAATATCGAAGAGGAAGCTTTGTTCATAGCGGTACATGGATGAAAAGTGTCGTCCAGCATACTGCGCCACATCAATCACCAAATAAATAACAATGTTCTTGCTTATACTGGACTTTAGAGTGGATATCTCTGGTTTGGTGCTGACAATCGGGCTTTTGGAGTGGATTGATCTGGTTTTTTGAGAATTGAGGTTTTGCCTGTATTGGAGCTGGCTTGCTGGTGTTTTTAAGCTTCTGCAGCAGCTTTTGAGAATTGCCAAATTCGATGGAAGAGCAGCTAGAGCTCGTTGAGCTGCGGACAGAAGTAGAGGAGGAAGATGAAGAGCTGGAGGAATGATCTGACGATGAGCTTGAGGAAGAGCTGAATGATAGCTCGTCTAGACTTATGGTCTGGAAACTTTTGGACAGCGATTTTTCTTCTTCTGCTTTCCTTGTCACTAAAATTCAATTTGCATTATTTGTGGTTTAATTTACAAGAACTGCTACTGGAATTCGATCACAAAACATAGGATATCCGTTCTAAACTTATTTGGATTCCGCCAACAACCTGCCGTATCGAAAAATTAATTGACTATGCCGACACTCCGATAATTTAGCAAACTCCATTTGGTTAGGTAAACGACATTTATAGGAAAAAGTGCCCCGATAACCCGACTCCCTAGATAAACCGACACGTTGCGCTAGTCCTACGAGTGTCGGCTATCCAGATGCGACTCTAGTCCACTCTTGATTAAGGACAAAAGTTCGTAACCGCCTAACGTCAGACACTTTTTTCACATTCATTTTGTCAAAAATCAAAAAACTTCGCCAGTTTTGTTATGACTGTCTGGTCCCAAAAATCGCAACCATTCTGATTTCGCCGTTTGTTTTTTAAATCTTAAGATTTTCTCTCATAAAAGCAAAAACTCGATTTGACGACAAAATTTTTCGATAAAAGCTGTGGTTAAATCGAATTTTTGCTTTTCGAGAAATATTGAAAAATCTCAAGATTTTACAAAAGAAAAAGCGAAATCTGAATCTTTGCAATTTTCGGGACCAGATTATCGTAACAAAGCTGGCAAAAACTTTCCAAAAGTGTTTGATCCTAGACGGGCACGATCTTTTAGGGTGTCGTTAAATTGAGCATCGAGTCTACTGCTTTCTAATGCCGAGACTCAACGGACAATAAGTAAAAATGCCCAGTTCTTGTGAAAATATGCCCAGTTTTTCAAAAAATTGTCTAGTTTTTCTCAAAAGCTCTTTACATTAAAGTCAAAGAAGGCATATTTTGGCAACTGTATGATAGAACATCCATTTATCACTGTTTCAGCTTGAAGTTGCACGCTTCATTCAGAGCATAATAGTAAAAAATGTTGGACTATAAAAAAAATATTTTAATACACAAAAAATCTCCACGCCTCTGTAGAAAAAGCTATTATAGGTCTTATGATCAATTCGAATGACAGGTATAATGTGAACTTATTTTTCCCTCTTTTTATATTTTTGGGATTAAATGAAAACTCTAGCTCATTAGCGAACCATCTAAAACTCACTTTTGTAAGTAGCAAAATACTGGGCTCCATTTTCACCTCCTAGTACCACTGGCTCTTCCTGAACATTGGCGTAGACCTGTTCATTCCAGAAGCTATTCAAATAGCGTGCCTTCACCAACTCTACCGGCTTTCCAAAAGCAGCAATAGCCTTATCCAGGTAGTGTTTAGAATGGGATTTGGAGCATTGGCTTCAGCAGACACAATGTCAAAAGCGAATTTGTCAGTGAACACTTCATTTTCTTGGTTTTCATCCAGAATTAAGAGGTGAATTAACAATTTGTTGGTGCTAGACGCAGGTTGGGCAAAAGACATTGTTATATTTGGAATTTAAGATTCGAACTGAAATAAAATCCTTCTTAGAGGTTTCTCACCATTATTTGAGCACTATTGGCAAAATTGGTGCCCGCCAGTTCAAAAATTTGTCCTAATGATTATAATTCTGTACCAATTTTATAGTTGCGTTTCCGACAAAATTATACCTAAAATAAAATTCCTTGTTTTGTTAGAAACCCAGTTGAAATCTTAACGTTCAATGATCAGGATTTTTTAAATTGACAGACAGCAATTTTAAACACACGCGTGTGCCTCTTTGAAAGCGAAAGTAAAGCGAAGGTTATTTGTTAATTTGTTCTTTAATTTTTGCAATTTTAAGAGATCTTGCCATAAACTGCAACCTAAGATCTAAAACCTAGGCAATAATCATTAGAAAATAAAAAAAATTGATCGAAAAGCAAATATATTAAGGTGCTCAGAAAGTAATTAAAATAAACAAGATTTGTATTAAATAAATATACATTTATGCATCAAATGCTGACCTCCAGAAAAATCAGTGAGCAAAGCGAGCATAACTGCTGTTCTATAATCAATAAGTTTAGAGTGCATACACCTTTGCCAGGCATTGGCTTGGGATGTAATCTAACAGATGTGCCGAATGTTTCTTAAGGAAAAAAGAAGGCTTGCTATGTTGCGCAATCACCTGCCCTAAATTAAGGACGCTGTTTGAATGAAGCAGATAATGATGGGCAGTGGTCTCTTTTATTTTTTGAGCAAATAAAAAGCTTGGTACTTAAAGCACACAATAAATTTAAAATTTTGTATTGAAGTTAATATGAATTGGAAATGGCTCATACTGATTTGGTTTGCTAAAAAGCTGAATTCTGCCAGGAAAAAAATTAAATTTAAAACAAAAAATAAAAATTGACGTTTCCTTTAAATTTTTGTGTTGGTTTTTCAAATAAATTATTATACTCGTGTCGCCCAGGATCTCAGCTTTCTTATTAGTTATCAAACTCCATTGGACGATTTTAAAATTGCAGATATTTAGAACAAATGGCGCAATCAGAATCCTTGCGCTTCCCCAGAGTAGGCTAACCAAAAACAACTGCAAAAGACTTTAAAATTATGCACCAAAAAGGTAAGACTATTTGCTCTAATTTTGTAAAACTATATCTCCTCATTGGCATCCTAAAAGAATATTCAATTATTAAGATGGCTCTCGAATAATATTGACAAAAAATCAAAATACAATTTTTGACCCTTTGCTATGCTTAAAAATTTTCTATGATTATTTGAGTCTCATTTTTAGCTTATTACTCAAATAAAGTTCTGAATTAAGGTGACCTTTTACAAAGACAAAGCTTGAATTTTATTTTGCATTTTAACATATTTTTAAGCAATTAACATGAGCTATATGTGCTTCATAATGAGTCTATAAACTTTTTAGAAAAAATAAAAAGGCTAAATTCCCTTTTTATTCCATCTTTCAAAAACTAAAACGTTCCCACACGACTTAATTTAATCATACTACAGGGTTAAGCGAAAAATCGAGCTTTATATAATTATCTTTGAAACCTAATTGTTGAGAATTTTTAACAATTTTCTGTGGTTTTTGTTGTTTTTGGAATTAAATTTGTAAATTTATTTCATCCTGAATATGTGTTGCTTTTGATCACTTTGTTGTGAGTTTTTCCCAGAAAATATGTTCTAAGGTGCAGTCAATCATTTATTTACTCAAAGATTTTTCAATAAAAATCCGATTTTTGACTTTCAGTTAACTGTGACCTAAACTTTTTAGAATATGCTAAACTCAACCCCACACAGCATCTCCATGTTTAGGTGGTTATATCATTATTTTACAAAAAAAAATAGAGCAATTTTAGGCCTGACCCTGTAATTAAATCACGTTTTTGTTGACAAAACCAATTTTTACTAATTATTCTGTGAAAAAAAAATTAAATAAAATTGGGTTACCAATTTTGTGTTGAAAGACATAAAAACTACTTCCTAGTAGCAGAACACTTTATTATTTGAACAATGAAAGTAAAAGCAACCCAAATGCTTTTTCACACCACACCTAGAATTTTTGATATTTTCAAGGGATTTCTCGGAAAAATTTTAGTTAAGCCTGTTTCAATGCTCCAAATGTTCATGATGAGCTAAACATACTAAGGTTCTCTGTTTTTTATATCTCATCTGATTCTGGACGCTTAGTTTTCTGGTACATTTAATAAAATATTGATGCATTTTACGAAATTTGTATCCACATTGCCCTAAGACAGGTTTACGATCTCAAAATTTTGAAATAAAGGTTATTTGGTTTTTGTACGACAATGTAAAAAATATTCGGTAATTTTTCAAATTTTTTGTCAAAGCGTGCTACCGAAACTGAAAATATTCACGTAAAATTTCTAAAGATTCAGCTTTTCACATAAAAGACAACTTTCAACCGTGCTCAATTCAATTTTCAGAACACTTCATTCAAATGGCTGGATCTACCTCATTCTGGCTATATCTCCAATCTTTAAGAGATTCCTTCGACTACTTCGCCGGCGAAATAGTTATTCCAACCAGTTGGCTTGTAACCATTCTGCTAATCTCCAACCTATTGCTGTGCTACCACTTCAATGGTTCCCTATTGGTAGTCAAGAAAGGCGAACTGGCCAACACTGTCTACATATTTCTAATGACCCATCTTGTGAATAGCTTTGTCAACTTGGTGAACAAGATCTACAGCATGTGGCTGTGGGAAGAACTTGAGAAAGGAATTGATCCTTTTAATTTTGGAGTTACACTTGGCTAGTCTACTCCAGAAATAGTGTGCCTGTAGCCGTCTTTTTCCTTACTTTCGACAGGTTTTTGGCATTAAAGCTGGGCAGTTGGTACAGCTACAGGATCAAGAAATGTCTGTGGATATTTGAACTGCTGTTCTTGGCTATGATATTTGCCTTGTGTGTGTCTTATGTGAACACCCAGCTTAGCAATGGTCAAGGTAGGACTTTAGACAGAGAAAAAGATGTCCTCATGTGATTAGTCAAATTCACAACAGAGCAGGGCTATTAGAGTTTTTAGATTGACCGGGACTAGTTTCATGGCGGAGGTTAAACTCCAAAATTCCAGGGCGAAAAGTCAAAACTTGGTCAATTTTTTTTCAAAATTTTTATATAACAAAATTTTTATATTCATAAACAACACCAATCAATCAAACATAAACAAATAACCGACTATTTTGCCGGCTATTTTATGCTATTTAGCCAGCTAAAAAGCCGGTAATTTAGCCGTTGAACAACTCTAGTTTCTTTTCCTTTTACGTTTAAATTTTTAGGACATTGCGAAGGAATTCAGAAATTCTGATATTGATTATACTAATCCAACTTTTTTCTAAAGGCTATAAGAACAAGTTACGCAAACCATAAAAACAACTTTTCTACAGTTTCTATAGATTTTTCAACTTAGGCAAAGCGTTAGGCGCAGGGTAGGTCAGTGAACGTTAGGTCGTGCTCAAATGTGTAGCAAGGATCAATTTTAAAACCTATTGAGCGAAACGAGGCTTTAGGTCATGTTGTCAAAGATTTAAAAAGGATTCAGCGCACACCTCGACCACGAGCAACATTCGGCTGGAATATCTGCGTGATTGATTATGTATTATCGCTCTATTTTGTTATAATATAAGTCAGTTATAGTTAGAAAAATTGCATTTCGAAGTCATGGTATTATTATCTCTATGATGTGAGCAGGGTAAACGTGGTCCTTTCATATGAACGGGGAATGTTTTTTCCTTTTATACCAGCCGGGAACAATCGGTTATTTTACTAGCGTGCTGAAAGTGGAAAAACATAAAAAACTTGAAAATTTTCAATAAAGATAATATGTTTTTATTTGTTGATCAGTTTGTTTGAAATTTGATGTATAAAATATTAACCACGAGGAATTTAATATGGGCGGTATTAGAGATGAGAGGAGATAGAGAGGAGTTATTCGAGGGTTGGTAGTTCTTTTTCGACCATCCGCGAGGGGTGGTGAGTTATTATTAGAGCATGAATAGTTAATAGAGGAAATACGGTATTTGAGTTTGTTCACGATTTTGAGAAGGGTTCTTAGACGTTAATTACAGGAAATACGGTGAAAAAATTTGTCTTGATAGCTTTGCAGACAACTTATAGCAAAAACTCCAACATTTTCCAGTATGCAATTCGTTTGCTTGCCTGCCAGCTTTGAGTGTCTTCACAATACTAGCTTCTTCTGTCCAAAAATTTGCGTTTGCCATCTTCAACATACTCATCAGTTGTCTATTCTTCCGACAACTCCAAATAGCCCATATTACTCATTTGGTTAGTCAACTAGCAAAAAACTTTGAATTATATTTTTCTATTATCAACTGAAATAATTTGCAGAAGAACAGGGTGGTCAAAATGACTGTGATTTTGGAGCTTTTATTCGACGTCATACCCTCCTCCATCTCTCTAGCCTTTTTGCTGAGCCATTATGACCTGACCACAGACATTAATGGAGGGCTCTACCTGACCACCATGAGTGCCTTGGATGCGGCCTTATGTGGACTTTTCTACAGCCATATGATGTTCAGGGTGTTCAGAAAATCTGCGCTGAAAATATTGATTTGATTATTATTGTTTTGTTCGCATGATTCCAGAATTTTTGTAGCTTAGTGAACTAACCTACAATTGTTATCACAGATTGACAGAAATAAAGGCAGATATAGTAGTAGCTTTTAGGTAGGAAAACATGTGAGTTCTTAGAAAATAACTTGGTAGAAGTTATGAAGGCTGTGATTTTACTCGAAAAAATCATACCTCGTAGATTTTGATTTTTTACGGTTAAGGCACAGAATAGTTTTTTACAAATAGGATTACAGTAGTGGAAAAAAGTATTTGCCTAACACGTTTAGCAGCTTATTTATACAGGACATCAAATTCCAACAAAGAACAAATCAATACTTTGTCTCATTGCTTCTTAGCTGCTATATTCTTGGTCAAACTTTTCTTTTCAATCATTCTGCGAAAATTTTCACGTTATGACCATCGACAAAAGCTGTCTATTTGCAGTCAAAATCAAAGTTAATGTAACACAAGAAAAGTGCGACCGCCCTGTGACCTATCAAAGAACGTCCTACACTAAAACATGTTGCAGCGGGTTACGAAACCGATCACAAAATTCTCTATGGGCTAAACTGCACCAAGATGTTGGCTTTTGGAAATCACAAATTTTTGTAATGTACGATATAGAATGGATAAAATTGAGAAAATCAGCGGCTCCAGAGTGCTTATTTGCCTGATTTCATCCAAATTTTTAATAGCTCATTTTGTAGCTTTGTCGCTTACCTGCAAGGTTACACTTACAATAGAGAGAAAACGTCTATAGTAATTTCCCAGTAAAAGGTATGAAAAAGAACTGCACTTAAAAAAGAGAGCTGAACTTCAATATCAAGATAACTTAATAAAAATTTCAGAGACTGCCCAAAAAACTACTTTAACGAATTATTGCACTTAATATTGACTTTTGCTGTTGTTGTCTAATTGTTTGAAGTAAAAAGCAAATAACCAATCGATATTACAATTTGTCATTGCCCTTGCTTCTTCTTTCTCTATTTGACCACTAGTAGGACAACAAAAGTGGTCAGAGAGTCAGTCAGTCAACAGCACAGTGTGTGCTATTATCCCTCCTTCCTAGCTTGTCCAAACAGTTATTACTAATTTGGTTTATGGACTTGATCCAATTAGTATTCTTAAAAACGAGGTGTATAACTAAGTTTATTCAATGAACACATATATTGCTCAACGCCCTTCCACTAACCTATATTCCCAGGCTGCTGTGCCACCAGAGCCATCCTCAGCAACTGATGCACTTGTGAAGACCCACTCCATAGATGCCGTCATTGACAGAGTGCACTTAGTTGCCTCCAATATCAATGAGTTGACTCATGTGGTGAGGATAATTTTAGGGATTACTGAAAATTGAGTAGCTAAATGGGTGAATCGTCTGTTTGTTAGTGACTACTGATATCAAGTGAGTGATTGTCTTCCCTAATTGGTTTTGTGGTATTTTTCTTGATAATTTTTTAATTTTTGCATTTGTTGCTTTTTTATGTTTGGGGAAACTTTTTAGCCTGTCCCAACATAGGCTAGCCTATCCGGTGCCTAAAACTAAAAAATAAAATAATTTCGAAAAACCTCGAAAGACAAAATGCCAAAAATGCGAATTGAAAAATCACCAAACCTCCCATTTTTTGATATGGGAAACCAAACTATAGTAATCACAATTTTTAGTTTTTTCATTACACTGATCGAAATCACAAACAAAAAAATTGTCGCATTCAGCGAAGAAAAACTTGAATTGGACAAACTGTTAAACAGATTATATATTTAGGCGAGTGACAACATCAAAAAAGTGGGTGATCAGGCAGCGGCCACTATAACATCTTTCAACAACCATTTTAGCAATGTTGGAACAGAGTTCAACAAAATCATAGTTAACTGATCAGTTATAACTTCTGATAATGACATCTAATATGACATTGCTTCAGGTTCTCTCCCGTGAAAAAAGTTCCTCGATTCCTCTAGTGTTGCTATACATTGGACTGATTTGCGGAACTATAGCCATATTTCTCGCCGTGCTACAGTTTGCAGCCATGGGCTTCCACAAGCTCTTTCAGACTTACAAATATAAGTCGGCTGTTCAAAGTGAAGAAACCAATACAGCAGCTGTAGATGGTGAAAAAACATCCAAACCCCAGCAAGATCCTACTAATTTAAGGGTAGAAGAAATGTAGCCTAAATTTAGTTTTTAAATCATCACTAAGGTCATCAATAACTTCGTCCACGAAATTTCATCTTGTTTCTTTGTCACATTCTGATTAAATTTTCGAGTTAGAACCTTATGTAGGCATGAGTGCAGGAATGAAGATATTGCCTTTTTGTAAATTGAAAAAGCCAAAAAGAGGCAAAAAATTGCACTTTGGCGCCCTAAAAGGCAATTTTTCCTTTTTTTTCTGAGCCGATTTGCCTGAACAGGACAATTTTCCTTAAAATAAATTTACCCTTTCGGCCAATTGTAAATAAGGCAAATTCTCCTAGGCAAGATTCCCTTTTCAGGCAAATTGCCCGAAACAGGCGAAATTGCCTTTTAGGGCAAAAAAGACAATTTTTCGCCTTTCTGCCCTCTTCAATTTGCAAAAAAAGCAAAGTGCTTACCCCTGCTGAGTGATCTTTTGAATTTTTTGTGATATCTAAGGAATACTGATTTAGATTTAATACAATTAAAAAGTAGCCTTTGCTTAGGTCATTTTTCGATGGATAAGGGTTTAATTCAATAAGTCCTCTCACAAAGGTCTGTTTATTTGTTTCTTATCAATTTTCTCTAAACCGTTTTCGATAAAAAAGTAATGAAGTATACAAATAATTGGCTTCTTTTCAGTGTGCTATCTTTCTAATTTAAAAAATTACATGTTAACATCAATATTTGGTATGTAATCAATAAACTGATTTTGTACTATTTTTTGTTGTATTTTTTCGTATTTTTACATGTTAGAATCACAATCAACAATAACAATTTGTAAAAAACAAGCAGCAAGACCTTTGCAGAGGAAGCTTCTATAGCATTCTGTTTCTGCTGAGTCATGCATCATAGCTTGCTCTTGGCAATAATACACCTACACAACTACAACACAAATTGTTGTGCTAATTTCCTAGAAATTGTCCAGACACTTTTTTGTATAATTGAGCTATTTTGGACTCAAAACTAAAAATTGCAAACATTTAGAGAAAAATTGCTTTTATTGCAGTTTTGCATTCTAGCCTGATTTTGTGTCTTATGAATTATTCTTCTTTTTGTGACTGAAGCATCTTTTTAGCTGTTAATATTTTTGATTGTCGATACAAAATGTCATGAATATTTTGGCTGGTATTCAAGTCCCTGTAATTTACTTAAACTTGTCCGCAGAAGTTTCACAGGTAAACTTACTAACTAATTTTTTGGTTCTTTGTTTGGTATGCTAGACTCAGGACACTTTTCCTTTTTTTAAACTTTGGCAACTTCTAAGCCTAAAATTAATATCAGCTCCCACTTGTAGATTTTTAGACTGTAGCCTTTGTTGAATTCCCTAAAATATTAGAAAAGGGGCCAACAAGGAATCGCGGGCATGTTCTGAAAACTTTTTCGAATTACAAGTTTGTGCGAAAATGGTAAATTACATTTTACTTACTAGAATTTTGTTGTTTAGGTACTTGGTCTGCTTAATCTTGAGCTAGAAAACGCCAATATTCTCATAGAAAAGCAGGTGATCAAGCTGTTAGTTGATGTGATCCTGATCATCTCAACCATTTGTCTTATACTTGCCATCACACTTGCCTATATTTGTTACAGCCAATGGCAACAATTGTCTTTGGAAGAAAAACAGAACAGCAAAACAATACCACACTAAATATGGTCGATATGGAAGACCACATTATCGATTTTAGTAACAGCTCCATGGACTATGTGAGTCTTTGATCACATCACTTTTCCAAACTTGTATTTTTGTATTTTGTATTTTCATAAAAAATTTTAACGTAAAATTGGTTTTCGGCTAAGCCACTCGTAACAGTCGGACATCAGATTCGTGCTAAGCATGGTCGATTTGCTTATAAATTTTTACATAATAAAAGTTTTACATTTACATTTTTTATGAAAATATGTCGATACGCGGGTTTTTTTCAGTTATTTAAAAATAGTGTTTAAACGACTTCTAAGTAATATTTATATGCTTAAAACGATAAGAAAGTCAATTTCTAACATTTTTCCAGACAAAAAATGGTATTTTTGGAAAAAAAAATTTTGACTTATTGCCTTGGGGACCAAGGCAAAACACCTTGTATTAAGGGATTCTACCGCGTTTTGGTCACTGGAGCTGGGCAAAAAGAGCTTCTTTATGCATTTTTGATCAAGAGTCTTGCTCGGAATTATGTCTAAGGTAAGTGAGTGCGCGCATCTCTAACTCTCAAGCCCCCTGCGCACCCTTCGGGGGTGCAGGGGCTTGGAGTTGAGATGCGCACACCCACATACCTTAGACACAAATCACTCGAAATTGACTCTGGATGCATGAAAAAACACGCATACCAGAGTTATTTATGCGGTAGGCCCCAGTATTCAAAACTATGTTCAAATTCCATCTTTTTGTGGTATCCAGGTACCCTTTCAGGTTGGATTGCCTTGGGGACCAAGGCAAAAAGTCGAATTTTAGTCAAAAAATTTTTTTTTCTAAAAATCCATTTTTGTGTGGAAAAATGTCAGAAAATAACTTTTTTATCGTTTTAAGCATATAAAAATTACTTAGGAGTCATTTAAACACTATTTTTATATAAGTGAAAAACCCGCCCCAACCCAATAAGTGCCGCCATTTTAACATTTTAGAGTGGATAAAAAAATCTGACTCTTTTCGGGTGCGCGAATAAAAAAAACGTTTTAAGAAACTATCCAAAACGTCATAAAACTCATTTGCGGGAAAAAATTTATACTTTGTGAAGGTAAATTACCCAAGTTTTAGCAACTTCAAGCCCTACACTTTCACCTAGAAGTATTTTCGCAGCTGTCCAGCCATTTGAATCAATGCATCGTCATGCTGCTTGTTCTAGTCCTGCTATTAGTCAATTTGTTGCTGGCCCTTTTATCTACTTGTTTTTTGCTACAGTGGAAAAAATTGAGAAGTTCCAAAAAATATGTTATTTTGTTGAATAATGCTTGAAAGAAAACATTTACACTAAAAATAAATTTCCATAAGTTTCACTGGAATTGGATTCGCCGATACTTTTGCAGCAACTTTTTACCTTACAAAAAATGCTTGAACGATAATTTAGTGATCTGCAATTGGTCTAAACTATCAAATGAGTTCATAGAGATCAACCTATTCATCAATTGACCGAAGTAACTTGGGAAATATGTCTTTGGATAGGGTAGGCTTTTGCTTATTTAAAAAAAATATTTTTTGATACTTTTTAGACATAAACACACAAGCTTTTTTAAAAAATGGGCCCAGATTTTTGTTTGCCTTGTCTTGTGCCATTTGAAAAAAAACTAGCAAAATCCGAATGTTTGAGATTTGTATTGACGCTTGAAGCACTTTGACGCCTGTGGCTCAATGGTCTGATCAACCATTTCGCAAGGCTCAAAGAACAATGGCGCAGTCGCATTTTAGAATTTATGAAAGCAACTAATTTCCCGTTAATAATTGTATCTGGCCAAGGACAGTCTTCTGCTTCTTTCCGAAGCGACAAGATGCGTTCTATTCGGATGAGGATGTTATTTCTTTGTGCTGATTCGGATGTGGCACAACTTCTTTTTATGAGAGGAAAACGTTAAATTGTCAATCAACCTTAGCAAACTTTTACGAAATTCTAGTAGGCTCAGCAGTCTGATAGAGCATTTTGAAAGAGTACAATAATACCGAAGAATGTAAAAAAGACTTCAAAATCTAGGTTGAAAAAAGTGCGCGGCAAGGTTCGGACAATTTTTTGGTAATACTGAATACAAGTACCAAAATACTGAATTCTAGTAGCAAATTGTAACTTACATAGATTTTTTTTATAAATTAAGTTTTTTTTGTTGATGCATAAATATGTAGCCACGAGTCTGAGTTTTCTAACTAGGCCTTAACCTCATGTAAAGGATTTAAAAATCTGAAGATTTGGATGTTTGGCTAAAGTTGACCAAGTTCCTCTGTTCAAACCCCTAAATCTTTAATTTTTTAAAACCTGTCTCTGAAGATAGATTTATTAGTAAATAGCTTAGATTCAGGGCTTCACAGTTGTTAATTTTAAAATCTTTTTTGCAAATCGGGAACAAAAAGTGAAAAACAAAAGTGAAAATTCAGTATTTTGGTACTAGAAAAAGGTACCAATAATAATGGTTATATTAGGTCGTGTCAAAAGTTCCGTAGTTTTTTTCAAAATCAATATTTGTGGCGTTGTGTTTTTACCATAGATTTTTTCAACTTTTAAAAAATGTTTACCACTCATTTTGTAGCTGAGAATCTTGGCTAAAAAATGAGTGGTAAACTTTTGAAAAAAGATGACAAAATCTATGGTAAAAACACAACGCCACAAATATTGATTTTGAAAAAAACGACGGAACTTTTGACACGACCTAATATCAAATATTGATTGTATAATAATGTAGGCCTAATCTTGCAAAATGTTAAACACTACTAAGAAACCGTCATGTTATCTCTACTCCATTAAAAATAATAATAAACTCTTTTTCAGATTCTAGTGAGCATTGACAACTTGCTAGTGGACATATCCAGCAGTGTCAACCGTCTTCTAAACACCCTGACAATATTTCTGCCAGTGTTTATAATCTCTTTTGCTCTACTGGTGCTTGTACTCATCGCCCTTCTAGTCATAACCCTTTTGCTGCAGCTCAAAAGGCTGAGAGAAAAGCGTCAGAATGAGCCCTTAGTGACCAAATCACAGGACCTGCACTTCGACGCTCCCAAATACACACCAACAAAGGAGTTTGACCAGGCTAGATATGTGGATTCAATTCGAAAAAGTGAAGGCGAAACTCAAAAATCTGCTCCACGTGAATACTTTCGGCTGAAAAGACCTCATAATTTGATCGAAAATTAAGCCAAAAATTGTATTTTTAATATAGCCTTCCTTTTTGTGGTTATATAAATCTAATGCTGCAAAAAACAAACCTTTTTTAACTTGATCCGACATAAAGCACCTTCGCCTGGTTTCAATAGATGTCGTTACTAGGGTTAGTCTACCTCCCTCCCCCGCAAAATTTTTTTATTCCAATCTTCCCCCTGCACCCCGAAAAACGGGGGAGGGAGACCAACACTATTCCTTATATCATGGGTTGAATGTTTACAAAAAAATTCTTTTGAATAAAAGCTAGTGAAAAATAATAATTATTAAAATCCTCAACCAAATGAACACCTAAGGTTCTTGGTTTTATCTAAACCACATTTGATTCTGTGTTTTTGAAGTTCTTAAAAGTAAATAAAAATAAATAAAAAGCAAAAAAGGAAAAAACAAAATCATCCATGAATTAACAACAACACCTCGTAGTGTCATTTGGCCACTTTTGTGTCATTTCGTTTGGATTCGCATATTTTCTCAATTGTGTATATTGTTACTGTTTGTCACTTTTCTAATTTATGAGATGTCTTAGGCGCAAGGCAGGTCAGTTCACGTTAGGACGCGCTCATACGTGTGTTAAAAAGGCGCTAATTTAAAATAATGAAACAAAAGCAACAAAACATCTGCACACCAACAACCCAGCAATTTGTAATTTCACATTGTTTTTGCTTGTTTTTGTCAATTCAAATAAAACAATGTATGCATTTGAAAATTTGTGATAGAAATCTTTTTATCACCGAAAAGAGATTTATTTCATCTGAGCCAATCTCATAGACTCTTCCAGACGATGCTTGATTTGTGGGTGCACTTGGTTGATCATAAGTAATACAGAGACTCCGAGAATAACAGCTCTTAGTTGGACATCTTTTTGGGTTGATCTGCAAAAGTACTCGAGGCTCAGAAATGATTCTTCTGCTTTTCTGGTAGTACTTACGTGAATTTGACCACTAAAGTTGCTCCTTTGACAACTAACTTAGGGCGAACATAGCCAAGAATTGTGCCGTCAAGTCGTTTTATCCAGTACACACAATTTGTAGCTAGCAACCCAATGGCTTTTCCAATGGGATACAGCGATATAAAGACCTGCAATGTTTTACTTTTTAAAAGTCATTTCTATGCAAACGCGATGTAATTTCGATCACAATTAATATTCTCTCTGACGTAAAAGTAGGTAAGACACAATTTTATGGGCTGTAGGTGAAAACATCCTTCAAATCATGCAAAATTACCCCCCCCCCTCAAAATGTGTAAATAGCTCCTAAAATTTATTGTTCTCATCGTTTTCTTGAACATTAAAAAAAAATTTTGAACAGAAAGTAGCCCTGCGATTCTTTTCCCCACTTTTACATATGACATTGAGCCAGTAAACAGCTTATCAGAAACCATAATAGTAGAGCTACATGCTCACTTAAAAAATTAAAGATGTTATAAAAAACCACGAGACCAACGAGTTTTAAAGATTCCAGTGGGATTTACATAATTTGGGGATGTTTTTGAAACTTTAGCCAAATTTTATAAGGGTCTGATCCTAGCATATCTAGCACATCAGGCTAAATTTAGGTGTGCAGTCGAACCCTTTATTAACATGAACCACACCCCAGCTCAGTCCGTCAGTCTTTTGACCTAATTTTTGGAGTCTGTCAAAATTTTGTCATCCGGTTCACCTGCGAGAAGAATCCAAGCAAAACTGTTTATGCATAACTCTGCCTTTCGGTACATTTTTTACATGTTCAGTAGAAAAAGTATGTTAAAGAACTTTTAAAGATTAAACTAGGCATGTGCCTTGGTTCTTAAAAGAAAATTTCTTTGATTGGAAAATGCTTTCCCAATTCTAAAAACATGTTTCCTTTCTAAATTACAACGGATGAAGACTGGAAAGCTCAAAAAGTGATCAAGATAAAATTTAGACACAGGAACTCCTGTCTAATTTTTTTACTTATTCTTTTTAGACAATCTTTTTGTTATTTATTTCAAAAAAGCTTATTTACCGGCTCTATCCTCAATACAGGTTCATTTGAAGGACTTCTTATGACAGTATAGTTCAAGCTGTGTGGGGTTGTTACAATCTAAACACAAATTTTTTACATTGTTAATCTTCAACTTATTTAACTACAGTCGACTCTCCCAATAACGAACCCCCTGAATAACGAACTCTCTCAATAACGAACACTTTTTTTTGTTTGGTTGGATTTTCAACAAAGTACTGATAACGGACCTTCTCATTAACGAACCCCTGAATAACGAACTCTCTCAATAACGAACACCTAGAGCCGGTCCCGACTAATAAAAAGACGCTCTATATAACGAACTTTTAAAAAATTTGCAAACAAAAAGAAGAAGAAAATTGATTTTTTTAAATTCACACCAAAAAGTTCAGTGATTTTCTTTCACTCATTTTTATTTTGTTGTTTAGCTCACCAAGTTATATTGTTGTCTTAATTATATGTTCCAGATATCGATTTTGAGCACTCTAAGTAAGAAGCGTCGCGTCATTCATCGCTACATTTTATTCGAAGATCGTGGGATGCCTTCAAGCCAGAGACGTTGTCTAGGTGCTTCAGAAAGGCGAGCTTTGTAATCAACGAACAGGTAGTGTTTTATTTTATAAAAAATACCTTATTTGTTTAAGACATTGAAGAAGTGCTAGAAGTCAAGAAAGAAGACGTTAATGAGCTCAATCAGATGTTCGAAAGGCTTGCGGCTGCAGAAGAAACGAAAGGCAATCTGATGGACTTCTTGGGTGCTGACAACGATCTGGCTACAAAACAACCGATGACTTTGGAGGAAATCGCAGAAGCAAACTTTCAAGTGGAAGTGGGAGTGCCAGAACCGGAGGAAGCTGCTGAAATAGAAGTGGAAATCGTCGAGGAACAGCCGGTCTCTGTTCTTGTTGCGCTCAACGGTTTTAAGGTCTTGCAACGCTACATGGAATCTCATGAAGTTTATCCAGCAATGCTTCGAATGTGTGACAAAATCGATGACTTGCTGGCAAAAGAACGCATGAACAAGTTGAAGCAGAATCCAATAACCAACTTTTTCCGTCCTCACAATTGATGTTTCATGTTATGATGTTGGCTCAAATGTTTTGTTCATTGGTTGAATGAAAATGATTTTGGTAAAAACTCTCCGTATAACGAACTTCTAATTTTTTTGGTTAAAGAACTCTCTCAATAACGAACTCTTCAAATAACGAACTCTCCCAATAACGAACTCCTGAGGCTGGTCTCCAGGGGTCTCGTTATTGGAGAGTCGACTGTATAACTTTTATTTATCTTTTTTTCTATTCTTTTTTGAAATAACCCCTTTTCTCTAAAATAGTCGGTATAGTATAATAGTATTTTTTGGAAATATTCATCTGTAATAGTCTTTGGCATGTGTATGTCTATGGGCCGCTACTTTTGTGTTAAGGTCCAGTTTTCCGCCAGGTTTTCCAAAACTATATTATATATCTCACCGTACACTCACTTTCTTTTAAGCATGAACACGTATAGTGGAGGTAGTGGGATGGTGAATTTTATCTTGGATTTAAAGTGGATTTTTGTGTTCAAGCTCAGTTTTAATTTACATTCACTAATAGTTACATACACGATAAAGACGCCTATATTCGCCTATTGCCCATTGTAAGCTTATCAATGTAAATAAATCTAACTTTGTACATAGTGGCTGAAGAGGGATGGAGCAGTTTGCCAAGTGAGTTGGCGGAATAATTGGGTAAGCTCACAATCATGATTGGTTTTCCAGCCATATTTTTAAGCACAATGCCTTGATCAGTGCCGATACCATGAAAATGACCATTGACCACAGTTTGCTTGCGGTTATCCTCGTTCTTGATTGAGTAGATCAGCTGGTCGGCCACTTGAGGTTTCCAGGCCGGGTTCTGACTAAAACATATTTGAATTATATAATTGAACCTGGACTACTGTTAGATTTTAAGTGTTTGATTTTTTTAAATTTTGCTCTAACTGTGTCTCGTTTTTCTTTCTCTCTGTAATATTTGTTACATTATGGTGTGGTGGCTAAATTATAGTATACCCACCCCACTCAACTATAGTATACCCACCCCAGACTCAAAGACTTATAAATTTTTATTACATTTATAATGAGCAGGGGCGTACGCAGGGGGGAGGCACGTGCCCCCCCCCGTCAGATTTTTCCGAAAACGGTGTAGGTAAAATGGCCTCGAAAATTTGAAAAACGGTGTAGATAAAATGGCCTGAAAATGGCCTGGTGCCCCCCCCGTCAGAAATTCCTGCGTACGCCACTGATAATGACACTGATATAATCATATAATAGGATGCAGATACTTCACAAAATAGCTAAATTATAGTATACTTACCCCACTCAACTATAATATACCCACCCCGGCACTTATTTACTTGGGGGGCGCATTTTTTACTAATTTGTAAATCATGTTTAAACGACTTCTAAGTAATTTTTATATGCTTAAAACGATAAAAAAGTTAATTTCGGACAGTTTGCTACATAAAAAATGGATTTTTGAAACTAAAAGAGGACTTAGATGAATATCTCCAAAAGATGGAATTTGAACATAGTTTTGTTAACTGGGACCTACCGCATAAATAACTCTGGTATGCGTGTTTTTTCATGCATCCAGAGTCACTTTCGAGTGATTTGTGTCTAAGGTATGTGGGTGTGCGCATCTCAACCCCAAGCAACCAAGCCCCCTGCGCCCCTTCGGGGGCGCAGGGGGCTTGGTTGGTTAGAGATGCGCACACCCACATACCTTAGACATAATTCCGAGCAAGACTCTTGATCAAAAATGCATTAAGCGACTCTTTTTGCCCAGCTCCAGTGACCAAAACGCGGTAGAATCCCTTAATACAAGGTGTTTTGCCTTGGTCCCCAAGGCAATAAGTCTTATTTTGGCCAAAGAATTTTTTTTCAAAAAATCTATTTTTTACGTGGAAAAGTGTCAGAAAACAACTTTTTAATCGTTTTAAGCATATAAAAATTACTTAGAAGTCGTTTAAACATGATTTACAAATGTGCAAAAAATGCGCCCCCCCCCAAGTACATAAGTTCCCCCACCCCACCGAACTATAGTATACCCACCCCACTCAACTATAGTATACCCACCCAGACTCAAAGACTTATAAATTTTTATTACATTTTCAATGAGACATATAATAGTTATCATATAATAGGATGCAGATACTTTTTTATATTTGAATTTTTACAGTTTTATAGTTTTTATAGTCGTTATAGTTGAGTGGGGTGGGTATACTATAGTTGAGTGGGGTGGGTATACTATAGTTCAGTGGGGTGGGTATCCTATACCCACCCACTCTACTTGTCAAGAACCCTTGGTGCCAAGTAATAATAATAAATTAAGGATTTTTTATCGTGGTTGAAGTGTACAAGATAGAGCTAGCGACAATAAACAAAATCGTGGACGACTTCCCAAAAAGAATAAATGCTTGCATCGTGTTGTTGTAAGTGAAGGGAAATATGTTGAGCAAATGTTTTTTTTTGTAGAAATTAGTTTGTATACTAATCTAGATAGCCCGACAGTAAAACTGAATTAAAAAAGTTTTTATATATAAAGACAAAAAAAACTAACATATGTTCATTGGTCAGCTTGATTGATAGCTTATCCGTGCTATTCAAAATAGAGCACTCTGGGAATTCATGGAAAATAGGCAAATCAGCAGCTGCTTTATGCACTGCCTTTGCAATTCCTTGGCGGACTTGACCAAAAAAGTCCATTCAAAGATACTTTATACCGAAATTCGGAGCGAAAAAGCAATGTTGTGGCCAATGTAGGTGGGAAAAAAGTTGAATGTGGTGAATGTAAAGGGCGATTATTTATTGATTGAAGGTGAGTGTGGGAAGAAAAGAAAAAAGACGGCTGGCAAGAGGGGAAATTGTTCTCTTGCTGGCAGTGATCAACCGGTTCTGACCCCGCTGTTTTGCCTCGCTTCTCTAATTTTGTTTTCGTATGTGATTTGTGAGAATGTCAAAGGGCATGTCAATTGACAGTAAAAAATGTAAAGTTATTAGCTTGTCCGGAAATTTTGTAGATTTAAATTATTTTTCAATTAGCTCAATCTGTAGGCTGAATAGAAAAATCTCAACAAGTGGTGGCAAATGTTCGTTATCTGGTCATCTAAAAAAATTTGTGACTAAAGTTTAAATTTTTTTCAATAGGGACCGAGGCGAGCTACCTTATCAGTGCTAGGAATTTTTTAAATCCATTCCTACTCGTGCTTTATAACACTATTTTCGTTCTCGCACTTTGTACTAACACTTCTTATTCAATATTTTCGGCTCATTTTATAATCCTTCTCGTACGAGCTGAAAAGTTTCGACCGGAGTACATTTTAGGCCACGAAAATGTTTGAAAGCGTGTTTTTATAATTATCGGAGCTGGGCGAAAAAGAGTCCCATATGCATTTTTGATCCAGAGTCTTACTTGGAATAATTTCGGAGGTAACTGAGTTTGCGCATCTTTAACTCTCAAGATGTGTTCTAAAGCCCCCAAGCCACCGAAGGATCGTCTCCTAAATCGAGAAGTCAAATTTAGGCCGTTTTTTAATGAAAATAGCTTTCCGCGCCCTAAAAATACGTTTTTATCGTTTTCATAACTCTGTGCCTAAAGTTGAGGCTAAAGTTGTCTTGGAAGTGGTTTAAACTGCTTTTCTGGAGCATTGATAAAGTATAAGTTAGCCTGATTTTTTCTTATTCGCAGGTGTATTCGTACTTTGTTCGCAATTAAAGTTCGTAATTACTTTTACACAGTTTTTCATAAATCCAGTATCTATCCAGAAAACCAAGTAAAGATAATAATTTATCCTAATTATAATTGAAGTTGCATGCTTTGTCTTTAGGAATATATTTTTATTGTTAACCAAGTGTACACTGAAGCCGATACACTCTACTACTTTGAATGAATATATGTTATTTTTGACTAATTGTTTATTCTTAAACAAATACTAATTTCTTGAATAAATATAATTTCTTAAGCTTTTCAAGCAAGTATTCTCGGTATGTGCGAATTAGTAACAGCATAATTATTCCATTGGCTGCGGTGTGCAAACTAGAGAGTATAAAGGCAGCAAAACTAATAACTGAAAATGACAAAAATTATGATTTGAATGGGTACCGATTTTTTAGGGTATGGTCTTTTATTTTTTTGTGGCTTTTAATAAGGTGCTTGAAAGCGATTCTCAACCTTCAGTCCATCTCTTGTTTTGTAAAATTCATAAAGTTCGTTTGATTGGATTAAATTTTAACTTACCTTGAACACCTTTTTTTGTACTGTTAACAAGAATGAGTATTAACGAAATCACAATCATTAAACCAGGAATAGCCACCTGAAACCCAAGTGCAATGCTCAATGATCTTTGCAGACGAAAAGTTTTAATTGATTTCTGAACTTTTTCTTGCTGCAAGTAATAAAGTATCCAAAATACCACAAATACAAAAATAAATGTTATTAGCAGCAGTTGAATACAGCAAACAGCAAAGTAAATGTAAACTTTAAAATCACTGGCGAAAATAAAACAGGAATGAGATGTAAAAAAGTCTAATAATTCAGGGTAGTTCTAAAATAGAATCACTCTAATACGGGGTTCGATATCGTCCTTTTTAAAAAGATTTATTCTTTTCTGGGACCTAAAATCTTTTTATTTTTGAAGTTTTTAGTCAAAATCTTTTTCTGCTCAAAAATAGCAATAAGCACTGGATAAAATGACCCTTTTTCTTCAAAAATGTTCAAAATGTCCTTTCTACCCAGATGTCCTTTTTCGAAATTTTTTATTTCGAACCCTGCTCTAATAGATCTTACTTTTCGACTGCTTTTTTGTATATGAGTTTACATAATAGCATTTGAACTTTTATTTCAACCAAAATTTTGGCAAACGGCATCCTTTAAAAAAAAACTTTGGCCGGTCCCTTAAAAGTTGTTATAGAGAGCGTTGAGTGTGTTTTCACATATTACATGGACAACCCATATGTGCCCATTTTAGCATTGAACAAAAAGTGACTAAGGCAAACAGACTGGATTGTTGCATAAAGCCACCTTTTCGAAATAAGAATATGCTCAGTTTTATAAACTACCGTTTTAATATAATGTGTAGCCGTCTGGTTAGTGACAGTTGTTAAATAAGTTGTTACAATAGCAGGTGTCACGTAAAAAAGTTGAAGGAATACCATTCCCGAAAAAGCCCACTTTTTTCTAACCACACTAGCTTTGCCGTAGATTGTGGCTAAACGATATAGCAAGGCTAAAAGCAATGATATTCCAGTCATTGAAATTAACTGCATGTATATAACCTACAATTTTGAAAATAAGCTAAAAATTTTAAACTTCTATTATCTTACCAAACTTAAAAATGGTGATATATTGTAGAAACTGAAGAAATTACTTATTGGCTGAAAAATAAAAAAATAAATTAAAAATGGCTCAAATTGAATTTCGCCCTCAAAAGTCTGAATTTCACCAGCAAATTATTTTTTTTCACCAGCAAATTCAAATTTCAATCAAAATACTGAATTTCACCAGCAAATTTCTGAATTTCACCAGCAAATTACTTAATTTCGCCACCATAATTCAATTCATCAACACTAATTCATCAACACACGAATTCATCAACACACGAATTCATCAACAAAATCCAAGTTTATTTGTCTTGACACGAAGCTCTTGACCCGAAGGCAAACATTATCTTTTCTTATCTAAAATGGGTTTTTAAAGGATTAGTAATCCTCAGGGTAGGTAGTATGGTACCGCCCAATTTTCCGCCGACAAATTTTACGCCGCCATAATTCTATCTCTGTTTTTACACCATTTTTCTAGTCTAGGCATTCGTTTTCGCTGGTGAAAAATTCGCACCTGGCACCCACTTATTGCTTTATTTAAATCTGTAATCACCTCTGTTGGCTTTTAGAGCTTCTTCTGTTCCCGAGCATCAGGATGATCAAGTCGAATTGGTGAATGCTCAAGTTACAGTCAGACAGAATACGGCCAAGAAGTCAGCCTCTCATTTCGTTCCATTGTCTTTGGTGAAGCAGCGTCAAAGCAGCCTTTCCATACCAAGCCAGAGTAGGAAGAAGAAGAACCTGGGTATGTCCCATTTTTGTGATGGCAAAAACTTCTCAGGAACTTTCGCGGCGTTGAAAGAATATTGAATTCCAGATTCCGCGCACTCCTTTTTCGAGATAATTTCAAAGCATTATGGTGGATATCTTCTGGATGTGCATTTTCAATCGAAAGCAATGTATTCTTTTTAGGTATTTTTTTATCGAACATGTTAAATGGGCTACTTAGATATTTCAAGCATTTTCTTTTGGCAATTTTCGGTCGAGGAGGTCTTTGCAGGCATACGAGTCTAAGTGATCAATATTATTTTTAGGATCTGGCTGAATGTTATCTAACTGCGCTGTTCGAGGATGCAAATATGATTGCGCCTCATGCCAAGAGGAGTACTATCCTGCCCTCGGACATTAGGCTGGCTCGCCGGATTCGAGGAGAAACGAAGACGGTTGTCGGAAATTTCAGAATCAAGTCGCGAGATGTATTCCTTTTTACCCTGTTTTACGATTATGTTCCTCAATAAAAAGTTTAATTTACGATCGCTTTTGGAGTATTTTTCTTCGTTCATTGGTCTCTGGTTGCGCCCCTTAACTCAAGTCGCACAGACGTATTTAGGCACGCATTTGGCCTCTCTTATGTGCCCGCAGTAACTTTTGACTCTCATTGTTTGCCATCTTTGGAAATTACACACACATTTTTTATTTATTGATTTTAGCGAGTTAAAATATAGATCATCACCGTCTCCCTGCATAGTAAACCGGCATCTTTTAGAAACCGGTTAGGGGTGTAAATATATCGGTGTTGGTGGTAGTAAGCAGGTGATGCAATATTAGCTCATTCACCGGCTGTGACTTAGACTGATACTATTTTGGCTATGTGAACACATTTTAGTCGCAATCTAAGTCGCAGTCTGTGAACGAGACATTAGACCACTTTCTGAAGTGGATCAGACCATGTTTAGAGGTGGACCGCTGTTTAGTGCCTAGATGCAGTCTAACTTAAGTATAAGAACATGCCGATATAACAGATTGGTCCGGTCCCTACAGGGTGTCTCAAAGTTACGTTAAAATTTTCAAACTCAATATTTTTGTTCGAATTTCAGTTTTTCTTTTTTGTTTACTTGTTTGATACGCTTGTTTTTTTGCTCGTTTTCTCACTTGCGTCCCATTTGCTTGATGGTCTTCGAGTTTATCTATTAAATTTAAGGTGCGTTATCGTTTCATCCTTTTTTTCAAATGAAAAAAAAGGACGAAACGTTTCGTGCTTTTTTTCATTCTAAGATTGCCTTGGTCCCCCTGTTCTTTTTTTTTGCAAAATTTTCAGATTGTGTCTGAACCACCCCACACCACGCAAAACCACCCCAAACCACCTAGAACACCCAAAACCACCCCAAACCACCTAGAACACCCAAAACCAACCACCTAAAACACCCAAAACCACCCCAAACCACCCAAAACCACCCAAATTCACCAAAACTACCCGAATTCACCCAAAACTACCCAAACACTTCGAGCCACCGGGAAACCCCAGGTGTTGGTACTCAGGTAATGGTCCTCAGGCAGCTCAAGGCAGCTCTTCCTGGGTGGTGCTACTTCGGTGGTGGTACTCATGTAGTGGTATCCTAGGGCGTTAATCGAATTGATCCACACCGAATCGGTTCACACACAAATCGGTCTACACTTTTCAAATTCGTGCATTTCGAAAATTTTTGCGGGGCTTAATTTTTCAGTCTCAACCAACCAAACCAAGTGGTCGACCACTTGGAACAAAATTTTTTTCCTTTCTAGGGTCACGGGCTTATGATTACTGGTACTGATTACGGCCAATGATATCACTGCGCGTGGGGGGGGGGGGGTGGTGATTCTATACTGCAACCACAAGAGTTTGTGCCTGGTCATTTTCTAGTCAGAATTTTGAAAATTTTGGAGGGAATTCAAGTTTTTTAGTCTGAACCAACCAAACCAAGTGGTCGTCCACTTGGATCAAAAAAAATTTCACGTTTTTCATATTCCAAAACCTGTTTTCTGGACTGATTCGGGCCCGCTGAAGATGGTTTGATAGTGGTAAAATGCCGCTTTCTCGGGTATTTTTTGAGTATTGGGCAATAATTGGTTTTACCAAAATCAATTATTGCCCAAAACTCAAAAAATACCCGAGAAAACGGCATTTTACCTTTATCAAACCATCTTCAGCGGGCTCGAATCAGTCCAGAAATCAGGTTTTGGAATATGAAAAACGTAAAAAAAATTTGATCCACGTGGACGACCACTTGGTTACATTGATTCAGACTGAAATTTTCAATTCCCGCAAAACTTTTATTTGGAGTAGTTTCGGATGGTTTCGGGTGGTTTTGGTTGGCTTTGGGTGTGTTGGGTGCTTTGGCCATTTTTGGATGTTTTGGGTGGCTTGAGGTGGTTTTGAGTGGTTTGGGTGGTTCGGACACAATCTAAAAATTTTCTAAAAAACAACAGGGGGACCAAGGCAATCTTAGAATGAAAAAAAGGACGAAACGTTTCGTCCTTTTTTTTTCATTTGAAAAAAAGAGAATTTCTATCAATTTGGCAGATATTGCTGCAGTCAAGGGAGGGAACTACGCGCCGATTTCGTCCTTCTTCGTCATCAAGGTCTTAGATTCGCGCGAATTGGGCAGCTATTCGGAGTGGCAAGGCAAACAATCAGCAATGTGGTTCGTCGATCGGAAAAAACTGGTGCCGCCAAAAATCTATTGTAGTTATCTTTCTCTGTTGTCATGTTCGCTGTTATTATTTATGACTTCGTGTGAGAGATGTGTTTAGTAGTGAATAAATATTTCTGCTTCCGTCTTATAGGCGCTATATTATGAACGTTTCTGGGGCTTGCCCCCCGAAAATCCGGAAACGGGTCGCTACGGTGTTATGATGCCCGATTTTTTCTTAAATGTTAACGTAATTTTGACACACCCTGCAGAGGTGCTCTTTCATACAAAATCTGCTATAATTGTCACCACCACCAGACGACCATCACCTTGGTACTACCACCCAGGGGTACGTGACGTTTCGTCCCAAAACCGTTTCGTCCCAAAGCCGTTTCGTCCCAATCCGTTTCGTCCCAAGCCGTTTCGTCCCAAGCCGTTTCGTCCCAATTTATTTCATCTCTGATCGCACAATAATTTACGCACACGGAAATCCGTTACTTTTAACCGTCCCCGTAAGGGATGTCGAACCTTTATTTGTTTCAAATTTGCATAGAACCTTAAAGCTACGGTCACATAATCTTAAAATCGCGCACCCATACCCAGACTCACACTTGTGTTCACAATTAAATTTGAATTAGTCAAGAGTGACGAGTGGGGTGTGGGAGTGGGATTTGAGTGTTCACATATAGAGTGTGGGTGCGGTGTGGGAGCGGGTCTGAGCGCCATTCTGAACGTGCCTTAATTTGTTTTAAATTTGCAATCAAAACATTTATCTATTCAAACCACCCATCTGATCATTACCACATTCAAAACCTTTTTTATTGAACGACATAACACTTGAACAAACAACAAAAATCAATCTTCCACTTCAAAATTGTTAGCAATCCCCTTTAAGAATTCTTCTGTGCTCCGTCTCTCGTAGTCTTGCACAATATAGAGAATCCGACGATCGGCTTCTACGTATTTCATTCGCTTTCCTTTTGGACGTTTCCCTGCTTGCCATTGGATGTACTTCTGATCACGACCTTGCTGAACCACTCGAAGAGCATTGATAAATTTCCACAGCCCGGATGGCAGACGTCCAGCTCCACTTGAAGTCTGTGATTGGCGGCTTCAGCAAAATAGCTGGCTATTTTTCGGGGAAACGTGCCTTTTTAGAAGCGCGTAAATTATTGTGCGTTTAGGGATAAAATAAATTGGGACGAAACGGCCTTGGGACGAAACGGCTTGGGACGAAACGGCTTGGGACGAAACGGCTTGGGACGAAACGGATTGGGACGAAACGGCTTTGGGACGAAACGGTTTTGGGACGAAATGTCCGTGTCCCCCACCCAGGCGCCACCACTTGGATAACACCATCTGGGTACTCCTCACCTAAGTTCGACCCAGTATTTTGCTATTACTAAATTTTATTTAAAATGTTCTGATTATTGGAAAAATCAGATTATGGAAGTCGAGAAAAATGCACACCAAATGGACGATCAAAATATTCTGTGTAGCGAAGGTAAATCAAGAATAATGTCGATGGGTCTGAACCATTGATAGTGGATCTGGACCATTTAAAATGGATTAGGATCACTGAGGGTGAATCTGGACCATTGAGGGTGAATCAGGTAACACCATGTGGTTTCAGTATTTCTTTTCCCTCCTATATTGGATGGGACCGATAAGCTGCATGTAGTAGTTCATGACTTTGGTTAGGTTTGCACTCATAGACTAAAGTCTGATGTTAAAACGGAAATTGAATTATGGCGGCGGAAAATTGACCGGTATAATACTACCTACCCTGAGGATTACTAAACCTTTAAAACCCATTTTAGATAAGAAAAGATAATGTTTGCCTTCGGGTCAAGAGCTTCGTGTCAAGACAAATAAACTTGGATTTTGTTGATGAATTCGTGTGTTGATGAATTAGTGTTGATGAATTCGATGTTGATGAATTCGGTGTTGATGAATTCACTTGACGCCAGGTTAGGGGCGTGGTTGGGGTTTGGAATCTTTTCGGAACCTCAAGTACGACACCTTGACTTTCTTTTAAGCAGAAACACGTGTAATTAAAGTGGCTTCTAAAAAATTTTCCTCGCCCTCCAAATTGGAAATGGTGGATTTTAGTCTGGATTTAAGGTGAATTTTTGTGTTAAAGCCCACTTTTCTGCCAAGATGTACTGTTGATACATGAACCACTAATGTTCCCGAACCACAGGAATAGCGCCCGAACCACTAAAGTTTCCGAACGGCATAGGCGCCGATAGACGCCTATAAAAAGGATTGGCCAACATATCGTTGCGTGGAACGCCGGAGTGTGAAGTCAAGGCCCTTTTCGTACGTTTACCACAAAACGCTAGCATTTGATTAAAGAAGCCTGTTCTTTTCAGAAATACAAGCAGTACAAGTCCTCATAGCCTAGCTTCAGATTCGCTGTCTACGCCTGCCATTCATCAACTATATCAGCACACTAATTTAATATTTTTGTACCATAATTTTTTTTGTCAAAATATTTTTTCCGTTCTAAAATAACCACAAGCACTGAATAAATGAAATTTTTTTCAAAAAGTTTTCAAAGTAGTCCAGATGTACTGTTTTTTATATGTATATTTTCTGGAAAAAAACTTTGAGTTCGTTGACAAAAACCCTCCATAAAAAGGTTTGAATATATTTGTATAATTCACCAACTCCTCCCTCTTTACGCAGAGTGGTCAGGTGGAAGGTTTATTTTCTTCTTTTTCGACCGCGTTATCAAGAGAAAACCGCGTGTTTTTTACTGAATTTTATAATTTAGAATACAAAACTTCAGAAAAAATACCCCTAAAGAACATCCACCATATGATGAAATAAGAGGTAACGGCATCATTAAAACTGTAGTGTACATGTCACTAAAGTAAGAGCACAGCTGAAAAACAGCTTTTATAGATATTTACACAAAAAAAATTATATGGTGTGCTGCAATCCCGAAAAAAATATGTTCTTGGTTTTCCTGTCGCTTTTCGGGTTTTAAAGACCTCAGCAAGGACGAAAATTTAGCAAGAGAAGAACTGACTGTATGAGCCGAACGAGGCAAATCTTACATACCTGTTAAAATACAGCAATATTTAGAAGAAAGTTTTTGTAAATTTTCATCGCCTTATCTGTGTGTTTCATTAAAACCAACAAGACAACTATTGTAACCAAAGTGTTTAGCACAAAGTTAATTCGCAATAAAATAAAGTAGACATAATAATTAGAATTTTCAATATCAACCCCATGTCTTTCAAGCTCTACAAAAAATGTTATCTTCTTTTCTTCTGATAACCACCTACTACCGTAAATGTTCTAAGAAGGTCTGTATCTCAGAGCGGGGTCAACATTTTGCAAATCTGTTTATTCCATTTTCTTAACTCTCGCGAGCTCTACGGATTCCATTTTCGAATTTAGGTTGAGCACCCGAAAATCTCGACATCGACCTCTAATTATTTCGATCTTTGGGGGATCGAAAAATAGAGCCCTCGGGAACTCTATTAGAACATTTACGGTATTTAAGTTCCAGTAGCGTCGTAATGTATTCCAGTATCGTATAAATTTCAATATTTTTTCCAGTAAGATGGCACAATAAGATGGCACAGTGGATAAAAATATTCTGCTTTGAACCAGTCGATGTTTTGACTCTTCCTCAGTTCACGACACTTTTAATCACATCATGAAGTCCAGTTTAGGGTTATTTTAAAGCTCAGATATGCTGCTTCACTTAAAAATTACGGGAACTCCAAATATCTGAGCTTTTAAAGGGGCATGCCCACGCCAATAAGAGGTGGTGCCGGGAATTCAAATATTTTTCCTAATCATTGAACTTCTGTACGAATTTTTCAACTTGGTTTCTAACAAAACAAGCCCTAGAATTTAATTTTAGGTGTACATTTGTTAGAAACCAAGTTGAAAAAGCCGTAGAGAAGTTCAATGATTCGGAAAATTTTTTGAATTCCCGGGCACCACCTCTTATTAGCGTGGGCATGCCCTTTAAATGACCCTAACTTAACTTTATCTTGTAACAAAAAGAATGTCGTGCGCCAAGGAAGAATCGAACCATCGTTAAAGCAGAATACGCAAAACACTCCATTGCGGCATGCTATAAAGAAATTTATAGTTACAGAAGTTGCCCGCCGTCTTTAAGGAATTGTTGAAGGAACTGTTTAAACCTCCATCACCTAATAAGACAGCTTAGAGACTCGACTTCCTTTTATTACATTGGCTAAGTATATTAAATTGCCTAAGTATTGCCTAATTAAATTGCCTTTCACTAACTAAATTATCCTATATACTAAAAGAGAGTTTGTGTCCGTCCGTCCGATTTTGTCTCAAAAATGTCTCAAAATTGTCGTTTGAAAGTTGGTCTCGAGAGGAGTCTTTTAAAGCGAGAGTATTGTGATAAGCTCATTATTATTTCTTGATCATGTTGAGCAGTTGGCTCTCTGAGATAATTTCGTGCTCGAGTCTCATGTTTCTCATGGTTGTTTTGTGAATCATCCAAATACTTGGATTAAATTCTTATTTTCTGAAGAAATTTTTGTGCTCCAGCCTTTTCAAATACTCTTGAGAATTTCTTGATTCAAATATGATTCATACTACAGTCCAAGTGCTCAATAATGGTAAATACTTGAAGTGCTTGGACTGTACTGTGGTTCATGGTTGTATCTCAAATTGAAGAATGAATAAGTCAAGATATTTAAGGGTAAGACTGTGATTCATGATGCGGTCTCATTGTTGTTTCATTTTTTCTTAATTTTTACTCAATCATGTTTTGTTTTTGTGAATTGTATTCGACCTTGACTCAAGTATGAATCACGGTACATTCCAGCTTCCTCAATAATGGTAAATACTTGAAGGGTTGGGCTGTGCGGTGATTTACGCTTGCCTATCAAAGTGAAATGTAACCAAGTAGAGTACTTGAGAAAAAGCGTGACTTCAAGCATGCTATCGTGGATCATATTAAACCTTCATGATAACCTCTTCTCATGTTACATGGTCATGTTTCACATGTCGTGGTCATGTCTTCGTATCATAGTTATGTTTTAACAATATCTCTCACAGTCCTGTCTCATATGACTTGGTCATGGCTCATTTCTGATGTTGTGTCACGTGTCATTCTTTTGATGATTCGGCTTTCTGCTTAAAGCAAGTTGTGATCATTATTTATTCGTATAATTTGCAGGTGCTCATGTCAGGAGTCGTCTATTCTCACTATTCAAGCGTTCGAAACGATGGCTGCTTTTGGTCTCTGGTTGTAGCAAGCTTTCCTGTTGAATGCCTCAAGAATAAAGTTCACTAAATCACAGTAATGTCATTGCCTGTATTTGTTTGTCAATAAAGTTTGGTGGTTTTCGCAATGTGTGGTTCCATGTATGGTCTTTCGTGTGCGGTATTGTAATACAGATGCGTCGTGTCCATGCATTGTTACTTGCTTTATCTGTTTAATTGAAGGGAGTTGGTTGACTTCGAGATGTGAATTCCCTGAGCGGTTTCGTGTTTCATTTGCGCATTTGTAGCATCGTAAGCATTCAGCTTGCTAACACGGTTAAATCACGTTTTCTCTACCTCTACTAGAGAAGTATTTGTATGCTTGTCCGCGCGTTTTTTTTAAAATAGTGTCTCAAAATTGTCGGTCTCGAGAGTAGTCTTTTGACACAAAACGAAAGCTTTTGTGAATTTTGCAAAAGGAAAAAGACGCTTTGTCAGCTGTGTGAAAAGTGGTTAAGTAATTGAGAGTGATATTAATCAATTTATTTTTAAAAGTAAAAATGCTCGAAGACGCTACGAGCAAGCACGAATAGATAAACCACTGTCTAAATGTTTTTCTATTTTTTCTAAAGGAAATATGAGCAGTTGACTCTTTCGAAAAATCTTCATGATTGAATTCATGTATTACTTCTGAGTTTGTAAATCATCCAAGAATCCGAATGAAACTCCGAATCAATAAGTCAGTAAGACTCTTATTTTTTCTCGACTTATTATGAATCATCTAAATACTTAGAGTGAATTTAAATTTCGGATTGAATCTTTTGAACTTGAGTCTTTCGATTTTTTTTGGAAAATTTCTTAACTCAAGTATGGATCATAGTTCAGTCCAAGTGCTTCAATAATGGTAAATACTCAAATTGCTTAGACTATACTGTGATCCATGGTTGTGTCTCAAATATGCAAAAAAACGTCTCAAATATACGTCTGTATTGTCTGTGTGTCGTGAATGTGGAGCGTATAATGTGAGATGTCACGTGTCTCCTATGTCGCGTCGTACATGTTCTTCTATATGTCTCATGTTCAATGTCTTTTGTGTCATGATCATGTAGCATGTATAAAATGAGAACTAAATGGCTTCTGTATACTAAATCCTACCCGAGAATCATTTAAGAATCATTAATTTTTTTTTGTAATCTTATATACGAAAAAAGAGTTGTCTGTATGTCAGTCATCGCAAAATTTTGAATGCCACAAAATGTTTTGTCTCGAGATAAGAATAAAAAGTAATTCTTCTTTCTCGAGTCTTTGGTAGCGAGAGTCGTTATTAGTACTTTTTTAAGTGTGATGAGATGTCGGCTCTCTCAAATTAAGTTTGTGGTCGAGACTCAGTGAGACGGTCATGCTTTTTTCTCGAATTTTTGTAAATCATCCAAGTACTTGGATTGAGTTTCAATATTGGATTGAATATTTTGAACTCGAGTCTTTTAATTTTTTTGAAATTGTCTTAACTTTAGTATGAATCATAGTTTCTGTGTCGTGTGTAGTATGTTCGTATCTTACGCTATATTTGCTCATTTTTGGATCAAAGGAAATTTATTAATTATGCCTTGAGAATATGTTTGAAATTGAATCTTTTCGCGAGTCTTCTTCATGGAGAATTTTCGTGGTATTCTCATTATCGCTTCTTGAGTATCTGGAGCAGTTTAGAAGACGCTGTTACAAGTTTCACCACAGGAAAAAAGACAAACGCATTTTTAAATCATGCACAACATAAATACGCCTTTATCAATACCCACACACACGTCTTGAAAAGTTAGCAAATGGAGTAATTCTGAGAGTCTCGGAAAGGATTTCATAGCTCACGGCTCATGTCTCGGTTATGTGTGTTTATGAATCCCGTGACACAAAAAGACGCTTTTATGAATGTCACCATAGAGTACAAAGCGAACGCTTTTGTGAATCTCGCGCCAGAAATAGATGCTTTGTCAGCTGTGTGAAGAGTGGATAAGTAATTGAGAGTGACGGTATGTGATTTTAGTTATCTCACATTTGATTTCATAGATCTTAAGATCTTAAAATTTTTTTGAAGGTGAAATAATCGAAAAGTGAATTAAAAATTCTACGGAAATATTAGCAAGAAATAAATCGAAAAATGCTACGGAAATATCAGCGAAAAATATATCGACAAAAGGTGCAGAAATATTAGCGGAAAATAGATCGAAAAATAATTCGGGAGAGTCGGCGGAAAATAAAACCCGCCCGTAGGGCGGGCAAGCTCTAGTTTTGATTAAATTCACTCTGCCAGCAATTCATTTATTATTAATAAGCTAGTCCCATAACAAGAAATTTTATTGTAAGCGTCCTTTATATACGTCTTTAGTTTCCATACATAGATCAGTCAATATCAGGTGTTAAGCAAGTTTTCTGTGTACCTTTCAGCTTCTAAAGACATTATTATTGAGTGCCATGTCGCTGATTTTTCAAAAAGAAAGCCAGACACAGTTATAATTTAGGGCGAAGTATACGATTAGGGAAAAAGTTTGCTCTTCATTACTTTGTTTTTCACGCTAAGAATTTACTAAATAGTTTTATCTCTGACAACAGTAAATGCATGCCAGCAAGTAATTGTTTTTAAATACTCTGTGGTTCTGGCAATTTGAATTATCTTGTCAGCGATTTGATCAAAAAACTACACGATCTGCAGAAAGTGTGTATGAGCAGAGCAGGAAAATGATAAAAAAATAAAGAATAACTATTACCTTTATTGTTATATTGCCTTTTAGGCGCTACTCGGTTTTACCCCGCTAGAAAAAATACCATTCCACATGGTGATCACATTTAAAAAGTAACAAATTTTAATTATCATGACGTAAAAAAATATTTTTAATGCCGACCTTCTATTTGATTTTTAGAGCAATGATAGATTAGTTTTATTGACGGTAAACTCTCTCTTTCTCTTTAAAGTGTCTCTAGTTTGATTAACCTCAGTATAACGATTAGTATTTTTTTTGTAAAGGAGCCTCTATATAATGATCACTCTCTATAACGATCAACTAGGGTCGGTTACGAGGGTAATCATTATAGAAAACCTTATTGAAAAGCTTTCAAATAAATTTTTAAATTAAATTGAAATTCTAAAATATTAATCTACTAAAAGTTCCCAATATTTGCGATAAAAAAGTGTTGCGCGAGCGTTCAAACAAAAGAAATTCTCACTGCCAGCACACGGAGATGGTTCTTTAATGGTTTTTCAACTTATAGATCACTCGCATACCGAATCATGCTGAAATTCGTTTCTTTACAAATAAAATTTTTAACAAAATTAAAAATTCTCTGTGTTTGAGCATCTAAAACGGGTATAAAACATGTTTCTAGGGCGTACACCCAATTCATCGTACGGACAATTCATCATATGGACATTTTCAACTTCCTCAACTCCTCCTCTAAGTTTACTCTAATTATACTTCAGTAATAACGTACACTTTTTCCTAAATATTTTAATAATAAGTTTAAATAGCTTGCCGACATCTACATAGCATTAATTCAATATTATTAGTTTATTCCCGCACAATATGGAACAAGATGCAATAAGATAGGCTGTTTTCTCATTTTTGGATCGGCCCATTAACTTCATAAATAATGCAAAGGAATTGTACAAACACCCAAAATACAGACTTTAAGAAGCACAGGCGGCTCTTTTATTGTCTGTATTGCCCTCAAATAAGATTTAGTCTTCCTTATATTTTGACCAACTTATTTTAGCTTTCAGATATTTACGGCTGCTTCTAAAAATCAAGTAACCTAGATAAAACTGCCACTTATGGGCAAGTTCCCTCAATCGAGTTTGGCTAGACCACTTTTTGTTTCGATTGATGGCTTCTTGACCAACAGTGTTAGACACTATAATATATTTGGATTTATTTTAACTACGATATCAAAATATACTTTTTCAAAATGGTTTTTTTTGGGACCCAAAATCTTTTTCATTTTCGAGGTTTAACATCAAAATTTTTTTCGGTGCTCAAAAATCAATAAGCACTATATAAATGGCATTTTTCGACGAAAAACAACCAAATTATACTTTTTTCGGCATAGTTTGAGTTTGCAGCCCTGATTTCAACCCATTTTTGCACGCACCGATTTTCGGTCAAAAATAGGGAAGGCGAGGATGTGGCAAGAAAAAGGTCAAAATTTTTACTTTTTTCTCGAAAAAACGCCAAATACTTTTTTGCAACGTATAATTTTTTTAATATGTTTCAAGGCATAAAATATCAAAAAAATGTTCTATGTCATTTTCGATAATTGGGATCGGATAAATTGGCAATGGAGTTTGTTAAGTTAAGTTAGCAGCCTCTGGCCAAGTTCTTGCCTCTAGTGACTGTGAATGGACATTGTACAAGAGTGACGTTAATTTTGTTGACTCTCTTCGTCTGCAAATGAAGCAACCCGGATGAATGGTGATGATATTAAAAGATGAGGCAAAAAGTCTAAATTTAGCTGCTGTTGTTATATTTAAAGGTTCTCTTCACACGTCATTTTCTGTTGGCTCAAATATTTTTTCTGCAAATAAAAAGATACACTTTAATTATTTAATAATAAAGGACATTATTTAACAATGTCCAATTCCATCTATCTTCCTTGCGTTCCTTCTAAGAGCGCCAGCGACCTAAAAATTGGAATGTAGAATATGCTGTGATAGAGACTATTGTTTTATCATAAAATCTTTCTGCTCTAAATTAGTTTCACTTTCAGCAAAGCGAAACATACGAATTAAACCTTAAAGTATTTGTCTATTCTCAAAATTATAGAACCAGCTAATCTTGTCGTCAACCAGCATAGGCGTAGCCAGGATTTTCTGACGGAGGGTGGAGGCTAAATAGATTGAACTTCCTGACGGGGGTGGCTAAAATTTCAAAAAGCTGAACAAGACTGAAAAAGCCAAAAGGCTAAAAAAATCCTGACGGGCTTGGGGCTATGGCCCTGCTAGCAGCAACCCAGACAAGACAGCATCGGTGCTGGATCCAATTTTCAGCAGCAAAAAATGAAAACTTTAGACTACCACCGAAAAACAAGTTTCAACCATGTTTGAACCAGCGTTTAAAAAAGATTATTCTGCTCGTTTTTGAGCTAAGCATTATAGTCATTTTTTGTCAGCTGGCAATAAAAACATTTCGGCACCGGTTATAGCGCAGGTAACGACTGAAAAGTGTACATGTTCAACATTTTGGCACCGGGCCACACCAGCTCGGATAGGCGCTGCATAAATCTCTGTTTTTGTGTTTGTTTTAAGATGTTTGAGGACCACAGTCAAGTTTCGCTAATCCGGCACCCCGAGCTTAGTTTGGTTGGCCGCCGATGCAAACCCTTAATGTTCACCCTCGACAATCCGGCACTCCGGCACTCTCGCTAATCCGCCACTCAAACGCTGAACACTCCCGATCAACTAACCCTCAGTAATCCGGCAGTCGTATTAAATAAATTAATTAACAAGCATTTGTATCAATATTTGTTTCAATGGTTTCAATTGGAAGACTTTTTTTACAAAGAACAGCTTAAGAAAGAACCACAGAGTGAATTGGCAGATTTTTTTAATGATTCAATGGGATTTTCGATTGTTAAATTTCGTCTGAAATATCAGGTTGTCCGAAAGTTCGCGACCACTAAACGTATTTGTCTTTGGTTTTTGGAAATTTGTTCAAACCTTTTTTATTAAATGATAACGATGCGTTACCAAATTATTTATCCAAAGAATAGTTTTATTTGTGTTCTATAATTAAATCCCATCTAAGTGAATTTGCTAAAAAAGAAACCAGGACTCGGTAGAATACACCAATATAGATGGTGTTTCAAGATATTCGCCGGTTTTAAAATGGGCATAACTTTTTTTATAGGCCGTTTTCCGAAATTCTGTTTGCACAGATCAATTTCTCTTGACGGGCAATTTTGTTTAGTGTATAATGTCAAAAACACAATTTTTGTTGGGTCCCTCTGTGGTTCGAGATTTAGCCATCCAGAAGCACCCATAGATCAGGACCAAAACGACAAAGGGGACCAAGCAAAAATCGTGTTTTTGACACTATACATTAAACAAAATTGTCCGCCAAGAGAAAACGATTGGCAAAAAAAGCAATTCGAAAACGGTCTTTGGAAAAAGTTATGCCCATTTCAAAACCGGCGAATTTCTTGAAACACCCTATATGTAGGGACTCTACCCTGGTTTCCGTATCCAAAAAGTCGAATTTCGTCTATATTTTTGTCCAGATATATCTATTTTTTTTTGTTTTCTCCTTCACAAAAATATCTTTTACTTGCATTAAAGCAGTTAAATTACTGAAAAACAACAGTTAGACTCTAAATTTTGAAGACATTCCAGGATGGTTCAGAATGCTACAATTTTTCGTTGGTTTCTATGTTGCGGCTTGACGAATTTATTCGTCGATGGTGGATAGTTATGGAACACAATGATTAAAATGATAAATTTGTTACTGAATGGTTATAAATGATTTATTTGTTATCGAATCGTTATGGCTCGTTCACGGACTGCGACTTAGACTGAGACTATTTTGGCTACATGAACACCTCTTAGTCTCAGTCTAAGGTGTTCACGGAGTGAGACTAAGCCTGAGACTAAGACTAATTTTCTTCATGTGCAGTGGCGTACGCAGGAATTTCTGACGCGGGGGGGGGGGGGGGCACCAGGCCATTTTCAGGCCATTTCACCTACACCGTTTTTCAAATTTTTGAGGCCATTTTACCTACACCGTTTTCGGAAAAATCTGACGGTGGGGGGGGGCACCGATAAGGAAAAAATCTGGCCGGGCGGGGCACGTGCCGCCTTGATATAAAGACATCTCTTTTAATAAATATATGAAGATATCTCCCTCCTTCTCTCATAGGTATTGTGCTAAATGAAAGCTTAACATAACCAAAAATGACGCCAAGTGGGGGTCATCTAGAAGCACCCTCGCTAATCCGGCACCCAAGGACAGGTCCCGAGGGGTGCCGGATTAGCGAGACTCGACTGTACTATCAAAAATCAAACTTACAATTATTTATTTGTTTTATTATATTTTTTACAATTGGTGATCAATGCCAACATAACTGACGAAAAGTGGGCAATCGAATGAGCTACAGTCATCCAATAAACGGACACCCTAAGTGTGGTCCTGTTCGATAAAATTACACTCGGTAAACGGACACCTTTCACATTTTGCATCATTTTTCATAACTTTCAGTGAATTTCTAAAATTTTCAAATTGCCATTAAAATTTTTCGTTGTCTTTAGCTTTTGTGACATTTTTCTTCGTAAGTTGCGTTTTGGTAAGTTCTTTCTTTGCGAGTTGTTGTCTGTGTTACTCTTTATTTTATATTACAGATAATTAAGAGTGAAACACAAGCGGAAGCAGGCGAACTAAAAACCCGGTACCTTGGATAAACGGACACCCGATAGACGGACCCCTTAGGGAGTGCTCGAGGAGTGTCCATTTAGCGAGATTCAACTGTATGATTTTATAAACAACAATAAATTGAATAAAAAATCTGGTGTAATCACAGAAATATAATCGAAAATTTAATAAAACAAATTAAATAATTGTAAGATTAATTTTTGATAGTAGTCCTTCGAACATATAAAATAATCGAAAAAAAAACTGAAAAAATAGAGATGATTTAAGTTAGGAGCGAACCAACCCTAAAAAGGAAATCTATTTTTATACGTTTTAATGATAATTTTTTTACTGTGCTAATTTACTCGGCCTAGACGGCTCCACAGCAAAATCTGCTTGCAGGGCACTGACAAGCTCAGTCAGGGCTATATTTTGGCATATAACGTTCTTTGATATTGAACGGAGTGGTCATGCACTTTGCGTGTTAGGCATGATCAAAAAGCCCGATTTGTGAAGAAAATTTATTGCAAGAAACGATTTATTTTATGCCAGAAATAGTTTATGTGTAGGCAAGAAGTAATTTTAGTCTTTATAAAATGTACTGCTGAAAATACCTAATGTAGAGCAGAATTTTACTCTGATCAAAAATATTTTCTTTTAACAACCCTTATGGCTCATTTATAAACGTCGTCGTCGTCGTTGGAATATTTTTTTATAAAACCCTTTTTTTCGCCAACGACGACGACAACGACGACCTATTTATAAAAAATCCAACGACAACGCCAACGACGACGCCAAGGACAACGAAATTTTTCATTCAAAATTGGACAAATTTCGCATTTTAAGTCGAGATTTCGAGGAAAAACGTGTGGAGAATATATTTAATCCTTAAAATTCTGAGTTAAAATGCAAAATTTGTCTAATTTGGAAGAAAAGTTGTCGTTGGCGTTGTCGTCGTCGTTGGATTTTTATAAATAGGTCGTCGTCGTCGTTGGCGCAAAAGTGCCTTTATAAAACATTTTTTCCAACGACAACGACGACGACAACGTTTATAAATGAGCCATAAACACTTTTTAAAGGACCATGAAACTTGATAAGCACAGCAATTTGCGAAATTTAATTTCGCGCGGGACCACCCTAATTTTGTCGTAATTAATTTGGCATTTTGTATTAATTTTTTTTGTGTTTTTTTTTATTTGTAAGCATTTCACATGTGGATTTTCTTTCTCTCTCAATTTTTCATCCGCTTCTTTGTTTCGATCTCTTGGAATCTGTTTTAGGCTTCTGCTTTTCCAACCGCTGATAATTTCATAAGCGAAAATCGGTCCTATCGTCGTATCGAACTGCTGGAATGCTCGGATCTTGGATTAGATAAGTCTTTTTATTTTTTTCGCCGTCGGTTTCTTTGTGGTTTCTTTTAGGTTCTTGTTTTGCTTTGATTCAGTGCTCAGCTTCTATTCTTGGTTCTCGAAGCTGCAGAATCCTGAAGAAATTTGAAGATCCCACTATTTTTCCTGTCATCTTTTGTTTGTTTATTTTTCAATAAAGTTGCCTGCTGTCTTTGGTTGCTCATTCATTTTTAGCAGATTTTTTCAGGCTTCTGTTTGCACAGTTTTTTTTCGGTTTTTTTGGCTTTTGAACGTACAGACTTTTACAATTTAGCAAGAAATTTTTATATTTCAAAATAATGGTTTGCATCGTATGTGGCGAAATTTCGGAAGTCAAAGTATAGCAAAGATTACATTGGCTTATCTTCGTCTAGTGGCTTTGAATACGACAGCTCATATCAATCCTTCCGAAAAACGTCAGCAAGTCTATATCTGCTTTTATCACTTTACAGAACAGGATGTTGTTAGAACTGAAGAAAAGGAATACGCCTGGACGAGACAACTGAGGGGGTAAAACAATGCTTACAATTGTTGAGTTCAACGACGTCGAAGTAGTAATTTTTCCCGCAAATAGTATCAATTCAATATAGGAAAACAACGCGATTATCGATAGTGACCCACCTAAAGCAAAAAGAAAGTATGTCAGAAAGAGATGAAAGTAAATTTGGGAAAAGTAAAAAATTTTAGAAGGCTTTTCCAATAGAATGGAATCTGCAGCGGTGCAGCAATGCTTAGAAAAGTCTGTTATACAGATGAAGTTGCTTCAGCTGGTAAAAGAAACGGCCTTCTTGGCACTTCTGCATCTCATAGGAGTATCCCACTGGTGACCTGTGTGATAAGCCACTCAGATATATCAATCAAAATAGTTTTAGGAAAATGTTGTCGAAATATTTGAGGAGCATGAGCACTCTATTTGTGCTGCTGAAGATTATATGAACCAAGGTGCAGGGGCATCATCCCTCTCAAAAGGACGATTCAAAGTATTATCAGAAAAAATCAGTCTATTATATCCTATATTATCTCTTCACTCTATTATTCGCCCACCCTCTGATAAACGCCCACCCCTAGAGGAGCGTTGAAAAAGAAACGCACATGGGAGATCAATAGAGTCAATGCGGTATTCATGACGAAAAATTTTCCTTGTAACCTGCATAGTACTTCTAAAAACTCTTTCAACTGACCAATTACTCAGTGACGTTGTCAAAACGAATGGGAAAACAATACTTCGTTTGTGGAATGCTTCAGCTCAGTGGTTACCAAGTATCGTCCTAGCAGTGAGTTCTAGTAAGATCAATGATGATGATGATAAGACTGATATGTTTCAGAAGTTATGTAGCACGCAAGCAGGTTACAAAGAGCGCACTGAAGTCGCCACTCTGCACTTCAATCATTTGAGACAGGCCGAAAAAAGTTGTAAGAGGAAAGTGACAGGAACACGTAAATACATAAGCCTGAAAGAATCTGCTAAAATGAAAGAGCAACCAAAGACAGCAGGCAACTTTATTGAAAAATAAACAAACAAAAGATGACAGGAAAAATAGTGGAATCTTCAAATTTTTTCAGGATTCTGCAGCTTCGAGAACCAAGAATAGGAGCTGAGCACTGAATCAAAGCAAAACAAGAACCTAAAAGAAACCACAAAGAAACCGACGGCGAAAAAAAATAAAAAGACTTATCTAATCCAAGATCCGAGCATTCCAGCAGTTCGATACGACGATAGGACCGATTTTCGCTTACGAAATTATCAGCGGTTGGAAAAAGCAGAAGCCTAAAACAGATTCTAAGAGATCGAAACAAAGAAGCGAATGAAAAATTGAGAGAGAAAGAAAATCCATATGTGAAATGCTTACAAATAAAAAAAAAAACAAAAAAAAATTAATACAAAATGCCAAATTAATTACGACAAAATTAGGGTGGTCCCGCGCGAAATTAAATTTCGCAAATTGCTGTGCTTATCAAGTTTCATGGTCCTTTAAAAGACTGTTTTAGCACCCTGTTATCTTTGCAACAAACCAAAATCTAGCCTACAAAGTGTGTAGTCGTAGTAGTCATCAAACAAAAACGCTTTTCGTACAAAATTATTGAAAAAAAGTTTTCCAAAAACATTTTAAAAGATATATTTCGGATTGAAAGCATAGCAAAAAATTGCTCACAAAGTAGTAGTCTAAAATGAGCAAGCACAAAGAAATATTTTTAACAAAAACATCTGCTTTCACACCTTCCAGACTCTACTATTGTCAAAGATGAATCAGTGGAAATAACCTCGACACAAAACTATTTCTCTGACCCATTCTATCATTTTTCATTGCATGTGCTCCATTTTTAATTTCTCTCTCTTCGCATTTGCTTTAATTTCACCTGTTAATGTCCTGTTTGTGTGTGCATATCTCCACAACAACAGTTTCTCTCTGCTTCTTTTTACCCTTTAAGTGACATCTGGCAAGAGGTCTGGTCTTTTGATTTTTTTGTCTTTTAGGAAACCATTCATGTGCTACATTAATTGTTGCCTGTTTTAGTTTTTGGTGTATACGTAATTGCTATCAAATAAGTGTAGTCATAGAAAACTATCAGCTATTGTTTCTTATCTGCACACACACATTTTTGATAATTAATTTGGCGCCTATATAATTGAAATAAATGAGTTTTCTTTAAATTAATTCCTGCTTTTTTCTAAATTAAGCTGGGACTGCTCTAAATGGGCTATCAAAACAACGATGGCTTTGAATTTGATGAAGTCTCTCTTCAACAACAACAAAAATCAGAAGCACTAAGGAACAATACTAGAATGAGCACTCCCACTAGGTTGTTGAAGCTTTTAGTGTATTTTTAATATTTGGTTTCAGAAAAAGTAGCATTAAATTGGACAAAGCAGGCTTAACCTGCATTGTTATATTATTTGTAGTCAACTTGCTTAACTATATGGACAGATATACCATTGCAGGTTAGTATTTGGTAGTTTTGCTGTTTTCTAGTTTAAAAGATAGTCATAAGTCATCAAAAAAAATCGCTCCATTCAGTTAAAAAATAAGTTTCGTTAAAAAACTACCTTTTACAGTTTTTCTAGATATAAATATTTTTAAAATTTGTAGTAAAATATTTTTTTCCGAATATTCTTCTTTTTTTTGCTTTTGACCATTAATAATTTTTAAAACGTTTTTTTGAGATTTTTTGAGCTTAGGTGAAGCATTAGGCGAAGGGTGGACCAGCGCCTATCCGAAACGGACTAAAATGTTAAAAAAACTGCTTTAAAAATTACTATAATGTTATCTTCTTAAAACAAATAATAAAAATTTAAAATCGCTGCAGATTTTTTCACTAACTATTTTTCTTCTAATTACAGGAGTTTTGACGGATATACAGAAATACTTTTCTATAAATGATGCTATGGCAGGTCAAAAATTTAATGATAATTAAATTGCATCAAAATTTCTGTATTTCTTTTTCAGGCCTGCTTCAAACCATTTTCATTGTGTTCTTTATGATTTTTGCACCTCTTTGCGGTTTTCTAGGAGATCGTTACAACCGCAAAATACTTATGATGTGTGGTTTAAGCATTTGGGTTGGTGCTGTATTCGCCTCTACTTTTGTTCCTCAACAGCATTTTTGGCTTTTTGTATTGCTGAGAGGGTGGTTGGCATCGGCGAAGCTTCTTACTCCATTATTGCGCCCACTTTAATTGCTGATTACTTTATTTCCACACTGAGGAGTCGTGTGCTCATGTTTTTCTACTTTGCTATTCCTGTGGGCAGGCATGTTTTTTTTAATGTAATTTAAGAAATGGACAAAAATTAGATGTGCCTACTTTTTTTAAAAAGTGCCCATAAGTCAAAGATGAAAAAATATAAACAGTTTTTTTAGGGAGCCCTGAGATTTTTTTTCCAATAACGTATCATTTGTTGCAACATCTTAGCAAATTTCAGCACAAAAAGGTGAAAGTATGAACCGAATTATTTTTACCGTTTTCGTGCTACATTTGTAGTGTTGCGACAAGATATTGCGACAAATAATACGCCGTTAGATAACTAGAGTTGCAGTGCTACCTATTTTTTTATTACTTTAAACAAAATTGTTTAGTTACTTGCCTCTTTGACTTAAAGGAAAAACGTAATTTCAGCCAGAAATAGGCAGATATAAGATTTGTCCTCACGAAATTGAGTTTTTATGTGTAAAAATTTAGTGGACTAGGATTTATGACTGGTTCATACGTGTCTTCTGTGTTTGGCTCTTGGAAATGGGGCCTTAGAGTTACTCCAGTGCTGGAGTACTTTCCGTTTTAGCCATTTTCTTTTTTGTTCGAGAACCAGAAAGAGGTCAAGCCGAAAAAGCAGTGGGTAATGGTGTTGCCACAGTCAACTTGAATAAAGAAAAGTCAACTTACGTGGAAGATATAAAATATTTGTGTTCCATGTAATTTTGTTTTAGCTTGTTTTATTTTCAATGAAATTAATGAATGTACTTTTCAGAAAGACTTACTTGTGGTCGGTTGTAGGCTCCACAGCAGTGGTTTTTGTGACGTTTGTTTTTTTTACTGACTTGCTTCAAACTTGACTCACTTTGACTAACTCATAAATCAAAAAATATTCACAAATTTTGAGATCTTAAAATTTTCAATTGTGATCCTATTTTCCTATAAAAAATTTAAAAAGAAATATATGAGACTTCATTTATCAAATTGCAGCGGCACTCTAGCTTGGTGGGCCCCTACTGCAGTGCAACATGCTATAGCTATGAGGTCGAATCTCACTGACACCAATCTTTTGCAAAACAGCCAAAAAGAAAGGTATAAAGTTTTTAAGCCATCAATAATCCAACTTTACTTCACATTGAGTACCAATTTTATCCTGGGCTCTTTTTTAGTTAGAGCTTAAGTAGGCCAGCTGACGAACTTATTATATGTTTACAAACATTTAACTAATGCAAAGTAAGAAAAACGTCTTAGGGAACTATTCTGGTTTATCCCCCAAGCACGTGAAAAAAATTTTCAAATTTTTTTCCTGGAAGTGGTTTATAGGGGTAAAAACATGCGAGGGATCGATCGCGATCATCAGAAAAGCAGAAGACAGCATTTGTTGTCCGTTAAAATGCAAATTATAAAGCTAAATGCGTTTATTGAGCTCAAAATTGTCAAGAAAATTCAGTTTTTAATAGTGAAACATGCGTGTTTACGGGCAACAGATGCCGTGTTCTGCTTTTCTGATGATCGAAATCGATTTCTCGCATGTTTTTACCCCATATTTTTACCCCATGTTTCGCATGTTTTTATAAGCCACCTCCAGAAAAACAATTTGAACACTTTTTTTCACTGCTTGGGGGGATAAACCAGAGTAGCCCCCATCTTAGAGTCCAACCTAGCTCACGCCGACCTGCTATATACCGTATAAGCTCTTTTAATCCCCCAGAGGGATTATTTATCAACTCCCTCGGGGGGTGGGGTTTATTAGAGGGTGGGGGATTAATAGAGGGAGGGGGATTATATTTCAACCTCTTCGGCGCTAAAGGCGCTGGAAATTTCTGAAAATTTTTATTTAAAAAGACTATAATTCTAATTTATGGAATTTCTTCGGATTTGTATCGCGTGTACTTGACGTCTCGCTTTTCGCCTCACTTTTTGCTCATTTTTCATTAGTTTTTTTTTCTGTGTGAATTTTTTATATAGCCACAAAGCTACTTGACCTCCGAAAAGCGCCTTCACACAGCCCTAGCAGCGCGAATGTCTAGTAGCGCGAACCCTAATAGCGCGAATGTCTTCCCACCATTTCTTCTCGACGCTTCTGGTAGCGATGCCGAGTCTCTCAACTTTACGCAACGCCAGTATTATTATTTCGTAAACATTGTTAGTGATATAGCAATCGCAATAGTTGAGCAGGTTTCTTGTGGCTTTTTGTTTATGGAAAATAACGATGACATATTTTTCTTTCATCCAGATGTCATTTGCTATAAACCTAGAAACGCAAATGCTAAGAACACAGGATTAAGTGGTTCGTTTTGTTCACATCATTCTGGTACATTACCCAGCATTCATTTCCTTTGTCGAATTTACGGATGCAATTCACGGCAATCCAAAGGCGCCAGCATTTGAGGTCGCCTTAGAATGGGTCGATCGAGCGTGGCGGGAAATTGTCAAATCGTCCAAAGGTAAATCTCAATATTTCAACGCAGTTACTAAGTTTGCGTCCTCGATCAGGATCAGAAGATACACAAATAGCATTATTCAAACCAGGTAGGTCAATTGAAGGCCCTGGAAATTTTTTGCAAGATCAGAAATAAGAACTACGTCAAGATGGCAGGACGATGAAAAAGAAGGCTGCTACTCTGATAACGAAAACGAAATCTTTTTTGAAAACATCAATAAAAATAGCTGTTCAAAATAAAAGATGAATGTTATTGAATCAAGGTCACGTTTGTCGAATGACAATTATTGACTTTTAACATGAAAATTAACTAGAAAAACGTTAAAAAAAGCGGCGCAGCCACCCTTAAAATCGGAGAGGGGGGGGGATTATTAGAGGGTGGGGGTTCAATAGAGGTTATACGGTAAATATATTTTAAAAATAATAGGGTAGTAGGCTGAAAATTCGGTACCCATTCGTCTATCATGCAAAAAAGAGTATATACATCAGTTCTTTGCAGTGTTGCCTTAACCTTCGGAGCAATAACTTGTGCCGCAGGAGTAGTGGGTGTTTCTGCTGGCACTGTGCTTTCACAAGTGAATACTTTTTCAAAAAACAAATCTCGAGAAAATTTGTTTTATTTGAGGCTTGGAAAGATGGAAAACTTTGCTTTAGAAAGATTAAAACACCAAGAGCAGATGCATTGATCTCCGCCATAGGTTCTTTTTTGGCTGTGCCATTGTTGTTCGCAGGCCTTCATTTGTTGCATGCTAGTTTGCTATTGGCTTACGTAAGTTTGTCGATTTTTTCTCATGTTAATCTTTTAAAATATCAAAAAAAAGGATTTTAGTAGCTGTTCTTTACTATATTTTTTTTGCTTTTGAAGTTCACAAGACTTAGACACTTGGTGTGAAAAATATGTTTGACTGTTGTCTCAAAATTTCTTGTAAACTATTTGAAAAAACTGAGACATTTTTTCAACAATTTGGACAAACTAATATGAAGACGGCTTTAACCATTGTTTGTATCTTTCTAAATACTAGCATTTCTTTCAAAAACTATTTTTTAAATGGTAGAGAATTAAAAGTGTCCCGGATTAGCTTAAAAGTGTCCCGGATTAGCTGAAAAGTGTACCGGATTTGTTGAAAAGTGTCCCGGTTGTCTAATTTCTCCATAGAAAACTACCAACGCATACATTAGGCCATCTATTTGGCTTTAAATCGCCCCCATTTTGAAATTTACAATAGAAAAGCTTAAAAGTTGCCCATTTCAACATATCATAACATTTTTGGTGCACCAATAGCTCACAAACCCTGGACCACACTGGCCAATACATAACCAAAAATTTTCAACCGACAACTAACTTTATTTCTAACTGACAACACATGTAACAGAAAAAAACGGCATAACAACATTTCTCAGTCATCGATAACAAGGGCGCTCCCTTCTCTTGCCCTGCGCTTTCTTCCTCGCTTTCTATTCTCCCCAAGCGGCACATCGGTGATTTCCTCCGGGTATTCTTGAAGCTCATCCCTGCACATCATCATTAGCGAGTGCTTGCAGAAGAAGTGATCCTTCATCCCCTGGAAGCAGTTGCATTTGTAGAGCTCAGGATAGAGATCGGAAGGCTGGACGAGGTAGGCACACGATCGCAGTTCTTTTCTCTTCTCAAAGCAGAAAGAACACAACAGTAACAACAAACCCTGAGCTACCTGCGCATCACCGATGGCGACTTCTTCGGGCCCGTATTCCTCGTATTCTTGAGCTTCTCCTTCACCGGCGAGTCGAGCTTCTTCTCCTCCACTTTTCCGTGATTGCATCTGCCGCTAGTTTCGATGATCACCGGTATCGTGAGACGCTTCCTTTTTCCCACTCAATATATTCCTGACTAAAATTGCCATTCATATCAAAAGTGGTGAATAAGAATAGAAATAGCATTACATTCGCCAGCTGGACCACCACTCAGTATTCTGCTTGCACCACAGCTTGAAGTCACTCTCATCGCCACAGCACTTGATTTCTTTCCAGTCACGCATCATAAATTGGCTTTCTAAAGAAAAAGATTGTTATACTTTCTGGAAAAACAGCAACGAGCGGCATAAACAAATGGGTCTGTGCTTGCAAAATTATATGACACAACAATTAATTGGAAGAACAATAAAGTAAATCAAGACTTTAAAGCCAATCCGGGACACTTTTCAGCTAATCCGGGGCACTTTAAAGCTTTTTTAAGGGAAATTTGAAAACCGGGACACTTTTAAGCCAATACGGGACACTTTTAAGCTAGTCCGGGACACTTTTAAGATTTCTCCTTTGAATCTCTTTAAAACTTCAATAAACCAAAAAAGTGTGAATAGAAATCGTTATGAAAACTGAAATTAATATAAAAGTAAAAATATTAATAATATTAATAAACTTTTAGATTTCTATTTTCTTCGCCATATTGTTTTTGTGTCTTAATTGGGCCATTAATGTTGATATGCTCATGGTAATATAATTGTAGCGAGACCTTGTTGTCCATCCAATCCTCGAAATCATGTTTTGAATTGGTTGAATTGACAACATGGCGACTTTTGTCGTAAATCTGGAGTCTTTTTGTCGTAAATACGACAACTGATTTTTAAATTTGAAATTTTCACCTTTTTAACATAACTTCATTTTAATTTTTACATCATTATGTAGCCCCAAATCTCAGCTTTCTAATAAGCCATTATATTAGCTGTATAATTTTAAACATTACGATACTTACCTATTAAGAATTACGAATCATGAGTCGTAAACAAGCTTTCTTGTGATACGTAAATCTCTAAATTTTGAAATTACACACCTAAGTGTTGTAGCTTATTCGAAAGGTCTGACTTAAAGCTACATATTAGTGTAAAATTTCAAACTAAACTAAGTTGAAATATGATATAAAATTGAACTTTGAAAATGACGTGCCAGGTTCACGATAAAGGCGCCAAAACTTCTACCCATCTTTTTGACTTTATTAAGTAGACACTTTAGACACTGAAACGTTTTAAAAACCGTAAAACATTTTTGAAAAGAAGTGCAGCAAGAACTGTAAGTACAGTCAAACCTGGAACGGACACCCCTCGGGACCGACGAAAGTTGTCCGTTTATCGGCGGTGTCCGTTTATCCAGCTTGGACTGTATTCTATTTTTTCGGCGAAATCTAGGCAAACAGACTGAATTTTTGTCGTAGGCATACTTGTACGGGCGTCGATTTTTCAACAGGCACCGTGCTGAAATTTTTTTTAAAGCTGGCATCGGTGCCCAAAATTTTGGTAAGGCACCGACTTCATCACAATACTTGCAAAAAGTTTGAGAGAATTTTTAAAAGTTTTAAAGGGTATTACACTTCATTAGTATTTTTTATTCTTGTAGTCAATAACCTTCCTTTAAAATTAAAAAACGCGTGGCACCACATAAGGTGGCGATACCGAAATTTTTTAAAAGGCTGGTTTTCCTAAACTTGCAATTATGGGCTTAGGTAAGTCTATGATCCAACATCAAACCCTTCAAGGTGTTTACTCTGCAGACACCGGACTATATTCAATATATCCCTTTTTGTGGTATCACGTACCCATGCAGGTTGAATTATCTTTTTTTAAGTTATTTAAGTTTAAAACAGATTTTTATACAGCATTGACTCAAAAAACTAAAAAAATGTTCAATCCATGATTTTGAGATTTGAATGGATTACGACTTTTAGCCATAATTTGTCTCAAAATACATCAAAATGTAAAAAAGCTTTAAGTACATAATAGTGCCTCAAAGAAGGAGTATAGCTAACTCCTGGCTCATCATGATCTCCCACTTGTTCGGAGACGCTTCTGGTCCTTACGTAATTGGTCTTTTTTCGGATTGGATCCGAGGACCTGATGATTCTCCAAGTGGTCACTATTACTCACTTCTCTACTCATTTTATGTGCCTAATATTTTACTGTTGATTAGTGGAATAGCTTTTATATTATGTGCAGTGGCTCTGGTCAAGGATATGGACAATTTTAATATTGAAATGGGTTTGTTTACTTTTTTGCGTAAAAATTGAAAATGCGGCTTAACTGTCTCAAAAGAGCTGTCTCATAAGCGTGTATTGAGTGACTTGAGTGTCTGAGTGACGAAAACACTATTTGAAGAAAGAAAATTCACAAAACAAAATTTTCACCCTCAGTGACCTCCCTGTAGTATTTTCGAAGCACTTTATTTTGTTTACGCTGAAACAGCAGCACTCACTGCTTAAAAAAGTAAAAACGCTTTTGAGTCAGGGGCTTTCAAGACTGTCCAGCTGAAAATAGTAAATCTATTTATTTTAGGATTGAAAAAATCAGCCGTCACACTAAACGAAAGCAGGTCGAGTCATAAAAACAACGCCTTTTCACCTGATTAAACTACAGACCACATGATGAAACTTTTTTAAAAGATATATTTGTATCTTATATTTATAGTTGGTGTAAAAAGGTTTTATAATAATAAAATTATTTATCGCTGCTTTAAAAAAAACTTTTCATTTAAATATTTTTCGACCTTTTTTTTTGATTCTCACCCAATCTTTAAATGTCTAAAACAACATTTTTTCAAAATCAAAAAAAAAATGAAAAAATATAAAAAATTTATTGATAGTATTAGATTAGATGTAAAATATGAAAAGTAGAGTTTGCTAGCGACCTATAGATAGAAACTACTTATAAAAGATTTGAGAAGACAGAGAAATATGAGTTGTCCAGGTACTGCTCATCTATATTTCGATAAAATTCAAAAATCACTCTCCATCAACTGACAAGCAACAACAAGAAAAGCCAATACGCATTTTTCCCACCAGGTTATATTAAAAATCAAATATGGATTTTTCAGGTATGACTTGTGCACCACCCTCAGCTTTTTACATAAAGCATCTTTTGAGAAAACGACTTTTTAGTAAACTAAATTTTATTAGTCATTTTTGTATATTTTAATTGTTTTTAGTTGATAACTTTGAATTAGTGCTGACCAGGGAATGTTTAAAAAAAAAGACTCAACAATATTTTCTAGATAATCTTTATTGTTACCGATTTGGAAACTAAGAAATTTTTTATTGTATTTCTCTCGTGTAAAAAGTGCCCAAAGAAACGAAGTATAAGCGTGAGAGGTTGCAGGACCAAAAAGGGTGACAGCTAGGATAATTGGAACAAGTATCAATAAGATACCATAAGAATTTCCGATCAAAAATTGACATTTTTAAGAAAAGTTTTTAGGAAGTTCCCTAGGATATCGAAATCCTTCTAAACCAGTTGACATGAAGTTAAAAACCTATGCTGTCGCCTTCTTAAACGTTTATTTTTTTCAAAAAAATCTTCAAAGTAAAAGCATATAATAAATACACTTTTACACTAGAAAACAGTATTTTCAAATTAATTATTGGCTTTACGTCAGCAAGGTGAGCTTACAAGGGAAGGACCCTGACTGTGACCTCGGGGCCCCGAAAAAATACGGTATTCTTGTAGAGCGTGACCAAGTTCCTGACAAATTCGGCTCCCCAGCTCTGAAAGTTCACAAAATGTGGTAGAAGGGTCACTCAAAGTTCTAAAAACACCTCGATACCTATTCATAGTATTTCTTAACTAACCCATGGGCCATGGGTCATTCCTAAAATTTTGTTATCTTTGAGAGGTGAAGAGCCAAATTTACATAGGATTTGGGCACACTCTAGAAGATAAAGAGACCATAAAAAAGTTCATCGAAAAAACTCCAGGTCACAGTAAGGGTCTATCCCTTGTTACTTATATTCGTGTAAACTATGTTTTTGAATGCAAAAATTATATTACAAAAAATATTACAAGATAAAATGGGCATTGCACAATTTTAATAGAGAAATCGATTCTGATAGTTCTCATTTCAAAGTTTTTCTTGTGTATAATTACCATAAAAAATGTATTTTCGGAAAGAGCAAATTTCAAAAATTTTCATTCAAGTAGCTGAGATGAATTTTAAGTGATTTACTAAAAACTGCATTCAGCTAACTTTTTGCAATTGGTCTCAACAGATATCTATTTAGAAAAAAATTTTGGCTCAAAAGGTAACTTTCGGAAAACTTTATTACAAAAATTTTATTTTTAGCTAAAAATTAGATAATAATGGTCGTTTATCAATATTCTACTAAAAGTTGACCACATCTAGAGATAATTTGTATGTTTTTTGAAATCTTTGATTTCTAAGTTATTAAGGTTCTCCGTGTTATGACTTAAATTTGAGTATTTTCTTTATTCTAAAACATTAAAGTGTGTGAGTCGTTCCTAGCATACGCTGGTTACCCTACACATAGTAACGCATCAAAAGAACGAGTCAAATTAAACAGATGGCAAAAAGGGGCTAAATTTTATGGCCAGATATTTGCTCAGAAAATTTGATTTTTTCGATGGCTATGATCATCGGTTATCATGTAGCTCTACCCAAACTTGACCTGAATCAGGATTTTTTAACAACTGAAAAAATGAAAAATAACTTCCGAATTTCGGAATTTTTAGAGCACACATTTATTTGCTTTATTACTCCTCCTTTAAAAGTTTTAAGTCCTTTTAAACCCTTGAACTACGTCAAATTTTTTTTCACAACAAAAAAATATACGTTTATTCTCAATTAACTGCACAACAATGATTTTTGATGGCGTTAAGCTAATTCATCCACAAAAATTTGTCTCGACACTAAATGTTTTGTCTTGCAAAATTTACTTAACAATTAAAACATTTTATATGAACCGACTGCAGTTTTGCGGGATCTCCTCATCATTTAGGTGCTACTACCTAGACACTACCATCTACCACTCCTCAAGTACCACTACTTGAGCACTTCCACCTGAGTACCGATACCTAGTCACTGCTTTAGTACTGCCACCTGAGTAGCACTTTCTCGCTACTACCACCTCCATACTACCACTGCGGGATACAAAACTACTTCAGAACTGGGGTTCTTTTCAGTCAAGTGGCTGTTTCACAGGGTGACCATTTTACCACGAAAACGTGGCATTTGCCGTGGTTTACTTTTTTGCCGTGGTTTTGCCGTGGTTTTTAAATCTGCCGTGTTTTGGCGTGTTTTCATATTATTGCCGTGTTTTTTGCCGCCTTAGGTTCATTTTATTATGTAGCAGTCCGCAATTTATTGTTATTTACTACTGAGTTATTTACTAATTTAGCAATTTATTGTTAGTAAGAAATTTATTGTTACTGAGTTATTTACTATGTTATTTACTAATTTACTGCTGAGTTAGTCATGGCTTTTAATGGTGGGCGACACGATTTCTCGATGAGGTCCGCGGATTGTTGTTCTGCTTAAATTCCGGTACTCTTCGAAGGATGTTCTTCGGCTAAGAATTTTGCCTCCGCTCGGACTAAACAACAGCAATAATCAATGGTAATTATGTGCTAATGTTCAATAGTTTGTTTGCCTCTTTTGCTCAAAGCTATTTACAAGTGTTCTTGAGCCGTTTCTGAAAGAGAGAATTCTGAGCAAACTAAACCAAACTGGTGGGTACTTCTCGATGGCTTCGATTCGACGTCCATGCATAAACAACGATACTATGCTTTAGTCATTCGGTAATTTTAAGCACTTCATTTTGACAGATTTTCCTGAAATTTCATGCTCTAGATATTTCTGCGGCGGAACGAAAACAAGGATCCTTTGCCTATTGGAACAAGCAAGCGAGAAGTCTATTGACACGACAGAATTGATCAGAGAAGCTCTCACTCTAAATGGACTTGATCTGAAGAAAATGGTTTCTCTGACTGCTGATAACACGAATGCCAACTTTGGTGGAATCAATCGTGGTGGCTCGAACAGCTTATTCTACTTGCTCAAACAAAGTTTGTTTGTTTTGCATTTATTAATGCCCAAATTTTTATGCACATGCTTAAGGAAATCCGAAGCTTGTAGGGATCGGTTGCCCGTCGCATATATCAAGCAATTCTGTTCAATTCGCGTGGAGCAAATAGAATACGACTTGTTGGGCTTTTAACAGCTCACTTTTCAACTCACTCTGCACAAATTCTTGAGGTAAATTTTCACATCAAAAGCAACTGTGTAAATCGTGATTCTATAGATCGAAGTTCATGTCTTTCCAGAAAAAAGTAAAACACGCTGGTTATCGTTAGGGCGACTTTGCGACGAAATCATGCGGATGTAGCCAGCTATCGAAAGCTACTTCATATCTATCAGCGACTGTCCAGTTTATGAGAAAAATATTCAACGAAAATGTAGAAAATGCGAAGTTAAGTTCAAGGCTTTGATTTCTGAGCTTTGGGTCTGATTCTGACTCAGAATGAGATTGGTCGAAAAGATTCATAATAACTCTAGAATTATCGCATAACATACCAGTGTCTTGCTGGGGACGCTTTTTCAACCTGTGAGTTAGAGTGAGTGGGGATGACATTTGTCCTCACAGGCTGCGAGCGAGAGTGAGAATAATTATTTGTCCTCACTGGTAGTGAGTGAGATTCTCACTGAGGATTCTTAGTGATATTCTCATTCGGAGTGAGCTCAGCAAAACACTGTAATATACTAGTAATTCTACAGTTATTACAGGTCTAATCCTGAGTCATAATGAGTGGGTGTTTATCCTGAGTCAGGATAATACCGTCGAAACAAAACAACAACAAAATTTTAACTCCCAAATTCAACAAAAAAGTTTATAGTCAGGCGTATCACCGTATATGCTCTATTAATCCGGGGGGGGGGATGGGGCGGTGTGCCAGAAAGGCGAATTATTTTCCAACCCTGAAAAGTCTTGAAATTGTAAATCAAAAGTGGCCCTAACTCTGAAATCCTAGTCAATAAAAAAATCGAGGGGGGGGGTTATTAGAAAGGGGGTTATTAGAACATACGCGGTATATAATGTAAAAATATAATTTGTCTATGTGCAAACAAAACTTGATTACAATTAATATTAAAGTTATCTCTTATATTTTCTTTTTATTGATATTTGGTGTTACTTGTATTTTATCGCACCCCCTTCTGAAATAAACTTATTAAAAAATGTTCTCGAACACCCGTTATCAACTTAAAATTATCTCAGAAGCTCAAAAAAGAGCGCAAGAAGTGAGATTTAGTGTCCCAAAATCAGTGCAAATATTGTTAATAAGTACAGGTCGAAGTCCTGATTAAAAGCACCCACTGTTCTTCAACTAGTCTCAAAGCTCCAACCAACTGGGCTCATAAATAATCGCGTGCTTGACCTAAAAATCTCTGTGCGCGGGACTATTTATAGGACACCAGCTTTTTAGAGATTTCGTGCGGAGGTGAGGGGAGGGTGCGTTGGTGGGTTTCGACCAAAATAGCATTCTTTTGAGGCTACTTGAGGCCACTTAAAATTACCACTTTAAAAGATCTTTGATGGTACAAAGGGCTGTATTAGGATGGGGGAAAATCCAAACAGGGCCGACGTTTGTGAAAGAAGTAGTAGGTTGAACCTAGTTTTGAATGCTAGGACTTAGTGCAAATAAAAACTTTTTCATGCATCCAGAGTCATTTGCTGGTGATTTGTGTCTAAAGTAGGGTTGAGCATCAGTCATATGACTGGTCATTTTTTGGTCATATGACAAAGGGTGGTAATTTTCTCTTATTTTAAGAAATAGAAATTGAGTGTTTTTTGAATTTCTCGTATAATATACGAGAAACTCCAGTTATCGACTTATAGTTAAAGGGGCATACCAGCGCGTTACACTGAAATCAGGGCGGACCAGAATTTTTTTTCTCTCATGACCGTTTTCTATAAGCGTTCTACCTGATCCGACGAAATTTTTCTGCCTACTTTTTGAAAGTAGGATAAGGTCATAAATATCAGAATTGACATAAGAGAGTGAAAACAAGGACGATTTTTGAAAACTTGCTGGTCCCCGCCTTAATTTTCGGTGTAATGCGCTGGTATGTCCCTTTAAGTCAGTTTTCTTTAGTGTTCGTGCGTGTGCGGTAAGGCAATCTTGCCTTGAAAATGATTCTCAACAGTAAGACTTAACTGTCAAAGTTATTTTCTATAAAAATTTCACGTAAGTACTACAGTTGGCATCTCACCACACAATCATGCTCATGTTAGAACATGCCGATCTCTTCAAGCTGGCCAGAAAGAAAAAACAAACAGAAAAACCAGTAGAAGTAACTATTGAATAAAGTAATGTTTATAATGAATATGATGATTTGTATGATTTTGATTGGTTGTTAGGATTTTCCGGCGATAAAAGTAAAAAGTTGAAAATGACCAGATATGACCGGTTACATGATCAAATTTTAAGATGACCGGTCATGTTGCATCCCTAGTCTAAAGCATGCTATTCCCAAAGCTCCAAGCTTTCATAGACTTACCTGAAGCATCAATTCGAGCAAGAATTTTGAACAGCAAGCATTTTAAAAGCCTTTTTGCTAAGACTGACTCAGGATGAACATTCACTCATCCTGATTCAGTTGTTGGCCTTATTTCGGTATTCACACCCCAGTCAACTTCGGTATACACATCCCAGTCAAAAATCAGCTTGGGGGACCAAGACAATTTTATTTTTTTATAAAAAAATTTTAAACTTTTTCATAAATTTTGTTTATAAAAAATAAATTTTTCTGTAATAAAAATTAAATTTTTTTGTGAAATTTTGTTATAAATAATTTGCCTTGGTCCCCAAGCTGATTTTTGACTGGGGTGTGTGGACCGAAGTTGAATGGGGTGTGTATACCGAAGTTAACTGGGGTGCGAATACCTAATTTGCTCCCAGTTGTATGTCACTAACTGTGAAAATTATCGCATATCATAGAAGAAATTTTACAGTTATCAACGTACAATTATTATTGATTTTTTTCTATTTATCTGGAAAAAATATATTTCAATATTTTTTCAAAAAACTAAAAAAAACTTCCATTGTCTTGAGCAATGATGAGCCTCTAAAAATGCCGAAATTTTTCCAGATTTCGGTGTTAATTTTTGGAATTTTCGAAATTGACCGGTCGGTATTTCGGTACGATATTTTTGCCCAAAACGAGCTCGGTCGATACGGTAGTCGGTATGGTACACCGCGACGTCATCACCTCTAATCAAAAAGAAACGAAAGAGCAGAATCTTACTGTCCTTTCGACAATAAATACAGCAACATCTTATTATAAAATCGTGTCAAAACGTACAAAATTAGCATATAAGTTGTTTACGGTAGGACAACGCCTATCATGTTTTAAATATAAGGTTATCCTGAAAGTTGTATAAAATTTTCGTAGCATTTTTGACAACTTTTTGCAAATTAATCTTTCATTTTGTAGCCAAATCTGTAAGCTACAAAATGAGAGGTCAACTTTCAAAAAAAATGCCTTTTTGAAAATTATGAGTTAATCTGCGTTCAGAGATTTTAAAGAGTTATGACGATTTAAAGTAAATGATTTTCTGGAAACGCTGTACTGACTTTAAAATTATTTTTATTTGTTTCCTCCTTTTTCGTACTGCCGATCTTTAATTCATTATTGTGATTCATTAGTTCTGCTATCTCCCTTTAATTAAAATTTTTAATACAGGGCATTTTGCAACAAAAGAAAACCAATGGCACCTGGCAGTGCTGATCCTTTCTATAGAAGGTTTGTTTCCCTAGCACAAATATAGATTTTCAAAAGTAGGCTATGAGAAGTTTGAGAAGATTATTCATGCGTCACGAGTTGAACTAGGACTTGGTTGAGTAATAGACAGAGGAAAAATTAAACAAATAAAAACTGTGATTTAATTTATTTTTTAGGATTTATTTTTTCATCACCTCACACAGTTTTAACCAGTTCTTGAATGTACTTCAATTAAAGATTTGCACTTTTTCAAATTTTTATTGGTGTACAAAAGCAAATGAGTACTTTAAAAAAAGCGCTTTTTCACTACTCTAAATTGTTATTTATTTGAACAAAAATTCACTCAATTTTTTTAAATTTACGTATCCTGTTTTCAATGCTTAGATAAATATTTCGCTAAATTTGTCACATAATTCTAAAAATTTACATTTTAAAATGAAAAACGGAGTCGGCCAACAAAAACTTAGCCAGTAATCTTTAAGCCAATAGTATAACTTATTGAAGCCCATTGAAGCAATTATTTGTTTCAATTAAAAACATTTTGAACCACCTTGACAATATGCCAGTCAGAATTATTGTTATGTTAGCAGAGCAAACTTAAAAGGTGCACATTTGATCGAGAGTCTAATGTCGATTTTCGAGGCTAGTATCGTGTACCCTTTTTTAAAAAACTTAAGGACATAATGAAAAAATCTAAAGACGTTTAAGGTCCTTATCCTTTTAACCCGATACCATATTTTTGTAATAGTGATAATAAGAATACCCGCATTTCTCTAATAATCAGTCAGTGAGTTTTGAACATTTTAGTAACTTTAGTAACTATTTACTACTACTTGACTGTTGATTACTCTGCTGTCTTACCTAATGACTGGCCGAGAAGCTTTGACATTTCTTTGTATTTTAATATTCTGCCAAACTCTATTCAGCAATGTTGCTTGCCAATCGACTACTCCTACGACTACCCCACCACAACTCCAACTACTACACCAACAACTACTCCTACTACCACTCCTACAACTACACCGGTCTCAGTCAAAATGTTCAAATGCAAAAGTCATTGCAAATGTGCTCTAGGAGGCATATGCTTTCTTTGGACACGCCCGCAAGAAATTGTCTTCGTCATCATATATTGCAGAGCGGAATGTAGGCAAATGAAAAGAACATAAATATATTATACCTCGAAAATGTATTACCGTATTTGTTATGATGGTTCACATTCTCTAAGAGAGAAATTATCAAAAAGGGGTGAGTCATTGAAAAACGAGGTCAAAGGCATTTTTTCCAAAGCAGAAACTGCCCAAGCAATTTTAATATTTTTTTGTCAATTAATTTGTTAATGAAATTCAAAATCTTCATCGAGTAACCTGTTCCGTTGCATATAACGCTTCAATTAGGTCTAATTGGTCTAATTGTTTTTCCGGAACCGTGCTGTATGCCCGTTGCCGGTGAAAATAATTCTGAGGCGGGTATCAATAGAATTCAATTTCCTGTTTCTTTCATCAGCACATCATGCTCGATCGAATTAAGTAGTTTCAATGAATGTATTGACAATCTTAGCAAATCAATAACACTAATAAAAAGAAACTAGTCAAAATGAACTATACAAGGTGTTCAATCCTTTTTTTGCATTTTCAAACCAAAAATTAATTTTCAACTTTTTAAGTCAATGACCTTTCATTTGATAGCTAAGATTACTCCGCTTATTTTACGCAAATATTGATTCAGGTGTTATTTTTTTTAAGAGTAGAATAATTAAAAGAAAAATTAGTTGACTTTGGCAGGTCACACAGCATTTTCATCACTTAAAACGCCAACATTGTTAGCACTGAGATCACATTTTGTAGCGCAGATCAAGAAGGCTACAAAAGAAAATCTACAAAATCTGAATAACAGAATATTTTTGATTGTAAATGAGATAACGCTTTTCAAAAAAACCCCGTAAAAAACAAATCCAAAAAAAATTGATTTTTGTGATTTTTTCACAGTATTTTTTTTCTTGTTCAAAAAGCCATATCTCAGCATTTTTTTATTAATAAAAAGTTTTGTGAAGTTTTTTGCAGCTCTTGATCTATTCTACAACGTACTGCTTAAATATAATAACGGTGCTCAACAATACATCAAGCTTTTGGCGTTTTTAGTGATGCTCAAGAACTTATTAGATTTTAATCTATCAACGCGCGAAAGGCCGACTGTAACTTTTGGGTGCGTAAGCCTAACTTTTCACGCTGAGCACGATGGCGCACAAAATTTTCGTGAAAAGGTGTGAGTGGAAAGGGTAAAATAGCTTCTGAAATAGGTAACTTTCACCTACTCCTGACCACCTGGAATTTGAGAAAAATATTGGTGGTACTCGCTCAAATTGAACCAGCACTTAGATGTATGATATACCGAAATAGAGGGCGTAATCAGGGTTATCTATTGCGCGCAAACTTGTATCTGAGTGATTTTTATTTCCCAGAGCATTTTAGATTTTTTCATTACAAGCCAGTTCTCGAAAACCTTCAATTTTAACCATAAAATGGTCCTAGACATGTCATAGTTGCGTTTAACTTCTCAATACATGGTCTACACTTGTAGAGAAATTCAAGGGCTTCAAGATAGGCAAGAAGTCAGCACAAAAATTACGCAAAAGCTTTTCAGAAATTGCAGAAGAAGAGGTAAGACCAGCAGTTTCCCTAAAATTGAAGTTTGAAGGATACCTGGTTTGGCATATTCTTGGATAATTTTTTAAAGAAAATTGAGAGTATATATATAGCAAAGTGATCAGCGTGAAAAATGCAACAGAACTAGTGCAAAGGCTCACAAGACAACAAGCGAATATAACAAAATTCAAGGCAAAACATTTTGACTCCAAAACCCTACAGAAAACCATGGTCTTTCGGACGAGAATTCAAGTGGTTGGGGCTTAGTTTCGTAATTTTTTCGAAAAATTTCAAGAAATTTTTTAGAAAATAAAAATATCACATGATAGTACAAAAAACTGCATCAGATACAATGGTTAGATTACACGTGAGACTGTGTTCTCCCTCTTTTGAGAAGTTTGTAGAAGTATGTTGGAAACTTCGTCGTACATGGCAGTTTCTAGTTTATGCCGTTTCTAGAATAGTAATCACGGTCTTGATTCGGATATTTTTTTTAATTTTTTCTAAATTTTTTTTGACATAAAAAGTGCTCTACACAAATTTTTAAATTTCGCCTCAAATTTTTCGGTTTGCATATTTTTAAAGCCCAATCATTTTTGCACCAGAAAACTCAAAAAATGTAAAAAAGAGTGACAGTGTGAAGTTGCGCCAACTTTTGTATGTATATGATTGCTGTTTACAAAAGTCGGCGCAACTTCACACTATCACCTTTTTTACAAACTTTTTTGAGTTATCTGGTGCAGAAATGACGGGCTTCTAAAATATGCAAACCAAAAGTTTGAGGCAAAATTAAAATTTTTTTGTGTAGAGCACTTTTTATGTCGAAAAAAAGTTTTAAAATCTTTCTTCACATAATTCAAACCCATTTTATGAAAAAATTCAACTTAATGGTATAATATTTTATAACCAAAAAAAGCCCTGAGATTTCTGCCTTGAATAACATATTATACTCTGAAAAAAATATGAAAAAAAATGTCGGGCATTTGAAAATATAAAATTTCTCATTTTTGGGGGTCTCCAGCACCTGCTTTTTAAAAAAGCATAATCTTCCGTGTAAGACCGACTTTTTATTATGATAGTTGTTCTCAAATTGCTCAGAATGAGTTGCTCTACAAGATAGTCGAAAAAATTTGGGGTCAAAATTGTGAGGTAACAAATTTCCTTATAGTGTGTTTCGAAAATACAGAAACGAGTTTTAAATTGTCGTGAGGAAAATTAATATTAAAAATGTTTCTTCAAAATTTTATTGAAATGATCATCAGGGACAACTTCACAAAGAGGGAGACTTGTTAAACAAGCTTATATTATTAGAACAAATACGGTTTTACTTAAACACAATATTAATATTGTTGTGGTTGTTTTTATAAAGTTTTATAAAAATTTAGCCGCTATTCCATTGTAACGGACTCAAACGTATTTTAAACTTATGATTAAGTTCTTCCTAACATACGCTGGCCTACTTTTGCCTGAGCCTTAGCCTAAAAACTCACAAAAAACCAACAACATGGGGGACCAAGGCAAAGAAGCCCCCCATTGTGGGACAGTGCCAAATATCTGCCCAGTGACTTGTAGCCGAAAAAAGACCCATATTTGTAATCTAGAAAAAGTGCAATTTTCGAAGTTTTCTTCAAGCACTCTTAAAGTGTTAGGCTGTCAATTAAAACCACAAAAACGTTTAAGCAGAGCTTTTTTCTCAACTAAAATGCTTTAAATAGACACTACGCAGACCCATTTGTATAAACACGTAAAGGATTTTATTTCATATTATATTTTATACTAGAAAAAAATTAATTCATACGTCAACAGTAAGTTAGATATATATTATTTAGAGCTTGAAAAAATGTACTTTTAAAATGATACTACTAAAATACTTTTTAAAATTGATAGAATATTTTTTAATTGTAAGTTTCGAGTAGTCAATTGTGAAAAAAGCATAAAGTATTGCGGTCAACCCTCGCTCCCTCACCCCTCTTTTTCAAAAAGTGTGCCGGTTTATCGAGTACCCACGGTCTTCACGGCGAAACTGATGAAATTTAAAAAAAACGGTCGCAAAATCTTAATCCTTGCAATATTTCGGACTAAACTGGCCAAAGACAACTGGCAAACGGCTTCAAAAATTGAGGTAAAACAAGTGTCGGATCCTAGGCAGGAACTAACTTGAGGAGAGTGCTGGTTTAACGAGGGTGGACTGTATTTTTGGTTGCAGTATAGAATCCCCCCCCACGGGGAGTGATCAGATCGAAGAGATAACTTCATATTCGTGTTTCTCGACCCCGATTTCATGTACAAGCCGGCTGTTTTTTTTGATTCTGAGAAAAAAAAATTTCGAACCACAGGAGGGATAAAATCTTGCTTTTTTAAGAGGATGCTAAACCGAATAAGCGATACTTAAAAAAAGCTTACTTTACGCAGTACGCTACTGAAGATCAATTTATTGAATAATAAAGTATAGCTTACTATGACTGAGTGTGACCTACGTGCAGGTTGAGCAGATTCCTGCATTTAGTGAGAACAAAATTAAAAGCACGGACGATAGATTTATTTAACACGGGAGAGGTTGCGTGTAACAAACTATGCTTTTTAAGCAGAATTTCACGCTGAGCGTGATGGTCGAAATTTTTTGCTTAGAAAAGTTATTCAAACGGGTAAAACAGCTTCTGAACTTGTCTTACGAACTTCTTCAAATCTCTTCACCTTCAAAGTTTGAACAAATGCTGAATCCTGACACCGGATTCGCTTTTAATTGTTCACGTTACATACACATTACCGATGCTTTAACAAAATATGGTTCCAAAATGGGAAGGAGTAAGTTGTGCCATTTCAGTTTGTGCCCCACTAGTTTGTGCCCTTCTTTGGCATTTTATCGGGTTCAAAATTGGTAATAAACTGAAATGGCATAAATTACTTCTTCTCTCAAAAATGGCATTCAAAAAATGCATATTAGGTATACAGTCGAGTCTCGATATAGTGACACCACTCGGGACTGACCATCAGGTGCCACTATACCGAGGTTGCCACTATATCGGAGTGCCACTATATTGAGACTTGACTGTATTTTGTTACTTTTGGAATTGGCTTATATTAGAGAGAATTCGGTCGCGTACTTTTTGTGAAGAAGAAACACATAATATAATTACTGTTATTTTGAGATATCAAGTTTGAGTCAGTAGTCACATAGTTAGTGTTTGGACTTTCAGAAAATGGTCCTACTCGTACTTCGTACTGCTAAATTTTAGCCGTCGTACTCAGAATTGTTCAAGCACCGGCAGAGCACCGGCGCTCCGCCAGCTTTAAAGAAAGCGCCGGCGCAACGTAAGCACCGGCGCTTGGCCCAGGTGCTTATATCGTACTCGTACCTCGTGTATTTTAGTTCGTACCTCGTGCTCGTATCTCGTAACTCTAAAATCTCTTCACGTACTTCGCACTCGTACTCGTAGTACGAGTTTGTGTACGAAGTACGAGTATGAGGTCCAACCACTGCACATAGTCATTATCTTCAATTCACCGTACATAAATTGACCTATGAATAAATTGACCGTAGATGAAATTATACTGGATAAATTAAATTTCAATAACTGACTCTTGGAAAAATATTGCCTGGAATAAATCATCTTTATCCAGGAGCCGAAAATTACATTCAGTAATAGGTGGCAACCAGACATCTGTCATTACTAGTGACAAATGTCTGGTCGCCGTACTACGTAGTATTTTATTGTCTGTTTTAATTTTTATCAAGCATTTCGCTTTTTTGCTTTAAAAAGCAAAATACTCTTCATACGTCAACACTCAGCTAGATCTATTATTTAGCAGTTAAATAAATATAAAATTTCTAGCTTACCTTTACAGCTTCATTAAAGCTTATTTGTTTTTTATTTCAAGTAGAAATCTGAAAGCCAACTTTTCGTTTTGATTTTTAATTATTTAGCTAAAATTGAAAATTTTGCTTATTTTTGGCGAAATTATGTTACTAATGTTGTCGTTAGCATAAATATTCGCTTTACACTCGAACACGCGAGCGGCACTTTAGGTCCGTTGCAATCAGAATTTCATGGTGATCATTTTTAATAAATACACTATAGGTGGTTGGATATTCGAAAGTCGGTAAAAACGCTATTTAAAAATTTTCAAATTTTCGAAATTTTTATTACGTTCAAGTCCATTTATCCAAGTCATTTTATAATCGACTGCCAACAAATCATGACTTGTTCGATAAAGAATGAAAAGAGCTTTCTATTGATATATCGTTTAGACATTTACGGGTTTAAAATTTCAGATTTTCGGGCAAAAGAAAAAATCATGTTATTTTTCGAAAACCGTTGTTGACACTTGGAAATGCAAAAATAGGTGTGTTAAGGCGGTTCGTTCGGTTGTTGTTATACACCATTCTACAGAGCAAGAAAAACTGCACCACATATAGCTCCGAAGCAATTGAAAATACGAGTTTTGGAGTGTTTAGCAAAAGTACAAAGAAAATTAAAAAATTTATCCTAAAACCATTTTGACGTGAAACTCTGTCTTTTCTAGTCAAACTAACATATCTGACGCGGATTCGTGTTTAGCGTAGTCAAATTGCTTATAAAAATGCTCTTTAAAGTAGAAATATACTTTCAAATTTTGAATTCCGCTCAAGACAATAAATATTTAAATTAAAAAATGGCTCAAATCGAAAACACCCGTCAAAATCATTAAATCTCCCGTCAAATTTATTTTTTATCCGTCAAATTCAAATTTTCCACAAAATCATTATTTCTCCCGTCAAAATCATTAAATCTCCCGTCAAATTTAAATTTTTGCATAAATTTTGCGGGAATTCAAATTTTCTAGTCAGAAAATAACTTGGATTGGTCAGAATCCCACCCCGGAATGGCCAGAAGCGCCTGAAAGTTGGTTTTTTGGGGGTTTACTAAAGGGGGCTGGGTGGACTTTTTGCGAACAATCGATTGAGCGGATCAGAATTCGGGTCAGATGGGCTTAATCGCCCACAACTCTACCCTGAACCACTAAAAACCACCATAAACCAGGAATTCTGGGCGATTAAGCCCATCTGACCCGAAATCTGATCCGCTCAATCGATTTTTCGCAAAAAGTTTACTCCCCTTTAGTAAACCCCAAAAAACCAATTTTCAGGGGATTCTGGCCATTCTGGGTGGGATTCTGACCAATCCAAGTTATTTCTGACTAGAAAATTTGAATTCCCGCAAAATTTATGCAAAAATTTAAATTTGACGGGAGATTTAATGATTTTGACGGGTGTTTTCGATTTGAGCCATTTTTTAATTTAAATATTTATTGTCTTGAGCGGAATTCAAAATTTGAAAGTATATTTCTACTTTAAAGAGCATTTTTATAAGCAATTTGACTACGCTAAACACGAATCCGGCGTCAGATATGTTAGTTTGACTAGAAAAGACAGAGTTTCACGTCAAAATGGTTTTAGGATAAATTTTTTAATTTTCTTTGTACTTTTGCTAAACACTCCAAAACTCGTATTTTCAATTGCTTCGGAGCTATATGTGGTGCAGTTTTTCTTGCTCTGTAGAATGGTGTATAACAACAACCGAACGAACCGCCTTAACACACCTATTTTTGCATTTCCAAGTGTCAACAACGGTTTTCGAAAAATAACATGATTTTTTCTTTTGCCCGAAAATCTGAAATTTTAACCCGTAAATGTCTAAACGATATATCAATAGAAAGCTCTTTTCATTCTTTATCGAACAAGTCATGATTTGTTGGCAGTCGATTATAAAATGACTTGGATAAATGGACTTGAACGTAATAAAAATTTCGAAAATTTGAAAATTTTTAAATAGCGTTTTTACCGGACTTTCGAATATCCAACCACCCATAGTGTATTTATTAAAAATGATCACCATGAAATTCTGATTGCAACGGACCTAAAGTGCCGCTCGCGTGTTCGAGTGTTAAGAAATTTAACGCTTTTCGCTTATACCCCTTCCAAAACTGTCACTTGCTTAAGGCGCATTCACAATGAGAAGTATGTTTGCAGATGCTGAAACAGACTACACACTAAGAATCTGCGAAACAGAATCCTCGACACTACTGGAATATACCATCCGCCGCCACCACCCCCCCCCCCCCCCCCCCCCCCCCCCCCCCCATAATTTTTCGAGGGTACTTTTTGGGGGTTGAACTCGTGACTTCAAGGAAAATCGCCTTTTTGATATGTAAAATGGCGTGACGAAAAGCTTCACTACTTCGCTATGCAAACACTCCTAAAAATCTAAAATGTACCATTTTCGGGCGTTTTGAAAGGCCGTGCGCATTACAGTGGTACGTACTACTAAGACGAGGGCTAAAAACACACTTTTTAAAAGCTGGGCACTTTTTCATCAGAACTAGGCATTCTTTTTTACAATATATTTTGTTTTCACTAAAAATTCTACTACTTCGACATTATTTAAGCAACCGCATCAATTTGCCTAGTCGTCATTTTTTGAGATATTTTTTATCTTTTGTAATTGTTCGACCAGTCTGTTTAAGCAATCATCAACAATGCGTTGAGTCTCTTTACTGACATCCTCAAAAAGAGCATCGGCTTTTTGATCAGTGGTGATTAAAAAGAAGAAAAGAAATTAAAGCTAAATTACGGATTTTTTTGTTATTATATAATCCGGTTGTTTAGTATTTTTTTTGTTAAAATAAATTGTTTACTTACAATACAATTAAATTTTGCTAAAAGATACCCCTTTGTAAGATTTAGTAGTTTTCGTTTTGGTATGAGATACCTTCGATATAAATTTCCCGTGGGGGTATATTATAGCGGGTTAGTTGGACTGATTGCTGGTCTCCTCAGTCTCACTGTATCAGTGATCAGTGCTCAATATAGTACAAATCCCGCCAAAGCGACTCCTTACGGTTGATGAAAAAAGAAAAGTTTTCAGTTCATTGCGCTCTACTTGGAGTAAAAATGCTTTTTTCGTAATTGGCCTAAAATATCAAATTATAACTCCTTGCTTGATCTCTGTCATCCCTGTACTCTGCTCTTAAGTATCGTTTCTTTTAGTTTTTAACCTTTAGTTTAAAATTTCCTGCTTTATTATCTTCTTGACGATCCCTTCAATCGCATTGTGTCGGTACTCCATTATATAATAAGAAATAACAAATTTTTGTTGAAAACCTAATAGTAACGGTTATTCTATATTGGAACATTTTTATTAGTGCTTTAGAATGATCTACCAAAAAGCTTCACTATTGCTTACGGCTTTTTTAATCTGCCAATTGTTCATAGGAAGCGTGAACAGCTTTTGGTCGTCATCATCATCAGAAGGTTTGTTAACTTCATGTGTTTTTAGACGTATTTGCTGTAAAGACAGGCATGCCCCCCCCCCACTTCTGACCTGGAGCTGGGCCAAATTTTTTTTAAAATATACAATTATTATTTATCAGTATTTTTCAATGGCTAGTTCTCTGAATTTGATTACCCGCGGTGCTTTTTTATATTCGATATCCTTGGCGCTGTATCTAAATGTATCAAACCTTATACTCGAAGCTAGAAATTATTTTTGTTGTCACATGCCAGAGATTTATTTTTATAAACTTGCAAGTGTTTTGCTTGCTATCTTTCATATTTGGCTTTATATATTTTGCGCACGCAAATGAGTAGTGTCGGTTAAACGAGGGACTTTTTGTCAGTCGGGATCGACCACAACGTATCGGATAACTGAGATGTCGGTTAAATGGGTGTCTGATAACTGGGTGTTGTCTTATTGAGTTTCACTATTGGCCAACCAAATCGATCTCAGGGTTTCGGATAACCGACAATAGACTGTACCCTACATCATCTAAAAATATGGAATCTGAAAAGGTTTTGTCACTGCGACTTATCGTATTGAGAGACTGTACAGTTGAAAATAGTTTAATTGCAGAAGAACCAACTACTCTACAACTACACCTACAACACCCACAACCACACCTACAACTCCCACAACTACACCCACAACTCCAACCACACCCACAACCCCTACAACTCCAACCACACCACAACCCCAACCACTCCAACGACCCCTACAACTCCAACCACACTTTCTCCAAAAGCAGCTGCGTGCAAAAGCCATTGCTTATGCGTATTACAGGGCAAATGCTTTGGCTTTCCTATACAGCAAGAAATTCTGTTTGTAGCAGCTAATTGCAAGGCGGAGTGTGAGCAAGCAAAACAAGAACTTGAAAGCCTTAAAGCAATTCTCAACGAATAATACAAAATGTTTTAACCCATTTATTCTCTTTCACACAATTTGATATTTGTGAGATATGCACAGTAAAATATATTTTTTACGTTTTACCATCTTGTAAACTCAGTACATAGTTTTTTTCAAAGAAAAAAGAAACAAAAGGCCAGGGGAAGGCAATAAGGCCAGGGGAAGATTGCGCCAAGCGAAAATTGCCATAAATGAAAATCGCGCCATCGGAATTTCCCAAAACGAAGATTACACCATCGAAAATAGCGCCACAATTTCACAATCGATTACACAATAAATTTCACAACTTAAACAATCGATTGACCTGCTATTTGCTCATTTTGCAGAAAATAATATCGGTGTGATATAAGATCAAAGTAGGAAGTTTTACCAAATAATGACTCGCGTTCTGGCGAATTTTTTTTTCGCTGGTTTTTCGGAATTTTACTTTTATGGCTATTTTCGTTGTGGGAAAACCTACATTTGGCAATTTTCCCTAGCCAAATATAATACTTACAAAGTAAAATATGGCAGTAAGCACAAATTTCAGCTAATTAGCGTGGGATATAATTGGCTAGATCAAAATTTACAATCAATTTTTGCATTTTGAAATTGAGCCCTCGGCAACATTGGACCTTTCTGTTAGAAGAAGATTTTCGATATTGCATAGACACTGAAAAAAAGAACCGAAGAATGAAAATGAAAATGTGTTTGTCTATTTAAGCAATTATAGAATATATATGTTTTAAATTGTGAAACAAATATTCAGACTAGCTACCCAGACTTAAGGTCTCTAAGTTCAGAACAGTTATGGAAAAAGTAGCTTGAGTAAAATTCTAGCCTTTTATCATAACCGCCGTATTCCAATGCTATATTAGAAAGCCAGTCCATGCACCTGAATACGTTAACTGATCAAGGGGTCATATAAATATCTATTGGCTTTTTTATTTTCTTTTTTTTTTTGATAATATCTTAATAATATAATTATTCATAACCAAAAGGAAGAATCCGGTAGTCTGAGCGATAACCTTTTCTATTACAAGGAGAATACTTTTAGACTGCTTCTTAATATTACTATGGATTTCTTATCTGTAAGGATCCTGTTATATTCCGATATTATAGGAGAGTCTTGTTCTAGTACTTGTCTTTTGAAAGATTCATACGTAAAAATGAACATGTTTTCGAATCCAGTGTTATTCCTCGTACTTTGAGTATCGTCTTCACAGATCCTTTTGAATCTTTAAGTTTCAATCCATATTGTTTTGGTCCGGCTGCAACAAATTCTTCAATTGTATAGATGTTCTCGAGTCATCTCACCTAGATAACTTCCTTCCTTAATTGGGTTGATACCATTTAGGTGTTTGAAAATTACTGAGTCAGTGTCTGTGTACAATAGTTGACAACCATGTGTCATTTACAACTTTCATATACTCGAAAAGTTTAGCTCTTGCTGCATCGGCAGTAATCAAAGAAACTAAAACATTAGAAGTGCAAACTTCCTGTACTTCGACATCAACATATAATAACTCTAACAGCATCTTCACCCAATACAATAACATCTCGAATTCGTGTTTGTTGGAGTTTATCATGCAATAAAACTTGGAGGGTCGGTGAACACTACAGTTTTAGACAAATTATTGCGCATTCCAAATTTACCCCATAAGGAGTTAAGACACAATTTGGAAATGTGTCTCATTCCTGGATTATCTTTCATATTATTAGAGTCAATCTTTATTCCATAATGATCTTGATAATCAGTGATGAACTTATTTTTGTTCGTCGACTGTTTCTATTCCCATCTTTTTCAACCCGTAGATTCAACTTTTATTTTCAAAAAAACAAAATGTTTGAATTCCAAGTATCATAGTTCCAACATTAAAAACTCTCGAGACAGTATAGCCGTTATCTAAAGCTAAATTAACGTCTATGTGAGAAAGAGTTTGAAGAACTGTTCTTTCTTTGTCAGTGTGTGGACATTTATCGTTCTCAGTGAACAACACCTTTCCCGACTGACAAGCTTTGTCTGCACACAAAGAGCAGCAAGAAATTGGAGACCATAATCATTTCTTATTGCAAGAGCAGGAATAGTCGTTCCCTTGGTGGAAGAATTTTCACTTGCAACAAACCTTTGTAAGGGTTGTCACTAGATTATTCCAGGAAACACTTTGTTAATATGCAAAATTTCAGGTACTCCAATAGGGTATTCTGTGTTGTAGTTGATATAAGGATAAAGTGAAACTATATCAAACATGGAAATTTCTTCTTGCTCACTACATTTAGCATAATAAGAAAGCACGCCTGTACGGCACCCCTAAAGCCTTTTCGGGGATTTATAGCATCATAGTGTTCATATTCTGCGAAAAACATCTTCATCTCTTTATTTTTTTCCAATTCTTTTAGAACCTGACACTCCCATACAACATGGACATTCATTATTTTTTCAAGCTTTTTATTTTCTCTTTGTCTTTTCATAGTTGAACGCGGAAGTGTTACAGTTTAAGCTTTTAGCTTCACAATGATTGCAACCATGGAAACCGCAACCTGAAACTCGATAGCTAAATCTTTATTTTTTGGATGTTTGAAATTTTCTCCAAAAGTAGGTATGATATCAAAACTCTTTACATAACCATCAATTTTCAAGCTTCCAATGGTTTTTTCACCTCCATTGCGAGCATGCTGTACTTGAACATCATATTGGATGCAAACCATTCCAAGTAGCGAACAGCAATTTTACTTTGATTTTCGTTTCTTTCATATCCACTTTCAGGCATAATAGAAATCGTTTCCTGTTTAAAGAACTTCATTCTAAAAATTCTCATAACAGCTCCTGCTATAGTTGAACTATATTCAAGTATATCACTGTTGGCTATTGCAAGCATAATTTTTCTCATCTCAATTATTGCTTCTAACAAAATAGAGGTGTCATTATCACAATATTCAGCCAATTTTTCCGGTAAGAAAAAGGCGTTTTCCTATTTGATTCATACCACAGTTCAAATTCTGCTCTTTTTTCAGGTTTCATAGAATCAGGACAATAGTCTTTAATTGAAGGCAAACACTCTAGCTTTTTTATAATTAGAAACTCTGTTGAAAAGATGTGGAAATAAAGCTTATTCTCACACTCTAACCAAAAGTCGATTTTATTGATCTAATCTAACATTCATTAAAAGATAAGAATCTCTAAATGAACCTTTGCACAGTTCTTATTGTTACAATAGACATCTGATAAATTTTGTTCCCGGTCATTGTAAGCAGAGGCACTATGTTCATCGAGTATAGCCGTCTGAGTATGAAATGAAAATCGAATTTGAACCATAGTGTGCATAAGCTATAGTCTTGTGTTTTCTATCAAAACTGAATATCCAGTCAATAAAACCCTGCAAGGGGTCTTTACAGTCTGCATGACTCCAAGATTTGGATTTATAAAGACCACAAATACAAGGCAAATTACCGTCTAAGCAATTTGTGCAGAGACTCGGGCAGAACAATAATTAACTACATGTTCAGTAACCCTCATGAATAATCGTATCTTGGGTGGTCTCAAAATCAAAAGCTACTATCCTGTATGGTCTGATTTCGGTTTTTTCAAAGGTTGAATATAGCACACATGATTTTTTTTGCAAACTATTTACAGATGTGACAATATTTTCATCACATACATGTTTTTTCTTAACTACAAAAAGATCACCACAATCTTTGCAGCAATGTATATGTCTACAGACTCTCGTAAATGAGCTTTATAACACTTTATCTGAATAATAATCTCTATTGCAGTCCACACATGAGATAACGACATTATTATCTTTAGGACATGCTCCAGATCCTATATGACCACACTTGTTACACTTAGCATTGCAACAAGTCGAGTGCTGAATTTTGTCAGAAAAGGTCTTTGCGCAATCCACGCAATAGTTATCAGATTTAAAAAACCAATTAAGATGTTTGATTACATCAAAATGTTTTTTGTTGCATAGATGCAACCTCAAATTGTCTATCTAAGGGTCCTCTATATATGGGAGCCAGCAGTCCTTCTTCGATATACAATAATCTGTACATTTCGGGTAAGTTTTATCATAAAAATCTTGAACTTGGTTGAAATACTCAGAACCGTATGTTTGTAAAGACGTATCTACTTGCACAGCTTTCATTAGACTATAAGCAAAGTCATATTGTCTTTTCGGTTTTCGCCAACGGTCAAAAGATTTGCGTGTTAAAAGACCAGATACAGACCTTCCACTTTTTGTAATTTTCTATAAGTGTATCGTCATGAAAGTCTTGATAGTTCTAATGCATAAAACAGACAAAAGTTATCTTTGTTTCAACTTAATAACGGCTTTTCATTAAAGCCCATATAGTTTTTCTCAGGATTATAAGCACCACCACTATGACTTCTCATTGTTTGAATCTGTACCTGTAGAATAGTATGTAAAAGATTGGCCTCTCCAGCACTCTGAGAAACTCTTATTATTTCACGAACTATTGCTCAGGTGTATTTGTTCTCGTTTCCGTGGCGGAATGATAATTGAATCTTTCAGTCTTTCAGCGTCAATTTTTATGAAGATTGATGGATTTGTAGATCGCGACTTTTTTTCAGCAGTATCTAACACAGTTTTAAACATTTTTCGTAATTCTTCAGCAGGTTTGAGAGTATGCTCAAAGTTTCGAAGAACTATTTTGCTCAAATTAGTCGTAAGACCAAATTTTTTATTATAACTCGATGTTTCAGAAAGAATAACATAATAGCTTTGCTGATTTCTGGGTTCGACAGAGCTAGATCTTCTCAAGGCTTGAGAACTTCTTGAAAGATTTTCTAAAGATCGTGATCTTGATGAAGCCATGTTTTAAAAATTTTCAGTATCAGTAAGAAAATAACAACAAGTTTTTCTTCACCCTGTACGTTGAGTTTTTTTTAAATTCGTAAAAGTCTTATTATCTCAAGGCAGCAACAATTATTTCTTGAATAAAAAGTGCTTTTCTGTTGTTCTGATAATAATTTTGGAATTTTATTCGATATATTATAAAAAAGAGGAGATACTTAAATAGACAACTACGAATTGGTACGAACTGGTACGGGTGGTACGAAAAAGTGTTCAAGAAACTTCTAGAATGTTCTAGAATGTTCAGAAGACTTTACAGGGTGATCCAATAAAATTAGAACTTCTAAAAAATTAACAGAGAGGATAAATCAAACAACATTTAGAGCAAAAAGTAAACGATAAAATAGGAAGGTCTTGTTCAAAAATAATAAGAAGAAGTGCTTTCTTGCCATATTTATAATTCATATTTTTTACTAAAAAGAATGATCGGGACTATCGATTTCGTTACACATATAATCTTCCATGACTTCATGCCATCTCTGTAATATAGGATGAATTAAGATACTAAACATCCTGTATTTACAATTCTTTATTACCAATCGTGCAGTTTGAACATTTCTACATCTTGATAGTTTTCGTATATCATCTGCGAAAGCTTTATTTTCCGTATTTCTGCTTTAGACACTTCTATCTTGGACATTAGAAAATTTTTGCAAAGCTCACAAATCGATGATATTTCAGAAGATAGAGCATTTTCGATGACATATTCTTTCTCATCATCCGATGAAATTTTTACAATATCATGCAAAAAATGATAATTCTCAGTTATTAGTTTTGTACCATCACCCGCTTTTTTCCAATCTTTCACATGAAACAAAAAGTCATCAGATATAAGTGCCATTCTTTTCTTTTCTGTTTGGTCAAATATTCCTCCACCTCTTTGAGGTGTTTCAAAAGCTGGAGCTTTAGGATCTTTTTTCAAGGTGTTATAAATAATATTTAGCCCTACCGGCTTTTTAGCACCTGTTTCTATTCCTGACATATATTTTAATATTGTGTCTAAGTTGCTACCACTGACAGGTGACCCATCAGCTCTCATTATTCTACCACTGTCTGTAACGTTATACTTTAACTTATTTTCTGAATATAAGCCATTAAAGAATCATATTTTTGCTTTTTGAGAAGTTCTTTTTCTTCTAGCTTTTCATGCCTTGATGAAACACCAGACCTTTTAACACCATAAGGATGTTCAATTCCAATAGATTCTTTGAAAACCTTTTTCTTCATAATTGGTGTTGTCTGATGTTGTAAAGGCTCCGATGAATTTCTATAGTCTTGATTTACACCCTGATGACTAGTAGGTGTAATCAAAGGTGTAAATTGTTGTTCATCATGTGAAGACTCTGATGAATTGCTATAGTCCTTATTTTTATCTTCATGACTGCTAGGTCTAAGCAATGGAGTGAATTGCTGCTCATCGTGTGATGACTCCGATGAGCTTGTACTCCGTGTTTTTGCAGACCTCGCACTTGTAAAGTTCTGATTATGTTTTTGAGAAGTCTTAAAAGTGCTGTGACCTTGAGCAGATGCTTCTAATTGTTTTAAAATTTCAGGATCTATAGCTTTAAGAAAACATTTTCTAATCGATTATTTTTTTCTGAAAGTTGATTAATAACTTTTTCAGCTGCTGGTCATATTGAATACTTTTATCAGTAGCATTCAAATTTGGATCATGCAAAATGTTCTTGAGTTTTTCTTCCGACTCAAAAGATTCTGATCAACAGGATGAGTAAGAATGTTAGACTGAGAAAACATTTCTTTATACTTGTCTTGATTAATCATTTCAAGAGGTCCAGATTCTGAAAACTACACAATTTTCAGGCTCAAAAATATTTGTTCTGAGCCTTAGTTTTTCATCTGACGCGGGATGTATATCTATAAAAAGATAACCGTATTTTTCTTTAGTGGCTTGTTTGAATGCGTTCAAAAAATAGTCTAGCGTCGTGGAAACAGCTGCACACCCAAGTTTCTAACTTGGAGTTCACTTGCCGGGCTCCGTAACAAACAAAGATAATGGGCATTATTTCTCGCAACTTTAATTTCTTTTGTAAACATGTGCTGAGTGACAAAGACTATCGACATGTTCCAATGATGACTTCCTCTTGTGAAAATCATATCTAAATAATCTGTCTTTGCATCAATCATTAGATCGTCAAGAATGAGTAGTAAGGGCTTTTCTTTACTTTTCAAAAACTGTTCAGAAGGAAGACCTTTGTATGTCTCTATGCCTAAAGCTTGAAGTTCGAATACTTTTTTATCAAAGACACCATAGCAATATAAGACATTTGATATCTCAGTGTCAATCAGATTCTGATAGTTTGTTAGAAATTTAGAAACCCACTCTGTCTTACCAGAACCACTAGAACCACCAACAACCATATTAAAGGATGCTTCAGAAGCAGATCACTCTTTTCATATGTAGTTCCACTACCATATTGAGCAAAGCATGTCTTGTAGCTATTATCTTTTTCATTCTTTTGACCATCAAGTTGTTTTATTGTATTATTATTAGAAAGATTTATCGAATTATCAATCGGTGGATGATTATGAGAGATGATCATTAGGGCGTTTTTACCGTCATATGTTATTCTTCCTCTACACCCACTACCTCTTTTTTCACACCTCCAAACAGTGCTGTTCGCGGTGATAACAATACGAAAATCCTTCGAACAGTAATTTTTGATGTCCTTTTTTGGAGAGACTGAAGTTAATCATTTTGTATAAGTCAAATATTTTTTATTAATTTTTAATTAATTACTTATATAGACAGAATAACGTATATGAGACAAGTTTATAAAGACTGTGGAGGAGCATGTGGGACCATAAAAGGGCATAAGGGACCATGTGGGACCATATGGGACCATGTGGGACCATGAAAAGGGCATGTGGGACCATGTGGGACCATGTGGGACCATTGGGACCATGTGGGACCATAAAAGGGCATGTGGGACCATGGGACCATGTGGGACCATGTGGGACCATGTGGGACCATATGGGACCATGTGGGACCATAAAGGGCATGTGGGACCATGTGGGACCATGTGGACCATGTGGGACCATGTGGGACCATGTGGACCATGTGGGACCATGTGGGACCATAAAAGGGCATGTGGACCATGTGGGACCATGTGGGACCATGTGGGACCATGTGGGATGTGAGACCATATGGACCATGTGGGACCATGTGGGCATAAAAGGGCATGTGGGACCATATGGGACCATGTGGGACCATAAAGGGCATGTGGGACCATAAAAGGGCATGTGGGACCATAAAAGGGCATGTGGGACCATGGTTCTCTCGAGCCCTTCATCCCCTCTATGTACTTATTAGGTTAGTTTCTTTATCCTTATTCATTTTCAGAAAAAAGGTTTTCAATGATAAATACAATGCTTTAAAAATTTAAAATTTTTTAGTGTATATTACTTATTTTCATTATTCTTATTTGAATGATTTTTTCAAATGATTTTACCAATAATCGATTTTGAAATTATTTTTAAAAAGTGACCCGTTAAAATATGAAATAAAAAAATAATCAAATTAAAAAATAACTAAGCTTTCAATAATTTTTAATTATTATTATTATTATGATTATCGATTTTTGAAATTAATTTCAAAAAGATGACCATACTTAAAATATGAAATTAAAATTTCATATATCTTATTATTTGTTTGCTTTTATGTATTTCATAAGAATATTAATTAAATAGGTCAATCAGAAAACCTGTTAGCTGTTTCAGTAGAGATGAAGTGGAGTGGGCGTGGCCTAAAGTGGAGTAGTACTTGTGCCAAGTTTGAGTGCAGTTGACCTCTGCTCATGGTATGGGTGAAAAGGGGGCGGAGCCTAACACCCTCCTATACCTATGGGCTTCTCTTTGAAAGTGCCCATAGGTATGGGCAAAAGGCGGCATCCTTTGAAGTGAAAAACTTGGCCCAAGTACTACTCCACTTTAGGCCACGCCCACTCCACTTCATCTCTACTGAAACAGCTAACAGGTTTCTTATTGACCTATTTAATTAATTATTCTTATGAAATACATAGAAAGCAAACAAATGAATAAGATATATGAAATTTTAATTTCATATTTTAAGTATGGTCATCTTTTTGAAAATAATTTCAAAAATCGATAATCAATAATAATAATAATTAAAAATTATTGAAAGCTTAGTTATTTTTTAATTTGATTATTTTTTTTATTTCATATTTTAACGGGTCACTTTTTAAAAATAATTTCAAAATCGATTATTGGTAAAATCATTTGAAAAAAAATCATTCAAATAAGAATAATGAAAATAAGTAATATACACTAAAAAATTTAAATTTTTAAAGCATTGTATTTATCATTGAAAACCTTTTTTCTGAAAATGAATAAGGATAAAGAAACTAACCTAATAAGTACATAGAGGGGATGAAGGGCTCGAGAGAACCATGGTCCCACATGCCCTTTTATGGTCCCACATGCCCTTTTATGGTCCCACATGCCCTATTATGGTCCCACATGGTCCCATATGGTCCCACATGCCCTTTTATGGTCCCACATGGTCCCACATGGTCCATATGGTCCCACATGGTCCCACATGGTCCCACATGCCCAATGGTCCCACATGGTCCCACATGCCCTTTTATGGTCCACATGGTCCCATATGGTCCCACATGGTCCCACATGGTCCCACATGGTCCCACATGGTCCATATGGTCCCACATGCCCTTTAATGGTCCCACATGGTCCCTATGGTCCCACATGGTCCACATGGTCCCACATGGTCCCACATGGTCCCACATGCCCTTTTATGGTCCCACATGGTCCCAAATGGTCCCACATGGTCCCACATGGTCCACATGCCCTTTTATGGTCCCACATGCTCCTCCACAGTCTTTTATAACTTGTCTACTCATATACGTTATTCTGTCTATATAAGTAATTAATTAAAAATTAATAAAAAATATTTGACTTATACAAAATGATTAACTTCAGTCTCTCCAAAAAAGGACATCAAAAATTACTGTTCGAAGGATTTTCGTATTGTTATCACCGCGAACAGCAAAATTTGACTGTTTGGAGGTGTGAAAAAGAGGTAGTGGTGTAGAGGAAGAATAACATATGACGGTAAAAACGCCCTAATGATCATCTCTCATAATCATCCACCGATTGATAATTCGATAAATCTTTCTAATAATACAATAGAACAACTTGATGGTCAAAAGAATGAAGATAATAGCTACAAGACATGCTTTGCTCAATATGGTAGTGGAACTACATATGAAAAGAGTGATCTGCTTCTGAAGCATCCTTTTAATATGGTTGTTGTGGTTCTAGTGGTTCTGGTAAGACAGAGTGGGTTTCTAAATTTCTAACAAACTATCAGAATCTGATTGACACTGAGATATCAAATGTCTTATATTGCTATGGTGTCTTTGAAAAAAAATTTCAAGCTTTAGGATAGAGACATATAAAGGTCTGCCCTCTGAACAGTTTTTGAAAAGTAAAGAAAAGCCCTTACTACTCATTCTTGACGATCTAATGATTGATGCAAAGACAGATTATTTAGATATGATTTTCACAAGAGGAAGTCATCATTGGAACATGTCGATAGTCTTTGTCACTCAGCACATGTTTACAAAAGAAATTAAAGTTGCGAGAAATAATGCCCATTATCTTTGTTTGTTACGGAGCCCGGCAAGTGAACTCCAAGTTAGAAACTTGGGTGTGCAGCTGTTTCCACGACGCTAGACTATTTTTTGAACGCATTCAAACAAGCCACTAAAGAAAAATACGGTTATCTTTTTATAGATATACATCCCGCGTCGGATGAAAAACTAAGGCTCAGAACAAACATTTTTGAGCCTGAAAATTGTGTAGTTTTCACAGAATCTGGACCTCTCGAAATGATTAATCAAGACAAGTATAAAGAAATGGTTTCTCAGTCTAACATTCTTCACTCATCCTGTTGATCAGAATCTTTTGAGTCGGAAGAAAAACTCAAGAACATTTTGCATGATCCAAATTTGAATGCTACTGATAAAAGTATTCAATATTGAAAAAAGTTATTAATCAACTTTCAGAAAAAAATAATCGATTAGAAAATGTTTTTCTTAAAGCTATAGATCCTGAAATTTTAAAACAATTAGAAGCATCTGCTCAAGGTCACAGCACTTTTAAGACTTCTCAAAAACATAACCAGAACTTTACAAGTGCGAGGTCTGCAAAAACACGGAGTACAAGCTCATCGGAGTCATCACACGATGAGCAGCAATTCACCCTTTGATAAGACCTAGCAGTCATGACGATAAAAATAAGGACTATAGCAATTCATCAGAGTCTTCACATGATGAACAAAATTTACACCTTTGATTACACCTACTAGTCATCAGGGTGTAAATCAAGACTATAGAAATTCATCGGAGCCTTTACAACATCAGACAACACAATTATGAAGAAAAAGTTATTCAAAGAATCTATTGGAATTGAACATCCTTATGGTGTTAAAAGGTCTGGTGTTTCATCAAGGCATGAAAAGCTAGAAGAAAAAGAACTTCTCAAAAAGCAAAAATATGATTCTTTAATGGCTTATATTCAGAAAAATAAGTTAAAGTATAACGTTACAGACAGTGGTAGAATAATGAGAGCTGATGGGTCACCTGTCAGTGGTAGCAACTTAGACACAATATTAAAATATATGTCAGGAATAGAAACAGGTGCTAAAAAGCCGTAGGGCTAAATATTATTTATAACACCTTGAAAAAAGATCCTAAAGCTCCAGCATTTGAAACACCTCAAAGAGGTGGAGGAATATTTGACCAAACAGAAAAGAAAGAATGTCACTTATATCTGATGACTTTTTGTTTCATGTGAAAGATTGGAAAAAAGCGGGTGATGGTACAAAACTAATAACTGAGAATTATCATTTTTTGCATGATATTGTAAAAATTTCATCGGATGATGAGAAAGAATATGTCATCGAAAATGCTCTATCTTCTGAAATATCATCGATTTGTGAGCTTTGCAAAAATTTTCTAATGATAGAAGTGTCTAAAGCAGAAATACGGAAAATTAAAGCTTTCGCAGATGATATACGAAAACTATCAAGATGTAGAAATGTTCAAACTGCACGATTGGTAATAAAGAATTGTAAATACAGGATGCTTAGTATCTTAATTCATCCTATATTACAGAGATGGCACGAAGTCATGGAAGATTATATGTGTAACGAAATCGATAGTCCCGATCATTCTTTTTAGTAAAATTATAAAATTATAAATATGGCAAGAAAGCACTTCTTCTTATTATTTTGAACAAGACCTTCCTATTTATCGTTTACTTTTGCTCTAAATGTTGTTTGATTTATCCTCTCTGTTAATTTTTAGAAGTTCTAATTTTATCAGATCACCCTGTAAAGTCTTCTGAAACATTCTAGAACATTCTAGAAGTTTCTTGAACACTTTTTCGTACCACCCCGTACCAGTTCGTACCAATCTGTAGTTGTCTATTTAAGTATCCCTCTTTTTTTAATATATATCGAATAAAATCCAAAATTATTATCAGAACAACAGAAAAGCACTTTTTATTCACGAAATAATTGTTGCTGCCTTGAGATAATAAGACTTTTACGAATTTAAAAAATAACGTACAGGGTGAAGAAAAACTTGTTGTTATTTTCTTACTGATACTGAAAATTTTAAAAACATGGCTTCATCAAGATCACGATCTTTAGAAAATCTTTCAAGAAGTTCTCAAGCCTTGAGAAGATCTAGCTCTGTCGAACCCAGAAATCAGCAAAGCTATTATGTTATTCTTTCTGAAACATCGAGTTATAATAAAAAATTTGGTCTTACGACTAATTTGAGCAAAAATAGTTCTTCGAAACTTTGAGCATACTCTCAAACCTGCTGAAGAATTACGAAAAATGTTTAAAACTGTGTTAGATACTGCTGAAAAAAGTAATCTACAAATCCATCAATCTTCAAAAAATTGACGCTGAAAGACTGAAAGATTCAATTATCATCCGCCACGGAAACGAGAACAGAATACACCTGAGGCAATAGTTCGTGAAATAATAAGAGTTTCTCAGAGTGCTGGAGAGGCCAATCTTTTACATACTATTCTACAGGTACAGATTCAAACAATGAGAAGTCATAGTGGTGGTGCTTATAATCCTGAAGAAAAACTATATGGGCTTTAATGAAAAAGCCGTTATTAAAGTTGAGAACAAAGATAACTTTTTGTCTGTTTTATGCATTAGAACTATCAAGACTATATCATGACGATACACTTATAGAAAATTACAAAAAAGTGGAAGGTCTATATCTGGTCTTTTAACACGCAAATCTTTGACCGTTTGGCGAAGAACGAAAAAGACAATATGACTTTGCTTATAGTCTAATGAAAGCTTTGCAAGTAGATACGTCTTTACAAACAAAATACGTTCTGAGTATTCAACAAGTTCAAGATTTTTATGATAAAACTTACCCGAAATGTACAGAGTTATTGTATCGAAGAAGGACTGCTGGCTCCCATATATAGAGGACCCTTAGATAGACGTTTGAGGTCTGCATCTATGCAACAAAAAAAATTTTGATGTAATCAAACATCTTAATTGGTTTTTTAAATCTGATAACTATTGCGTGGATTGCGCAAAGACCTTTTCTGACAAAATTCAGCACTCGACTTGTTGCATTGCTAAGTGTAACAAGTGTGGTCATATAGGATCTGGAGCATGTCCTAAAGATAAATAATGTCGTTATCTCATGTGGACTGCAATAGAGATTTATCAGAATAAGTGTATAAAAGCTCATTTACGAGAGTCTTGTAGACATATACATGCTGCAAAGATTGTGGTGATCTTTTTGTAGTTAAGAAAAACATGTATGTGATGAAAAATATTGTCACATCTGTAAAATAGTTTGCAAAAAAATCATGTGTGCTATATTCAACCTTTGAAAAAACCTGAATCAGAACCATACAGGATAGTAGCTTTTGATTTTGAGACCACCCAAGATACGATTATTCATGAAGGGTTACTGAACATGTAGTTAATATTGTTCTGCCGAGTCTCTTGCACAAATTGCTTAGACGGAATTTGCCTTGTATTTGTGGTCTTATAAATCCAAATCTTGGAGTCATGCAGACTGTAAAGACCCCTTGCAGGGTTTATTGACTGGATATTCAGTTTTGATAGAAAAACACAAGACTATAGCTTATGCCCACTATGGTTCAAAATTCGATTTCCATTTCATACTCAGACGGCTATACTCGATGAACATAGTGCCACTGCTTACAATGACCGGGAACAAAATTTATCAGATGTCTATTGCTAACAATAAGAACTGCGCAAAGGTTTCATTTAGAGATTCTTATCTTTGATGAATGTTAGATTAGATCAATTAAAATCGACTTTGGATTAGCGTGCGAAAATAAGCTTTATTTTCCTCATCTTTTCAACAGAGTTTCTAATTATAAATGAAGCGGAGTGTTTGCCTTCAATTAAGACTATTGTCCTGATTCTAATGAAACCTGAAAAAAAGAGCAGAATTTGAACTGTGGTATGAATCAAATAGGAAAACGCCTTTTTCTTACCGGAAAAATGGCTGAATATTGTGATAATGACACCTCTATTTTGTTAGAAGCAATAATTGAGATGAGAAAAATTATGCTTGCAATAGCCAACAGTGATATACTTGAATATAGTTCAACTATAGCAGGAGCTGTTATGAGAATTTTTAGAATGAAGTTCTTAAAACAGGAACGATTTCTATTATGCCTGAAAGTGGATATGAAAGAAACGAAAATCAAAGTAAATTGCTGTTCGCTACTTGGAATGGTTTTGCATCCAAATATGATGTTCAAGTACAGCATGCTCGCAATGGAGGTGAAAAAACCATTGGAAGCTTGAAAATTGATGGTTATGTAAAGAGTTTGATATCATACCTACTTTTGGAGAAAATTTCAAACATCCAAAAAATAAAGATTTAGCTATCGAGTTTCCAGGTTGCGGTTTCCATGGTTGCAATCATTGTGAAGCTAAAAGCTTAAACTGTAACACTTCCGCGTTCAACTATGAAAAGACCAAAGAGAAAATAAAAAAGCTTGAAAAAATAATGAATGTCCATGTTGTATGGGAGTGTCAGGTTCTAAAGAATTGGAAAAAAATAAAGAGATGAAGATGTTTTTCGCAGAATATGAACACTATGATGCTATAAATCCCCGAAAAGGCTTTAGGGGTGGCCGTACAGGCGTGCTTTCTTATTATGCTAAATGTAGTGAGCAAGAAGAAATTTCCATGTTTGATATAGTTCACTTTATCCTTAATCAACTACAACACAGAATACCCTATTGGAGTACCTGAATTTTGCATATTAACAAAAGTGTTACCTGGAATAAATCTAGTGACAACCCTTACAAAGGTTTGTTGCAAGTGAAAATTCTTCCACCCAAGGGAACGACTATTCCTGCTCTTGCAATAAGAAATGATATGGTCTCCAATTTCCTTGCTGCTCTTTGTGTGCAGACAAAGCTTGTCAGTCGGGAAAGGTGTTGTTCACTGAGAACGATAAATGTCCACACACTGACAAAGAAAGAACAGTTCTTCAAACTCTTCTCTCACATAGACGTTAATTAGCTTTAGATAACGGCTATACTGTCTCGAGAGTTTTAATGTTTGGAACTATGATACTTGGAATTCAAACATTTTTAAAGAGTATGTGAAAGTCTTTTTGAAAATAAAAGTTGAATCTACGGGTTGGAAAAAGATGGGAATAGAAACAGTCGACGAAACAAAATAAGTTCATCACTGATTATCAAGATCATTATGGAATAAAGATTGACTCTAATAATATGAAAGATAATCAGGAATGAGACACATTTCCAAATTGTGTCTTAACTCCTTATGTAAAGGGAATGCGCAATAATTTGTCTAAAAACTGTAGTGTTCACCGACCCTCCAAGTTTTATTGCATGATAAACTCCAACAAACATGAAATTCGAGATGTTATTGTATTGGGTGAAGATGCTGTTAGAGTTATTCATGTTGATGTCGAAGTACAGGAAGTTTGCACTTCTAATGTTTTAGTTTCTTTGATTACTGCGATGCCCAAGAGCTAAACTTTTCGAGTATA